>CM053625.1:238130138-238251395 GCA_028646595.1 Phalanger gymnotis
GTTCTTGCAGTACCTTTAATTCAAGGCCCCTGGGCATGGGGCTGAGGTGCAGCGGCAGCAGCGGTGACACAGACCTCCATCCCTTGGTGCATCTCCTCCCCGCCTCCCGTTGCCACGACAACTTCCTGGCCAGATCAGCAGCAGCAGTAGCAACAGCAGCAAGGAGGAGGCAACTCCTCCTGCTTCTTCTTCCTGGGTGGGGGGGGGGGGGGGGGGGGGGGGGGGGGGGGGGGGGGGGGGGGGGGGGGGGGGGGGGGGGGAGAGGGGGAGAGGGGAGAGGGAGAGAGAGAGAGAGAGAGAGAGAGAGAGAGAGAGAGAGAGAGAGAGAGAGAAAGAAAGAGAGAGAGAGAGAGGAAGGAGATAGCATCATAGAGATGGTGATGGGGAGGTATGGAAGAGCTGGGCAGTTCCAGGCAATCCCTCTACCTTCCTTGTTCACTCCTGCCCCTTGCTGTTTTGTTATTTTTTTTAAAACCTCCTTTGAGGTAAGTGATGGGCTCCTGGGGCTGTCTCTGGGACCCTCATTTCAGGACCAAAGTGAAGAGAGGACTGGGCTTGTTGCCAGGAGGGAATGGGGGATAGAAAGCCTGGAGTAGAGTTGTTCAAAAGTAGTGGGGAGAATAGGGCAGGGAATGAGAGACTTGGACAAAGATAAGTGCTTAATTGGACAATCAAGTAGATGCCGCCCATAGGTGACCTCAGACCGGGAGAGATATGGGCACAGACAACATGACCAGGACTAGGACAGGGCAGTGATTCTTATCGAAATGTCAAAGGAAGCTGAGGATGCCATCTGCCCTCTCCCATCCCATCACAGCCCTCCCTGCCCTGATTCCCAACTGCAGGAGGAGGGTTGGGTCCTGAAGGACCACCCTGTCCCAATCCCATAAGCCCTCTCATGTTCATTTCAGTTAGGCAAGAGGCAAACAAAATTATGGTGGGGTGAGTATATTTATTCTGCCCCAAACTCTAGGAACCTGATGATGTCCCCCTTGCCAGAAAAGACCATACATTCATCTTTCAAGCCAAGCTCTGGTGCAAAAGGCTGGAGTGTCAGGGCTCCCCCTGCTGACCACAGCTGTGGGCTGCACAGTGTCAAGGTCATTACCAGAATGAAAAGTAGTGTTTGCCTCCCAGAGGAAGTAGATGAGGAGAGGCTCTTGAGCAAAGATGGGGGCTCATTCCCTTTCCCCCAGAATCCATCACCTCATAGCTATGAATGGGCCCTCCCAGGCCTGTGTGAAACTTTCTCTTTTTTCTACTTCTGTCTTTGGCAACAAATTTTTTTCCCTCCCTCCTTTTTTCATAGGAAGGAAGTGCTCTAGCTGGCTTAATGAAGAGGACAAATTGGTCCTTTCCCCCATGTCTCACCTGGTTCAAAGCTTCTGACACAGGCCAGGATGGTTGGCAGGGTAGTTCTGGGAAGCAAAAATTCCCATGGAGGGGTGGAGCCAGAGCCAGCCCTTCCACAGGATCACATTCCCCACCCTGAACCACCCCAATCCCTCCCAAACTGGATCTGGGAGCTATTTTGTGAATGCACCTAGTTTACCTTCCGATAGAATATATTCCCTTCTGCACATACAGGTAACTCAGCACAGGGAATTACTGCAGTTTTAGGCTGCCTAGCGCCCTGTGGTCTGACAGAGGGGCATTTGCCATCCCAAGGTGGCCAAATCCAGGGTTCTGTGAAGAACCTTCCGCTTTCAGAGATGTCCCCACCTGGACTTTGATTCTTTTGGCCAGGGGGAAGGTCACTCATGCCAGCTGTCCAGACTCACCTCTTTCTTGGCTTCCTCTCGGCTTCCTCTGCTCACCTTGGCCTCAGGCCTGAGTCAGAGCCTAGGCCTGCGCAGTGGAGCTTTTCAATGTAACTCAGTCTCACTCCAGTGCTCCCCTTTGCCTATCACACATTCCTCCTGCCCCTTCTCCCATCCCCCTCTTGAAGCTTCCTAGGCCCTGCTGAGGGAGGTTGGAAGGAGGAAAGCTTACCCAATGAAAGCTAAATATTAACCATTGACCAAGTTGGGCTCCAGAAAGGAGGGAGGAAGAAAGGAGAGAATGATGTAGGGCAAGGGAATACAAAGTTTTTCAATAGTGGGCACACGATCAGGTACTTATGTGGATATGGCCTAATGAGTATTAAAAATTACAATCACTGACTGATCCAAATTTGCTATCATGGCACCTGGTAACCGTCAGTTACACACCTGTAGCTTTGGCATGTGATTAGACTCTGATGGCCTATTGGCAGAGCCCTAGCTGGGAATATTTTTTATTAGAGGCAAAAAACGTAAGGTGGCAAGAGTGGCTGTAGGCAGTTTTGAAGAGGACAGTCCAACTGCTGGTCCGGTTGCGTTGTGAAAGGCGGCAGCCTGCTTCCCAGAGAATCTGGTGGCCTTTATACCCATGGAAGGAGAGGGAAGGCTGGCCCTGAGAAGGGGATGGATTTCAGGGGGTGGGATGGCACTGGTGGTCGATATGGGACCAACAGTCCAGTGATATGCTCATAGTCTTAGCTATTCTCACCCAGCCAGTCATTGGAAGAATACATATAGGACACAGGTATCCTATAGCCAAGCCCAGGGGTGGGGAACCTTTGGCCTCCAGGCCATGATGTGGCCCTCTAGGTCTTCAAGTGGAGCCCTTTGACTGAATCCCCCCGCTGCCCCCCTGCCCCGCCCCGACCAAGCCTATTCACTCTGTAGTAGTTAAGGCTCTGCCTATGAAATCTTGGGTGCTATCTAACCAGGAAAAAAAAATGTTCTGAGTGCTCATAATATGGGGCAACGAGGAATGAAGAAGAAAGAAGAAAGACAGAGACCTAGGTTATAGGATCTAGAGCCACCATTTAGTGCACTAGTTCTCAAAGTGTGGTCTGGTGACTACCAGAGGGTCCTTCACACCCTCTTAGAGGGTCAGTGACACCAAAACTACAATACTAAGATGTTTGAATTTCTAATAAAGTAAATATGGATGTAACTCACATAAACAGAAGTTTTGAGGGACAATAGTTTTTAAGAGTATAAAGGGGTAGAAGAAAAAAGAGTTTAAGGGAGTGATAGAACAAAAAAGTTAGAAAACCACTTATCTCAACCCTCATTTCACAAATGAGTAAATGGAGGCCCATGGAGGAGGTGTGACTTGACCATGATCATACAGTTAGGAAAATCAGAACCAAAATTCAAAACCAGGTTCTCTGGCTCAAAATCCAGTGCTGTTTCCTCACTGTCTCTCCACTAGACCAAAGACTAATTGGGATTTAAACGTTCGCCAAATGTTAACAGTTTGTTAGAATGACTGTAAACCTCCAAAACAGCGCGGTGATAGGCTCACATCCTTAGCTATCCTCACCCCCAATCATTGTTTATGTTGTTAATAAAACATATGTGCCGTGCTTTACATTGTGCAGAGCACTTAAAGATCCATCATCTCGTTTTATCTTCACAATAACCATGGCTGTATAGCAGTAAAGGCATTGGGCTATGAGAAGCCCTGGGCCAGAGAAGGCTCTGCTACTTCTGGAAGCCATCCAGAGAACCACACCCCAACCCCATCCCCCACCTCCTCACCACTTAGCTCAATGCCTTCATAACCACGGCCACCACTTTCTCTCCCTGTGCAAGTTAACATGTACGCTATTAGCAGATTCATTTTCCTTTAAAAAAAAAATGCTTTCATCATATCACTGCCCTGCTCAAAAATCTTGCTCACTGCCCAACATGATAAAGACATAGATTAAAAGAATCTCAGCCTCTCCCAAGATCACCCTTTCTACTTTGGGATAGATGGAATTGTTGGGAAATTTTTCCTTTCATCAAATTTAAGTTTGTTTCCTTGAAATTATGCAGGAAATCTTGACCTCTTATTTTACATATGGAGAAACTGAGTCTCTAAGAAATTCAAAATCCTTAGCCTGGCACTCAAAATCCTCCAGGATTGGGCCCAGCCTACTTTTCTCTCTTTACTTACCTTCATAAACCCTTTATGGTGGCCAATGGGGTATACTTATTCCAGAACGAGCCTGATGCTTGTCTGTCCCCAAATCTTTGCTCCTCTATTCCTTCCCTCAGTAGGTCTTCCCTAGTCCTCTCCTTGTCATGTGCTTATGGAAATCCATTCATTTAATAAGTATCCTTCAAGAAACAACTGGAGTCCCCCCTCCCCACTGCCACCTCCCAGGAAGCTTTCCTTGACCACTTCAGTCCATGCTGATGTCTTCTGAACTCACCCCAGCACAAAGAGAGGCTGTATAGGATTACTTTATAGTCATAACTCTCAAGAATCTTCTCTCCCCAACAGAAGCTAGGCTCCTCAAGGGCACGGGCTGTTTTATTCGTTTCTGTATCTTATGCAGTGGCTTAGCCCACTTCTGTACACATAGTAGACATTCAATAAATATGTGTTGCTTGGCCAGGTGCTTAGGTACCGTTACCCTAGCTGTACAATTCCAAGAATTCTGCTTGGAGAAATAGTGGAGACTGGCTCTAGAACTTTCACATGGCTTCCAACATGTCTCTCTCTCTCTCTCTCTCTCTTTCTCTCTCTCATGTTTTGGAGGCAATTGGGGTTCAGTGACTTGCCCAGGGTCGCATAGCTAATCGGGTGATGCTAGATTTGAATTCAGTTCCTCCTGACTCCAGAGCTGGTGCTCTAGCCACTTCACCTCCTAGCTGTACTCCTCCCCCCGCCCCAACATGTGGTTTCTAATCCTGGCTCTGCCTCTGAGTTGCTCTGAGACCTTAGGAAAATTCTTTTCTTTGGGGTACCTCTCTACTGAGTTTCTTTTTTAATCTACTCATCTGGACTTCTTCTTGCCTACCAGAGATATCTATAGGATAGAGAAGATTCCTTCCCATAGTGTGCTTCAGAACTCCTCACAAGAATCGAGTGGAGGCATCATTATAAAGTGATATTATTACTAGCCATAGTCAGAGCACAGTGCCACAGCCTCAGATTAGCCAAACACCCAGAGCTCATCTAGCTTTAGCTATACTAGAACACGACTTCCATTTTGTTTGTCTCTGAGAAGTGGTTATTCAGCCTTTGCTAGAGGCCTTCTTGCTCTCACCCAGTTCCATTTCTGGACAGCTCTAAACGGTAGGAAGTTTTTCCTGTCATAAAGCCTACATCTGCCTCTCTGCAAACTCACACCCATTGTTTCTGTTCTGCCACTTGGGGCCAAGGAGAACATGTCTGTTTCCTCTTCCAGGTGACATACATTTTCAGAATTGGAAGGGACCTCAGAGTTTAGTGCAATTCACAAACAAACAAACATCCCTGGTACAACCTAGCTGACAAAATCATCAACCAATCTTGCCCTGAAACTCTCCAATAAGGGGAAACCCACTCCTTCCCAAGATCATCCTTTCCACTTTGGGATAGATGTAGTTGTTGGGAAATTTTTCCTTTCATCAAATCTAAGTTTGCTTCCTTGAAATTATGCAGGAAAGTATGTAATTAATAACAGCTGGCTAGTTTGATCCTTCCATACCATTGGCTTCTCTCTGGGATGATCTTGGTCCTTTATTCTGGTCGTGGCAAGTTATCCTCCTCTGAACCTCTAACACTGTTTGCAGGACTGGAACGAAACATCTGTGCGTCCTCAGCAAGTTTTGAAAACTGCCCCCCCTAGTTATTGTCTTCCCAAAAGATAATGCCTGTAGTACCTTCCTCATAGAATTCGTATGAGAGATAACACATGTATCTCAAATTTGATAACATATGAAGCACTTTGTAAACTTCAAGGTGCTAAGCAAATATCAGCTTTTAAAAAATTAGCCAATAACAATCACTATTGTAATTTATCACAATAAAATACCCACAGACCATAAGATTTTTTTGGCATTAAAAATATTCATTTGTAAAAGATTGTATTGAAAAGTCTCCTTGTTGCACTCCCCTCTACACAATGTGTAATGCCTTATGCAGATGCCGACCTTGCCCACCCCTAGTCTTGGCTCTGTCTGGGTAGCATCTTTTTTAAAACTGGGGTTTTTATAATTAGCAAAAATCTATTCTTTTCTCCCTACCACCTTCCTTTCTCCATTGGGAAGAAAAAGAAAGAAAGAAAAACAAAGCCACTGTAACAAATATACCTTCTGAGCATCTTAAGGCAACTCCAAGCAAAGGTAGCTTTTCTCTATAAATAGAATCACCTAGAAAAGTGGTCAAGGTGTTCTAGGAACATACCACAGCCTTCATTCAAAAATAAAACAAACCCCAACAACCGATCACCACAGTGACTGAAGTTCCATCTTTGGAGATTTGGATTTATTATGCTCTCCCTTTGAATGGCTTGCCTTTGTCCCCTTCTCTACACTTATCTTTGCTATCATCTTAGTTCATGCCCTCATTACACCTCTGACATGGAGTATTATAATAGCTTCATAACTAGTCTGTCCATGACAATCTCTTTCCCATCTCCAGCCTGTCTTAACAGAGCTACCGAAATAATCTTCCTAAAGCCCAGGTCTGCCCATATCATTTCCCCATCTCAAAAAAAACTTTCAGTGACTCCCTTTATCTATCCAATAAATTATACATTTTTTTAGCCTAGAATTAAAAGCCCTCCACAATCTTGCTCCAATCTGCCTTTCCAGCCTTCATTCCTGTTCCCGTCATTCATGATATGGACGTTGCAGAGAATATGGAGTGTTAGCTAGTTTAACATGGCACCACCTGTCTTCCTACTCCCTCTGTGCATTTGGACAGGCTGGCCCCTATGCCTGAAATGAGCTCTCTTCTCATCTCCAAAGTTCCAAAATTCTTATCTTCCTTCTTTCTTCTAGGCCCAGCTCATGTATAGCCTTCCTGAATGACTGTTCCCTCCTCAAATTCTGTCTAGAACACTTTGTCCAGATCTCGATTTTACCCTATCACACCCTTTTTGGTGTTGTGGTTATCTTAGTATATGCTTTATTCCCTAGTTCCCCACCCCCAGTATAAGCTCCCTTCAGGCAGGGGTCTTTGTCATCTCTACTCCCAGAGCCTAGTACTGTGACCTGCATAGAGTAAGCACTTTATAAATGTTTGGTGTATGAATTAATGTCTCCTTTAAAATTCCTGGGAGGGGCAAATTAAACTACACTTAATATTATTCAAGTTATTATCAAATGAGATGTAAAAAAAGTTCTTGGCAAACCTTAAATACCATGTGATTATCACTATTTTTTAAATTAATAAATATGTTTATTAGGCATCCCAATGCATGAGGGTTACTACAATGATGACACTGGATACTGAGAATGAGGAAAAAGAAAAGAGCATAGAAATTCAAGATAAGGGCCATCAAAAACAGACCTGTGTCCTTCTAAGTTATACCCAGGACAGTCCCTGGACCCAGGCTTCTGGGATGGGGGTGGGGTGGGGAAGGAGATACCACCCTTGACTGCACCCTTTACTATACTCTGTACATTCCTCCTCAGCCCTCCTTCCTCCCCTCCCCCCTCCCCCCCATTCCCTGCCCCTCCCAGACAGGTCTCACCTCAAAAAACAAGAAAGGAAACAGTGAGAGCTTTCTCCAGTTGGCCCCCAGAGGCCTGTCTCTGCTGGGGACGTCAAAGAGAGGGAGGGAGAAAGGGAGGGAGGGAGGGAGGGGACAAGAGAAAGGAAGAGAAGAAAGCGGAGCAACACAAAGGCCCCGGGTCCACCTTTGAAGCTGTCTCTAACCCGAGGGAGGGAGGGAGCAGGGGGAGGCCAGGCCAGTCAAGAGTTTTAAAGAAAGTCTCAAATTCCAGTAGAAACCAGAGGGATTGGGTGAACTTTCTCCTTCTCTCCTCCCCGCCCCACCGCCCCCCCCCCCCGGCCCGTCCCCACCAGTTACATGGCAGAGCACACACACCTCCTTCCTAGCTCCCTAAGCCAGTCTGTCACACCTGGGGGGCCTCAGACCATTGTGCTCTAAGAAGGCTGGAGGGTGTTGGCCCTCCTTTGAAAGTTCTATTGAACGCCAAAGTTATCAGTTGCTGCTGCTGCCCTTCACCCCAACCCTCGCACTCCCCCCAACCCACCATCAGCTCCACAGCCTCCTGGCAAGGATTAAGCTTCTTTGTGATGGGAGGAGAAAAAAAAATGCAATATGGTAAAAAGCAATTATGACAGGTTGGAAGGGGGAGGGGAGCCTGCTATGGGGGTCTGGGGGACCTCCCTCTTGGCTGCAGCTACCACCTTCTAAATAGTTCAGGGCTGAAGGGCGTCTGTTGGGGGCGGGAGGAAGTGGCTGCTTGTCTTTCTTAGTTGAGAGGCGAGGGCACTGTCCCCCCGTGCCCATCAATTTAGAAGTACAGTTTGCCCTCTTCCTCATTCAAGCTCTTAATGTTCCCATTCCAGGGAAGGGGAGGTGTCTTTCCGTCATTCCACCCCCAGCCCGACTACACCAATGAAAATCCTCCAGAAGGAAAATGGAAAGTCCAAGTCTCCTTCATGTGGAGAAACTGAGGCAGAACCCCAGGCGCACATGCGTGTTTGTATGTGTGGATTATAATTCCTATCCTAGGGCTGCGCTTGTGTCCGGCCTCCTGAATTAGGGTCTAGGGAGGAAATCTCATAGCGCCTAGGGTACGGGTTTGGGGATGGGGGGGTGGGGGTGGAACAGTGTGGCGGTGGGAAACTGACCTCACACCTTGACAGATTAAGCAGGGCAGAAAAAAGCAAAAGGTCGGAGGGAGGAAAAAGAAGACCGCTTTTTGTGGTGGCTCAGTTCCCCTCTCTGGGGGACGACGAAAACCTCCACTCCCTGCCAACCCACCCACCCAGAGGTTTCTGGCAGGGCGCCACTCGGAGTGACCGCAGGGAAGGGGAGGGGTGGGGATCCCCGCACTTCGGTCTCTCCCAGCTCCCATCCGCGAGCACCAGGCCCTACTATTCCACGCACTGAGATTCCCGCTCAGGTGTGTACGCTCGCGTTGCCAGCCCGGCCTGGCCAGTCTCGGCGGACCGCACCCGCTCTGCCCTCTGAATTACCACCTCCCCGGTTCCCATCCCGCCTCACCCGGTCGATCGGAGGAGCAAAGCTGGCTATCGGGTGATCTTTTCCACCCTCGCCCTTCGCAGCTTCAGGTGTTCCGGGGGCCGGCTCGGCGGCCACTGGGAGGCGGGCTGTAGAGATTGGGCCAGTTCAGCAGTCTGGCCACTGGGGAGCCCTGAGGCAGTGCCAGGGCCAGTCCCGGGGTCTGGGTGCCCCGCACCGTCCTGACCAAGGTGGGGAAGGCAGTGTTTGTGTGAGGTGTGTGTGCGCCTATGTGTGTAGAGAGAGAGAGACTTCGCTTCTTTCTCTTGCTGACCCTGGTTGTTGCCCGAGCCCATTTTCCACCCCCCGCAGGTTCTCTGGTCCCCCCCGCCCCCGCACACACTTGTTCAAGTTAGTCGAATGAGTTTAGTTTTCGCCGCCTTATCAGGTACCCCCCCACACACCCCACAAGAAAGACTCAAGTCCTGGGCTAGGTCACACTATAAAACTGTCTCTTCCCTCTTGAGAGTGGGGGCTTCCAGCCTCTCTCTTCCTCCCCTCCCCCACTCCACAACCAGGACAAGTCCCCTTCTTCCCCGCACCCCCTCCCCTACAAAGTGTCCCTCCCCAAGCCAAAACTTCCTGGGCCAAGATTGGTTCGGGTCCCCTTCCCCACCGCACTAAAAGGAAGTTTGCCAAGCCTTTCCCTGGACTCCCGACTCGAGGCCTCCAGAGCTGACTCCGGAGACGTCCTCTCCGCACTCTATCTCGCCGCGCTCTGCTCCCAGCTCTCCGGGGAAGAGTGACTCTTATCTGTCCCCTAGTTAGCATGAGGCGCTTCTCTGCCAGCCTCTTGGAGAAGAAAGTTTGTTGCTTATAGATTATTGTAATCGCTCGATTCCCTTCACTCTCCTCCCAAACAAGCAAACGAACAAAAAAAAAAGCCCCTACCCTTTGCAGGAAAATGGTTTTATTCGAGGAGTGGCTGAGTGGTGAAATACACATAGGATGACCAGTCTTTTTTTTTTTCTTTCTTTCTATCAAAAAGTGGGGCGGGAGAGGCTGGTTCCTACAATAAGGATTCATGCCAAAAGGGAGTGAGGAGCTATAGTGACGAACACCGAGCAAAATCCGAGGAGAGCTATCCAAGAGTATCTGCAGACCCTGGAGTCCATCTGTCATATCTGTGTCATTTCTGAGCCGTTTTCGCTCCATTTCCTTGGAGATTGGAGCTAGGTGCCTGTGTTCAGAGTGACACTTGGAGTTCTCTCTTCGGTCTCTGCCCAGTTGCCCTAAGCGGGAGAGCTCTCTTTCTCTCTCTCTCTCTCTCTCTCTCTCCTCCCCGCACTCTCTTCCTCCCCCTCTCCCTCTTCCCCCATCTCTCCCTTCCTCCCCCGCCTCCACTCCCTTCCTCCTCCGCCTCCACTCCCTTCCTCCTCCGCCTCCTCTCCCTCTCCCTCTCTCTCCATTCCATATGGGATGTGGGGGGGTGTCACCTTCTTGGTGGTTTTCCCCAAGCCCCAGGACAACCCCATTTTCTGCTGCAGTCCTGTCCCCTTTCAAAAGGAGGAGCTCTTGAGTCCCTCGTGATCCATGGGGCTCCTCTGTGAGTCTGATGGGGTGACCTCCCCTTCCTCATCCCAGTCCTTGTTACAGGAACGGGGGTGGGAGGGTTGGTTCTGGGCCAGGGTGCCCCTCTTTCCTCCGACTACGTGAGGGGCTGGGGTCGCCGGGTGCGCTTGGTCCGGCGGGTTGGTGCTGATCCCACAAACTCAAACTGCTTTTGCCTTTCCCCGTGGTTGGGGAACTGCAGCTGGCCCTGGTAGAGACGCTTAATGAAGTGGGCCTCCCGCTGGTTCTGTCGGCTGCGGGAGGCCTGCCTGGGCCGGCCTTGGCGGGTAAAAGCCATGAACCAGCCCTCATGGCGGGCGTTCTGGAAGGCTGTGTAGTTATTCTCCAGCACAATCTCTGTAAACACGCAGTCTTTGCTCTTCCCGCTGGGCTGAGGGAGGAGGAAAAGAGGGGTTCTGGGGTGGGGGTCCCAGTGAAGTCAATTATATCTCTATAGGGATGCCATGGGTGCAGCCCTTCGGAAACTCTGCATTTAGCCCCGACACCC
Organism: Phalanger gymnotis; assembly: GCA_028646595.1. Classification (NCBI taxonomy): domain Eukaryota; kingdom Metazoa; phylum Chordata; class Mammalia; order Diprotodontia; family Phalangeridae; genus Phalanger; species Phalanger gymnotis. Next base: position 238,141,208 of record CM053625.1, read on the forward strand.
TAGCGATTCTTCCAGCCGTGCCTTGGAGCTATTTCCCACTGATCTCTAACGGGGGGGGGGGGTTGTTGTGGGGGCTCAGAGGATTCTTCTGAAGTTTTAAGTTCCTTCCCTACAGTCATACTGTACTTAGTCAATACAGATTGTTCTTTTGAATATTCAGGCAGCTTTTGGATAGGGGTAGGTAAGCTGGTGCCTTGGGCCCAACACTCAGAAGGATGCGATAAAAGACATTTTTTAAGTATATGGTTTTTAAAAAAAGAATACACATGTTTCAAATGCCAGAAAATTCTATATAAGATAGCACTTAGTTACTCATTTTTATAATAATTTTAAGTTCTAGGGGTTTAAAAGAAGGTACAGAAAAGACCTAATTTCCCAATCTTACCTAGTTTATAAATGCGGATACTTCATTATATCCTATCTTTTCCCTCCTTCACCCACCTCACAGAGCCTAGGGCCTCACACAAATAGTACGTGCTCGATAAACACAATTTATTAATACTAGGGGAGATAATCTATAAACACAGGGGCTCTCTTTGGAACCACTCTCAGATGGGTGGGGGAGAAAAGTTTACTTATTGAGACTCAGGGAAAGGGTGGGATTGCTCATTTAAGGGTCCAAAGGAGAAACAAGGGAGTGGCCCAAAAGCGAAGGAGGAATTGGAGAAAGAGATGGAGGAACAGGTGTTTGTGGATCCATACCTCCTGCTGTTCCCAAGGCCGTCTCCACCAAGGTGTGCTGACCCCAGGTGGCCAGCAGAGGGAGGAGGGATGCCATAGAGGATCCACTCCAACCTTGCCCATCCCACCCTCCACAGACACCTGTGTCATAAAACTCATTTCCCACTCCCACCCATGAACACCCTTTCCCACCAAGGCCTCACCTTCCCAATGAGCTTTCCCCTCTTGCTCATGCAGATGTATTTCTCACTCTCAGCCCCCTTGATGCGAACCCGGCTGCCAAATGTATCTGTCTCCACTATGAGCTTGGCTGTTTTGGAGGTTGGGGTTTAGGTTGGAGGTACAGAGGAGAAGGGAGGGAGAGAGAGAGAGATCCGTCCATCGGGGCTGCCGGCCTAGGCCCTCCACCCCTCATAGTGCAATGGGCAGGGAGGTGGGAAGCAACTACTTTCAGGAAAGCTTGAGCTGGACAGGTATTTATCTATCTTTGTTTTTCATCACATGATCAGCCACAACCCCAGAGTCAGGCTCACTCTCCCCAACCGCCCCTGTCCCTTCTCAGTGTGAGCATTTGATCCCTTCCTGCTCACCTTCAACAGAGGTCATTGTTACCCAAGTGACATTTTGCGCATCCCTTGTCAAGATTGAGGAGGCGGGGTAGGGCTGGGAAAAAATGGATTGGGTCTCACCAAACTTGTTGCCGTCCTCAGCGGTGGCGGAGATGCGGCGCCCAGTGACCTGAACATGCTTGCCGCTGGTCCGGCTGTAGAGCTGGTATTCTCGGATCTGCCGCCGGCTCAGCTGGTCAGTCATGGCACCCTGGTCCCTCACATACTGGTTAAAATTAGGAGACGCGTGATTCTCCCCCTTTGCAATTACCAAGGGAAAAATAGTGTCAATTTGCTTTGGGCAACACCACTACTGGCCCACCCCAAAGGAGAAGGGGTAAAGGGTGAGGTTGGTCTTGGCGGGGATAAGAAGGTAAAGGGTGGAGTGAGAACTATGAGGAACATGTAAGCATGTGCTCGAAAGCCTGAGGAAGGAAAGAATAGAAGAGTCCATGTTCCGCAAGTCCAGTGGCTGACTAAGGACACTACACCCTCACCCATTGACTTCTCTCTTCTCATTTCTATTCTTTCTTGCACTGGAGGGGGGAAATCTAACCTAACCTCTTCATTTTTTAGACAAGTAAAGATGGGCCCAGAGAAGGTAAATGGTTTGCCTAAAGTCACACAGTGAATTAGCATTAGAACTGGGAATAGAGCTCAGGTCTCCTCTCACTTTCTGGGGCTACGAAGGGAATATCACTTCCAGGTCCCTGCTCCTGGGCAGCTCCTGCCAAGCCAGGTGGAGGTAGGGAGATGGAGAATGGAAAAACACATGAGAGAAAGAGAAAATAGGTAATTCAGATATGGGAATGGAAGTAGGGTTGAGGACCAGGACTCAGTAGACTTAACCCTATTTACCATGAGGATGAAACTCCTCTCCTCCCTCCTCTCCCACATAACATCCATTAATAGAAATTAAGCCTGTTACATGCTTTGAAATCCCTGGTGAGGGGCAGGAAAAACCAACAGAGTGAATCATGGCGGGCCTTATGAGGGTCTCTTGGTCTTCTAACCAAGCCATTGGGATATTTTAAAGTAGAGAATCTTAACTGAGGGTCCATGGGCTCCCAAAAGGTCTGTAAATAGAGGGTCCACTAACGCGGATGGGAAAAACAATTATATCTTTATTTTCAGTAACCTCTAATTGCAATCTAGCATTTTCTTCAATTATTTGAAAGTATTATTCTGAGAAGGGGTCCATAGGCTTCGCCAAATTGCCACAGGGGTACATCCCCTAAAAAAGGTCGAGAACCTCTATTTTAAAGAATCATCAGTAGAAGGAGGTGGGTTTCTAGAGAGCTGAGCCAGGAATCATGAACCATGGATGGTCTACTTGACTTCAGCCTCTTGCACGCTGGTCTCTAGCCACCTCTGGACTTGGCAAAGGTCCTGTCGCTGCCCTAGACTTTAGGGTCTGGGTGCCCTGCTGGGCTAGAAGGAGGAGCAGTAACAGCCAAAAAAATATTGCCAGTTCCAGCTGCCTTTGCTGCTCCCGCCTATGCAGACACTTGGGGCCACAAAGTTACCACTGCTTCTTGGTAAGCAGGCTTGAGCTCTTAGTTTCCATCCTTCTTGTCTTTCCCACAGACCCAGAATAGAGTCAACTCCTCCTTTTCCCCAAGTTGTGTCTCAGCCTCCCTGTACAGTAAGTTGAGGCTCAGAGACAGGTGGGCATCTTCCCCCAACTTTTTTTCCCTGTGTGTGTGTGTGGGTGGGGAAATCCTTTAAAACCTTTAAAGGAAGAACCTTTTGAGGGTGGGACTGGGGGGTGCGCATGGCTCTAAGCCAGTCACTATATATGAAGAATACTTGTCTTCCTATCTCTTCCCTGTTCTATAAGTCATCTTCCACTGATTGCTGTTTGCTTCCACTTCCATCTATTTGCTGGTTCTTGGTTTAAATGCATGTGTGTATGTATATACATATATATATATTTATATAGACATAAACTCCCAAGTTTTATATAGAAACATCTATTGAAAGTCCCAAGGCAAAGCATTTTCTCTCCCTCTTCAAGGTACCCAAACATGGCTTTTCCCCTCCTCCCCCCTTCCTCCTTCCTCCTCTCTCCTCCCTCCCGGTTTTGGTCAGTTTGGCTCAGCTGTGTTCCCACATCTTCTCAGCTCGGTTTCCTGACTAATCCTCTAGAGGCAGCATAGTATAGTGGATTAAGAATTTGCCTTGGAGCTGGGTTCAAGTGCCACCCCTGACTCATACTGACTCTGCGACCCTGGACAAGTGACTTTATTCTAGGCAGTTCTCTAGACGATGAGCTGCCCAGAAGATGCTTACTTGCACTGGTAAAAGAAGTTTCCTTACCCAGAATTCCCCATACCAGAGAAGTCACAACTCTAGCCCCTGTGCCCCCCCCCCCATTTTGTGCGAATCCTCATCATCTGGATCGAGTCACTGGGAGAGGAGCAATCTCTTGGAAGGCCTCCTTCTATCTTCTATTTGGGAATTTGTCAAGGGGAGGCCAAGGAATAATGCTATTTCCTGAGGCTCGGGTCACCTCTTTCCTCTTCCTCCATTTGCCTCTGCCCCTGGGCTAGTCTCTAACACCAATTACTTCTTAATTCTAATCCTGTCAGCCCCAGTTCCTCACTGTTGCTCTCACACCGGTCTCCACACTGCCAGGTCGGTCAGGTAAATGACCAGGAGGCCACCGGGACGATGCGAGGGCTCAGCACTCCTGTTCTGTGTGAACTGAGGCTGGCGGGCTGGGAGCGGGCCCTGGCTTGGGGCTGGCCCCTTCTCCCTGAACCCCTCAAGCCTCCTGGCTCAGGTTCAGGTCCCTCTGCCCTTCTTGGCAGGCAGCCTTATTCTCCCTGTCCGTTCCAGGTCAGAAGCAGAGGGAGGGGCCATCAGCCCCGGCCCCCCCCAACCCCCAGCCCTGCACAAAGGCAGCCCCACGCCCCCACGGCCCATAGCCCACAAGCCGCTCTCCCCGTGGGACCTTGCCCAGCTCTTTAATGCCCCTGCTGTGGGGGGAACCTCCCCTTCTACCCGCCTCAGACAGCTGCTTGTCAGGCAGCCCCTCAAGCATGGCTATAGTCCGGCCTGCTTACCTCCCCCCACAGGGGGAGCGGGGGCACTTCAAGGGGGAAAAGGAGGGCTTTGCCACCTTCCCTTCCAACTGAATGGGGCCTCAGGCCGGGCAATAAACGCCCAGTCCCTCCGCACCATTGTGCTAATTCCCCTTCCAGAACAGGTTGGGTCCCACCCCCAGCCCCCCCTACAGTCAGGCCGAGGCTTTCTTCTCACTCTCCTTGGATGTGTGAAGCAAAAGGCCTGGAATGGGGTTAGAGCAAAAGGGGGAAAGAAAAAAAGGGGGGGTTGTCTCTCTCTCCCACCCCCCCACTGCTTCAAAGGCAGCCCCTTTCCCTCTCCCAGAGAAAAGGCATTTACCTTCAAAAAAAGTCCCAACTGGATGTGAAGAGAAGCCCCCAGCCTCAGCCTTGGGAACGCTAGGCAGGCCAGCTCTCCGGCACGGTTCTGGACCAGTGCATTTTAATAGTTGCACTTTTATGGAGGATCACAAAAAAGGACCCAGCATCGAGAAGGGGCTGAAGCTTGGGGTGGGGGGAGGTGGAATAGGCAGGAGGAGACCTATAGTCAGGGTAGAGGTGGCCGAGGTGGTGGTGGAGGTGATGGAGGGAGCATTTGTATAAAACAAATTCTGCATGCAATAGCAACCAAAGTGCTTCGGGTTTGACCCCTTATTGCTCTTAAGCTCAGAGTCCCTGCAACCTGCCCAGGGCATTTGGAGGATGCCTCCCTCCAGGATAAGCAGGAAGATGTTCCTTAGGTGATACAGGCCCTGGGCCTACCTTCTTCACATTCATTGTTGGGGGTGGGGCCCACAAAATTGGTTTCAAAATGAAATCAGTCCCCTGGGACAGCTGTTGCAAGGGGGGCATCTTGCCACATTCATCTCCCCCTCCCCCCAGGCTTTTGCCTTTCTGTCTTGGATTCCTCTTAAGATTGTGGAAGACTCAGATAAAGAAATGAGACAAAAAGAGGAGGACAACTGAGGCAGGTGGGGTCAGCAGAGGTAGAGAAGCGGGGAGATGGGGAAACTCAAGAGGTACAATCTTTCAGTCTCCATCCTTCTTACCCTCTCTGTCGACTCCATCATATTGCAGAATATCAAACCATACAGTATCCCCAATTGGGCCAGATACCATAATACTCTACCATCCTCCCATCCCCCCACAAAGCAGCTAGATTGGGGGTAAAGAAGAAAAAAAAGGTAGTGGGGAGCTCTAGCCTACCTGGGTTTGGCAGCAGCAGAGGATCAGGAGCTGAAAGCATCTGCATGAAGAGAGAAAACAAATCCAGGGTTTGGTTGCTGCATATACACACATACACAGTACACACACACGTAGTGCACACACACACTACACACACGTAGTACACACATAGTACACACACACACACACACACACACACACACACACACACACACACACATCCTCCGATCTAGTCAGTGGGCAGCCTTGGAGTCCGGGTAAGATTAAACATCCATCAAGGCTGGAAATGGTAACAAAACTCAAGTCAGCACACACAGACTTACAGAGTGAGGTTTGCCAGGAGACAGGAGGCTCCCATCACTGGAGAGATTTCTTGGGGAGGATGCCCCCTCTCCCCCCAAAACTCAGTAGCAGATGTGGACAGCCCCTGAGGTAGAGTCCCAGAACAACCAAAGAGCTTCGAACCACAGGTCCTCGAGGGGGGGGAAAGGAGGAGAGGGAGAAGGAGGAGGAGGAAGGGGAGGAGGAGGAGGAGAGGAGGAGGGAGTCACAGGGAGAGCAGAGGTGTGATCTGTCCACCTTCCAGTCTCAGTGTGACTGCAAAACTCCAGACTTGGGGGTGGGGGTAAAAGAGGGAGGAGGAACGGAAGGGGGCTTCTCTCTTTCTTTTTTTCTCCTCTATCTCTCTCTTTTCTGCTGGGCTATCCAGAGGTTAGAACCAGTAGAGCCTTCTTGGTAAGCAGGCTTGTCCCCTTAGTTTCCATCCTTCCCATCTTTCCCACAGATCCAGAATAGAGTCAACTCCTCCTTTTCCCCAAGTTATGTCTCAGTCTCCCTGTACAGTAAGTTGAGGCTCAGTCAGGGACAGATGGGCATCTTCCCCCAACTTTTTTTCCCTGTGTGTGTTTGGGGGGGAATCCTGTAAAACCTTTAAAGGAAGAACCTTTTGGGGGTGGGACTGGGGGGTGGGCATGGCTCTAAGCCAGTCACTTCCATGGCCTCCCTTATCCCCACCTCTCCTTCTCTCTCCCACTTCCACCAAGGTCTGCCCACAGGGGAGGGAGGGGTTAACTCTGGCCTGAGTGGCAGCAGGTGCTCCAAGTGGGGTCTGGGGGGGTGGGGTCCTTAATGCCTTCTGCGTTTTGTGGCTGGGGTCAGTGCCACTGCCTTGTGACAAGGACTTCTCTAGGACCCTAGGTCAACTAGGAGTGGAGTTCAAAGGGCGAGCTGGGGGATAGAGTGGTGGTGGGGGTGTGCCTGAAATAGGTAGGGTGGGTATAGGGCTGTAACCTTTTCTTCTAAACTCGCTGTGTGAAAGCCAATGACCACCTTCTTCAATGTCTCTTTGCAAGGTGACAGGATTTTATTCCACCGGAGCTTGATTTGATTCCCTGTCATACTGTTCTCTGCTTTGGTCCTTCTCCTTTTAGGAGCTCTTTGAAAGCTTTTTCATATATTGTTTCCTCCATATTTATACTGTGCCTAGTATAGAATAGATACTCAGATGACATTTGTTAAATTTTTTGAGATGCTGAAAGATGGGAGCTAGGGAAACTTGATCAACTTCTTAGAGTTGAATTTTGGCATAGTAATCCCAGTGACACTCAACTGTGTGTGTGTGTGTGTGTGTGTGTGTGTGTGAGTATATATGTGAGTGTGTGTATGTGTGTGTGTATGAGTGTGTGTGAGTATGTATGTGTATGTGAGCATAAGTGTACATGTGAGTGTATGTGTGTATGTGAGTGTGTGTGTGTGTGTCTAAGTGAGGGAAAGCCTCAGGGTTGGGGGAAGTTACCTTCACACTTGAACCCCAGGTTCAGGATATTTTTGCATCCTATCTCCTGGGGTTCTTCCAAATTCAGCCAGAAAGGGCAGAGAGGAGGAAACAAATTTATTTATTTATGTGAGGTTGGGAAGGAGGAAGCTTTCTTTCACCTTTGGCATTCTCTCATCTCCTTGAACTATAGTGAATCCCCAAAGCTGTCAGTAACATCCCTTCCCCCATCATTCCCTGCTTTACTATCTTAATGGGGAAGGCTGGAGGTTCTCTCTAGTCATTCTTCCCTAGTCATGGGGTGTATGTGTATATGCTTGCAATGCCTGGGGAGTTTTTAAAAATCACAGAAAAAATTTTACAGTTCAAAAGCCAGTCCAAAAGTCCAAATTCCTCATCTTACATCTCAGAGAAACAAAGGTCACAGTTGTGACAGCTGGCTATCAATAGATACCAAAACTCTGGTCCAAGTTCAGTGATCTTTCTAAGGCTCACCAATGACTTTTAAGAGCAGTATGGGGGAACAGTGGACATAGGGTACGGGTACCATGGGCTCCTTTGTCAGCTTCTGTTTGTGATTTTTCCTGGCTTGGAGGATTGGTAGCTCAAATTCTCTGAGCATGCAATACTATATTTTTTTCTATACATTTCCTTCTCTCCTCGCTCCTTTACTCTTCCCTTGAGATGGGCAGAAGTTACTTTTCTTCACAATGAACAGGAATGGGTAAGAAGAGATGAGGACTGAGAAGTCAGGATATTGATCAAGAAAATGGTGGGGTGGCAGTCCTTGCCTGTTTCTGGTCCATTCCCATTGACTGATCAGTTAGTTGGAGAGATCCAAGGTCTACGAGCCCATGGACAAGGCTCCTCTTCATGAAGGAGGTGCCCATAGCCAGTGCTTAGCCCTCTAGCCAGCCTGGGGACTCCACAATCTTCTTACCTTAGTCCATCTTTGAAGGGCTATAGCCCTCCCTTCTCGTCTCTACCCTAGGCTTGTCCTCCTTCCTCTTCTGTCCCTCCCATACCCAAAGGTCAGAAGGAGGGGGAAGAAAGGCCGCAGGGCCCAGGTAATATTGTACAGTGGAAAGTACACAAGATGAAGTCAAGGGAAGGGGACCGGAAGGGAATAAGCGTTTATGTAGCCCTTACTACATGCCAATCATTGTGCTAAGCGATCGGGAAGTTGATGCTATTATCATCCCCATTGTACAGATGAAGAAACTGAGGCCAAGATGTTGCCTGACTTGCCCAGGGTCTTCCTGACTCTAGGCCCAGTGCTCTATCCACTGTTTCACCCGCTGCCTCAGGATATGTGTGTTCTACTTCTGGGTCTGCTATTCACTTTGTGATCTTGGGTAAGTCACCCCTTTATTGGGCTTTAGTTTCCTCTCACGTAAGTGGCTGGTGCTATTCTGGGTAAACTCTTTCCAGCTCTATCATCTGATTCCACGCTATTGCAAAGTATAAAGCTCTACACCAATGCCCAGGAGACTACCTGTTTTGTCAGTGTTGCCTCAGTTTCCCTCAATGTAGGGTTATGCTTATCCCCCCCTGTATGGAGTAGAAGTGGGCAGAAGGGGCAGATTCATTTATGCTTATAGGGTGGGCCAAGAGGTGATAGAAGGGAGAAGTGACCTTGGCATTGGCTAGTCTCTAGTGCCAAGTTCAACACCACCACCCCTCAGCAGGAGCTGTCTCACACCTACTTCTCCCCAACACAGAAGTTGAGAGGTTTGGTAACAAGACTTCACTGTAACATCCATTCCTTCATAGCCACAAAGTCTTCATCCTATCTCACACGGGACTCTGCTCTGACCCACCAAAAATATCCGAGCTAAGGAAGGAGGGAAAATCAAAGAAGCCACTCTTCAGTTCTCTGGCAATCCATTTGATGTCCAGTCCTTGACTTTCCCCTCCTCTGAACCCAATCCCACCAGCCACAGAGAGATCAACCAGGGAACACGTACTCTCTATAAAGAGGTCAGGACTTGGGAGCTAGAACACCCGAGTTCTAGTCCCAGCCCAGCCACAGGCTTAATACATAATTCTTGGACATGTTCCTATCCTGAGCCTGTTTCTTCATCACTAACCTGTAGGTCGATCACCCCTTTCCCACTTCCCTCAAGGTGTTATAAGAATCAAACTGGACAGTGTTTCAACCACTCTAGAGCATCAAGTACCTGGTAACGAGGCAATCGTCATCCCATAGTAGCCTCCCACACATGTGGGCACACGTACACACATGCTGACTTTCCTTGTTGGTTTCTCACATTGAAAGGGAATGTTAAGCACTTAGGTTCCAGCCCTCCTCTGTGCACCTAAAGACGTCCCTGAAGTTTTTATCCAATCTCTCCCCCCTACATACACCTCCCCACACACCTGGCCTGGTTATTGTATTCGGCTTTGCTCCCCAGCAATGGGGCCATGCAGCAAATCCTTACTCTGGCCAGCACCAAGACCAGGTCAATGGTGCACAATGAGGCCCCCATGGCTCCCTAATCCCCTATTATGTCCCCCTATTCAGGACTGTTCTGGTTTGGAAAGGAGAGGGTGGGGGAAGGCTGGTTTAGCTGGGGCCCAGTCTTTTAGAAGTCTACTTGTGTCTGCATTCATAGGTACAGGGGCAAGCATATAGGTGCATTCATGTGATACTTTAATAGTTAGATTGGCGGAGAGAGACACCTTCTCCAGCCCCTTTGCTTTAGTTTCTTCCTCATCTAGAAATCTAGGCACGGGCTACAGGTGTCCCAGTGTGTAGGGACAGGTAGGAAAGCCTGACTGAAGATTTAATCTGGCAATCAAGCCTGGTCCCAGACTTCTCTTCCATAAACTCCACTACTGAGTGAGACGTACTCTTTCTTCTAACACAATTTTTATGTTCCTCTCTCTCTTCTTTCACTAGCAGATGTACCCTCTTCAGAAACTAACCTTTCTCCAATTGTCCTCCCCTCCCCAAGTCTTCTTAAGCCACCCATCCCATGCTACCTGACTCTCCTCTGGACTGCTGTACGCCTCATCTATACCACCCCCTTGGCTTCTCACTTCCATTCCTGGGTCCTTAAGCCACTTTTTATAGATCTTTGGGCATTTGGCACAGAACCTGACATCTACAAGATCATTCCCTGTAGGATTAATCATGCCTGCCTGAAGTGAGCATGGAGAAAACCTAGCCTCTTTTTTTCCCCAATCAGTCTCTGTTGGTGAGGAGTTGGGAAGAAGAGATCTGGGCTCATTGGATGTCTACTGAGGGACATGGGGAGGGAATCAAGGCTGGTGGAGGGCCAAGGGCCCCTGGCAGGGGCCAGAGTTTATGAAAAAGACAAAACCTCCCAAGTCCTCTAAATGAAGACTTCCAGAAGAAAGGGAGGAGAGTTTGGGAAAGTGGGCAATGGAGACAGGTAAGGGCCAGGGGTCAGCTGCAGGGACTGCTCTGCCTTCACCGGAAGTGGCTTCAAGGGAAGGACAAGCGGTCACAAGATATTGCTCAGAATCTAGAGCAGGGCAGGGCCAGAAGAGCCGCTTGATTCAGCATTTCAGCAGCACAGACCTGACCTCTACTGGAGATCCAGGTCAACTGCATGTAGTTGCAGGCAGGAAGGAGAAGGTTGTGACCAGCTGGTGGCATGACTGGTTTGAGAAGGGGAAAATAACCCAAGAAGCCAAGGTTCCGGAAAAAAAATTATTTTTATTTTTTTTTCTCCCACTTCCCGTGCTCCTCTTTCTTGATCCTGTAAAAACCAAAGAGAGCCTGTGGCAGAGAAGAGCAATGGGAGAAGAGTAGGTCCCCACCTGAGTCTCTGCTTCTGGGTGCATTCCCTTCCCAACCAAACCTTAGCCTCTGGGGAAGGGAACAGAGGATGACATATTTCTACTCTTCCATAAACTTCTTCCTTGGGGACATAACTCAGCCCAGCATCAGATCTTGGGGAAAACCAAGGCATCTGACTCATTTCCTTTTGGTCAGACTTTACACCTCACTTACCTTTACTACCTGTCTTGCAGATTGCCTTTATTTCCTGGGTCTGGTCCTTGCCTTCTTGCCTTTGGCCTATTGGGAAAAAAAGGCTTTGTGTTCCCCACCTCAGATCATTGGCCCCCATCTTCATATAACCCCTGCCATCTTCTTCTTTGGTTCTTACCTTCATTTTGGGGCTCCTCAGGGATGGGACTCTAAGAAGAGAGAATGGGGTCTCATACTGGCACCTCTTGGCAACCAGAGCCAGGAAGAATTGACAGTTGGGGGCAAGGGAGGAGAAGTGATGATTTGGGCGAGGTAAGGTAGAACACTCCCTTCTAGACTCTAACACCTCTCAGACTCACCTGTGCTCTTCCTCCAGCTTCTTTTTCTGCAGTTAAAGAAAAGAGCAGTAGCCAGGAGGGACCATATGGCCTCTAGCCAAGACCACTCTAAAATGACGGACTAGGTGCTCTGCTCCTTCCATTTCTGGGTGTCTGATGGCAGCACCTCATTCTCAAGGGGCCCATTAAGCATGGATTATAGAAGGTAGGGCTGAAAGGGACTGTAGATGCCATCTAGGCTGACCTTTTCATTTTACAGATGAGGAAACAGAGGCTCTGAGAGGTTACGCTTCAGGTCACGCAGCTTGTCAGGGTCAAAGGTAGTATTGGAACTTATATTTTTTTGACCAAAAGTCCAACAACTGTGCGCTATATGAGGCCTTTAGCTGGAAAGGGATTTAAGGCATGATGGGACCTTCAAGTTCTAGGATAATCGCTTCATTCTCATCTATAGATGTTACATTTTTTACAGACTTGTTCAGTGTCACATAGGTAGTAAACAGAAGCGCCCAAGGGTTGAACTTTGCCTCTGGCTCCAGATCCAAAGTTCTTTCCACATTGTCTTATCCAGGGACACCATTAGCCCTATAGGTTGTACATAAGGTAGAACCAAAGTGATGAGCCCCTACCCTTATTCTTTTAAGCCCCCTACCCCGGACCCCATCCAGGAACTCTGCTCTCACCTTTGCAACACCACCAGCCTGAGTGTTGGAGGCCCGCCGCTTGGCTGGCTTAGGCGGAAAAGTCTCTTCCAGGGATCTCTCATTAGAATCATCATCATCATCATCGTCGTCATCATCTTCATCGTCGTCGTCATCATCATCATCGTCGTCATCATCTTCCTCCTCAGTGTCCTCTTCAGCTTCCTCCTCATTCCCCTCTTCTTCCTCCAAGGACCGGTCTAAACTCACTGCCGGAATGGAAGCACAAGAACCTGCATTCCCAAAATGCTTTCTTCTTCCTCAGTGTTATAAATCAACCAATTAGCCTGGAAAGACTCGAATAAACTGATGCAGAGCAGAGAAAACAGTATGTGAAATGACCACCACAACACAAAACAACTGAAAATGAGTGTTACAAAATCACAAAGAACAGTGTTGTTCTCAAAGAAGAGCTATGAAAAGATACCTCTCTCCACACCTTTGCTTGGGGGTGTGTGTGTGTGTGTGTGTGTGTAGGCAGGCAAGGGGGTTGTCTATGAGTGTGGAATATTGCATATATTGTGAGTTTGGGTTTTTTTTAATGGACTAATAGGTTTTGTTACCATCCCCCCACATACACACCCCTTCCTCTTTTCCAAGTTTCTTTGTTATGTGGGATGGCTTTTCAAGAGGAGGAAACAGATGGATACAAGTGGAAATTTTGTAAAAGAAAAAAGAAGAAAATCAAGCACCAAAATGTTTTTGGAGCACCAGTATGTCTGACACCGTGCTGGGTGCTGAGGAAGACCCAAGGATCAGTAAAACTTTAAGGGAAAGGATTGAATTAAGAGGGCACAAAAGGAGGCATCTTCCCATGCCTTTAGGATGGTGCTCTCTGCACACACTAGGTGCTTGATAAGCGGATGTTGAAAAGGAAGACACATACTCATGAAATGGCAATAAATAAAAAGCAATGTGTTCCAAGTGCCATAGGACTTTATGTGATGAGCTGGAGAAGTCATGGAAAGCTTCCTGGAGGAAGTCTGTGGATATGTATATATGTATTTGTATCCGCATGTGTATGTGTGCCTATGTGTGTTTGTGTGTACATTTGTACATGTTGGTTATATGGAAGGGGAGGGAAAGACTTTAGGAAGACTCAGAGTAGAGGGCTTTTCAGGAAGGAGAAAGAGCCAGAATGAAGACTTTGAAGGCAGGATTGAATAAGTTCTGTTGGGGAGGTTGAGGCTCAGGATGAGTTTAGAGATAAGAGTTGGAAAGGCAAGTTGGAGCGAAATTGGGGAGAGCTTTGAATCCCAAACCGAAGTTCCTCGGATGACAGGGAAACCGGACTGCCATTGCCTATTATGGACCTAGCACGGTACCCTAACGCTCTACCCCTGTGACTTACCGGTAAGATCACGGCCACTGATGTAGACTGGCCCTGAGCCACACCGAAGGTGGAAAGTGATGGGGGGAGTGAGCTCCATTCCTGAAATATTGGCCTGAAAAAGGAAGCAGAATTTCTGAGCTTTCCTGCCCCTACCTATTATTTGGAAGCTCCTAATTTTGCTAAGAAATAGCTTTAGAGAAAAGCTGGGCAAGTTGGTCAGTCTTAGACTACAGGGTACCCCCAAAGTTAGCTTGGATAGCTTATCCTGTCATTTGAACTTGAACTATTACTTAAAGCTATTGAAACTTAACACTGCACTAAGATGATCCCGTATTTGTGCCGAAGGGGAAGCCAGGAGTCCTCTTAATCAGAGTTCTTTCTTCCCCTCTTTTGCTTTGCCCCTTCAGCCTCTCTGCTTCTTCAGGTACCCAGTGTCCCTGTACTGATGCTTATTCGTACTAAAGTAGCAGTAACTGAAAGCCTTAGCCCTCCCAGAAGCCTAGCATTTTAAAGAGATTGGCAATATTTGACTTAAAGTTATGATTCTCTAAGGGTGGAATTTCAGAGAAAGCAACTTGTCTCAGTGCCTATTCATCTCTCCCCCTCAGGTGATGGGCCATGTGGTGACTTACCATGGGCAAGACAGAGAGCTTCAGCGTGGCAATGGGAACTGGTCGCCTCTCTCTGCCATCCTCATCAGGGGGCGGCACGATCTCCACTACGTTCACATCATCATTGTTCTTCTCCCCTATGCAGATCTGCAAGGGGATGTGGGAGCAGACTTTAGTTTCCTCCTAGCTACTGCCCACTGCCCTGGGCATCTGCCGACATGGGCCTCAGGAACACGGCTCTTTCCTGTTCAGGATTCCTCCCCATTCTTTCCTTCCTCCCCCTCCCCCCCTACCTCTTCTCCAGGATAAGGACCGCCCTCCCCTCTCACTTCCTAGTCAGACTTGGTTGTCTGCTTAAGGGCTCACTCACCACGTTCAGCATTAACTTATGGCCAGTATTCTCATCTCCCAAGGGGTCAAAGGTGTACGAGCGATTATCCCAATTCAACTCACAGCCTGAGAAAGAGAGACTGGACAAGGGTGGCTATGAAGAATACTTTCCCCTTTTCTCTGCCCTCCCCCATGCCCTCTTCTTTGCCATTTTAGGTCAGCAAAGATGGAGCTGTAGCCATCAATCAACAATTCTTGCCACAGAGAGTCCTGTGAACAGAGTAGAGATGAAGGAAATCCCAAGAGGAAGAACAAGAGTTCTCTTTATCCCCAAGGCTGGGAACACCACCCAAACTCCTAACTCTTCCAGGAGTAGAATCCCATCCTACTTACTTACCCCAGAACAGGGCCAGGGACTTTTCAGCCTTACTGCTGACACTGGTTAGAGGCATGATGCTTGAGGAGAGAGTTTTGAGGGCACCTAAGATTGTAGGAAGAGGGGACACAGGTAAGGGCTGCTCTGACAACCCTGGCCCACAGGGGTCTTCCCAGCCTCTGAACTCCAGCTGTTCCGCTGTCTATCCCCCTCCTTCAACCAATTATCTGCCTTGCTTTGTCATATAAGCATTTGTTAGGGCTGTAGACCTATCCTCAGATAAACGCTAATTTCTCCTTGATTTTCTTTTGTATTCCCCCAAAGACCTAAAGTATGGGACACACAATAGGAATCACCAAGGGCATAATGAAGATGTGACTAAATTATAAAGCCAAGTTTAATCCTAAACTATGGAGTTTTAATGTTGAGAAGTCACCTTTTCCTCTCTTAGGTACCACCATCCCCGACTCCTGGGGCTTCATGAAGCTTGTCGGTAAAAAGAAGCTAGCAATCTGGAAGTGGCTTTAGCTCCCGGCCGCCTGACCTCACCCCTGCAGTGCCAGCCTTCTTAACCCCCTAGTCATTCCATCCTGCCCAGTATTTCTGCCTCTGCTCCCTCAGCTACAATGCCTCCATGCTCACGCCTACTTCCTTCCACCTTTATTGTGGGGCAGAGCAGCCACACAGGTGGTTCTTATGAAGCCTGTTAGGGCCAATCAGACTGCGGGTTGCAGATCTCAAAGTAGAAGAGACCCTTTTCCATATACCATTCCTTTCTTTTCCTATCATAATTTCCTAATAAATCCTGAAGTATCTAAATCCTAATAATTTCCTAATAAATCCTTAAATATTTATGGAGAATTTAGATTCTCTCCAGCCCGGTGCTAGGAAGTGAGGAAGAAACATGAGAATGATAAGTCCTTGAGGATACAGCCTTATCTTAGAATAAGACTAGCACGACATTCAGCACTTACTCAATATTTCAGCATTTCATGTTCCCACCCCCTGTCTCCAGTCTAGTGCCCGGCCTGGTTATAGAAAAAAATAAGTGATACCATAGACCAAAATAAGTGCCAAAAAGATACATAACCTAGATAGAAAAGGTCAAATCATAAATGAGAAACTAGAGCAAGAAAGTAGATAATTTTTCTAACTATGGTTAGGGGAAAAAAAATCTCATGACCAAACCAGAGACAGAGAAGATCACAGAATAAAATGGATAATTTTGATTACATTAAACTGAGAAGCTTTTGCACAAACAAAATCAATGTAGTTAAAATTAGAAGTGAAATAGCGAACTGGGGAAATTATTTTGCAGCAAATTTCTGTGATAAAATTCTGATATCTAAGACATATATATATATATATATATATACATGTAAATAATATAGTAGAACAAGAACCATTACCCAATAGATAAATGGTTAAAGGTAGTTCTTAAAAGAAAAAAATCAAACTATAAAAGCCATATAAAAAAATGCCCCAAATCATTAATAACAAGAGAATTGTAATTTAAAACAGCTTCTAGGTTTCACCTCTCACTCGTCAGATTGTCAGAGGAATTTCAGAGTTCAAGATCTTGGAGGTGGAGTAGTTTCAAGTGAAGGTGAGGGTTAAGTGTGATATATGATTAATAAGAGCCCTTTTTTATTCCAATCAGTATTAATCAATTTGATATGATTCCATAGAGATGGTAATTATAAGTTCTGTATATTAGGCCCCAGAGCTGTGAATTGCAGATGGTAAGTTCACTTGCTTAGTGATAGGAAGCTAACTAGATTACCTCCACCCTTGTTTTTGCATTATTATGGTGACCAAGCCCAGCGTGACAGAGGTCACTCAATGACATGGAAAGACCCCCAGCTATTCTTGTTGCCTCTCTGTCCCTTGTCATCTCTCTATTGCCCAACATGGGGAGATGGCCATAAGCATTTGACCAATAAGTGATCCTCTTTGTAGGTCTGTGGACTGCCATTCTACTGACCCATGGGCCCATGTAGATGTTTTGACATCTGTTTATCAGCCCAGCCCACAGGTCTGTTCATCAGCTCAGTAAGGCCTCCTGAAATCAGGTCAAGATAGGTCTGTCAAGGTCTGCTCATCAGCTCCTTTGTCAACCGATGGAATTCTGTATGTTGCGTAGAACCTTCTGAAGGTTAAGTTCAACATCTATCAACCAATGAGGCCCTGCGTTTTATGGTGCCTCTTCTGTATCATCTAGGTATCCAAAACTTTAAAACTAAGGCCTAAGAGAAAGGGGGCATCTCAGATCATGAGGAAGATCTGAGGTCCACTTCAGTAGAGGCATGAAGCCTTTAGTAAAGTGCTATGGCTTGGAGCTCTGCCTCAGTTTCTTTTATTGTGGGTTGGACAATTTTGGATCCCACATTAGGTAGTTGAAGTAGTGCAGACAATGAAGGTCACAGGAATCAAGGAAATTAAAGAACTTTGAGTTTCGGTGTTAGAAGGGTCATCCAGGTACTAAGGACGATGGCAAAGGGTAGTGCTGAGAGGAGGTAAGCCTAGTACCATTGGCATTGAGAAAGCTGGGAGAGCATCTTGGAGGTCAAAAGTCAAGGCAGATAATACTTCAGTAAGTCCAAGATCTCATCAATGTAGACACTCCAATAGTGCAAATCACAATCTATCTATGCTTCTATGTTCTCCTATAAATACTCTGTAAAGAATCTGCCTAATACACCAGGGGCCTTCCTGTACATCTTTTAACATTATGTGATGCTGATATAGTCAAGGCTTGTCCCTCTGTCATCCCTCATTCTTCCTAATGTGATGGTCCTACTACTTCTTTTCCCCATTATATGTCTCCTGAATGATGCGTTTTATGCCTCTCCGTGTGTGCAAGTCATCTTTGGCAATACCCTATAATCTATTTATGCTTACCATTCATCTCCTCATTGTCCTTTGGGGAACTTAAAATTATAATCCTTTGGAAAATGTAGTCTTTGATGGTTCACCTCTATTTAGAGTCTCTGGGAGAATAAGTAGTGTTTTTAAAAGATGAATTTTTGTTTTAGGGAGCATCTCGGGATGACTGAGAGTGATGCAGTTTCTCAAAAGTGATCCAGCTCACTTTCTGCTATTCAATCCTGGGGCCAGTATATGAATACGCATATATACATGTGTGTATATGTGTATATACATACATACGTATATATGTGTGTATATGTATGTGTGTGTGTATACACAGAAAGAAAGAGACAGAAGAACTAACTCAATGGATTGTCTAATGAACTGCATTAGTTGTTCTTTATCCACTAAGTTTTTCTTCTATGGATTTAACACAATTGTTATTTAATTGTTTGAATTACTGATGGAGGCGGGAGATATAATGACAACTCAGATTTATTGTAGCACTTTATGGTTTACAAAAATACAAAATATTTGTGAGAAATAATTCATTTGAACCCCTACTCTAGTCCAATCAGTATTAATCAGTTTCCTATGATTCCATAGAGGTAGTAATTATAAGTTCTGTGTATTAGGCCCCAGAGCTATGAACTGCAGATTGTAAGTTCACTTGCTTAATCATAGAAAGGCAATTAGAGGCACTCCACCCTTGTTTTCTCTTGTTACGTTGACCAAACCTGGCATGGCTTAGAAGACTCAATCACATGGAAAGTCCTTCAACTTATTTCTGTACCTCTGGACCACTCTCCCTGGTCCAACATGAGCAGGTGACCATCTTATGACCACTTAGTTAGTGGAGCTCCCTCATGCTTTGTCCAACCTGAGACCCCCTTGCTGACATACCATCTCTAGTTGATGCATCATTTTTCAGCTCTTGAAACACGGTCTGTCAGCTAATGGGATTCTGTATTTTGTGTAGCCCCTTTAGAGTGTTCAGGTATTAGATCTGGTATTAAGCCTTATAAAAATAAGGCCCTGGAAGAAGGGGGCATCTTAGATCCTGAGGAAGATCTGAGGTCTGCTTCATTAGATCAGACCATGGATGGTATAACAAAGTGCCCATCGCTCAGAGTTCTACCTCAGTCTCTTTTATTGTAGGTTAGATAATCTTAATCCCCACATTATCCCCAAAATGGGATGTGGACCTCAACCTTTTTAGGCTAGTCCTGAAAAGGACCCGAAAAGGACCCAAAAAGGAAGTACACACCAAGATGAATTTTCACCAGTGGCTCTCCCACGGACACCGACCCTGCAAGGTTGGACTCTCCCTGCAGTGTGCACTCAAATTCTCTGAGCCTGAGGTAAGTCTCTTCAAGATTGATGAGTCTACCTTGATTTACCCTAAGTTCCTTTTCTTTAAGAAGGGTCCCCCATTGGGTTAAGAGGGACCATTTGGAATTTGTGACTAATCTCTCTAAATTTATGAGCTCTGGAGCTCATAACTGGAACTCATAACTTGAATCCTATTTTTATAAAAATTACATGGACATAATTTTAACTTCTTATACACAGGCTATTTTTTTTCTTTCTTCTTTTCCTCCATTTTCTTCACTTTCATTTTGTTAAGACCGGGGAGATTCAGTAGTGGAATTTCTAGTTCCTCATTTTCAGCCAGCTAGCCCCCTACCTAAATTTAAAACTATCTGTTGGCAGGGTTAAAATAGATTTTTTGCCTTTAAATTCTTTTATCAAAGAGGAATTAAGTCATTTTTGTCATCAGTAGAAAAATATCTCAAATGAATTGAGGAGAAACTCATTTCAGTGGCTCACAGTTGGGCGGGGAACCCATGTAGAGGACTCTATGATTAGTCCCTGGATGGGTAGAGATTGGGGGCATGATTTTCCACTCTGACACCATCTTAAGGGAGTAATAATTTGGGCTAGACCTGACAGCCTTAGGGGAGAGATTCCTCACATCAATGGTAAATTGTCAAGGCATGTGACCACCCTGGAAACAATCCCAACCTCTTCTGACCTGAGAAGAAGGCTCATTTTAGTTTTACAGAGATGAGGAGAGGAAAAGGCTCCCTTCCATTTAAAGAGTAAGGCTATTTTCACTTATATTTTTAGGTTATTGACAATCAAAGCTAAATTTTTAGGAAGTTTTAAAGGAAAGTAGGTATAAATTTTTGCTGAATATTCACTTATAAAAGACCTTTGGGCCCTAGTTGACTGGTCTTAGGACCCTAGAGGTGAGCCCAAAGATTAAGAATTGGAAGTACTGGAGAATTAGCCAAAATGAATCCCTGAATATTACAGTGTTAACTGTAGGAAAAGAACTTCCACATAGGTGGGACTCAGGCAGCTAGAAGAGGTGAGCCATGTCTACTGTCTTCAGTGGGGAACTTCTCAGATGGAGTAAGCCAAAAAGTATGTCCCTCAGGAATCTGGTCCAATTCTTTCAGGAGAAGTTCTTCCACTTCAGGAATGCCACTCCTGGTTGGGAAATGATGGGGTCAGGCATAAGAGCATAAATGCATCCTACAGGATCCCCACTGGGACAAGGGTGGACTCCCAGTCCAGGGATGACTATAGAAAGCGCTATTAAGCTATGTAAAGTTTGGTTTGAGAATACAAAGGGCTCAAGGGATTGTTTTGGCCAAAGCATGGAACGTTTGATTACTTAGAACGTTATGGAATTTTATTGAACAATCTCCCAAAATCAGGTTAGAACAAATGAACTATTGATGCTGCTAAATTCTTCATCATTCTCAGTTTTTCTTCCTGTGATTAGACTTCGGCAAAAAATCTAGAGGAATGGAACTTTAACAAGCTCTTCTATCTATTAGGGACTTGTTCAAAGTGCACCTTAAATGGGTGAAACCAATTGGCAAATTAGACTAAAGCAATTTTGTGTTGTTACTAAATTACATTTTTTATTGATAAGATTCTAAAAGCATTAACATAATTAGGAAGCAGAAGAATTATCTTAGGCTGACAGCAGGACCCAGCAACAAGATGGTCATAAGTTTTATACTTAGTAGAGGAGACAGGGAAGATCTTGACTTCAAAATCTCTTAGAGAAAAACTTCAGAGTTCAGGCCTGATTTAATGTTATATGTCCTGTGTGTGTTCATTTTGTAAATGAAACTAAGCTTAGCAATAGTGCGTTCTTTACTTCACATAGAAAGGGACCTTATCCAATAAGAGAATGGGAAGTAAGTGTCTGCTTTGTTTGTGCTGTGCTATTTGTGCTTTGTGCTAACCCATAGCTACCAGGTGTTTTAACTATGCCTTTTATTTTGGTGTGATCAACCCAAAGAAACAAATTGTAAAAAAAAAGTAGTTTTCCCCTCCAAAAAAAGCCTTAAAAGGGGACAAATGTCTCTTTTTTTTCCTCTGTTTCCAACACTGGCCATGTTGGAGATCACGGAGATGAAAAAGATACAGAAATTAATTGAAAACTGAAATACAAAAACCAAATTTGTGAAAAAAGAATAATTAAATTTCTTTCATTTCTAAATTAGAATATAGATATCTTTATAAAGTATTTTAATGAGCTTATTGGGTACTAACAAACTCTCTAGAGTTTAATGAAAACAACCAATTCACAGATTAAGATTTCTTAATTGGATCTTCCTTTAAAATAACTGAGGATTGATTTAAAGCTGAAGTTTTAATTTTCAGAACTGTCTTATTAATTATGAGGTATGTTCAGGAGAGATTTAATGAAATAGGAATTCAGGGAAGTATTAAAATAAGAAAAAACATAGTATAAGAGAAGTTAGATTAAAACCCTTGTGAACTTAAATAATTCCACAACTCACAATTTTAAAAAGAAAGACATTTGCGAAGCCTGAAGACGTTTTCAGTTAGCCAGTCCCTAAGTCTGAAGTTTTGAGGTATCAATCTGTGAAATTAATTTTAACTTTAGTGTACAATAAAGGTACACTTAAAAACTGTATTTAAAGTTGAGATAAGTTTATTGCAGGAAGGAATTTTTATTATTAGAAGGAAATTCTTGACATTTTCATAAAAGAATAAAAGTGGGTAGAATTAGAGTTCATTTACTCCTCTCTTGTTTACGGCTTTTAAACCACCAACCTGAGAGTACTAAGCAAATCCTGATTGGGACCCCAAATTGAAGGTGAATCCCAAAGTGCTCCCCCAAAATGAAAAGCTTGTTTTGAAATCAAAAAGCAACTGAATGTAAGTGAAATCTAATGATACTACTGGTTTAAATCAATTGTTTTGGTAAATTAAAACAGTAAAACTTGTGCTGAAATCAATTGTTTAGTGAAAATAAATTCAAATTGTATAAGTAAGGCTATAGTAAGTTAGGGAAAGAATTACTGAAGATAGAATTAAACAAGAATTTTAAAAAGACGTAGGAATAAGTGCATGCACATCTAATACAGGGTGCTTAGCTTACAAAAGATCAAATTAAAGTGAACATATGGCTAGAAAAGTATAAAATACTGAAATTTTGGGAAGGAAAAGCAGAACTTGCATATTATTTCAGCACAAATAAATATTTTATAGGATGAAATAAGGAAACTTACAATATAAAAGAAATTCTTATCAGTTGGAAGCTCGCAAAGTCATAAAATAAACAGTGATTTGGAATCTCTACTAAATGATTCCCCATAATAAGTTAGGATAAGAACAAACAAAATAGACTTAATATTTGAGTGATTTGAAATAGAGAAAAAGTTACACGCCGAGCCCTTCAGAAAAGTATAATCTCAATCAGATGGTTTTAAGCAGTACAATTTCTGTTAACTGTATATGAAGTCAAAACTGCATTTTAATAAAAATAGAAACTTGAAATCAAGAAATTACTATAATAAATAAATAATTAAAAATAACAAAAGCATCTTTCTAATTCAAATCATTGTCAAATATATATATCTATATAGATACATATATCTATATAGATATATATTAAAGCATGGATGTATTGATGATATTGGGCCTTGAAATTTTAAATCTTGGCAGTCAATGGCCTTTGTGGAAGTTAAGATTTTTAAATTATTGAACTATATTTCATTTAGGTGAGTTAAAAGTTAAATTAGTGCAATAAGGATTTCTGTTAATTTATAACTGTTAGGAAATTAGCTTCTCTTCTGATGAGAGGCAAACCCAAAATTCCTAACAAGGAAACTGCGGTTTTGGAAACTATTAAAACTTTGTAAAAGAAAAAGGCAATTAGGAATCGGAACATTCACAGTCAACAAGCACCAAAACGGAAGTTGCCTTTGAGAAAATTATTCAGTGTTTCAATAACAGTGAGTGATAAAGAAGGCAGTAACAATAGCAACTTACCATTGTGAGAAGAATAGCAAAGAACTTTATGGAGTACCAATATCTGTGACATTCTGTGTCATAGTTGGGCTTTGGCCAATCCCCTTAGGCATTACCAAAATAGCTGGATGAATGAATGTTTTTCCAGCATAAAAGAAGTTAACTTTGAGAAGGAATAGATGATTTCTTCTCCAAAGTCATCCTGCTTACTGAAATCTGTGACACCCTACAATGAGGAACCTGTGGTGCTGAGTGTGTTGTTTTTGAGTCTATTTGCCTATCACTTACAAAAATTAGGTGATTGTAACTCATTCTAACTGCCCAAAAGCCCTTAAAGAAATTGGTATGAACTCTGTCTGCATTTATAACCACCAAAGAACCAAAAAGGGGTTTACTAGAGGAATTAAGTAGAAGAAAGAGTAGTGTTGCATAAGGAAATAAGAAAAGTTAATTAACAATGAGTAGAAGAGTAAAGAAAGTTGGAGTTTGTTTGCACTGACAGTGTAAATTCAGGGTTTCAGAGTAAAGGGTTTTGGAGTTTTGAAAAAGAGATTTCAGAGAGGGTCTTAATCTCACTGAAATAAAAAGGATTTAGGATTTTTTTTTAAAGCAATGCTCTTTAATGGTTGCTGCATGTCTTCCTTCTCCAATCAATATGACTACAAAATAAGTTTCATAAAATGAATGTTAATTAATTGATTGATAAAGGATTATCTCTTTGCTCTGGTTTAAATAGTTATGCTAAAGGATTAGTAATTTAGAAAATTTAAAGGAATTGGTTTGGCTCTTTGGTTAACTCAAAGAAACAAAGAAGCAGTAGTGGGGTTGGGAGTGTCACCATGAATTTTTTTTTAAATATAAGTCAACTAAAGATAATGGCACCTTGTGTAAAATGAAGTTCAATTATTGCCACTAGCCATTATAAATCAAAATTGATTGGGTTGAAAATATCATAATGGTAGTAAATTAGAGGATCTAATCAGTCCTTGTATGTACAAAGAGGATAATAAATATTTACATTTATCTCCCAGGGTTGTTGGGAAAGACATAGTTGTGAAGAGCTTAACACAGGGTCTGGCTTGTGTAAAGGATGACTGCTGTAGTATTCAGACCTTGTAGGAATATAATTGAAAAATATGCTATCCCATTTATAGGTACTTTTTCTAACTGGCATGCAATGTTAACAAAATTGAGAAATTATTGACCAAACATTTTAAAGTATTGCTAAAAACTGACTTACACAACTTTTAAGACATAGAAAATGCCTGGCATTTGGCGGGCACTACATAAACTACTAGGAAAAGGCCAGGGGTAATAAGATAAATGACTTTCTATGAAGCGATAAGTTTTAAAGGTACTTAACTAAATTATTATCACCTGATTAGTGATACTTTCAACACAAGAAGGCTAAGAGAAGCTGTTAAAGCAAGTTTCTGCCTCTTTTCAATCTGAATACTGTTACATTATAAATATACCTGCTATATGATTATTAGAGTATGTTTTTAAAAACTAGAAAATAATAATAATAGTAAATGACTTAGTTTTGGAAGAAAAGCATGATGAAGGACTCTTAGGAGACCTTTGTCTATGAGGTTCCTTAGGATGAGCCCTATTGACAGGGCATTGTGAATCTCGGCAGCACTGCCATTGGACAGACTAGGGCCTCTCTCACCCAAAGTGGAGAAACGAAACCTTTAAATAGTAAGTTGGTGTCATTTGGGATCATTTGAAAACCCCTATAATTGTATCTTTTAATGCTATTATTTTTGAACCAACTACTCACTGTGTATGAACTTGTAATGAAGAAGTAGAAACAGTAGTACAATGCTACAGGTCTCTTGTGTCTGAGTGACTAGGGAAGGTAAGTCACTCCTCTCCAGGTATATTTTTTTAGTCCATAAGCAGGGGTGGAGGGTGGGTGGGAGTAAGGGTGCATCATTGTGGCACACAAGGGATAAATAGATTTAATTAAGCAACAATGGGTTACTCCAGACACCAACCCAGTAGCAGCTTGTAGGGCAGCCACTTGTCCAACTTGTGTAGCTGAAGATAGACTCACCAATCTTGACCTGAACCAGAGAAGCAAATCCACTAGAAGCTGCTCTGAAGCTGCACTCATTTCAGTATTCCTAAGAGGAGAGATCCCCAGAGGACCACAGGATTGCATCAGAGGCTGGTTAAGAGACTGGACAACTGTATGAGATGTGATGAGTAAGCACAACACCTTCATCCTCGTCATCCTTGTCATCATCATCATCATTGTTCCCTCCACAAATGATGAACCTTCAGTCTTCTTTTTCAGTCTTCTACTTCAGCTTTTGCTCCACCTCCACCAACAATGACCAATATAATTCCTTTGTTCATGCACCTCAACTTATTCCTTATTTTCCTCCACTCTCTATACTATAGTCATCTAGATCTGTTTGTGTTTGTCTGCAGGAACGTTGCCTCTCATCACCATAATGGGGTGGCTGTTTGTCAAAACTGCTTGAACCATTTTCATAAATTCAAAAGATTTCCAGAACCTGGTGTGGAGCTTGTATTGCTGCTCTTGAACAAATGCCCAGTGGTCCCCTGATTTATGTATCTTGTAGGTCATGTTTTACTAGGAGGTACTTGTCCCTCATGGTTCTTGGTCAGTGAGAGTCACCTCAGACATTTATTGTATAGTTAGTATATTGAGTTAATGTTTAATTAAATATAACATAATCAGTGTAAGTTGTACCAATTTCCCTCTTTTCTAAGGTCACCTTTTGTGCCTAAGTAATGGGACTGTCCCCTTTTGGTTTTGTGTCACCTGTGGAAGACTGCACTGTATCCACTTAGATTGTAATGATTCACAGAAAGATTGGGGTCTTTCTGTGAACAGAAGGGAGGGGGATATGAGAAATAATTCATATGAACCCCTATATAATAAATCAATCAACAAACATTTTAAAGTACTATGTGCCATTCTATGTGCCAAGCACTGCACTAAGCTCACCTCTGTAAATAATTCACAAGGCAAAGTCTGTGTCTCTCTACAGGGGAGTTAAAAAGAATTGTTTTCAAATTGGAGCCGATCACTCTCTTCCAGGTATCAAATATGTCTATCTGGTTCTTGAAGGCAGGAGGCTAGGGAAGATTGGGCTGCAATCCTTAATGTGGTGGGTATGCATGGGAACTGGAGCCTCCATTGGCCGCTTGGTGCTGACTACACCTGGCGAGGGCCTGACTCCTAACTCAGCTGATGAGGAAACTCCTCTCTAGGGCCAGGGGCTCTGACCTGAATAATTAAGTCCTTTTCCTAGAGTTGGAATATTAAAAGAGGATCAGTTCAACTAGCACAGCCCATAGCTGGAGGCAGCTCTTTCTCTGAGGAAACCTGGAAGTCAGGAAGCCTGAGAGGAAAGATCAGCCTGGACACAACCTATGGAACAAAGACCTAAGAGTTATCTGGGTCTTTGGAAGAACTGTAACCACAGCTTGAGTTTATAGAGCACATTTAACATTTAAAAATCACTTTCCTCACAGAAACCTGATGAAGTACTGCCATTTTACAAATGAGACTTGACAGGTTACATCATTTACACTTATTTTTACAGGTTGTTAAACCTGAAAGTCGGTTAAGAGAGGCAAACAGAGCTAGGTGATAGAAAAATTCATATTATTTATTTATTCATGCCCTTTAAGCATAGCAGACAGACAAGATCAGGGATTGAGCCAGAGTCTGACTGACTTGTACAGAAACATGAACAGGTTTTATGTTTTTTAGAACAATCACAATTCAGCATGTTACTCAATTTTATGATCCCCATGTATGTTTAACCACAAGACAAAGATTTTCCTTCATCTATTAATGGCTAACTGGGGAAGAATGTCTTTAGATCAGTCTGATCTGGCCTTGTTGACAGATAAAAGGGTATTTCCTGAGCAAACTTTAGAGAACAAAGAAGCCCAGGTCCAGGCTTTTCTTCAAGTGGATCATTAACTCAGGCTCTGGGTCTTATTGAAATTACAAAAAATGATATAAAATGGTATTAAATATTCCACAAGGTCATATAGTTAATGTTGGGTCTCCTGAGATCCAATGGAAGATTCTTTACACTCCAGACCGAAGCATACTTTTTTCAATTTTTCTTTTTTTTTTTCCCCTTGGTGTTTTTGTGTTTTTCAATATGTTCAATGTGGAATATATTGTGCATGATTTCACATGTATAATCGCTATCATATTGCTTGCCTTCTCCAGGGGTGGGGGAAGGGCAGGAGGGAAGAAGAGGCTTTCGAATTCAATTTTTAAAAAATTAATGTTAAAATCTTTTTAAAATTTAATTGGGAAATGTTTAACTTAATAAATAAAAAAAATTCTTGAAAAGATTTTTTGCACTCAATACCACTTAGATGTCTCGTTTCGGTTTGCAGTGGTTGTTTTTTTTTTTTCCTGTTGCTCTTAAGTGCCTTGTCCTTAGATACCTTGAATTCTAAAGTATGTCCTGAATAGCTTGGAGCCTCAGAAATGGTGGTATTAAGTACTTCATGGAAGCCAGTCAGGGCTGACGGCACCATTTTAATTCTCAACTATTAATTTAACCTCCCAAATGTTAATATTGTATCATTTTGTTAAGTCCGTGATCACTTACTTACTAAGTAGTTGTATGACACTGGAAAGCTACTAGACCTTTATGTAACTGTTTCCCTCTCTCAAAACAGGAGTAGCAATATTTGCAACAGGAGCTCCTAGATTTGGGAAAACAACAACAAAAGCTATAAATAAAACTATATGACCCATTTTTATCATCTTGAATATAATAATGAAAAAGCATTTACTCATTCTGCCCGCAAGGAGCTTACAGTCTCATTGGGGAAAACAACCGGCAGGTGAGTGGTAGGCAGATTTAGCTCGCTACAAGGGTAGTGGCGCACTGGGGAGCAGGAGGTTGACACGCCCCACCCAGGGGCAAATGACAGCTTAAATCCCATCAAGGTTCCCGGATCCAGAGCTAAAATGCGTATGAAGAGTTAGAAGAAGGGACACTGTAGTCGGGGGGGCTAGGTTAGGAGGTTGCAGACGTGAATGGAAAACCTCGAAGGAGAGATGCGCAACCAAGCTGGGAGGTGGGTCTCATACGAAGAGATTTCACGGCATTAGTACTTCCGGAACGCTGAATTGGATTCCCCCAACCAATAGGCAGGTATGGACCTTTCCTCCGTCCTGCTTCGGAAGTGACCAAAATCTTAGCCGTCACTAATGCTCGTCTACTCCGACCTCTACCGCCCCCTCTCGCCGAAGCCCAAGCGCCGCCAGACGGCCTCAGGAGTGCGCCTGCGCCAATAGTGCTCTCTGCCTCGGTAGCAGAGCGAGAAAGACGAGAAGGGGGCCAATTCTCTTCCCCATATCGATTTTTTTTTCCTTTTGCTTGTGTGAGGGCGGTTAGCGCGTGCGCAGACGCAGGCGCTGGCAGCCCAGCTCCCTTTCCCGACCCTTTCCCTTAGCAGGCGAGGATCTACTTCCGGTAGCTGCCCGGAACCGGCGCTTGCGAGGGGGGTTTAGGGGGAGGGTCTCGTATACTAGGCAGCGATGGCGGCGGGGAGTGGCGGTAGCTGCCTGGATGCCCTGGTGAGTGCGGTGCCCCTGCGTGGGCCCCGGGTTCGGCGGGATGGGTCGGAGCAGGAGGGGACGGGACGGGGCTTTGACCTGTGCTCTCTCTCCGCAGGGCCCCGGGGAGCTGCTGTCAGCGGCTCACGCGCTTTCCCTGCCGGCCGAGGCCTACGGCAACGACGTGAGTACGAGCCGGACCCCGAGCTCCCTTCTGCTTTTGACAACCCCCGGGCGGCCCCCCCGTGCCCCGCAGCCGACGCTTGACGTCCCAACGCACCCGCGTTTAGCTTTTGGGCGGAGCGGTGGAGGGCACGGTCCGGCTACGGGCCTTTGTGCTTCGAGCGCCGCCTTCTCTTGATCTCCCGACCCCTTGACGTCCTCCTCCGCCGTCCCCTCCCATTAGACTGATTCTGATGGAAAATCCTCCCTCCGCTTGCTCCGCCGCATCCCATTCTCTCGTCTTAGGCAGATTGCCCCAGAGTAATACCCCCCCCCCATTTTCGATTTTTTTTCCCTATCAACTTCCTGCTACCTGCAAACATGCCTTTTCACCCCAATCCTTAAACTGTGGGGCCCATGAACAGATGTGTGTGTGTGTGTGTGTGTATAAAATCCTGTGCCTTTGTAATATTCTGAAAAGGAGTCTGTTGGCCTCACTAAAGTGCCAAGGGGGTCTGTGGCATTAAAAAAGGTTAAGAACCTTTGCTTTAGATCCCATTGGGGAGAGCCAGCAGTGAGATAGTGAAATGGAGCACTGACTTTGGAGTCAGAGGATTTGGGCTGAAGTCCCACTTTTGACCCTTGCTGTATATGTGACTTAGGCAAGTTATAGTCTTCCTAGACCTCAATTTCCTCAACTGTAAAATGAAAATGTGGTATTAGCTGGCCTCTGAGGTTCTTTTCAGATCCAGATCTGTGATACTGTGATCTCTGAACATTTCAAACTGGGTATTCCATAGGCATCCGGTCTTTTAGATGCCCTTATTTGTTGGGGTTACCACCATTCTCTCTTCATTAAAGTTGGAAACCTAGCAAACTAGTGTCATCCTGACTCCTTACTCCCACTTAAATCTCCTCTCCAGTTGGCTGCCAAATCTTCACTTTTCTATTTCCAAAGCATCCTCACATCTGACCCCTTCTCTTAACTCAGGTAGCTGCTATCTCTGGTTTAGACCTCCTTTTATCACCTCTGGCCCAGACTATTCTAATAGCCTCCTAAATGGTCTCTTGCCTTAATTCTTTCCTTACTCCGATTCATCCTCCATAGAGCTGCCAATGAAATTTTTCTGAAGTGCATGTCATTCCCCTTCTCAGTAAACTCTTGGCTCCCTTTGGGGTTGAATATAAATTTTTAGACATTAATAGCTCTTCACCACAAAATGACCCCATCCTCGCTTTCCAGTATTATTATACATTACTCTCCTTCATACACAAACACATACACACCACAGTACGGCCAAATTGTCTTTCTCTATCCATACAGGACACTCCCATCTGGGCCTTTGCGCTTGCTGTCCCCCACACCTGGAATGCACTTCATCAGTTCCACCTCTTAGAATCTCTTCAAGGCTCGGCTGGAGTACTAACTTCTACATGATTCCTTTCCTGATCTGCCTGGCTCCTATTACCTTGCCCACTCTCCCCAAATTATCTGTTGTCTTGTAATCTTCTGGAGGGTAGAGTTTCTTTCCCTATTCTCTTTGTATAACCAGTATGTAGTACAGTGTCTGGCTTGCTGTAGGTGGGTGTTTAGTAAGTGGCATGTTGATTAGGGCAAAGGATCATCAAAGCTAAGGTAGTGAATCTTACCAGGTTGGTCACAGAAGCCAGGTTTTTGGTCTGGAAGATTATCTAAGGAGTGCCAACATCAAGGAAAATACCTGTATGGTATGTGCAAAGGTACTGAATTCAGCTCTGGGGAAATGTAATGAGGTAAGACATCATTACCCCTACCCTCGAGGAGCTTTAGGGGTCAGATGTGAGGATGCTTTGGAAATAGAAAAGTGAAGATTTGGCAGCCATCTGGAGAGGAGATATAAGTGGGAGTAAGGAGGCAGGATAACACTAGTTTGCTAGGTTTCCAACTTTAATGAAGAGAAGATGGCGGTACCCCCAACAAATAAGGGAGTCTAAAAGACGGGATGCCTGTGAGGGAGGTAGGGTATGATGGACAGGCCCTAGAATTGGAACTGAGAGAACCTGGAATTGCATCCTGACTTGGCTACTTACTACCTTTGTTACCTGGAGCAAATCACTTAACCTTTCTAGCCCTGTTTCCTCATTTGTAAAATGAGGGCCTTGATTAGATGGCTGAAGATCCTGTGAATTACAGTGTAAAATAATAAGCACATTTAAGGTAAAAATCAAATATATTGAGTATGTGAAGAAGAGACAAGCTAAGGCAGCTCAGAGCTCATGTTGAATGTGACTTGATGCTCTAGGCTACACAGGAGCTTATTGAAGGTGTTCAAGAACAATGTATCAAATGAGTGTTAGTAGAATATATGTTATTATGGGTCCTAGGAGAGTATTCAGTCTGTGGGACAGGGCCAGGTTGGGCCTTGAAACAGGTTAGGGTAGGGATAGGATGTATTCGGTGAGACACATTTGGCTAGAAAAGTTGCATGTGCATTAATAGTGAGGTAGTATGATGTAGTCCATAGAGGACTGGCCTGAAGAGTCAGGAAGACCTAGATTCAAATCCTGTCTCTGACCCATCCTAGCTGTGATCTGATCTTAGGCAAATGTAATTCCATCCATGTGAATACCTTTTCTAGTGACTTACATGGCAACTTCAATACCTGGGTAGATGTTATTTCATGAGTTGCTGTAGCTGAAAATGTTCAGAGTGGACAGTTCTTTGGTGACAACCTTCTTCAGCATTGGCTAGGCTTTTGCCTATAGTTTTTTTTTTCTTGAAACCATTTCCATTCTTGAACTCTTCTAGCTGGTTAGGATAGTATCTGCCAGATCTTGGGCTCAGTTGGCACGGCTATCCAAGAACCAGGGGTCAAGATGAGGCATTGGAGGATACGGATGCTTTAATAATGATTATTAACGATACCTTGTATTTGTATAACACTTTGAGATCTTTGTTACGTCTTGACTTGGTATTAATACTCTAAATGGTCTTTCTGGCTTCATGCTCTCCCTTTCAGTCAATCCTGTATGCTAGTTACCAACTAATCTTTTAGGTGTCAACCATCAGGCACTTATTACCTACTGAATAAAGTCCGAACTCCTTAGCCTGGCATTTAAGGCCTCCCATAATCTGGCTCCAACTTGGGACCCTGCCAGACACCATTCCCTGAACTCTCCCTTCACTTGTGCATTTGTGACTTTTATCCTTAATGCTTCTACCTTCAGTCTTATCTGTTAAATCACTGTCTATTCTTTGAATCCTAACTTACATTTTCCTTCTTCCATGAAGCGTTTCCTCATCTCTTCTATCTCCATTGATTGCCTAGCTAGAAATGATCTCTCATGTACCCTTTCTATGCACTAAATTTACATTAATGTGTAGCATTTCACAATGCCGTGTATATGTTTAATAATGCAATAGGATCTATGAATACAAAGAGCTTTTAAAAATAAAACATTTTACGTTGTACTGTATGTTGCACTTGATAATACAGAAGCACACAGATTAACTTCATTTTACAGTTGAAGAACCAAGGAGCAAGCAAATCAATCTTAAGAATTAAGGAATTAAGCAAAGAGCTGACCTGACTCCAGTCCAGTACTCATTTTCATTTTTAAGAGCTGGAATATACATGGCTGTCCCCAACAGTAGCTCTTCCATATGTTATCGCAATGTAATTGGCGAGAGTCATGATCTATCTAATCTAGTTGTTAACTTTTGACAACTGTGGCATCTGGAGAGATAGCACAGCTTGGTTGTTACCACCTGTCTTCAGATCTATCCTGGAAAGCTTTCTGGTCAGTCATCTCTGAACTCTTGTTATTATTTGCCCAGAATAGAACAGGGCTTCATTTTCCTCCCTCGTGGTTTGCCTTGTGTTCCCTTCAGTATAGGCTGCTTGCTCTTTTGTGCCGAATCTGGGAGCTGTGCTCTGAGATGACTTGTCCTTCTTTGTTGTGTTGCAGCCTAACATTGAGATGGTTTGGGCCATGAAGGCTATGCAGCATGCTGAGGTTTATTACAATGTGAGTCTTTATTTCAACTATTCAAATAGAATCAAGGAGACCCTTCACACTGCCAAACATGTTATAGTACCTGCCTTCTGGGAGGTTGGGATGGTGTTGATCCAGGGGCATAGAGATATGGAGAACTTGGCTTTGGCATGGGAAAAGAAATTATATTTATTTCTCATTCTTTCTCAGATTGGGTGATTAACAAAGTTACCTAATTCCTAGGAGACAGTAGTACAGTAGAATTAAGTCCTAGATTTGGGAAGAAAGGACTTGAATTATTCTGCTTCTGCCACTTGCTACTTGTAGGACCTTGGGCAAATCACTTAGTTTCCTCTTCTGTAAAATGAAGAGCTTGGATTAAATGCCCCTTCCCATCCCAGATCCAAGATCATACAGGGGAAATAGAGTAGGCCAGGGTCAAAGATTGCAGTGTCCTTTACAATAATGACATCACTGTGCCTAGGAGTTAAGACTTGTTTGCTTCCCTGCTCTCTGGCAGTTGATTTCTTCAGTTGACCCACTGTTCCTAAGACTCACTAAAGTGGATGACCAGATCTATTCAGAATTCCGGGAGAACTTTGGGAAGCTCAAGATAGATGTGTTGGACCCAGAAGAGCTCAAATCAGAACCAGCTAAAGAAGTAAGGAGGATCTTATAAGGACTGAATTGAAATTGTGGTTTATGGATTTATCTTAATATGGAATCTAGAGAAAAATTGTTAAGAGTGAATGGTTATAGATATTCAGGGGCTGCTTATCTGGTTCATGGATCATGTGGCTCTCCTATCAGGCTATTTCACTTATTATTGGTTATTAGTATCTCTAGGGTAAATAGCTCACTCCAAAGTGTTTAAAGAAAAGGTTAAAGTAAGGCATTTTAGGTCTTTTGGATATGTTACCCTATGATTAGATTGTTAGAAATTGGCTGAACTTCTAAAATTTTAACCTGTAACTTTAGCCAACTTTTTCCTCACTTAAGGCATTATTGGTGTTAACTGTAATTATTACACATTCAATGATTATGAGTACTCTTTACACTTTCAGTGATTATGAGCACTTTTTAATACAGACTGTGGGGGTCTAACACCCACGTTTTCTTTTTTTGAGGCTGGGTCTCCTTGTCTCAACCAGGCAGGAAGTACAGTGGTTGTTCATGGACTTAGCCCCCACTGTTAATCCATATGGAAACTACTTTGCTGCACTTTTAGGCAACCTGCTGGCTCCCTGCTCCCAGGGTTTCACCATATTGGTGCCTTAGTGCAGCTATCTGATCTGCTCAGCAACTCAGAACTCCCAGACTCAAGCAATTTCCACAAGCCTTACCTTTCCTAGTAGCAAGTGCTCCCTGTGTGCCCAGCTCTACTATCTTTTAACTTTAGAACATCAGTTGATAGAAAACTTCTGATTCTGTTATGTCTATTTTCTTAGCCATATGGATAAGAGCACAGCTTGGTCCTTGTAGGTATAGGCTTGTTTCCTACTAGACATTTGGTCCATGTAGATAGGGCCATAGTAGATGGGTATATTTGATCTTTTTCTGGTCTGGGTTTTGCTTCCACAGAAGTGGAGACCATTTTGCATGAAGTTTGATGGTATTGTCGAAGATTTCAACTATGGTACGCTACTGCGGCTGGACTGTACTCAGGGGTACAGTGAAGAAAACACCATCTTTGGTGAGTATGGTAATGCTTTAGTACAGACATTTTTTCTGTATATAGGATCTTGGTCTTATTTGAGAAATTACTATGTGTATCATGCATTTAATTATCAGATTTTCTACTGGGACATAAAAGTCCTTATCCCCCTAGGCCTTTGCAGTTTTCTTGTGGGTGAAACCTTTGAGTTGAGGGAGAAAGTTTTCTTATTCTCTTTCAGAAGAAAAGGAGATCTGAAACTTAAATTCTTCTTGCTTTCCAGCAACCAGGATACAATTCTTTGCTATTGAAATAGCTAGGAACCGGGAAGGTTATAACAGAGCTGTTTACAACAGCGCTCAGCAGAATGGAGCAGCGGAGAAAGACAGCACCATGTCCAGGTAAAGATTGCAGGAGCTACCAGTCTTTCAGATCACTGAATCTAGTATCCAGGAGGACTTGCAGGAACCTTTGTGGATTAAAGAGGCACCATTATTTGTCATCTGCTCTGTGTAGTTTCCTGACTGGACCATTGGAGGTATCACACAAACTCTTCTCAGGGTGTACAAAAGAGGCAGTGTTCAGAACTGTTCAAGGAGCAATCAGTTTAAAAAATTGATCAAGACTAGTATGGATATAGGCCATATGTTAAGAAAAGAAAATATACAAAAATACAAAACACTGCTGAGTATGTTCGTGAACTTTATATGGGAACTTTTATAAAAAGGACTTCCTTTATATTTTACCCTTCCTGGTTCTTTCAAAGTGTTCTAAGAAGTAAATAATTCTTAAAATGTATGTGTTCTTTAATTGCTCTTAACTCTAGGGCAACCATATAATAGCTGTCAACTTTGCTGTATCTCTTGTACATTTGTGGGTTAACAGGTTATACTATTTCCTGTAATGTGTAGAAGCAGGTTTGGTTACAATGGTAACCTGCCAGCTATTGGCATTATACCAATTATGCTTTAATATCCATACCATGACTAAAATACTTAAAAGAGTGGATGAGAATAAATTCAGTAGAAACCATTGAAGTTTATTGGCGGTCACAATGCTTACACTGTATGTAGCAAACACCCTTACAAGTCAACCGTCAATCCGACCACGCAAGAAAGGACCCAACACGCAATCGCCAGAGGAAAGAACGAGAAACAAAAACACAAAACAAAAACCAAAAAAAAAAAAAAGAAAAAGAAAAAGAAAAAAAAAACAACCACAAAACAAAAACAAAACAAAAAACTAAACAGGGTTGGGTGGGGTGGGCAAGGGAAGAGAAATGAAAATAAAACCTAATTGATGTATCCCTTGGGCAAGAGCTGAACTAGAGATGCACACAACTAGCAGCAACAATTGTGGGAAAGGTACAAGGCAAACAGCTTTCTCTATTTCTCTGTAGGTAATTTTTTGTTTTTAATGTTAAAAACGTTTACTATGGTGGGTTTTTTAAAAGGAAAAAATGTATTCTTTTTTTTTTAAAAGGGGCAGAAGGAGAAGGATGTTAAATATTTCATGCTAGGCAGACCTTGTTATTAAGAACCCCCTCCATTGTGGTAACTTTCTCCAGCTCATACATTCATGAGTGCAGGGTATACATAGATATACATAAATATCCACACATATATACACACACACACACTCACTCGCTCACTCACTCTGTCTGCCTCAAGGGCTGGGGAAGACTAAAAGTTATTGGCCACAAGAACTTGGCCAGAAGTAGCCATGTTCAGAGCTGTTCAGCCCTAGGGCAGTAAGCTTTTTTTTATTTTCAGCTCCTGTATCTCCATACTTAAAGAGATCCAAGAAATCATTTAACATAGAGTTAAAAATCACACTGCCTTAGAGCAAGAGGCCTCTGGGAATTGGGGAGAAGAAAACAAGATCAAACACTTTAGCTGGAGTATCTGTCAGTGACCGGGGGGCTCAAGGAAATAGTAAAGGAGGGATGGTGCTTGATTGGACATGGCTTAGAGTTCCTAATAACAAGGGTTAAGACAGTAACAGGAAGTGGTAGTTTCAGGGAGAAGTGAAGGGACGGACAATAAGAAAAAATATACATTTGGAATTACTTTTTTTTTTTTTGCCTCTCTCTACACTTGTCACTAAATATATCTCTGCACTTTCACACACCCTCATCCAGTAAAGCTTCAGGCCACCAGAATACACATTTTCGTCACTCGCATACACAACCCCTCACTTCAGCATTGGTGCACTAGACTCTGTAAAAATTTTTCAATCACACTTTTTTTTTTAAACTTGAGTCAATATAAACCTTGTTCAAAATGTTATGAAAAAATGTACATGTTTATACAAGGCAGGTTGTGTCAGGACGCTGGGGTTCTTCCCCTCCACCAGGAAGAGGGGGCTGGATTTTCACACCTTCCTGCTTACTATCCCCACTTCCCCCAACCCCACCCACCTCCCAGGAACCAAGCAGTGCCCTGCCCCCCTAGTGAGCACAGGCTCACACCCCTCTTCCCTGGGAAAACAGCCAAACTGACCTTTGTAATCCCCCCCCAGAGGGAGGAGCAAGGGTCAGCCATACCCTCTCCCCCTCAGAATTGTTCAACCCTCTGGGCCAGACCAAAGGGACACTGCTCTGTACAGGTGGAATCTGGTAAGGTGTCAGCTCATCATGTCATTGCTATTCACGCCATAGGTGGAATTTTTCATGGAGTCATTGACTTCTCGACGAAATGCTGACAAGTTCTGGGTGAACCTGCAGAAAAAAAAATCACATGAGTTACAGGAGGAAGAACAATCACTATCTTGACCATTTGCTGTTCCCCCTTTCTGAAGGCTCTGCAGCAAGTTTAATTAAGGATCCAGTTAAGTCTCCGGTCCATAGTAAAGAAGAAAATTTGTAGGTGAAACTGGGTAAAATTCATAAGGGACACTTTAGTTAGAACTCAAAATCTTGCAGCTCAAAGGACTTTGGGAGTTTCCTAACATTGTCATTTTACTAAGGAAAACTAGTTTATAAAAACCCAAGGTCACACAGAGGTTAACAAAACTAAGAGAAGCACACAGGTCTCAGTTTCCAGAGGTATTTCCACAACACTGGTGTTTCCATTAGACAAGCAGGGTAGTTACCCAGCATTCAAGCTAAGGAAAAGGGGATAGTTGAGATTTGGACCTGGGGAAAGTAATGCTATCTATAACAGTAGCACCAAAAAGCATCATTTATAACATCTTCTGAGTAAGGAAAGGCTCTTATAAGTAAAGTAAATCCTGTAGCTGTGTTGCCACATTAAAAAACATGCTCATTACATACTCACCTATCTCTGTTTTTTGTCAGAAGATTTCGTTCGATGCCTTCCATCAGGTTCTCAAAACACAGGTGCATTGCCTGCTGTTTTTCAGGGGGCTGGCTGTTCACTATACTGTTCCTCAAATCTGAGAAATACTATTAGGTGGTTGATATGGGTAAGACAGAAGACAAAGGAAAGAGAACGGATAGTTTAGGCTTTATTATGTGCCATAACTAAGTTCTCATTCGTTATATAATTGTTACAAAAAAAAGTTGTGTACAAAACACTGCTTCATGCAAAAATAAAAACATATAAAAATAAAGATAAGGTTTTTTGGAGTTGACAGTTTAAACCTATAAAACAGACTAAAACATTGTTAAGGGTATGAAAGGAAACATTATTCAAGTTCTGAGTGTAAGTCAGTAAACATTTATTAAGAGCCTACTATGTGTGCTAGGCATCGTGTTAAATACTGGGGGTACAAGGAAAGGCAAAAGAAAGTCCCTGCCTTCATACAGGATAAATCTGAAATAGTTAAGTCTGACTCTTCCTGAGGCCCCGGTGTCCACCAGTTTTTAAGTGTTTTTTCTTCAAGGCCTGATAGGGCAACTTAACATTCATATCCTCTAAACAGTAGTAGAAAGAAACCTTTCAATTTTGAAAGGCTAGGTTCCCAGTCTGCCTCTGCTAGTAGTCCTTTGAGCATCCTTTGTAAATTAGGAAGTTGATTTAGATCAGGGTACCCAACTTGGGACCTATGGAGAGACTTCGGGCAGTCTCTGAGTTTGGATGGGGAAAAAAATACAAATCTTTATTTCAATATAATTGGAGTCCTTTCTAGTTTAAAAACATTCACACAGACTGCCAGATATGTCCATAACACAGAAAAGGTTAAGCACCTTTGGTTTACTTCTGTGATTTGGATCATGCCCTTACCATATAATATGTAGCATTTCAAGAAGTGGAAATTGAGGAGGGAACCATTCTAGGCACAGGAAACAATATGAGCACAGGTGAGGTAAAGTACTGGACATGTATGAGAACTTAAAAAGTCCAGACTTTTATTTGGTAGATAATAAGCCAACTGAAGGCTTTAAACACATTAGTAACAGTAGGTTTGTGCAAAAGATCAACCTGGCAGTGTTCTGGAATCGGGAATCAGGCTGTCAGTAATCTAAGAAGAAGGGCCTTTATCTCTGTGTATCTTTCTGCATTTTGGGTAGTTTCTGTAAGGTAGCTTCTCATAGAGAGTTCTAAAATCATGGTGCCTTTCTTACCTTTTCATTAAGTAATATCAAACCAAGTAGAGGTCGGGACATGGACCACTGGTTCCGACAGTCCTCAAAAATGATAATATTCAGCACCGTTGACAGCATCTAGAAGAACGAACCAAGAATCTAAAGAGATGCCCCTAGACTGTTATGTGGTTGATAAGAGAGCAGTCTGTGAGCCTATTCAGGAGCTGTATAGTAGCCTGGCTACAAGCTGTTGGACCCTTGAACATGGTGAAGGCAAATGGAGTTTTTCTGGTTTTCATGAAGTTATTTTTGGTAGGTGAGATTTGGTGGAATCACCAAGCTTTAAATGTCCTTATTTCTAACACCTGCCTCTGAAAAAAAATTTCATTTCATCTTAACATTTTTGGAGCTATTAATTGTCTCTACTAATGGAACAGAAGTTAATTCAGTTAGTTAGAACATCATGATTATGAGGCCAAAGTACTGATTTTGATTTATGGGGGCCAGTTATCTTAAGACCACACGTATCCTTAACCCTGACTAAAATATATATATATATAAAAATATATGTACACTACAAAGGAGACCAGATCGAAGTGGATGGATCAGGGTTAGTTTATTTCTACTACTCTTTAAACTATAAACCTATGTCCTACCCCAGGCTAATGAATGTGGGAAGGGTGGGGATGGGTGCCATCTTTGTAAAAGGACAGGATAAACTGGGCCATGGAGGGTAGGGTTGAACATCTGGAATTGTGACCCTATCCATATATGACAATTATTCTGCTAAAACGATACTTATCTTCACAATGAGAGGTGTTAGAGAGGTGTCAAACATTTTGTGTGCACCTTCCCAGAAGTAGCTCTCCTGATAGAATTCAATTCCCTGACTTCACCCTCAAGTTGCTTACCTGTTGGATCATCTCTGGATGCTGCTGCATAATATGCAGGAAACGGTCACTTTCCTGGGTCAGAGGCGTTGTTCTCTTCTTAGTGCTACGTGATAGCTGCTTGAAGAGGTATGTCACGATGTGGTCCAGGCAGGAGCAGCAGCCTGTACATACCATGGTGTCTGGGAGGGCCAAGAGAGGAGAGGAATGGAGCTGAGATGCTACTGACTCAAATTCTTGGGCAGAGAGGCTACTTATGCTTAATACCTGTCAGCAGGTAGTGATTTACAGCAAGATTAGGAACTACAGTTGTTTCTACCAGGACGATATTTCCCATTTAACTTCTTGTTCCCACATAATAAAACAAAATTCCTAAAGTTGAGTGAAAAAAAGGTATGGAATTGTATAAAGTTCTTAAATAATCAATGAATCATGACATATTACTACTCCAGTCTAGTTAAGTCACCAATCCTAGATATATCTATTAAGAGTGTAGTTCTAGACTAAGTGCTTTGTGGAAATGAAAAATTACTAAAAAGCAGATTTAAAGCAGTGGAGTTTCCTGTGCAAATATATCTAGTAACAATACTACCACATGTTTACCTTGGCATTTACATAGATAACCTAAAATCACCACTAAAAGTGAAAGGACACACTATTTTATCCATTTTATAGAAGGGGAGGATGTAGCACAGCTCAATTAGTCAGTGAAGGGGTCACTGGCTGAGAATCAGTACCTTCTTTATGATCCAGTCCCCAAGATTATACAAAAATTGGTTGAGGGTCAAGGAAAATACTCAACTACTCTATGTAGTTAGTTTAAAACTTAAATTGAATTAGCTATCAGAATGAGACAGGATGAATGAGAGAATAGGGATGGGTGGGAAGACCTCAAAATATCACACAACCCTTTAGGAATGAATATTATATACCCTATAAGCTTTGTACACAGTAGGAGATCATTAGATGTTAAAGGAATTTTGAATTGCATTCCATTCCAATTTGTGTTTTAGTCAAATGAATTTGTGGGAAAAAGGCCTGAGGATCACTAAATGATAGCCCAAGTCAATATTATAAAGGGTGAATGTTCAAGTTTTTTGGATCCAAAGCATTGTTATTATATTAGCATATCTGCTTTGGTGAATGGATCTATCACAGTAGGATTAATCCTTTGTACATTCAGTTCTTTGTTCCATCTCCATGAAACCTTGTCCTTCAGAGGTTTAAGTGTTATAGTGGTCTTCAATTCCAAGAGGGGTTACTAAATGCTTCATTCTATCACCATACAAGGTGGGCTTTGAACTCTTGTTGAGAGACCCCAGGTATTTACCTAGTGCAGTGAGTCCTTCAGAAATGGAAGAAAGAATATACATGATAACATGGGGTTCCAGGCTGGCAATAAAGTTCATATGGTCCTGGGTGAGGACTTCCAGTAACGAATAATATGACTGACTAAGCTTGGGGTAATCCTGTAGGCAGAAAGATAGATTAAAATCAATTGACGGCAATGAACAATTTCAATAAAGTTGCAGAATACAAGAATCATCAATTCTTCTGTACTAACAAGCTTCAGGATAAAAAGTCAGAAAGAAAAAATACAATTTAACTACGAAATATATATAAACACCTGAAAGTTAACATACTGGAACAAAGGTGTGACTAGCATTACCTGACTTAAAACTGTATTACAAAGCATCAATCATCCAAAACTACTTGGTTTCAGTAACAATAATCATAATTATCATAATTCTCCCATAATAATATAGGAGAAAGGGGTAAGGAGTTCGGCAGAAAAAAAAAGGCATAGACTAGCATTTAACAACACATATCCCAATACATCAATCACACAAATATTTATTAAGTGCCCTAAATGGTTTAAGTCATTGAAAAAATATTAGGAGAATGGAACTAGTTAGGGGGAAAAGTAATAACCAAATGAAGGAGAAATAATCACAAAATATAAGTTTTTTATCACATAGGCAGCTGCCAAATAGGAAAACAGTTTTGCATCAAACACCTCTGATAAAGCCCAATGTAGTCTAAGATATTCAGGGAAATGACATAGCTATACAAGACTAAGAGCTGTTCCCTAAAGGATTTAGAGTATAATGTAAATTGTCAATAGCTGTATGGAAAAAAAAAAAGAACCCATTCAAATCACTATGTGAATAAAAAAACAGAAGACCTCAAACTTAGGTTTCATCTCACATCCATTAAAAATTGCAAAGGCAATAATAAGACAGAAGTAGGTACCACTGGAGAGGCATTGCAAAGACGGGCAGGCACACTAAAATACTGCTAGTGGAGCTATTAATTCCAACTTATAAAAATCATTCTGAATTATGTTTAAAAAATTACTAAACTTCTCATATTCTTAGGTCCCAGGATCTACTGGGCATATTCCCCACCCACATGTATCAAAATTTTTATAGTGGCATTCTTTGTAGTAGAAAAAAAGTGGAAACAAAATGGGTTCTGTTGACTAGAGAATGGCTGAACAAACTGTGGTACTGATTGTTGTGGACTGCGATTGGACTGTAAGAAATGAGAAATAAGAGAAAACATGAGTAGATTTCATATGAACTGATACAAGACACGGTTCTGGGGTGACTGTGGTATAAAAAACACAAAGCATAGTTAACTTATAGGAATAAAAATGAACAGTTAATCATACCCTACACGGAGAAAGGCTGAAAGAGAGTGAAGGCCTAGACCCTACTGGTATAATTAGGCCTTACCAGGAGGTCACTATGTGGGATAGAGAGGAGCAGCTTGATGAAGGTCTGTAAAGCATTGTCCAAAGCATCATCTCCATAGAGACGGAAGACCCCAAAGTTGACATAGCTTCCACTGAGTGCAGCCTTTAACATGGAAAAGCAGATGGAGATGCCCTTGAGCTTCAGCGCATAGACCTGATCCTTTGGGACTTCTCCTAGTGTCAGGATGCGATTTCCTGAATGCACAAACACGTAAAACATATGTAAGACACAGAATACCTAACATTTAAGTCCCTAGGTTGGCTGGTCCAAAGAAAGTCATGGAAGAACTTTAAACAAAGCCTGATTATCTTTATCCAAAATGCAAATTGGCTGGACCGAATAATAATGATTAATATATATCATGTTATTATATTGCTGAGTTAAATAAACAAGGTTCTTCTCTCTTGTCCATATCTGACTGGATGGCACATTTCTCTATTCTTCATCTAACTACTGACTACATATTGAAAGGAAATCATCTTCTAGCCACACAGACATTAAACTTATGATTGTGAATGAGAAATGGTTCTTGTTCAGGTATCTTTGCAAGTCCAGTATACTCTGTTGTTCTTTGTATTCCTCCAATCACTAGGAACCCACCCAATGTTAGTGGGTATTACTTCTCCCAAAAAACGGCTAAGCCACCCTGTACCTTCTTTTTCTCATTCAGAATGCTGGGGATTTGTTATATGCCCCTGTCTGCTGCCTTTGCCCCAAGGCATTATGTAAGAAAGTTCCTTGGGGCCAGACCTATTCATCTGTGTCATCTAGAATGCCTTGCACATAGCAAGCACTTAAGATATATTTGATAAATAGAATTAGATAAATCCCTGGGAATGTCAGCCTACCTCTTAGACAAGGGAGCTCTGAAGCTTTTATTTTCTGCCTGCCATTCTGTAGTGAAACTATAATCCTGCTCAGGAGGCAAAGTTGTTCCACTGTACCTACCATATGTAGTTATCATTTTGCTGGTTTCCCGAAAGAGTAAGATACCATTTGGGGAGGAGACATCGAACTGAAGTCGTTGGGACCTGAGCAGAAAATATGGGAGACTGTTGAGTCAAATGTGGTGCTAGAGAGGTCCATGTGACTTTAAGAAGTCCTGCCACTCCTCACCCTTCCACCCTCCAAACTATCCTACCCTATCTTGGGTGCTTTGAAAAAGCTTATTATTATAGGGCTTCCTGGATTATTGTTTTTAGTACATCAGGACACATACAGCAGGCCACAGAATCTGGGCTTAGGCCACTTCTCCTTCCCCTCAAAGAAAAAGTTTAATGAGTTCAATGGTGTGGAACTAGGCATGCTGCCTGTATGTTGAAGGATGTGACATTAGATGTTTTGCCTTTCACTCAAATTTATAAAACAAGGAGACAAAACATTGTTCTTTCTTTAGTCTCTTATATTCATTCAATAGCACCTTTAAAGACATTTCATTCATTCATCATGGTTTCTGTGGCAAGTAGAAGTGTGCATGGGTGTGTTTGAGGTGGCAAGGGGTTACCCAGAGACCTTTTTTTTTTTAAAAAGAGGAGAGGGCAGGGTAATTGGGGTTAAGTGACTTGCCCAAGGTCACACAGCTAGTAAGTGTGTCAAGTGTCTGAGGCCATATGTGAACTCAGGTCCTCCTGACTCCAAGGCTGGTGCTGTACTCAATGCGCCACGTAGCTGCCCCAAGAGACCATTCTTAATAGAACTGAAGAGTGGGACTTGTTCAAGCTCAAAAAGGAAGTCAGACCCTAAGCCAAAGTTAAAATTTTTTTGAGTCCCCAACTGCTCACTACACCACATTCCTTTTTTTCTGTTTTATACTACGGTGAAAGATCTCCTGACTCAAACCACAAAAGAGACTATATTCTCTGTTTATGGATTGCCTGTTATCTCACGCATACTTGGTAGTTAATAATTAAATCCTGTTGTTTTCTGTTTGGCCAAACCTCTACTCCTGAACTAAGGTTTCTGGTCTTACTTCTTTTGATAAAAGCCTGTCCTAAGTCTGCTAATTAGCATAGTTTAACTGGTAGAGAGTTTTATGTTTGCTGATGTCTCTACCAGGATCAATGCTGTGTGTGATTAGGTATGTTTTTTCTTTTATCTATA
This sequence comes from Phalanger gymnotis, assembly GCA_028646595.1. Classification (NCBI taxonomy): domain Eukaryota; kingdom Metazoa; phylum Chordata; class Mammalia; order Diprotodontia; family Phalangeridae; genus Phalanger; species Phalanger gymnotis. The sequence goes on from CM053625.1 coordinate 238,185,950, forward strand.
CAGGACGGAAGATATGGGGAAGGGAGAGGAAATAATAGGTTAGCTTTTTAGAGAGTGAATCCCAAAGTACACACCAAGTCTGCCTGGGGCATCAGAAGAAGTAAATTACCTTGAGATTTCCTCTGTGACTCTCCTTTCAAGCTTACCTGTTATGTACCAATTCAGCCATCAGTTTGAGCACAGGTGTAGTACAGGCTGGGTCATGGTACCAAAGTTCAATTGCCCTCTGAAGGATTGGCATGTAAGATGGGTACCTGTAAGTAGTAAGCTAAGGAAGCCCCTTTGGGCACTATCCCAAAAGGCCCCAGGTTTAAAATTATTTTCTGAGCATTTGCCAAAGAAAAAGGAAGGGTCCGATAACAAATGTCTGCAGAGTCATGTTTCTCTGGTTTGTGGACAATAAACAGATACAGCAAAATTTTTCTAGGGGTTCTATATTCTACCAGAATAAGGGGTTGTCTGATTAAAAGACAACTAATTTGCAAAATATATTACTAATTTACAGTTTTTCCCCCAAAGAGCTCAAAGTTATTAAATTCTCATTTATCTTCGTATCACTTCAGTGAGATAACTAAGAGAGCCAGCTAGCTAGGTACCTTAGTTTCATCAAATAAATTATTTGTTAAAGGTCACAATCTGAAGTAAAGTCAGAACTAGAACTCAGGCTTTCTAATTACAAGTTGGATGTTTCCATTAAATGGTCTTACATATCTTTTCTAAGCAACTTGTAACTCCCATTTGCTGTGAAATTTGTGTGGAAATGTCTCAAGGTAAAACCACTGAGACTTATTCATTTTTTTTTGGACCCTAACAGAAGCCTGAGCGGCTTATTTACCCACCCTCCAACCTTACTGACCGCATTAAGTGATACCAAACTACGTACTCTTCAATGAAATATATATAGCATGCTTCCTGTGAATGTAGGAAAATTCCTCACCACCCCCTCATTACTGAGACACAAAGTCTACCCCAATTCTACCCTATGGAAATAATGGCTTCTAGTCAATTCTCACTGTAGACCAATTCCCTCCTGAGTCAGGATACATCCATTCAAACAACATCATGAAGCTGGTCTTCGCATTGAAGGCAAAAGCTATTCCCCTCAGATCTCTCACTAGGCCCACTAGAGTTCGCTGTAGCAAAAGACAGAGGTATGATTATTATTTTTAATAAAGATAAAACCATCGGGGATTTAAAGTTTCCAGATTCAAAATCTCTCTTTACTATAAAAATTCTTCTTTCCCTATCATTTTCATCCATGTGTCAGAATAAGGGAGAACATGTTATTTGTATTTGTCTACGTGCTAAGGAAATGGAGTAATCCCCCCAAAGTTCCAAAACAGTTAAAATTATTTTAACTGAAAATAATACGATTTTAAGACTGCAAATGAGTGTACCATGTGTGAAAATGGGAGAGTTAAATGATCAATTCAGTACAAGAGCAGAAAAGTTACACTTTCCAAAACCTGGTTGCTTTGCTAACTATACAACGGCACAAAGCACTGTTACATAATGGCACTGTTGGCATCAGGAGCCATTCCATATCACATGGAAGAGTTAAATGTGTATCAAGTATTTTTAAGCTGTGTTTGAAAGCAAAATAGGATGAAGTATATTTCTGAGTATATTAGGCATTTACATAATTAAAGACTATGAGATGGAAGGGATCTTAGAGCTCCTCTAGTCCAAGCCTCTTATCTTCCAGATGAGGAAACTGAGGCTCAAAGAGAACAAATGACTTGCTCAAAGCTCCTCAATTAATGATGGCACTGGATCGAGTTAGATCTCCAAATCAGTTCATAGTCTAGTGCTCCTCTATACTGTACTGCTTCAGTCTATCAAAGGACCTTTAAGCCCTTATCAAAATACTCTAAGAAACCTTGCAGAACACCAAGGAGTCTAGAAGGAATTGTGTGCCCTTGGGGCAGGATGACTCAACCAAATAATGTTCCTCAGGTCGATCTGGCTAGAAGCTTAGCTTTAAGGATACAATGAGCAGGCAAGGCTACCCTGGGCTTATGCCAAAGGCCCAGATCAAAAGCTAAGAAGTGGCCAGCCTGAAAGATGGAAAATATAAAAGAGCCACCAGGCAGTTTAGAGAGCCCTTTGTAGGAAAGGAATGGCTAACAACGGTGATTCTTTAGGCTATTTTTCTAGTATTACCAGAGCTGTTATATCAGCTGGGGCTACAGCAGCAAGACCTTTACTTCATTAACATTACCCTAACAAAATTTTAATACTGGGGCAGGTTGTTAACTTAAATACTGATACAATGGAATAACGTTCAGTACCCAAGCAGTGCTCAGTCCATACCTCAAAAGATAAAGTACAGCATAGAGAGGACTGTAGTACTAACACTGACATGGCTCGTCTGCTACCACTGATGATTAATATGAAATGGCTTTGAGAATATGAAGAAAAAGACACCAGGGAATGCCTACTATATCTGCAAAAGTAAATTTTTCTTGACCATGGCTTACTGTCACTTATACTTAGCCCTGGCACCCGCAACATCAAAAACAGTAATAGTAATATAAGCTTACATTTATATAGTGCTTTAAAGGTTTACAAAGCACTTTGCTTACAATAACCTTCCCATTTTACATAGAGGGAAAATGGGGCTCAGAGAGATGGTAAATTTGGCACAAGTCACATTGCCAGAGCTGGAATTTGAAACCAGGTCTTTTAAAAGCAGCTGAAACTACAAAGAGTCTTTACAATGGTAGGGTCCTAGTGTTGAAACTGGGATGCAGAGGTTCTTCTGGGTAAGTGACAAGGTATGTTAGTAGTAAAAATAACAAGAAAAAATTGAGAGATGATAATTCTCTAAGGTTGCAAGAAGTAAAAATCTAACATGAACATTCATATACAATAACTACGGGTGGTCATGGGAAAACCCTGGGTCATAGAATAAAAACCACTGGATACATAACAGAAGACCTCTTATTGTCTGCAGTGATACCTAATTTAGTCCCTTCCAAGGAAGACCTTCAAATCCAACTAATCACTGGGACAAGACTCACCTTTGCTTCCTGTTCATTGAAAGTATTGGTGCTAAACATCTGGGCAACAGCTTCAAATGCTGCTGTGAGAGGCAACATGAACTGCTCATATTGATCCTCATCCTCCCCTAGAAGTAAAGAAAAACCCAAAAGTGTCAGCTACCTGCCAACAATTCAATCCCGCACTGTCACGAACACATAAAAAACAGAATGGGGTGGGAGAATTTAGCAGCCTCAGGCTAGCTTTAGAGGTGCCCTTTACCTCTAAGTAGAATACTCCTGCAGGATTTGGTGCCAATTAAAGAAGGAAAAGTCTATGTGAAACATAAAAGGAAAAGCTGCCAGACCTTGCTTGCAAGCCTCCTAACCTCCCTACAAATTAGAGATTTTTAAAAATCATTGCTCATCGGAAGAAAATTTCAAAGACATGTTTATCCTTCGGTTACATGGAGATATCATAGCATTTCAAATTTCCTTCCTCCTCTGGCTAAATGATCTTGCCATTTCAGGAAGCTCTGTCTGTTAAATTAATGTGGATAGAAAACACCTCACAAATTCAGTGCTTCCTATGTCCAAAACACAATATGAAACAATGCTTATTTAAGGAACCCCTAGGATTAACTGTAGTACCTAAATCCACCATGAGGAGGCGCCCAAGTGCCGTGTAGAATGTAGTTCGACACCGCATGTCTGTCAGGTTGGACTGATTGTTAATACCCAAAAATGAAAAGTGCTCGCTCTATTAAAGAAAAGGAACAAATCAAATAGATGAGTTGCATGAGTTAAGACAGTTTACAAGCCAAGAGCCTTGGAACCTGTGAGACCTTTGAAGCTGACAGCCACCAGAACATTTTTACGTTGGTGGTTGTTACTTTTTGCTACTTGCAGCTAATTCATCAGCAGAGAGTATGAACACCAGAAAGAGATTTTTGAGTGCTTAGATTTACCACCTTCGAGGAGTAGTACTACACAGCTGCCTTCTACTGTGGTGATGGCAATGACATTCATCTCTACACCCCCAGCACATCATGGGTGCTTAATGCTTGTTGAGGGATTACACACACCTTTTAAAAATTCTTTATAATTTGGGAATGTAATACTATTGCTGCAGCATAGCATCAAGTAACTCCACCGAAGGTGACTCCAGCATGTGTGTAAGGTCTGTAGGTCAGACAGACCTGGAGAAGGAAAGAAGATACTCACCGTGTGATTGTTCAGCATAAACTGTACTGCACTAAGTTTCACCAATTTCCTCACACTACTGTACGTAGAGACGAGACAGAGAGGAGTCAAGGAAAGAGCAAGTGGAGCTGGGGTAAATAAACTGGATAAATGAAGTTCTGTATCTAAAGCATCTTCTATCACTACACAAAACAGAAAAATCCAAGACTGCCTGGTCCATGTATCTTTAAACTTTATTGCCCAAGAATGCTACAAGACTCATTGTCAGATTTTTTTGGGGAGGCAAAACAAGGCTTTCTTTTTGCAAGAATATCGATGTAAAGCAAGCTTTAAAAGCCGTAATAGTCTTAAATCTAAGAGGGCTAGACAACTTGTTCTCTATCCTTCCCGCAGAGATACCTAACTAGGATTCTGCCAATGAACTGAAAGGGCAACCTAGGGAAGGCCATGGCCATGGAAATACATGCTAAAATTCCAAGAAATGACAGGAAGAAATCTACAGTGAATAGTTTGGATTATTGTTGCCTTTTTGTGGGCTGAAATTTTCTTCTATTTGGCTATTATCTTTTGCTGCTACCAAAATAAGAATTATTTGAGTTTGCACTAAACCTTAACTAGGATCAAATGAGCGAATGGCCACAATTTATATTTGTGAGGCATACTGCTGTGTTGTGTGCACAGGCTTGGAGCATTAGAGACATGAATAAAAAGGATATCCGATGGAGAGGTCATTGAGAAGCTGCAGTGTCTTAGAGGTGATTGGTTCACAGCGGCCCCAGTACTTCAAGTTGGTGATGCTAAGAACAAAACAAAACACAAAACACAAACCTTTTAACTTTCTTTGCTGCTAGAGGGAGGAACTAGGGAAAAAATTATCCATCAAAAGTCGCTTCCAATAATTCACAGACATCACAACCACAAAATATGGGTATAAAATCACTGTACTTACATTTGTTGACTAGAAAATTATCCTTCAGATAATCTTCACTACTTGGTTCCAAAGCTATACTGGCCCATACCCAGGCCCTTGGAATTCTGGGGCACTCCAGGGCTGATTTCTGCAGCAAGGGCAAGAGATTTCTGCGGCAGTGATAACACGCAGACGTATGCAATTCTACACCTGCACCATCCACTGTCAGTTGCAGAATTCTAGTAGCCCTTGCTTCTGGATTCCTGATTGGGAGAGTCCTTTAGACCCACCTTGTTTGGTTTAATTTTATCTGAACCAGCACATGGGTTTGAGTGTGGTTTGGGGAGGGGAGAAGTGGGAGAAAGCAAAATGCCATCCTGCACACAGCCCTGGGTGTGATATTTGGCTCCTGGTGTGTGCTTTAAGAAACAGCTCCTAGAAGGGAGAAATGCCACCAAAAGGGCACAATAAGTAAGGTTGTCTTTTCAATCTAAAGAAAATGGCCAATGAAGTTCTACTTCAGGGTTGGTTCGATTAACAGTATTAGATTTCAAAGAATGAGGCCCATTTTGAGATGAGTCTTAACTCGTTGAGAATCAGCAAGAGTGAACCCCTGGTAAAGGCTTCCCCAGCAGCACTGTAATAGGTAAGATGATAAACATTGACTGGGTATGTGCCCATTTTAGTAAAGACAGTGACAGGGTTTTCACTTGTGTCCCTAAGGCCAAAGTGAGAGTCTTATAATACATAGTGGATGAAATTAAATTCCCTTCTGGGCAACCCTGGAATGCTCTGGGGCCGGGCCATATCTCTAAACACAATCTGTCACACACTCGGATGCACGATGCTCTGACGCAAAACGATCAAGCCTGAAAGACCAAAGCACTGGCAGCACATTGCCAGGATCACAAATGAACTGTTGCAACAGAAGTGCACTGGCCTGACTCCTGTTGTTGGCAAGCTCCAACACTTACATTTTCCCTATGAAGACGCTCAGCACCATGGTCTCATCGTTCAAGCCCAAGACTTCTGAGAGTCGGCGATACAGCTGGTTGTTACAGAGAATGAGAGAAGAAAAGGGCAGTGAGGAGAGAAGGGTCAAAATATTCCTATTAGTTCACCAACACTTTCTTTTAGACCTGAGGATGGGAGAGACATGAGGGGATATGCTGAAACATCTCACCTGCTCAAAGGGTAAGGTCTTTTTGCACTGGCACACTGAAACATCCTACCCAAGCTGACAATGCCCTATATTCTGAATGTGGTCTGCTCAAACCTTACTCTTTGACATCCAGATATATACAAATCCCCATACTTGGGGGCTTGTCGGGCACATTTGTTTGGACAGAAGCTGAGAATGCTGAGTAGACTTTCAGAACTCAGAAGCCTTAGAGCTGAAGTCTGCTCTCAGTCTGGGACCTAGTCCTGAGGATGTCACCAGCCCCCACCAAAACTGGGAATCCCAAAGGGAGAAGCTGTGCTAGTGGGGAGTGGTTGTTACCTTGGAGGATTTCTGCACCTGGTCCCCAATGTAGATCTTACGGAACTGTTCAAAGAAGCTCAGCATGGCTAGCTCTAGCTTCTCGTTCCCCGCCTGGGCCAAGCGAGAGTCTGTCAGGTTCATCAACTGGAGAACCCTAGAGGTAGAGAAGCAGTGATTTTCTCATAGCAGGAAATCCTGGATGTTCCAGGAAACCTAATCTATTCTGAAATATTTTACATTATTTGCCACTCTTAAAAAGAATAGTTTTCAGATTCTGGGCTCTGTTGAGGGAAATAAATTCTCCATTTATGCCCTGTAAGTAGGTACTTTGGTCCAGGAATGAATAAACAGCTAGATACTAATAGCTCCAATCATTTAAGAGGCAGCATGGTACTATGAATATGAACTGGCCTAGAAGTCAAGAAAACCTAGGTTCAAGGTTTATGTGACATACACTAATTGTGTGAACCACTTAAACTCCAAGTGCCCAGGCAACTCCCTTAAGAAGAGAAGTTGCCAATTAGGACTGATAGAGAGTTTCCTCATTTCAAATTCCCTCCACCAAGGAAGATATGGGTGTGAACAAAAATAGAAACACTTAATACTTCTTGAAACACACTCTTGAGCAGAACACTATAGTATAATGGGAAAAAGGCAATGGCTAACAGTTAAAGACACTTGGGTTCTACCAAATTGGCTATTTCTGTCAATAAGCTCTCTGATCTTAGGTTAAGATCCTTTCCCTTTTTGGGTCTCATTTTCTTTCTCTAAAAATGAAGTGAGTGGACTGAATTATCTTTAAGGTCTCTCCTTCCAACTCTAAATTTTCATGTATGTGTAGCCCTTGAATTTGACTGCAGAATCAGAAAGATAGCAGATTTCCAGTCTTACTACCTACACAAATTCCCTTCCCTAATTTCCAAAAAAGTGTTACAAGATAATGAAATTGAACTTGTCATACTTATGAAGCTAAAGGCAAAATAAAAGGGCATATGAAAATAAGCTGTGGCTATAGAGGGAGAAGGAAGTAGGATTTCTAGAAGGTGCCCCTAAACTACAAAGTGCACTTTGAAGTGTGGTGTTTGATGAGCCTGTGTTGAGACCAAATAATTCCAAAACACTATGTTGGAATGTAGCCCTCTCCAACGAAACCAATGTTTAGGGATGTCCAGGATATTTAAATCTCTACTGTATTACAATTTTCAGAGCCACTAATATGGTGACATTCTGCCTCAGTCCAGTGGAGAAGCCATTTAAAAATGCTTGCCACTGATTATGTGTAAAATGAGAATCCCAGTTAAGTGGACTCGCCAGGAAGCTATATGGCCTGTTTGGGTTCATGGCTGTAGATCAAGAATGTCAATCCAATAACAGGTCCACATGTCATCAACTCTGCCTAACATTTTCTGGAGTCTTTGAAGCACTCTAGAAGCCAGGATCCATGTTGGCATTTCTAATACTACACTTATAGGTCTCTGGTTAAACTACTTCAAATGTCTTCCTTATGAGACCACATATGTTCCACAAACACTAGCTGAGACTGTGCTTATATCTGAACTTCGCTAGTACTACTACCACTACCATTCCTCCTCCTCCAACTTACTTTTCACAAGCAATCTGCTTCACTAGCTCATTTTCAGGGAGAGAGGAAGAAAGCTATAGCAGAAGCAGGTTCTCACAGCAGCCTTACAACTCAGAAAAGATGCCGCTGAAGTGGAAGTCTGGGGAAACACTTACCGACAGACCAGTTCCCCATCCATAGCATCTTGCTCATCTGTGCTTGCAAACGAAACACGGCCACCAATCACTGCACCAATAATGTAAACCAGCCACGTTAGCCGTCCTGCAATGGAAAGAAGCAGTGTTAATGTCACTCTTTCTTTCAATGACTAGGGCCAAAAAAAGATTTCCCACCATATACTTTCTTTTGGCTACTTTGTGACACTGAACTGACTGACCCTGGGAACCAGTGTTTTTTCCAGCAACAGTATTATTTTAGGGACTACAAAAGCCTTGCTTTAGTCAAATGAGATTTGAAACTTCTTTAGAGTTTATGTCCCACTTAACTAAAAATATTTCTTCTGGTGTACAGATGTAACTGATTAACAAAGACCCTTTTGAAGAGAAAAGAAATGCAGTACTAGAAAGAGTCCTGACTTGAATGTTCAATCCCATCAAAGGTCATGTAGCCAGTTTTGGAAGATCCCCTTAAAATACTCACCTTCCTGCACTGCGATGTCCATGGGGCTTGCGCTGGCACTCTGGAGCAGCTCCTGGTATGACTGGGCTGACTGGTCAAACAGCTGGACAAGGAGTGCACATGTCTTCTCGTATTCACAGCGACCAATTGTAGACAGTTGATCCAACTGCTGCTGGACCAAGCCTGTATCATCCAGGGGGTCTTCCAGACCATCTCTGTACTCAGTAAGAGGGAAGACAGTCCAGATAACGTCAGTTCTGTACCTGCAGCCATTTTTCCCATCACTTGGGAGGTCCCAATCATTAAACCACATTTCTACCTTTGCTCTGGAAACGGGTTCACTTAGTGCAGTACTTTGTTTTTCAAAAAGATTTCTATTTGTATTCTTTATTTTCTGCATCACCAAAATCTCTTTTGGTATCTATTTTCCTCACCAGTCTTTCCATATAACATAATTTTTTAAAGGAAAAAAAGAGGAAGAGGACCCCCCCCCCCAAAAAAAACCTGATCAATACACTGAAAAAGTTGGAAAACATATTGGATGCTCCATACTCATGGACCTCTTCCCTCTGCAGAGTGAGGTAGGGCCATTTTCTCATCTCTCATCTCATCTCATCTTTGAAACCATGTACCATAAAGATAACTAACTGCTTGCTTTTTACTCTTGCCTGCCCTGAACTTTTGAGAGTTGGTTATTCCATTCCATCTTAAGTTTCCTCTTCTGTAAAAATGAGGAGATTGGACTAGATAATCTTTAAGATCTTTTCGGCTCTAAGATTCTGTGACTAGGACTCTGATGACTACTGGAATATGAGACTTTTGGCCCTCAGTCACAATAAACCCTGACTTACTGGTTCCTACCTTAATCCCTTGACTCTATTGGCTTGTGAAAGACTCTTAACACACCGGTCCAGCCCTAACCCCATATTTAACTACCCTGTCCTGCCTATATCCTATCAAATAAGAGAATATTTCTAGAAGTCCTTAGCACAGTGGCTGGTAAATAGTAGGCACTCAATATATGTTTATTTCTTTCCCTCTCTTCTCTTCTCTATCATCACCATCACCAAGATGATAGCTATTTGGGCCTGAACAAGCTAAGAGAATGATAACAGAAAATCAAAAGATAAGTCTTGAGAGTCCAAGAGAATTTCACTTAGTGAAATTAATTGCTAAGTGAAATTAATTGCTAAGTGAAATTTCACTTAGCAATCACTGAAGGTAAATGAAAGAGGAAGGTTCTCCCAGATGAAGAACCATTTCATTTTATAAAATGTCATTCTGATGAGGTCTGAATCTTCTTCAACCATAGCCATGGCTCAATCCTCTTACTCCAGTGAAATATCCACAAAGACATGGCCCATGTGTTAATGTAATAAGTGACCAGCTGCTTAGAATTTTGATGTTTTTAAGTTATTCCGGAGTTAGAAGTATATATAAGATCTTGTGAGGAAATAAAGCTCTTACTTAAATCTTTAAAAAACTTAGACCTTTAGGGGTTTGCTATTTAATACCTATATTGTACATAATGTGTTTTTATATCATCTTTGCCCTACAAATATTTCTCTCATGTGAAACGAGAATTTGTAGAAGATTCTGTTGATGTCTTTTATATTCAAAGAAAATGCTATGCCTGGTGAAAAAGTGGAAAAAATAGTGGGATAATGAAGAAGACTAAATAGCTCTCCTCTCAGAATGCATGATGCCATTTTAGTTCCATTTTTTTTCTTTAAACAAAGGAAAAATAAGTCTTTAGTTGTATTAGCCATAATTATGACTCAAGTATTTTTTTGTGTGTGACATAGCAGACCTCAGGTAACAGAAATATAAGGCTGTGGAGAGAATAATTAGAGCGACCTGGCTCCCTTACCTTAGGATGATATGCACAGACTCCAAGCGTGATGTGATGTAGGCTTTGGTGACTTCAGGGGTATAGGTTTCCAGCATGTGGGGCTCTGTGGCTTTGACATAGGGTACAGAGGCAGCCAGTCGCTGCCACAGACTCAGGAGATAGTGCACGCTATTTGGGGCAAATTCCCAGTGCTAAGGAGAATCAAAAGGTGGAGGGATTATTTTCACTTTTTTGAATAATACAGATTGGCCACATGCTACTGACTGGAACAAAAGGGATATAGGTTTTGATTTTTTTTTTTTAAAGAATGCCTTTCCCCAAGCTTTACTCTTTGTGTAGCACATAGCACAAAATTCCTTTCATTTTAACAAAAAGGCACTGTGTTAGGAGATACACATTGTGTTGGGGATACAAAGATGAAAAACAGCACAGTTTTTGCCCTCAAAAAAACTTATAATCAACATAATAGGGAGTATGAGCCTACTTTTAGAAAACTCAACAATGGCAACAGTTGTTCTATAGCTCTTTTCCTCTTTCTCTCTCAGGTGAGAACTCCCAACAGGGTTAGGGACCCATCTTAAGTGTTCCCCAAAGCCCCACAAATGTGATCTGTCTTTTACTTGTTTTCAATCTCTCCCTGACCAGTTGATGCTTCCCTACTATCTATAAACATGTTCACGTCTTAAAAAAAAAACCCTTACTTGATATCCATCCCCACTAACAATCAATCTATATCTCTTCTCTCTTTTATAGTTAAACTTCTAATACTCTCATTTGCCAAATCTAATTGACCTTTCTCAATCCTTATCCTTACTGACCTTACTCTGCAGCCTCTGACACAGCTGATCACCCTCCTCTCCTTGATACTCTTTTCTCTCTCTAGGCTTCTGTGACATGAGTATCCTGGTTCTCCTCCTACCTATTTGGCCACTTCTTTCCTGCATCTTCATCCAGGTCAAATTTAATAATGGTGGATTTCCCCCAAGATTCTATCCTAAGCCCTTTTCTCTTTCTTCTATACTATTTCACTTGGTGATCTTGTGGGATTCAATTATCATCTCATTGCTAATGATTTTCAAATCTATGTTATCAGACTTAACCTCTCTTCTCACCTCTACTCTCATATCTCAAACTGCTCATTAGACATCTTGAACTGAATGTCCTAGACATCTTAAAACTTGATATGTCCAAAATTGAACTCATTATTGTTTCTCTCGAAACCTCCCCTATTCCTACCTCCCCTATTACTGTTTAGGGTACCACCCCCCCCCGAGCCAAGACTCCAAATTTAGGTGTCATCTTCAACTACTCACTCTCTTACCCTACATATCCAGTCAGCTGTCAAGTCCTGTCATTTCCACCTTCTCAATTCTCTTACAAATGTCCCCTTCTCTCCTCTAAAACTATCAAAACCATGGCACAAGCCTTATCATCTCGTAGCTGTAATGCTGAAGTAGCGTGCTGGTTGGTCTCTTTTTCCTAAGCCTCTTCCCACTCCAGTCCATTCTTTACTCAGCTTCCTAAAACTCAGGTCTGATTATAGCACTGTTATAATCGGTTTCAGTGGCTCCTTGTTACCCCCCAGGAACACATAAAAAATCCTGTTTCTCTTTTAAAGCCCTTCACTACCTGGCCCCTTCCTACCTTTCCAGTCTTCTTATATCTTACTACTTTCTATGATCCATTGACATTGGCATCCATGGTGTTCCTTGAGCAAGATATTCCATTCCAATTTGTTTTATATATATATCTTGTTTGCTCATAGTTGTCTGCATGTGTCTACCTTATTGGACTGTGAATTCCTTGAAGGAAGTGCTTAGCATAATGCCTAGTACATAGGAGGTACTTAATAAATACTCTTTGACTAATCTGGCTATGGCAATCTAATCAGGCTCTCCTCTATTTAAATCCTCTGGTTCTAATCTTGATGTCTTGGGGATGTGAGGGAATCCTATTTTAAATGGATCAAAAGATAATTTTTATGCTTTCTGTTCCTATCACCTGACCACCTTACTGTTAAGGAAACTAGTAGCATGAAAATAAAACTGACCTGAAGGCTGCTATGTATTTATTACATGATAACCTTGGTACAAAGCTAAAGTTTCATCTCTGTTGAGACCTCTATGTTTTTAAAATTTCTTTTCTAAAATTTCTTTCATAGTTGAAAGGAAACTTTTGCTAAAATTTAACTAAACCCAGGAGTAACTTTGTACCACCAATTATTAAGTATCAAATATTAAAAACTTATCCAAACTTAATTTGGGGATGAGGAGGGAGAAGGTGGCCATTCAGGTGAGGGTCCCTTTGTTCAATTCTCCACAGACTACATGTAGCACTTCCAAAGGAGTGAAAATAAAACTTCAAGTATAGATAAGAGTCCCACTTCAAAGTTATTAACCACCATAAATATTTTTCTGATTAAAAGGTCACTAATGGGTATTTTAACTGATAAGTACTTAGAAAACAAATGAAAGACACAACTCCTTTTCAGCACTTCCTTAAAAGAGACTCAGTTCCCCTACCACCCCTACTTAAATTGCTATACTGTGCATTTGATTATGTAAGCAATGATACTAGTAAAATGACAGTAGCTAGGGCTCTTTTAGAAAAGGCATTACTTAGCCTAAGTCCTTACTCAAAAAAGGGCTTCCCTTGTTAATAATATCTCCCCATCCTGTCAACCTGTACACACTTCCTCCACTTAAGAGAGTCTTCTTAACTAATAACTTGTAGAACTGATGTGGGAAAATAAAATTCTAACATATTATGTCCTGATAAAAATCATTATATTACTCCAAGTTAATTTATCAGTATTACTATATGTTTGCATATACTATAACCAAATGCTTTTCTCTGGGAACATATATACATATGAAATTACAACTGAAAACACTGAAAATGCTTTTCCTCCCCCATTACATATCTTTGAAGAAAACACTGTTCAAACTGAAACAAAATTGGATAAATTAAGGCACCAACAGTGTTAGAGGCAAGAAAGAGCATTTCTAATTCAAATTAATTTTTTTTAGCAGACAGGAAAGGTATAATAAAAATTAGCATTTATTGATGCAAAGTAAAAAAACTGATACAGGAAATCTCTATAATGAAAGGAACAAATAAGACAGCAGCTGTCACTTTCACCTAGGTCAGGCTCGACTAGAGAACACAATGGGAATATAAATTCTTGTTTTTAGTTAATGAAAAGTACTTCCTTGTTTACCTATTTAAGTTTTATTTCTTTAGCATTTTACTTGAAAACAAATGTCCACATATGGCCATAACTGCTAACTCAGGCACTGACTGACAGCACCTCCCTTAGCCTCTTGTCCTCTCTAATTGGAAGGCTAGAGGGTGAGTACCAAACTCCTCCCAGTGCCTTCTTTCATAGAGGGCAGAAACTGGGCTTTCTGGCTAACTCCATTCTGCATATGCTACTCTGCATGGTTTCAACTCCACATAAGACAACCCTGACCCCCTTTCCTGTGTTTTCTCTCCCCATTAGACTGCAAGATCCTTGAGGGCAGGAACTGTCTTTCTTTTAATTAATTGTATCCCCAGAGCTCAGCACCATGCCTGACATATAGTAGGTGTTTAATAAATGTTTACTGGATTGGATGGCCCAGAAATACTTTATGAAATCTAGTGTCTCACAATATTTTTAGAGATTGTTCTTTAAATTGTTTCAATACCCATGAAGCTGGCTTATTATATTATTATGGTAAGCTAGTTTATTACTATGTTATTATTATATAATAAGCTAATTATTATAAAGAAATTATTGTTTAGTGAGGAATAATATGGTCAAAATTTAGTTATCTTCAACCTCTCACTGTATGAGTGTCTTTTTCATTGTCTCCGTTCATTCTCTTGAAAATACCTCCAGAAAATGAAGCTTAAGTGAAGACGAGGGAAATTAAAAGGCTAAAATAACCACCAAATTGGATTATCAGGCCCTGAAAAGTGAATTGGTTGAAGCCTCCAAATCAACTGCAGCTGTGAAGGAAAGTAAGTCCATCATACCCCTGGGTTAGTTAAAGTCTTTGGGTGGATATAAAAAGGGGTATTGTTCCTACAAAGGTGAAATCAATCAGCAGCAGAAAGAACATTGTAGACAGGGAGAAAGGAAAGGAATCCAAAGCAAACCTGTAAGCTTGTCACTGTGAAGTTGGCTATTAACCGGATAACCTCAGGGTAGTTTTCCACCTTTACCAATTCTCCCAGTTGGTAGTTACTTTTCAATCTGGCCAGCAGCCTGCAAAACTCATGGTAATTGTTTGGGTCTGACAAACTCTGAAGGGAACAGAGAAGGAAAAGAAAGTGTGAGTGCCATGTACTTCAACTCCTTTTGGTATCTTACAGAGTAAATGTGTGGGGTTTCTTTGGTGGGGAGAGGGGGGAAGGAGAAGAATGGGTAGGAAGTGACAGAGATGTTTTTAATTCCTGAGATGAATCTTTATTCAGAATATCTTATATTTACATGGTGCAAAAAAAAATTTTTTTTTTGAGGACTTTCACATCAGTTATCTCAAGCAAAAACCACCTTCAGATATATAAAAGGCAGCTTTTACTAATTCCATTTTGTAGATGAAGAAAAACTGATTCATTTAAATTGAGGTTAGGAGGCTTGTCTAAATTTATAATGATTACTAATGACATACTCGGGATAGAAGACCATTTCTCTGGGTCACAAAAAATTAATTTACATTATCTGTCAAGTGAAATATTGAGCATAACAAACAGGTACAAAGTTACTAGAATGTTTCATTAATAAGAAAGACAATGGGCAGAATTTGGTACTTTAGTATGAAACCATTATCTCCTCCCAGCAGAGTACTAGTTAAAGTAGATTAGGACTGGAGAAAAAGCACATCTGAAAGCAAATAAAAATAACAATACTAATAAAGGAGCATGGCACATTGGAAAAGGGGCTGGCTGTACTTGGAATTAGGAAAAAACGGGGTTGAAATCCCGCTTAATCTTTCTAAGACTTAGTTCCCTTATCTGTAAAATAAGGTCAACGAAGTCAGTAATATTTAGCACATAGGGTAACAAGAAGGACCAAGATTCTTATGCTAATAGCCTCAATTTTGGCTAAAATGGTTCCTTCCTTTAAATTTTTGCACTATAATCATTTGCCAGGATAATCAGTTATCCATTCCCTCCCCAAGTTCCTCACATCGCAGAGTCAGAGAACTCAAGCATACGTATGCTTGGAAGCAAATATACTTGAGCAGGTGTCAAACATACAGTCTGGCTCTCAACACTCCTGAGTGAAGCCTGAACCACAAGAAAATGTAATTGCAAAATATTTAACAAAATAAATAAAAATACAGTAAAACAAAGATGTTAATTTGTAGTTAAGCCAATACGCAGCCCACCATGAGTCTTATATGTGGTTTAGTGGCTCCATTTCTAAGTTTGACACCATTGCACTGGAGAATTTAAGGTTCACTCTTTTCTAGTCTACTGCCAAATATGGCACTCTCACCTGTGGATTTTCCAGTATTCGCTTAACACCATCAACAAGATGAGAGAGAAACTTTGCCCTTTCTGCATTGTTAAACAGGGACCTGCGAACTGAAGCAATTTGTACCAAACAGGATAGGACCTAAAAAAAGAAATTAATCAGAAAAAAGAACTAAAAATAATACAACTGGTTACTTTACCCAAATACTCTCAACTAAAGAAGTCTTCCTCATCTCTTACTATGGCATCTGTTTTAAACCTCATTGGGCTCTCCAATTTTAATGGTATAGAAAGATCAAGGAGGATATAACTCAGGGCATCTGGGCAGTTTTATTATGAGGTAAGAACATTAGAACCAAGTTGATCAGAGCTGCTAATTAGATTCACTGTTCTCTGCCCAGTTTAACGTTCCTCTCTTGTTCTTGCCAACATACATATTTAATGCTTTAAAACTCCAAGCAATTAATAGCTTAATTGCTTTAGATTTCTGCTTAATGGCCTATGTTTTTCTTTTTAGCAAACCTTTTTGTACTTCATCAGCCTTGGCTAAGTTGTAGTGTAAAGAAATGTCCATAAAAGCACATCATTTCTACCTGCACTGAGTTAACATTTCTGCTACAGGAATAGCTTTTCAGTAACCTGGAAAAGCATTAAGGCATCTAGAATCCTTAGTTCCACTGTAGAAACAGTGAAAAGCTGAATATTTCATTATGTAGCTATAAAATTCCCTTTCTTTTGCTATTTGGTATACATGCATATGAAGAAACAAAACTTTAGGACTTAAAGGAGTCTGTCGAGGTTAAGAATTGCTCTAAAAGGGCAGCATGTCATTTAGAAGCAGTTCCTTGGGTAGGTATCCAAATTTGGCCTCACACTACACCTTCACTTACTATTTCTATAATGTATGCCTGAAGGAATTAGTCTGATTTTTAACAGTACACTTATGTAAGATGAGGTACTTTCCTTCATGGCAACGTGAAGTACAGGCTAAACTCACATTTAATAACAGTTCTTAAGAAACAAAACAAAACAAAACAAAACCCAGATCATCTTCAGTGTCTGGTTGATAAGACAAATATTTTAAAATACTAATTCAGACGTAACTGGCTTAAGGTAAGCTTACTCAAATCTTTCTAACACATGTTCTCAATAGGGTTTATCCCTGGTGTAACTACACCGTTTTAAAGCAAATGCCTTGAAAGATATTTGAATAAGGCTCACTCATCAATGCTGAAGATAACTTTATTTTTAGGGACTGTTGTCCCGACTTACCAGAGGTGAAAATGAAGGAGGGATGGAATGATACAGGTCAAAAAACAGCTGCAGGGTAGAAGAATCTAAGAATGCTGAAACAAACAGAAAAAAGCATTTTACTGTATGTTTGCATCATTGTTTGTTGGAATACTTCTGGCAATATGTCCAAGTAAATAACGCTTACTGAGGATATTGAAAAAAGAGTCTGAGGGCTGAAATGTTTACTCCCATAGAAAGTGTTCTATCATTACAAAGCTAAATTAGACTTCTCAGATTCCTTAAGAAATAGATTTATGCCTCTGGTAATAGATCTATTAAAATGATGCTGAAGAGAAAGAATTTTCATATGTTCAGAAATACAAATGGAGAAGGGTCTTAAGAAAGACACTATAAAAAAATCATAAATGAGAAACACAAGTCCCTAAGCTGATTAATGCAGAAGGGTAATCAAACATCTCTAAAGCAGTCACCCCTTAAAGAAATCCTCTTTAAGAAGGTCACATGCAAAGGTTTGTTTCTCATGAGCCATCTCTGTTTCTTTCTGTTGGCATAATTCTGTCTTGTTCTCTGTAAGAAGCTACAGTTTCCAATTTCCTCCCTCAAACTTAAACAAGGATTTTCAAAGGAGAAGGTGCTTGAATGGTTTTGTCAGTACTGTGTTTCAGAAACAGATCTATTTCAGGTGATGAGGTTGTTTTCCAATTCTCTGATTGTTACCTGATCTCCAACTAGTGGGAATTTGTACTGTGCACAGGTCATCTGAGGACTCATCTGTTGATGTGCCGATAAAATCAAAGTTTAGGCAGTTATGGGTGAGTTTGAGCAGTTGCATGAGCAAACCATGCTGACTTTCATCGTTCAAATTCAGGTTTTTTCCTGAAGCCTGTAAAGAGCAGGAGATTTTAAACACACAAAATAAGAACCCCCTCAGAATAAAAAAAGTTGAGATTGAAAGAATATTCCCATTTCAGCAGATTAAAATTATTTCCCCACAAAGAACCTATTTACATATGGATAAGTAATCATTCAGCTTTACACATAGGCAAAGTGGCCTTTTTTGTGTACTGGACAGCCACCACTTGCTAACACTCAGTTAAAGGGGAGAAAAGGAAGAACAAGGTGAACTCAGGGAAACAAGTGATGCCAATGCTAAGAAAAACTGACCCATCAGCCAAAATCTGTGGTTCCGTACCTATCATTTGAGTTACCATTCTAAGATAGGGCAGGTTGCCATGGAGGAAAAGTGGAGTGGAGAGAATAATGAAATGTGGCTCAAGGAACTCATACTGCCTGAAGGGTGGTGGAGAAATTTCTGTATCTGGTAAATCATTTTTATAAGCATGGGCATCTTTAATCAATCCTTGTGGAAAGAAAATGTTAGGCGAAATTAAATCAAGCTAGAATTTATAGATTCACTTTTTTAAAAAGACATGCTAAACTCCTAACCACTAGATTTTTCTGCTGACAAGAGAAATTCTGCATCATAGTGTGATACCAAGTGAATTTATTTTTATGCCAAAGGCCAGTTAGCTCCTGGCAGGTCTCATATTGGGGATGGATTTGTAAACCTGTCTCAAAAAAAAGCTCCTCAGCTTACTGCACATCCTTTTCTGATAAGGAAAACATCAATATAATTTTGCCAACAGTATTAGTGTCCAAAAAAGGGGAAGGTTTTGTGTTCGAGATACATAGCTAAAGAGGTAGGTGGTAATTGGAGCTCATGAAGGGGACAGCATCCATACATCTCAGTCACTGCTTCAGCTAACTGCAGCTGGTATTATCAGAGGCATGCATGTGTTTGACATTTTTCTTCCAGGAATATAGAATGCTTCTCCCTGATAAAGAAAAATAATGTGGGCTAAAAGACTTTTTTGGGAAAGTTGTATGACCTAGGTATGCTTTGAGAATTCTGAAGCAGTGTAAATAACTGGTGAAAAAGGGCACAAGAGAAAGAATGCTGATTTGTTTCTAAAAATTGGGGCATCCTGGAAAATGAGAACAGAATGACAAAAATGAACAGAAAAATCTGGAGGCTAAGGTATTTCCTTAACCATGTCATGCAACCCCAAGAAATTCCATTTAGCCTTTGACAGGGGACAAAGTACTCAGATGGAGTCACTGATGTGTGGACAACATCTCTCTTGCTAGTTCATTTCAATCAATAAATAATACAACTTCTTCATTTTAAAAAAGTAATTTCCTTATGTAATATCAACCTCCCTCTCTACGATAGTAAACCTGAATGTTAAAAACAACCCTAAAACTCCTCTTCCTACAGATGCTGCCTGTTTATCTATTGTACTTCACTCAGTGGGGGAGAGTCATACTAGCCTAGTTTCTGTGTAGTAACATAGTGCAGCTTCAACCTGTTCCCAGAGTACAAGGAAGCTAAGTACCATTATGCTTACTCTCCTTACATGAAGGTTTTATTTAGTTTTTAAAATTATGGTTTTGAGTGGCAGAACATGCCTGTAATCCCTGCTACTGGAGGAGGCTGACACTAGTGGGTCTCTTGAGTTCTGAGCTGTAGTAAGACTAAAACTGACTGGGGGTCCATAATAAATCTGGTACTAATACAGGGAGTCCCTGGGAAGAGAGAGAGCTGCCAGGTTCTCTAAGGAAGGATGAACTAGCACAGACTGGAAAAAGAGAGTAGATTAAACTTCCATACCAATTGCAGTAGGATTAGGCAAGTGGTGCTATACTTCCAGCCTGGGCAAGATAGACTTAGTCTCAAAAAGGCACAATGTTTTCAACTTTGGTTATAAAGGAAATTTCAGGAAAAGAGAATAGGATGGACACCAATTAACTGCTCTGGGCCTGGGGGAGGGTACAGGCTTGTAATAATTATCAATGGGGCACGGTACTCTAAAAATCCTCTAAGACAGGCACTATGGAGAATCACAGATTTAGAGTTCAAAGAGATTGTAGAGGTCATCTAGTCCAATCTCTTACAGATGAGGAAACTGAGACCCAGAAAGGGTAAGTGCTATGCCTTAGATCATATAGGTCAATGAGTGTGATAAAAGCAGAATTTGAACCCAGATCTTCTGACTCTAAATCCAGCAGACTTTCCACTGTATCAAGGTGCTTCTCAAGGATGCAAAGGATGAGGGTGACTAAAAAAGACTAAGTTTCTTCCCAGAAGAATGTTAGCTCTTTGAGGGAAGGCAGTATTTTTTACTTTGTCTTTACATCCCCAGTACTTAGGCAGGATTCTTTGCACATGGTAGGTATTTAAAATTTTTTTTTGCAGGATTGGATCAACACCTAAATAGAAAGAAATATTAACACACCTCAAATTACTTTTCCTTTCCCCAAATATGTAAGGCAGGACCCAACCTTCAATCTCACCTGTTTTAGTAAATTGCACGAGAGAGTGAAGATATCGAATAACGATGAATCTCGAAAAGAGGAGGCTATTTTTCTATGTTTGGTTAGAGGGTGGGTGGTGTCTGCCTGCACAGAAAGTGAATAAACCAAATGCAAGTTTAGAATTCATTACCAAACAGGAAAAAAAATTCTAAATATTTTAAAAAATGCTAACTTCCTCCCATATCCTCCATATGAAAGACTGAAAATAATACTTTCAATTACAGTCTATATTTTACATACTTATATGCCCTTTTATCATGAGGAACAAACAAGGGGGAAAAATGGAGAATAATTTCCTTCCAGCAATCAAAAAAGGAAATCACTTCAGATTTTATGAAGAAATACAACTAAGAAGAGCTGAGATGAAGAACTGACGACGATAATTTTTTTCCTTTTCTTTTTTCAACTTAGCTAGGTAATATTATTATTATACTAAATTAACAGATGTTAATAGTTTTCATTAGGTTATAGCTCATTTTGATCTCTCTCATCTGAACACTTCTAGTACTAACTGTAGTAAAATACAGTTTACCTATATATACATAGTACTTTAGTAACTCAAGAACTTGTGATTAAATGAATGTGAGGATTCCTCTTGCCCCTAGACTCAGACTGAAATCCTTATAAAGCTTAACAAATAGTCCTTGAGAATTACTGAGGCCAACAATTTTAGTATAGTTACACCAACCTACAATATTTTCTGATTTAGTTAGGCTGGTCTTCAGAAAGGAGATGTCAAACTTGTCACCATACCCCACTCAAAACCTTTCTCACTTGACATATGGACCTGAAAGATCTTATGTTCCACTAGCTTAGCCTGTGAGCCTAGAATCTATCCCCTCCATGGCATAATGAGGCATTAAAGTAGGGCTTTAGTTTTAGCAGTCTATATCACATATATTATCACTTCATTATATGCTGTTTTGTATGATTCTCTCATTGATTCCTCCTATGGATCTTGATTTCCCACCTAGATATAAACTTCATTTAGGCCAGAACTGTTCTTATGCTTCTTCTGAATATGCAAGACCATTAACCAAGTGAAAAGTACATTTACTTACATACTTCTGCAGCAACTTATTGCTTTCCTAGAAATTTGCTCTGGAAGCTCAGAGTACTCACACTAGCTATGTCCCAAAGAAGTCAGTTTTCTTTTGGCCCCACTAAGAGAGTCACATAGCAATTATTTTCGGAAAAAGGAAAATCAGGTCATGGAACTCCCTTCAATTTATTCTACGTGGGGGAGCTAAAGAAGGTTGTAAAACTTCCAGTGAATTGTATTTTCTGTCTTAAATTCAGCAATTACAACACAATGGAAAATAACAATCTGAAAATGTGTATGGATAACAGCAAAGCACTTTACATATATTATCTCATTTGATGTTGAAAATATTTTCCAAATCTTTCTCTAGTACCTTACTTTTGTATCTATGTGTTTTGGGAAATTGCTGGATTATATATAATAAACAATTTATTATTTCTAAATGTTGAAATAGAAATATATTATGCATCATATGTCTAAATGTGAAGCATAATTTGTTTAGACAATAAAATTCATGGAAACACTTTAATAGCATGAATATACTATACAGACTCATAGAATTTAAAAGTTCAAAAGAGCCTCAGAGAGGCCTTTTTACAGAAAGGTTAAGCTACTTAACCCCAAAGTCACACTGCCAACTCTGGAGCTAACATTTAAAAATGAAAGTGAAGAACCCAGGAAAATGTGTATGCTAGCTCAGATAACTCATGCTTACCTACTACTAATTGTAATAGGAATTGCATGCAACAAAACAACATGATATGGACTTTAGTAGACTACAAACTGCAAAACTTAAATCACTAACTTAAGTTAGATTTTCTCAGAGTCAGGGTTAATAAAAATGTCAGCAAAAGTATAAGCAATAGCGTGATTAATAGAATTAATCTGTTGACAACTAAAAGAGGGGTACAACTAATATAAATTAATGATGACCTATTTAACAAATGAACAAACTAGAAAATCTAGAATTCATTTTCCACAAGCAAATTCTAGCTAGGTCTCAAGATAAAGGGCAGAAAAACATTTAGTTTGAACCAATTTGTGAAGTCAATTAAAATAGCCATTTTCTCCCTAGTGTTTTAAAAATTATTTGATACAAAACAGATTATTTTACATATTGTGAAAGTGTTCTGGGCAATAACTTTAATAACAGTTAGATAGTTGAGATTTTTAAAGGAGCATAAAGATGTAATAATATGTAGAGGAACAGAGAGGCACCTAAAGGATGCTAGAAAGGATTTGGTGACTCATCCTGTTGGACTGAATTGCCTTCACTGGCAAAATGCTGCTAACACAGAATAGAGTGCTTCAGCATCATGGCTCTTATCTTTAACAATGAACATTAACATCACTAAGGAAACCGGAAAAGTAGAGTCAAATACTTGGAAATGGAAAGAATAATGTGGCAGTAAGAGTAAGGAAGGTTGTACATGTAGAGAAAAAAGCCAACCAACCAATTCTGTTCCAGAAAGGACATTAATCACTTACCGCAAAAGCACACAACTGCCAAAAAGATCATCCCACACACAGCAGAAAACAGCAATACTAAAGAAAAAAATAGAACACTTACTTCAATGAGAAAGGCTGTAGCACTTACTTGATTAATTTCATTGGTTAGCTGAGATAGAATCGTCACTCCAATGATGCAGTGTTCAACACTATCCTGGTGGGAAATAGAAGGCAACAAGGTTTGGCTTTGTGCTCATCATTTTCACTCTCTATTTGGGGCAGAGGGTCTGCATAAGAACTTCAGGTGCTAAAGCTACTACATTCCTGAGAAGGCAGCTGCTGATATCTCAGGAAAGTAAATAATTTAATTTTTAGAGAATGGGGGAGAAGTGGCCAAGTATAAAAAAAAAATCTCACCTGTAAAAACCTTGTGACGTCTGTGATTACGTTTCTGAAGACGTATTCATCTTTCTGACAGTCAAACCAACCCAGCTTTGTAATTCGAGCATATAATTGAATAAGTGCTTGGGTCACAAAAGTAGCCAGCTTTGGCCTAGTGGCAAGGTAGTTGAGCACATAGTTCCCTACAATACGGAAATAATAAGTGTGATAAGCAGGCTTTGACAAATAAGTGTCATTCTTCACAATTACTAGAGGGTCACAGAACTGTGTACATGAAACTGTTCATTCTAAAATTTGATACTTCCTGTCATTTTATTAAAAAATGGTACCTAAAATTTTAGAAAACTAGTTCCAGATTTATGAATTTTATACATATAGAGTTTTATACTACATGCAGGGAAACATAAACAAAGGCATTCTTAAGCAGTTAAAGAAAACGTCCTTGACAAAAGTGCAACCTTTACCTATATATTTCTTATTTACTGGTGCCTATAAAGATTGAATCAAAGAAGAAAATTCCAGATAAAGAGAGGCACCCACAAAATTAACTAGATTTTCACCACTGTTTCAAAAACACACTATGGGCATTCTCACTCTTTATAAAGGTCTTAATAATCTAATGTGTAGCAATTTTCAGAATATTTCTAAGCAAAGATATGAATTTAGTTCCTGCTCAAAGTAGTACTAATAAAATCGATTTATTTGTATCAGCATGGAAAATTTTGTACTTACGAATGTCTATCCGTTGTTCCAACGGCAAAGGGTTGTTTGTACGTGATACAAGCTTTGTAAGGCATGTAGCTGCCAGTAACTGAGAGTACGATGACTGTGAAAACAAATCAAGAAAGTCTGAGTTTCAAAATGAAGAGTTTTGTAGGCCAGGAGAGTTTTTATTTATTCTATTTATTTGCTGCTCATATTCTGCCTTAAAAGCAGTAATGAACTTTGATGCATTTTAATCTTAGAAAATTCATATAGTACATCATTCTAAGGATAAATAAGTTTCACAGAACATGCTAAGGAAAAGCACATTTGGCTTCAGTCTGGAAACATAGTAAATAAATTCAAGCAATTGGTATAAACACCTAAAACCAAAAAACCTAAAAGCCAAAATCCACCATAATAAGGAACCCAATTCAGATATCTGCTAAATAATGAGGCAGCAGCTCATAAAACTGAACAAAGAGAAGTATACAAGACAGACTAAAGAGTGTGAAAGGTTATCTGAATTGGCTGGAGCAGCAGATGTCACTCACACTACTTAAAACTAAGAATGCCTGATGACTTTTATCTTAAAATATTCTCAATACGTATAAGAGTAAAACATCCCAAAATAACACCTTTCCATCAGCACGGTTATTGATCAATTACAGCTCTGAGAACTGTACATGCTACTCGGTGTGAAGTGAACTTTAAAGTATAATTCATAAAATTAATTTATGGAAAATAAAAAATTTCCCTGGAGATAAGTAGAATTACCACACTTCAGTATAGGTTTTAATGAACCTATGGAAAAGAATTCTTCTATGTAGTTATAACACAACATTAAGCAAGGAACAGGCTCAAGGTCATTATAAAAAAGTAATTCAATAAAGGGCCATGAATAAATGAGTGAATATAGGTGCACTTTTTAGGCCAAAAGGCTGTCCATTAATGTTAAAGTTGTATATTATTTTAAAATATAACATATAAATAGTATATAAAGTATCTAACATGGGAAACTAACTGAACTTGAATCCATGACATAAGATATGATTTATATTTCTCAATCAGACCAATCATGATTAGTATTTGATCTGGAAAAGGATCCTAGAAAGGGAACACGAAGCCCTAGGCAAGAAACTAAAGCCCTCATGGGCATAGGTGTTATTTTCAACTGGATTACTAACTAGTGTACCTTCGGAAGAGAAAGGAAGACGAGGAATAAGAAGAGTTGGTTAAGAAGACAGTGCTGAAGGAGGGGATTTGCATTTTGGGACTTTAAATATGGACTGAACACCTCTTACAATGGCTGGTAACTGTAGTTCTCTAGAGATTTGTTCTATCAAGAAGTCTTTGAACTGAAAATTGTGAGGAAAGAAGGCAAGGGAGAGGGTGTTTACATAAATCCACTAAACCAGACATCACCAAGAATAGGAGTGACAAAGGAAAAAGAAGAGTGGAAAGGCCCAATAGTTTAAAAAAGGCCATATCCAGAAAGAGCAGTAAGTACTCATGGCCTCAGATGCACAGACACAAATGTGCAGAATATGGGCAATTAAATGAATTAGAGGTCTCAATACAAGGAGGTAGATTTCATTTCGGAGTTTCGTTAAGGTTTTTTGGGATGTATGGCGTTCATCCTTTGTTCTGAAGAGGCCTAATGACATGATGAGTGATATATGATGTTTGTTGGGATGTATAATGTGTAATTAGAACCATATTGTATCTTATGACCAAGCAGTTTTAAGCATTATTTGTATTAGATACCTTAAAGCTTGTTTGAACATATTTTCAAATGACATGTCAAAAAATTATTTTGCAGACCACAATAGCGTATGTTTTTTGACTACTAACTTGTCAACTCAACTACATTTCCTAGGCTTTAAACTAATTTTCATTAAAGAAATCTTTTAGGGTTAAGTCTAGAACATAAAAAAGGTAAAATAGAAATCAAGGGGAGGGAAAAGGGACAAGCATATATTCCCTACTATGGCTAGGTACTGGGGTAAGCATTTTACAAATAATGCTTCATTTGATCTTCACAACAACCTTGCAGACAAGTGCTATTATTATTATTTTACAGTTGAGGAAACTGAGGCAAACAGTGGTTAAGGGACTTGCCCAAGGCCACACCAAGAATTTTAAGGCCACATTTGGACTCAAGTCTTTCTGACTTCATTCCTAGAGCTTCATTCCACTCTGCCACCTAGTGGCCCCTTTCCTAACTGTGAGACTGTTGATAGGCAAATTGTATAAGCCTTCTATGATTAAGATTATTTTTAGCAAATGCTTTGAATAACAGGAAAAAGAAGGCATTTAAATATCATGTATGTGAAAGCAGCTAGTGATATTAAACCACTGCTACTTAAATGTAAAATTTATTAGTAAAGTAAATTAAGTCTGAAAACTGAAGCAGAGTTCTAAAAAACTAGTTTAAGATGACAAAGTTAAAGAAAAAATTAATTTTAAAAATAATTTTCCTCATGGCAGGGTTTGGCCTCTATAATCTATTATTCACTGTAAAGCCAATTTCCATGGAAAGAGAAATATAAATGTATTTTAAAACCTCAAAATAGACAGTTATTACAACTACAAGTCAGGCTAATAATATCTTTTTTCAACCAACAAGAGCACGATGGATAGAATGTCTGAGAAAACATTAAATCAAAGCAAAAAAAACAGTGTAGGTGCCCCCAAGTATCATTCCAAACTATCTGCTGCTGACTCTATCCCTTCCCCTAAGTTTAAGTGGCACTGTGTGCTTTTCCTTAGCTTTCCATTATTCTTCAGAAATTATCAGATCATACGCACACTCCCTCTTTCCAGGAGGAGCTGGCACTTGCTCAGGCAATCAGGACTGTTGGTGAATTCAACCAAGGCTTTCTCTGCCTGGAGTCGGGTTGTTGTATCGGTAGTTTCGTAGAGCTGCTTGCACAGGTTCTCTAGTTGGGCTAGGCTCTAGAAGAGATCAACCAAAAAGGGAAAAAAAACAAACAAAACCCTCAATGAAAACAGGATTATTTTTCACTTTTGAGTGGTGTTTGGAAAGATTCATCCAGTTCTAGCTAATAAAAAAATGTATAGTTTCTTTAAAAAAAAAAAAAAGATTTAAAACAGCTATGTATTCCGTAGCTTTTCCACCAAAACAATCTTTGAAACTTCATTTTTGGCTATATACTATTTTAAGAGAATAGTCCACTAAAGGATATTATATTTAAGAGGCCAATCTGTACATTCAGAAAGTTTAAGACACACACACGCGCGCGCCATGCCCTTACAGGACAATTTTCCTTCTGTATCCAAGCCATTTCTATAATGTCATTCAAATAAAAAAACTAGAATTTATTTCTGCCAACAATTTCATCACTGATGAATCAAATGCATTGCTGGTATGCTGTTTTACATATAAATAATTACATACATACACTGTAGTGAGTTCTGAATTATACTTCTCCCCTCTTTTCATGTGACCCTATAAAACACACATTTATATTGCAAAAAAAAAAAATTACTAGTTTAGTTCACTTCATTAAAAAAAAAAATATCCCAAAACATCTGATTGTGGCTCCAATTTCATCTCTATTACTGGCTTTGCTGCAAAATGTTACATTGGACAACTCATTTAACTTTTCTGGGACTCAGTTATGATCTCTAATGTTCCATCTGTCTTTAAGAGTCAATGCTGAAATATGAGGCAATAAATTTCAGTGAATAAAACTTAAAGCATAATCTTTTCTCAGCAATAAGGGGAAGTAGTGTAGATAGCCAGCTTTAGAATTAGACCCAGGTTAATTCTTTCCACAAACACATACTAGCTATGGGACCATGGGCACATGTTTCTTGGCATTTAGAGGAAATTCTCTAAAAGTATAAGCTACAGAGGAGTTGTGATGAAATCACAGATCTAGACCAAGAAAAAGAATTAAGCTTCAAAATTTTACGCACCTTTTCCCTCAGGTACCTCATGTCTCAAGTTGAACAGTGTCTCTCTCCTCTGTTGTACATGAAACTCCTGCATCAGTTACACATTTAAATGACACTGGCAATTTAAACCTAGCTGCAGCATATGTTTACTTGGAGATAAGAACAGGGAAACTCCCCCAAACAAACCCTTCTCTCCAAATCTTGAACTAATTCCAGAAAAGCAGGGATGATATAAACATAGGACTCAAGACCTAAAAGTGATCTAAATCTATTCCAATGTGTCCTAACCTAACCTTTTCAAGCATGGAGATTCCTCCCCTCTTTTAGGGTTAAAAAAAAATTTTCATGGACCTCATGGCGGTTACTGTATCATTAGCAAACAAGTTACTATGAATTTGGTAATGATTTAATTTAGTTAATTTTTAGCTATATCATAACAAGCATCGCTGTAAATATTCAGTCTACAGAAGTTATGTTTATTATACAAAGTCATACACATTTTGTTGGCAATAAGGATAAAAATGACAGTGCTTAGCACGCATATAGATGTGGACTATTCACAAGAACTCTATCCACAGATGGGAACCTCTAACCTTATTTCTTTTTTTCATGATAGGGATAAAGTACTTTGTCTTTAAAATGAATATCTTGAAAAGACTGAAAACAAAACAGGCACCCATCAAGTGAGAAATGGCTAAATATGTAAAGGGACTGTAAGAAATGATGAATTTAAAGAATAAGAAACATAGGAAGAGTTATATGATTTAATATAGTGCTAAGCAAACAAAACCAGGACAACAATATACCCACTGAAATGGGCAATAAAATGAAATTAAATGCTATGTAATTATGACTAAGTTTGGTCCTGGGGAAGGGGTTGAGAAAATGTACCTAATTCTTTAAGAGAGAGAGAGAGAGAGAGAGAGAGAGAGAGAGAGAGCGCGAGCGAGAGTGTGTGTGTGTGTGTGTGTGTGTGGTACTGCATAGGCACAGCCCTACTATGTTGGCTGTATACAATCCCTTCACCCCTTTTAATCTTTATTACAAAGGAGGCTCATTGAATAGGGAAGGCGGGAGAGAGGGGAATATATTGAGAAATGAATAAGAAATTTTTTAAAAAAAACCAGCATAAATAAAAGTAAAAAAATTTAAATGAATGATTTGAATTTGAAGTAGGCATCTGGCTATTCTCAGCAGCAACAGGATTTATTTTCCACATAGGATAGGGATCTTGCTATCAGAAAGCACCATTTACACATGCAAAATAAGCAAGCCAATCCATTTAAACCGACTATTGAAGTTATAAATACAGTTACAAAGCCAGTGTGCCCTAAGCTTTTCATTACCACTTCACTTCATTATGCTGTGACTTTAACAATCGTAGGTTTTCTATTAAGCAGTAAACCCTATAGGCCATGAAAACTACTTCCTATTTTGTTCTACCTGTTCAATGAAGCTCAAATATCAACCTGAAGGAAACAGGCAAGGAAGTATTACAGCACGTAAGGGTCAACAGTTTCAGTTGGGAGATGTATACACCTTGGGACTTTCATTGGACTTATTTAATTTGTTCCTCTGACTTTCCAGGAACCCTACTATTTTCTTTTCTAATTCAAAACAAGGAAAAGTGGAAGAACTTATATGTGTACATAAAATCTTGGATCAAGCATAAGTTCTAAACGCAAAACTTAAACTTTTCACAAGGAAGAACTACTGCATATATAAACTCTGAAACACATTTTTATGATACTCCAAATAAAAGATTAAGTAAATCTTTACCACAAGGTATTAATTTTCACGTATGTTATGTTTATTTTAGCTGCACATCATGATTCACAATAATTAAAAAATTTCCACAGATGCTTATCCTAACTAAAAATTAATCTTTAGAATTTCTATTAGTAGTATCAATCAAATATATGAATAAAGTTATAACTCCTGAACATCCTTAAGTAGATACTCACTCAAATAGTCACGTTGTTTGAGATACAATGAGTACATCTGCAAATGTATCTCATTTATGTTTACTACACCTACACTGTTGACATGATTGTGGCTAAGCATCTGTTAGTAGTTTCACACTGCTACAAACCTACATTCAGTTAATGGTTAAGTTTTAAAAAAAATCCAGTTAACAAAACGCTGTGCAGTGAAGTCTGGTAATGAGTTCTAGGCTCAGCAAACAATACAAGCTTCTAAAAAATAAAATCAATTTCACCAGTTAGGCAAAGGTTTTGAAGATCCAGGTCTATTTCCTAGTCTCTAGAAGCTCACAATTCTGGCTTCAAACAAATCAGTGCAGCAGTTTTATAGTTAAAGAGTTCGTAATTTTTAAGGCTCTTCATACTAAATTGATCCTTTAAAACAGTGGCTATTAATGTTTTTTTTTTTTTGGTGTCATAGACCCCTTTGGCAGTCTGATGAAACCTACAGATCCCTTTTTGGAATATTAAGCGCACAAAAGAATATAGAATACATATGACCAAATAAATACATATGACTAAAAGGAAATAAATCATACTGAAGTACTGTTATTAAAAAACATTTTTTAAAAGGTCCCTAGTCCCAGGTGAAGAATCTCTGCTATATAGAGAGATCACAAGGAATCTTCCCACCTCCCTAATAACTTACTGAGAATTTCCTAAGTAATCCAAAATTTCCCCAACGTATCTTGAGGCTAAATTTTAATATCTAACCACAATATCTACTCTAAGTCTAGATGAGTAGCAACCAAATTACTTTACCCAACTCTTCTCTGGCTGGGCTTTACAATCATTTTACATTTACAGGGTATACATTCCTGTTTAGGTGGAAGTAAAGTCACAGAAAAGCTCTCATAAGAGACTGCTCAGAAGATGACTCTTGCTAATCAAATAATTCTGACTGGCCTGTCCATAATAAGTGAGGTTTTTTTTAATACAAAGGTTAGTAAACCCTTTTGTTCAGTTGTGTCTAATTCTTCATGACCCCACAGACCATAGCAGGCCAGGCCCCTGTAACCTCCACTATCTTTCCAAGTCCATCCAAGATCGTGTTTGTTGTTTCATGATCCATCTCATCTTCTGCTGTCAAGGTCTTTTCCAATGAGTTATTTAATATATAATAACCTGGTTATTCTGCAATGAGCCAACGCTTGACACATATTTCTTCGAAAACTGTAAGGGGAATTTCTAATTAGCAAAGTAGTACTCTTACATACAAGGAGCTCAATCCACCTAAATCCAAAGCCCAGAACCACTTTGGTTTTACTAACAATAATAACTAAAGGAGTGACATTCACAACAGAAACTAACATGTCTTACAATCAAGACAGTAAACTCACCTTCCCCCCCTACCTCCCCAGATTCGGCTATACTACTAAGCTATCAAGTTTCTTAAGTCTGGGTGGAAAAAATTTAGGCCACAGTTACTTTGATCTTTAACGTAAAGTATGGCCTGCTGAAACTATAGACTCCAGCATGTAATACTGTCTTAATGGAAATTTTAATTTTGATAAAGATGAATTATATCACGCGCTAGACCTTTAACATCATTTACATTGTTCAAATCAAATGGAAATTGCTCCCTGTTTTTTAAAGTATACTAATGCTTTTTAAAAAAAGCAATCCAACACTATATAGTTTTAATGGGCAGTTCAAGAATCAGATGTGCCCTTTGGTTTTCCAACTAGCTGCTATCACATTCTGTGCTGGATGAAATATGTACTGCCAACAATATGTAATACTGAACTGGAAATGGTTTTTAGGTGAATAAAATATCGAATGCATCTGCAAGGAAAAAAAAAACCAATATCAGTCTCAAAGCTTTTTAACTGAACTACCTGAAACTAAAGCTGTATATAGGCTCATTATAGAAGAATCCTATTTTAAAAAGACAAGAATTTACATATTTGTAAATATTTCCTTTTCTCAGATGCCTTGTCTAAAAGTTACTGCTGAAAACTAAGATGTTTCTATTCTGTACATGAAAAACCCCATCAATTTATGATTCACTGAATCAATCGTTTATTTAGTAAAGTTGAAAATTTTTGCATCCACAAGGTTTCTTAAGTAAATTAGTAAATGAAATGAGGTTAAGTTTAACCAATGTGAGAATCAACCACTTTTAAGCACCTAGAAACAATGAACATATAAAGATACTAACTGATGTTGTAATTACATTCAGTAAAGCAGATACAAAAAGAATCTCTATTACTGCAAAACTTTGTTAACTTAATTACTTCTGTACTTAGACTAAAAGAATGTTAGAGTTGAGAAGAGACTTAAGAGTTGTCCAGTTCATTCTCCTAATTTTTATAGATCAGAGTAATTAAAAAAAAATTCAATTATTAAGGATTTGGTACCCTCCTATCCCCAGCTTTTTTGTAAGTCGAACTAATTCTAAAGTGTCAGGTAAAAAAAAAAATTGATTCCTTGGCATTACTTTTCATACCTAAAGTTTCAATGGGTAAGTAGGACAGGTGACATGGGAATAGGCTTTCAGTAGTTCTCAGGATCCAGCCACTTTAAACATGGGATGACTCTGGAATAAATACCAATGCAAATGGAGTCTGGAATCTTTTGTCCACAGTGGTCATACTGGGTCAAGCACATCCCTAAGCAAAAGGGTCTGGATGGACCAGGTTAAGGCAATTTAATTTTAGTACCACCCAGGGATATGGGTCCATCCTAGGTTAGAGCCAAAGTGAAGCAGTAAAATTATGTTTTAATCTGCTAATATCACGGTGTTTATAAGCCATTATTTTTCTCAAATTCTTCCTGATCCCCTTTTTCAAAACTCAAATCTTTTTAATCCTTCTTCCTTTAAAAGAAAAAAAAAATTAATTTCAAAAAAGAAGTTTATCTATAATGGGCAAATTTTATTTTAGAATTGTAAAAGCTCTATCTTCTACTAATTCATGCTCTTGGAACAATGGCAGAATGGAATTTTAATAGAATAGGAAAAACCACTATTAGTAAATCAGTAAAGTAAGATTTTAAGAGTCACGTAGGGATATTCTGTTGCCGAGAATAAAAATGCAAGACCTTATTTTGCTTTGCTTCTGAGGAATGTCTACAAGCTATCAACTAAGATAAAAATTAGACACTTTCAACAAGTGATAATGCAAAGCAGGAGTCTGGTAGGTATTAGATAAGGGCAACGAACTGGCTAACACATGAAAATGCAAATTTCTAAATTTAACACCAAAATTCTAATCAAGTTTTAACATAATAAACATGTATGTGACTTGTGAATTATGGGTAGGGAATAAAGAACCAAAACAAACAAGTTGTTCCACAAGTCAAACATCCAAACTAATTAGGTCACAAATGATTTACTGATTTATTAACCTAGTAATATAAATGTTCTCATATCTCTGGCTGTTAAATTAGTATCACTGGCATCTAAGCTTAGTGTCTTTTCAGGAAGACCAATAGTAGTGAAAAAATCAGAGGCTGAAATGAACAAACCCCTTTCAAAGTGATGTTTAAGTGCTAAATCAACAGTACTTTTCACAAACCAAATTCTTGTCCCTTATAGAATATATCTTTAAGAAATTTGTGGGGCTTGACTGAACTTTAGATGCATTACACTTCTGTCAAATTTGATTAAATTGTCTTTCAGTTTTCTCTCTTTTTTTTTTTTTAGTTTTCTCTCCTAAGAAGGCCTATGTAAAATCAGGAGAATAAGTGACATTTATAGAGAGCTTTCGGGTTTTTGAAGAAGCATGGAGTACTAGATCAAGCTAGCGTCTGAGCCAGAAGATTCTTTCAATTTCCACCTCTGACAACTACAAGTTAGGCAAACCTAGACAGTTTAAATCCAGGTCTCCAAATTGCAGAAAAGATACAACTGGTACTTTCATCTGAGAGTTGCCTATACCAGTGAAATCTCAGGTCTAGCCCCCTTTTTCTCTTGAAGGTTTGAAAAGCAACCGGTCAACAACAATTAAGTGCTTACTATGTTCCAGGCACTACGCTAAGCCATTGAGACACAAAGAAAGATAAAACCATGGTCAAAGAGCTCACATTCCACTGAAGAGACAACATGCAAATAACTATGTATAAGATACAGACAATAAATGAAGACACCAGCGCTGAGGAGGATAGAATGGAAAAGGAAAAGACTTGAAACAGCAGAGATCAATTAAGACACTATTAAAATAATACAGGTGAGAAGTGAAAAAGAGGGCCTGAACCAAGAGTGGTGGCTGTGTTTGAAGGAAAAGACAAAAATGGAGACTGTGTGGACTCAGCAGGCGATTTGACATATGGGACTAGGATGGGAGAAAAGAGGTAAGGCTGACTCCAGGGATGTGAACCTGGGTGACAGGAAAGATAGGAGGGAAACAGACAGAAATAGAGAATTCTCAAGAAGAGAAAGGAGGTGCAGCGGATACAGTGACAGCCCTGAGGTCAGGAAGACTCATTTCCCCCGTGCAAATATGATCTCACAAGCTGGGTGACCCTGGGTATGTCACTTAACTTTGTTTGCCACAGTTTCTTCCTCTGTAAAATGAGCTGGAGAAGGAAATGGCAAACCCCTTTAGCATCTTTGCCAAGAAAACCCCAAATAGGTTCATGAAGAATTGGATATAACTGGGGGGGGGGGGGGCCCGCGGGGGCGGCACACAACTAAACAACAAAAGGACAATATTAATTCTAGTTTGAATACGTTAAATTTGAAATGCTGACAGGATTTTAAGGTACACATGTACAGCAGACCACTGGCAATCGCACAAGAGTTCTTGAAAGAAGAACAGTGCTAAAAGGGCAGAGTGGAAGGTAAAGAAGTACAATGAAGCCAATCCCCTCCCTACCCCAACTTCTCCAAAGAGATCTAAACAAAAATGTATCAGACCCAATACTAATCAAGAAATCAAAGGGAAAAAAAAATTACATGTAATTTTTCCACTTAGGGAAACAGGGAAGTCTACAAACACTGGGAAAGGCTCTAGCAAGGAAGGCCCAGGCAGAGCATTTCAGCACAAGGGGAAGGATGTGTATCAGGGTGAGAAGAATTCCCAGAGTCAGTACAGAGGGGCCTGAACTTTACAAAGTACAGAACAAGTGCCAAAAAGCAGCTCTAGTGCTCACTACCCAGTACCAGGTCAAAAACTCAGGATAGACTGAGTAGGGGACCTGCACCTAGGTGTGGTTTTACAGGGTAAGAAGTGGTCAAAAGCCCTGAGCTTCGGAGTTAGGAAAAAGCAACTTCAGAAGCCAGTAGTGGCTGTGTGGCCTTAGACTCCAGGAGTGGAGCAGGACCTCAATTCCAGCCTCTAGCCCAGTCTGAAGTCTGCAGAGGAATAACAAAGGCAGGAATCCCAGACCAAAGGCAAACTTAAAGCTGTCACTATGAACCACTAATTTCTAGCTGGCTGATAGTGGGTAGCCTAGCAGCAATTGCTGAAAGTCCAAATGGGGTAAGCCTACAGACTATAGTGCTTGGATCCAAACCCAAGTCATGAACTTGCATACGGTGGGGTACAGGATGGAGCAGAGATCAGATCACTTTGGCAACACTGAAATCTTGCACAATTCCAGTCTGAGCTGTCCCCAAGACCGTGGGCTAACATACTACTCATTATCCCAAGAAAGCAGAAGCAAGACCAGCCCATTTGTACTGTTCCTCCATTTATACTATTTATATCTTGCATATAGTTATTTGCATGTTATCTCTTCCATTAGAATGTGAGCTTCTTGAAGCAGGGATCATGGTTTTACTTTTTTTGAATCCCAAGGGCTTGGCATAGTGCCTGGCATATAGTAAGTTTGGTACAGAAATACATTTCTCTCAAAAGAGAAATAGAAGGGAAAGGGCAAAAGGAGAAAAGGAAATGACTGAAAGGACTTAGAATGAAAAATACTATCCACCTTGAGAAAAAGAAGTAACGGAGTCTGAATGCAGATTGAAGCATATTTTTAAAACTGGAGAGAGTGTGTGTGTGTGTGTGTGTGTGTGTGTGTGTGTGTAGAAAAGAGTGCCCAGGACAATAAGTGTTAGGGGATGTCCGTATTTTGTGGGTGGAAAGATGATAATTCAGCAAAGAAGACCAGAAGGAGTGGTCTGACAGATAAGAGAAGACACAAAAGAAAACAGTTTCATGGATACCATGAGAGTGGTTGGCGTAGTCAAAAGCCACTTACAGGTCAAACTGAGAATTAAAAAGGCCTATAAGGAAGATGGAAGCTAAAAGAATATGAGGAAAAAGGTGAAGATCAACACACAGTCAGACCAATTACCAGATATAGGGAGGGGTATTCTTAAAAAGGGGAAAGCTGGATCCTGTTGGGAGAAAGTTGTTGGTTATTCTTCAAGAAATAACGATGTAGATACCCAGATGCTGTCAGATAAAGAGATCATCTAGTAAGAGTCAAAGGAAGAATAGAGAAACAGGAGTAGTTGACTCTGCTGAACTGTAATATGATCATATAATATTAAAGTTTGCAAGACATCATAGAGAAATTTCCAAAACTTGTCAAATCAGATTTCTGCAACCAAACTCTGATGATTTACATGGCCAATAAATGATATTAAAAGGAATCTAAAAAGAAAAATTGCTAAATATTATGAAGACTTAGGCAAGAAACTAAAGACCTTAGGGCATAGGTGGTTTTTTTTCCCATCAATCGATGGAAAAAACAAACATTTTAATTATTAAAGAGTCTACCATGTGCAAGGTACTGGTCAAAAAACAAAAACAAAAAAAAACACAACTGAAAACCTTTCTCCCAAAAGAAAAATAAAGTTAAAAAAAAAGCCCTTGCTTTCAAATAACTTATATTTTAATAAGGGAAACAACATATGCCTATAAATATACACAACATCTATAAGGTAATAGCTTCAAAAGAGGAATTTGGGGGTTCTTGTTCTGCCAAAAACAGAGCAACTTGCCTTAGTGTTAATTTTATGCTTCAAAAGGTAGGGTAACAAATGAAGGCAATTTCTCTTCTGAATATAATCTAATTCACCCTTAGAAGGAAGAATTGGTAATAAGAATCATGGTGGAAAGTTACCACTTTATTTCAGGATTTATGACAGAAGGGAGTAAAGATAATGATAGTTTGACATGCAATTTAGATTTAAGAGGAGATTTTACAGGGTTCAGAGAAAAGAGAGGTAGGATTCTGCAGAATAAAATTCTACAGAGGAAATCAAACCAAGTGAAATGGTAAACTCTCAAGAATGAAATTCTCAAGACACAAACACAACTTCAACAAGATGACACTGGTGAATTTTCAGACTGATACAGATAAATTCATCAACCAACTTTTAAGTTACAGAGAAAGGGAAAGATTAATATAAAACTGGGCCATAATTCTGTAAGTATGTCAGATGTGCCGAAGTTCAGTCTGCTGAAGTTTATGAGAAAAAGACTTAATAAGTATACCAGAAAGGTTTTAAAAAAAAATATAGTGGGAATAAACAGGATCAAAAGGGGATCCAT
This sequence comes from Phalanger gymnotis, assembly GCA_028646595.1. NCBI lineage: Eukaryota > Metazoa > Chordata > Mammalia > Diprotodontia > Phalangeridae > Phalanger > Phalanger gymnotis. The sequence goes on from CM053625.1 coordinate 238,223,623, forward strand.
CCCTATGGATAGGGGAATAGGTCAAGACTAAGCACATGATATGGAAAACAGACAATTTTGATTACACAAATTTAAAAAGTTTTTGTACAAATACAACCAATATTATGAGGAAAACAAGTAAATGGGGAAAAAAAACCTATGCAGCAACTTTTTCTGTTAAATGTCTGGTTTATAAGATATTTAAGAAACTGATTCATATTTAGAAGAATGAAAGCTATTTTCTAACTGAAAAATAGTCACAGGCATTCTTCTAAGAAAGAAATCCAAGTTACTAGCACTCACATGAAAAATAACTAATAATTAATTATGCAAATTAAAGATATTTTGAGTTCATATTTTACAACCTATGAGACTGGTAAAGTTGAGACAAAAAGGATAACAACAAGCTGTGGAAAAAACAGGTACCCTAATGCACGATTAGTGGAGTTGTGAAGTTGTAGGACTCAGGAAAGGTTTAAATGGTGCCTGAGATGGCTCTTAGAGCAAAAAAGAAACTATCAGGTAGAGGTAAGGAGGGAGTATATCCCAGATGTCGTGGAAACCCAGCATAAAGGCAGAGTGTAGTGTTTGAAGAACAGAGAGAAGAGGAGTTTAACAGAACCACAACATGTGAAAGGGGGAGCAGTGTCTAATAATGCTTAAGAAACAGGTTGGAGCTAGGTTGTGTCTGTCTTTAAAAGCTAAATAGAGGAGTTTATATTTGATACTAGAGACAATAGGAAGCTATTGGAGTTGATTACCTAGGGGAGTTACATGGTCAAATCTGTGCTTAAGGAAAAATTCTTTGAGAGTAGTATGAATTGTGAAATAATTAAAGGCAGGAAGACCAAGTTAAGAGCCTTTTGCATAATCTAGGGGATAGTTGTAATAAGGGCAATACAACGTAATAGTTGTAATAAGGGTAATACAATGGTAACTATGTGAGTGGAGAGAAGGGGTCAAACCTGAAAAATGTTGTGAAAGTAAAAAACAGCTGTCAACTGACTGGACACGGAAGTAAGTGAAGAGTCGAGGATAAAAACCTAAAGAACTGAGTAAGTGGAGGTAGCTTCAATACCAATAGGGAAGTTTGGAAGCAGAGAGGATTTAGGGGGAGGGTAATTATTTTAGTTTTTAAAATATTGAGTTTAAGATGCTTTTTGGACATCCGCTTTAAAAATGTTTAATTTATAATATATAGCATTATATATTATAGCATTGAAGCTGAGATCTGGTAGTCAGTATCAGTCTGGTAGACTGATGATTAAACTCACAGGAGCTACAGTGGGAACCAAGAGAAGAGGTTCTTAACCCAGGATCCTCAGACACCATAAAGGGTCCATGGGTAGATTTCAGGTCTGGGAAAATAGATGAGAAAAAATTACATCTTTATTTTTTCTAATCTCTAACTAAAATTTAACATTTCCTTTAAATCTGAACTCAACAACAACATTATCATCATTCTGATAAGATATAGAGAGGCTACCACACTGGTCCATAACAAAAATAGTAAAAGTTGCTGAAGGGCAACCAAGATGGTGAGGCAAGTCAATGCCATGAGCATCCAGTGAAGGAATAGGGAAAATTATGTTGGAGACAATTTAGAGGGGAAATGATGGCTTTGTCATTTGAAGTGCTTAACATGGAAGAATTATACTTGTTCTCTTTGGCCTCAGAGGGTCTTTCCAACTCCGAGATTTTGTGAAACAAACATAAATGTCAACCACGTTTTAGGGAGTATAATAATCCAATCAACTTTTAGGAAAGAGGCAAATCAGGGATTTAGACATACTCCCACAGCTACCATCTCCAAACAGTCTCCAGAATGAATTCTAGGCTCAGCAACACTTACCACCAATGGTTTTCAAAAAAAAAAATTTTTTTTGGTGTTTTTTAGTGACAGACCCCTTTACTCTAAAAACAAAACTTAGGCAAAGTCTTATAATACAGTTTTAATGCCTGCAACTGGTGTTAAATAACAGGGCTTTTAAAATTTTATACATTAACAAAACTGATCTGAAATCATATCTGAAAATATAATTACTATTATAAACAATTCAGGAAGGAGGACGGCACTGTTTGTGTTACATAATAAAATATTAAATATTCTCCTTGCAGATGTTTTAAAGAGAAAGATGTGTGCACGTGAAATTGAAGACCTCTATTGTATGTGGCTTGCTTTTCCTTTTTGTTGTTCATTGTGTCCAATTCTTCATGGCCTCATTTGGGGTTTTCGTGGCAACCATACTGGAGTGGTTTGCTATTGCTTTCTCCAGCTCATTTTACAGATGAGGAAACTGTGGCAAACAGGGTTAAGTGATTTGCCCAGGGTCACACAGCTAGGAAGTATGTGAGATCACATTTGAACTAAGATCCTGGGTGCTCCAACCACTGAATCACCTGGCTGCTCCTAGCTTTTCTTTTAAATATGTAATAAAATCAACATCTAACTTTCAAAACTGTCCTGTTGTTCTGTGATTCTTTCTGGCCGTACTTCTGTTCACTCCCACCCCCAAATTTCCAAGCATTTTTTTTTTCTCTCTCATCTCCTACCAAAAAGAAAGAAATACAGTAGTCCCTGTATCATCAGCAGTCAAGTAAAAAAATTCCTATTGTTTACTGTGTCCAAAAATTTGTTTCTTATTCTGCATATAAGTATACCATCTCTGAGATGGACAGTGTTGTTCTTTCTTAGTACTCTGCAATCACAGCTGATCATTCAAGTTGGTCACAATTCCTAGTCTTTCCAAATTGTTCATCTTAACAATATTGATATCACAGTATAAAGTTTTCTTCTGGTTCTGCTCACTTTAATTTGCATCAGTTCAAACAAGTCGCCTCAGGTAACTCTGAAATCATATTCTTCTTCATTTCCTATAACACAATGGTATTCAATTACATTCACTATACTACCATTTATTTAGTCTTTCGATTGGTTTAGATTAGAAGGAATAGTTAACAGGGAAAAAATTCTTTGCAGCAAATTTCCCTGATAAAGTTCTCATTTCCAAGCTACATAAGGAATTGATTCAAATTTATATGAATAAGATTCAGTCCCAAGCAATAAATGATTTAAGGATATGAACAGACAGCTTTCAAGGGAAGAATAACCAGGGTATTTAAGCCATATTAAAAAAAATCTCCCAAAACTCCAATAGAGAAATGAAAATTAAAGTAATTTTGAGTTTCCTCTACATAACCATCAAATGGGCAAAACTGACAAAAAAAATTACAAATGTTGGAGGAGCTGTGAGAAAACCTGCGTACTGATGCACTTATGGGGAACTATGAATTGGTCCAGCCATTCTGGAAAGAAACTTGGGATTATGCACCAAAAGTTAACTTGTACATGTCCTTTCACTCAGTGATACCACTGCTAAAACTGTAACCTAAAGCAGGTCTGTCCAAAAGGCGCAGTGCGATTTATGGGGCCTGACTACAAGCATCGAAATTTACATGAATGTTTTACCTAACGAAACCAAGCTACTGCAGAGCTCTCGCTAAAATAGCAAATAAAAATATAGTCTATTGTTTCAATAAAAACCTAAGGATGGACAGTCCTGACTTAAAGCAATCAAAGAAAAAAAATATCTTATATGGAGAAAATTATTTATACCAATTTTTTTTAAAGTAGCAAGAACTAGAAACTAACAGGGATCTGATTATTACAATTTAGATTTACTATATCCTCAAACTTCCCAGAATGATTCAATTATTCAGAGAAGGCATTTTAAATGAGTCTAGGTATACTAATTAAATTCTACCAATAGTGGAGCCTATACCAATCTATTTCCTTTTGTGTTGAGATTCCCCAATTCTGATCATCTCGAGTCTTAACTGCATTAGGCATGAGTGGAATACTTACACAAGTCTCCCAAACATAACCCTATATTCCTTCCTAGTTTCAAACTAATTTCACCTACTACTAAGCTATTCCTTGCCCCAATATCAGATACTGCCTGCCAAGTAAGCCTTGGATCACTCCAGTATCAGTTGCTGTTGCTCCTATACAAGCACTGCTTCTGCTGAATACAGCTGTAGAAAATTACAAAACTTCATTTACTGGGTCCAATACACATATTTCCTAGTCTCAACTGAGTCCTCACTGCTAAAAGGTAATTCTTTTCCACTTCCCTAATTAAGTCACTCTCCCACTCACATGGCAGTTCTTCCAAATCTTTTCATCCCTCCTCAAACCTACTATAGCTCACCTCACCCTCTCAGCTAAGAACCTTACCTCATATCTTCCTGAAAAAGTGGAGATCATTCACCAAGAGCTCCTTCTTACCTCATCTCACATCACGCAGATGACTTCCTCCACTATCTCCTCTTTCACTCCTGTGTCAACAAAATGAGGTGGCCCTTCTCTTTGACAAGGCAAACTTCTCTATATGTCCAAGTGATCCTTCTACAACCGTCTTCTCTGCATATTGCCCACTCATTTCCATTCAATCTCTTCCTATCTACTGGCTGCTTCCCCCATATCTCCCTCATTCTCATAAAAACCTCATTTAACCCTTTCATCCCTGCTCACTCTGGTCCCATATTTCTCTTCCCCTTTGTAGCTAAATTCTTTGACATGGTCATCTACAATAGGCATCTCCACTTCCTTTCCTTTCAGTTTCTTCTTAAGTCGACAGAAACTGTTCTCTCCAAAGTTATTAACAATCTCATAATCGCCAAATTTCATGACCTCTTCTCAATCCTTATCCTCCTTGACCTCTCTGCAGCCTTTGATGCTGTTGATTCCTCTTTTCTCCTTGACATTTTCTTCTCTCTAGGTTTCTGTAACATCACTCTACCCTGGCTCCCTTCCTACCTGTCTGACCATGCCTTGTCTCTTTTGCTAGATGTTCACCTAAGTTTCACTCAATGGCTCTATTCTGGAACTTCTTCTCTTTTCCCTCTATATTATTTCGCTTGGTGACTTTTTCTTTTTCCAAACTTCCTTATTAAAGCTGTGGGTATACCACTGTCCTTCCAGTCACCTAGGCTCACAACTTACGCGTTAACCTTAACTCCTCGATTTCTCACACCCCATATCTAATCTGTTGCCAAGGCCTGTAGACTTCACCTTTGCAACATCACTTGAATAAGTCCCTTTCTCTCCTCTAACACTGCTATCACCCCGGTTCATGCCCAGGCTACTGCAATAGCCTGCTAGTTGGCTTGCCAGATGCAAGTCTCTCTCAACTCCCATTCAGCTGGCAAAGCGATCTTCCCAAAGTATAAGGTCTGACCATATGACCCTCTTGCTCAATAAACTCATATAGTTCCCTATCAGCTCCAAGATCAAATATAAGATCTTTTATGTGGCATTCCAAGCCCTTTATAACCTGGCCTTGCCTACCTTTCCAATCTTAACACCTTAAACACTGTCCCCTTCCCCCAAGTACTCTGTAATATAGCAATATTGGCCTTCTTGCTTTTCTTCAAATAAGACACTCATCTCTTGATGTTCACTGGCTGGCCTCCATTCCTGGAACACTCTCCTCCTTCATCTCTGCCTTCTGGCTTTCCTGGCTTCAAGTCCCAGCTAAAAAGCCCACCTTCTTTCATTATACCTTTAATTCTAGTGCCTTCCTTCAGTTATTACCCTCAGTTTATCCTGTATATTGTCTGCTTATACAGTTGTTTGCATGTTGTCTCTCTCCCCTATTAGACTATGAGCTTCCTGAGATCAGAGAACTATTTTTTGCCTTTCTTTGCACCCTCAGACCATAGTTCAGTGATTGGTACATAGTAGGCAATCAATGTTTACTGACTGATTACATTCTATCCTTTGGAACAATGCTCTTTTCCTTTAGTATTCCTTTAGCCTACTTTACTTTAATGGGAAGCTGCAATATGTATAAAACATGGTGACTCAAAAAGTCCTAATGGTTCTCCTGAACTCCACTGCCACACTGTCAAGGCCCTCCATAACCTAGCTTCCCCCATCCCCTCTTTCTAGCCTTCTTTTATATCCTACTCCACCCTCACCCTGCCCCTCAAAAAGTACTCTTCCATTCAGTGACTCTGGAACTGCTTTCGGTTCCTCAAACAAGAAACTCCATCCCCTCATCTCTCAGCCATGGGCATTTTCATTGGCTATCCCCATGCCTGGAATGTTCTCTTTCCTCACCTTTGCATTCTGTATTCCTTCAAGTCCTAGCTAAAATCTCACCTTTTCCAAGAGACCTTTCTTACTTCTTACTTCAAAGTGCCTTTCCTCTGTTTATTATTTCCTCCTTTTTCTGTGTACAATTTTTTTTTTATATAAAGTTGTGTGCATAGTGTTTCCTCGTTAGATTATAAGCTCCTTGAGGGCAGGAACTGTCTTTTGCCTTTCTTTGTGTCCCTACAGCTTACTTAGTATAGTGCCCGTCACAGAGTAGGCATTTAATAAATGTTTGATGACTGACTGAATTTAGTAAATACCTCAAATTCAATGTGTCTAAAATATAACTCATTATCCCCCCCATAAATCTACCTTTTCCCCCAACTTCCCTATTTTTATGGAAGGCTTTACTATCCTTCCAGCAAACTAGGTGTTGTAGCCTCAGTTACCTTCTACTTCTTTCTCTCTCTCTCTCTCCTAAGCAGTCAGTTGCCAAGTCTTACTGATTATGACAACTCTCATATCTGTCTCCTTTCCCTCTACTCCCAGAATTTGGGTCTTTATCACCTCCACTTGGAATACTGCAATGACCTTATTCATATCCATGTTTCTGGTCTCTGCCCTCTCCAATCCATCCTTCACATGGTTGCCAAACAAGTATCAATACCAAATTAATCTTAGTTGCCAAGTTATTCTTAAAACATAAGTCTGCCCATGTTCTCTTTTCCTTGAATAGTTCACTGGCTTAGAAATGGGAAGAAAATCTGTAATTCAAACTCTTGTGGAAACCAATGCCGAAAACTAAAAATATTAAATAAATAAATAATAATTTAGGAAAAAGAAAAATAAAAAAAGAAAAGTTCACTGGCTTTTGGAATCCCTTCAGAATCTGGATCTCATCAATCTTCACAATCTTTCTTTACGTTTTTCTCCTTCACACATTCTACATTCCATACTGGTCCAACTAATTGGTCCCTGAATAGGAGTGCTTAGAATGTATCCCCCCTTTACCTCTGAATCAACAGTTTCTTTTAATACCCAGCTATTATACCTCCTAACTGAACCTTTCCTCACTTACTCTGTTGCTAGTACTTACCCTGTCTTGAAATTATTTGTTTGCTTACATGTGTACATACTGTATCTAGCAGTAAAAATGTAAGATCCTTGAGGGCAGGGGCTATGTCTTTTTTTGTCTTTGTATCTCTATGGCCTCACTCTATAAGATAGAATGGTGTAGTACAGAGGGATGGCTCAAGAGCCTAGGAAGAACTGGATTCAAATACTGCTTCTGACACACACTGATTGTATGATCCCCTATCACTGCCTTCAATACAGCCTAGAAGTGGGAAGAATTGTTGCTGATCTACATAAATAGGAGGAGTTTCCTCATTGAGTGTTCTACAACTAGGAAACTGCAGATCCTGCCCCCTACAGTGCCTAGCATAAGCACACTTAAAATCACAGGTGATTTATTAATATTTGTGGACTATAAACTTAATGCAGAAAAAGTTATCAACCTCTTCTTCAGCTTGAAATGAAGTAAAACAATTTGCAGTGCCTGGGGTTATTAAAAATAAGAAGTAAATAAATAAGAGATAAGGACATATAGTACATAAAAGTATCACTTCAATTTAGTGGAGAGGGAAGTTCACCCCTATGTAAGGCTAATTTGCCAAAAAAGGCAGTGTCTATGGAGACATTTCCTAAACTGATTTTGAAAGTCAATTTATTAGTTGCCTACTCTATAGGGGGAAAAAAAAGTCTCAATCTAAAGAGCCGGTAAAAATTGAAATAAAATGACAACTTTTTGAAGAACTAGCAAAATACAACTTTAAAATATCAACACAATTTGACCAATGAAGCTCAGCTATTTCATGAGAACAATTTGATTTTTCATAAGTTAGAAGGGGGAAATAAAAATCAGACTCTGGAGTTTAGCAATATAAAATGTGCCTTCAATGAATGTTACTAAAGCTAATTAAATCTTAAGAGGAAAGTGTTCTCTGAAAATAGCTTTAAAGACTCAGAATAGATTTAAGAAAATCCTCCTGTTAAGTACTAAATCAATTTAGCTCTAACATAGCCCAAATGGACACTGGATACATTTTATCACTTTGGTTTTGAAATCAACTTGTAGATAATTCCACTTTGTAGACCTCTAGGACTAGGGTATACCAACTTCATCTGGCCAGAGATCAGTTTGGAGCTAGAATTACATGGGAAGAACACAGAAATGCAAGTGGCCTCATCAGGTCTGGGGCCTCTAATACTCCTGGGATCAAGGGGCACTGAGGAAATTTTAGAGAATAAAAGAAGACTGTGAAATACCATGGACCTTAGTTCCAAATTAATATAACATTAAAGCTCACATCTTTCCTTTCTGTAAACTACAAAAAAAGTTGTGGAATGGGATACCAAGAGGGTAAGGAGGTGTCAAAATAAAATGTTATCAATAGAAATAGAGGAAATTAAGCCTATTTTCTTACCAAAATTAGCAACAAATAAGTACTTTCAGAAAATGCACAATCTCATACTTAATAGATGAAAAATGTTGGCAGCCCCCAAATTTTCTCATAACCATATGAATATCCTATGACATATCATGGAAAATGATTTGGGAAAGCTGATTTAAACAAAATAAGATTGACTCTGTTAAACAGACTATGGACCTTGAATAAAATCACATCATCTCCTTCAGTAGATAGAGCTGAAGTCAGTCACACAAATCCTGAAGGCCTTTCTAGCTTCACTTACAAGAACTTACAACTTTTAAAAGTAGAATAAATTGGGAAGTCTTTAAATTAAGTTTCCATGTCTTCCTTACAAAAAGTAACAAAATGCTTAAACAGCTTTTTCAGGAAGTTAAGCCTAGCAGATCATTCAAAACTAAATATAATTATTCATGAGCTGATTTAATTAACAGGAAGCCTCACAACAGAAGACACTGAAAGAAGAGGCACTGATTGACACTTAAGCACAGAAGTAAACCTCTTGTAAAGATATCAACCTAGGGTTCCTACTTCACAAACCCTACTTGATTTTAGAAGCTTTTTAGCACTGTACAGTAAAAGAAAGTAAGCAAGAGCTGCAGAACCTAATGTTAGCTTTTAGAAATGCCCTTTCTGCTATGACTAAGTTTTACTCTATTACTGAGAAAAGCAAAGTTTTGGGGCAGCATCTACAATACTTTCAACTTCTGCAAGAAAGAAAGAAAACTATAAATTGTTTTTCTTTAAAACTATAATTAACACTATTATTTTCAATATGCTGCTTTTACCTAATTAACCATCTTTCTTGAACATTACACGCTTCATGTGATATATATATATACACATAATGCATAAAATTTACAGATTAGCCAAAATTATAAAAGAAGAAAGCATTCATAGAAGCATTCCCCACTAACCATCAGTTTCATGCAACACAGGCAACAGAAAGAGGATTTAAATATACTTAATATGCTTTAATATACTAATCCTTGGGCAAGCTCTACTGTATCAATCTAGGATGTTTGCTGAAACAGTAGTTGAAATATCATGACAAGAATACAAGTTGGCTAAGTCACTAAGACTTGTGCCAGACTTAGGAAGAAAAGCCACTCAAATAATTATCCAAAGGCATATACTCAACCTAATAGCATGGAATTAATAAACTGACCTCTATTACACTATTAATTCCTGAATTCAACACTGGAATAGGGAAAAAAATTCAGGACACCCAGGGTCTTGCCACCTACAGCACAGAAAATAATTCTGAAGGGATTGGTAACTGAAATTCTGAGGAAATACCCATGTGTGTATGTGCATGGGTGAGAAAGACAGAGACAGGGAGAAAGAGATTGTCTGTACAGTTAAGAGAAAAGCGGATCTAGAATTCCAAGACTTGAGTTTTAAATCCTGGCTCTGCTTCTTACTATCTGTGTGACCTTGGGTAAGTCACTTAAGAACTCTGAGCCTCTCCGTTCTTTATCAATCAAAGGAGAATGCTGGACTAGATGACCTCCAAAGTCCCTTCCAGACTTCCGGTCTATAATGCTTATAAGTCTTTGATTACCTTAGGTACCTGGACTTGACTTACTGTTATTGCTGTGAAATCCTAAACTCAGGGAAACTTTCCTATGGGCTGCCACAATTAAACATCTGCAGAAGTCTCAAATGAGTAAGGACTACATTTTGTTCAATTTTTCTTTAAATATTCCTGTGTCCTCCTAACAGTATTTTAGGCAACGGAAAGTTTCAGTCAATCGTTTTTCAGTAGTGTCCAACTCTTTGTGTCCCCATCTGGAGTTTTCTTGGCAAAAGTGGTTTAACATTTCCTTCTCCAACTCATTTTACAGATAAGGAAACTGAAGGAAGCAGGATTAAGTAACTTGTCCTGGGTAACATAGCTAGTAAGTGTGTGAGGCCAAACTTGAACTCAGGTCCTCCTGACTCTAAAGCCTGGAACTCTTTCCACTATGCCACCTACCTGCCCTAATAGAAAGGTAAAATCCCAAGGAGTAGAAGAACCACCACAGTTATCTCTCAATCCCTCCCCTCCCTACTTACTATTTTCTCCTGGTTTATGAACGAGTAAATAAATGAAAACTTGGCAAAGTTGCTTCTGAAAAAAAAATCACTGATCAAGACCACCACTTTAATTTGGAATAATGCCATATATTTTTCACAAAATGAAACAATTTAACAAACTTCAGTTACACATCCAATACCAGCAAAGTAGAGTATTAAAGTTCTGGGGATACAAAGACCCAAAAAAACAAAACAACCCCACCCCCTCCTTGAAGCCTCCAACCTTATTTCATGTACTTTCTCGAGGTCAGGCAAATATAATCTACTAAACAGATCAGGAAACTGAGGTTCAGAAATTTTCTTTAAATCACACAACTAGTTTACTATTAAAATGAGAATAGAACTCAAGCCTTTTAACACCTAGTACAATGCTACAATGTTGCAATCAATTATGAACACGGGTGTTTCACTATAACACATTTTACTATCCTATGGAATTCATTGTAAAACAGGCCCTTCTTAAAAATAAAGGGTTTATTATTTACTATAAGTAACCGCTAATGGCTCTATACTAGCACTATACATTTGTTTTACTCTTAACAGTCCCCAAGGGACAGGTTCCAGAATATGATGAAGCTGTAGTGTATTTTTATATGTAGTCTTTCTAATGACTGTTAAGTATATTATCTTCAAGGTGCTGTTTGTTAGGTGCTAGGGATAAAAAAAAATTGATACCACACAGAACTTCAAGGCATTTATAATTGAATAGGGGAAGGTAGAAAGAGGAAATGTGCATAAATATCTATGGTGCAAAGAAACAAAAGATACACGTAAAGGAAAGGCAATTTTCTCACCAAATCCTGAAAAATCTGAAGAAGAGTTAATTTTGAGAAGGGGACATCTAGATATACCTTAATAGAGGAGGTGGCAATTTAAGGAAAGATTTTGGGGATAGCAAAGACGAGATTTGGGGAGAGTTGATACTAAACATAAGGGACTGAGCCAAGGGATGGAAAAGGAAGAGACCAAGAAGACAACAAGACAGGAAAGCCCATTCTTCTGGAACACAGGACATGTTAAGAGTATAGTATGAAATGGCCGGAAAGGTTGGCTTGATCGTGAAGGACTTTGACTAGATGTAAAATTTAGATTTTACTGGGTAGTCCGTAAGAGGGAGCTTATTAATATAATCAGTTATGCATTAGAAAGACTACTTGGGCACCAACCCAAGTTCCATTCTAGATGGAAAAAAAAATTTTCAAACCGCACCCCAATCCCCAGACTACTTAATCTCATTCCACTAGTCCCAAAGAGGAACGTTCATTGTGAAGCTATTTTCAGATGCATTGTGATAGGTCTGTGCTAAGTTAAGGAGACAAGAGATGTAAGAGTAGGAACTATTTTTTTGTTTTTGTATACCCAGTTCCAAGCTGACCTAACATTATAAAGTATGTATTATAAATGTTTGTTGAATTGAATGCTGAGTTTGGGAAATATACAACACATGAAGGGAGTAAAGGAAATAAGGCAAGACAAGTAGGTTAGAACTAGATCATGGAAGGCTTTAAAGATCAGTCTAATGACGTGCTTTTTAACTTTGAGACTAGGAGGCCTCTTTTGTTTCTGTAGAAATAGGCAGACCAATTACTAAATTATTTATCAATAATCTAGGTAAAGAAGTGACAAAGTTCTGAATTAAGCTATGAAAGAAGAAATCACCTATTTAAGAGCCAGAAGAGACATCACAATTAGCTAATATGATCCCCTTATTTTCTAGATCAAGAAACTGAAGCCAGAGAGGCACAGTGACTTGTTTGAAGTCACAAAAATAGTAACCTCAAATTTAACCTTAGGCCTTCTTATTCAAAATCTAGTGCTTTTTCCACCGAACCAAAAAAAGGTAAATGTTAGAGATGCAGAGGTGGAATTAACAAGAATTCCAACTGATAGGACATAGAGGATTTAAGTGCTTTGGAGGGAGGAAGACTGGGGTTCAAGGACTGGCTCTGACACACAAAGGCTGTGTGACCTAGAGCAAGTCACTTAAATCTCTCAGTGCTCCAGAATCTCTAAGACTCTAAGGTGAAGAGCATGTACTTGCCTGGCTGCATTTATAAAAAGTTGTTTCACCTACAATGCCTTTATACCAAAAGATGGAAAAAATGAATTATGAGTCAGCATCAGTCTATTTTAAAACATTTCTTTCTTCAGAAGTTTTATTAATACCTTTTGTTTTCACACTACTCATTTCCTCTTAAGTTGCTCTATCCCCATTGAATCCTTCCTTGTAACAAAGAAAAATATTTAAGCAAAACGAACAGACACAGTTGTGTTCCACACCCTCTCAAGTGAAAGCACATTTTAGTTATTAGTTGTCTGGGACCAAAAAAAGTCATTAAAGTTATGTCTTGTAGACATTTTAAAGGCAGGTAGGTTGTACAGTGGGTAGAGTGCTGGTCTGGGGTCAAGAAGTCTCAAATCTTCCTGTATTCAAATCCAGCCTGAGACACTTATTAGCTGTGCGATCCTGAACAACTCATTTAATCTTGTTTGCCTTGGTTTCCTCATCTGTAAAATGAGCTGGAGAAGGAAATGGCAAACCATTCTAGTTTCTTCGCCAAGAAAACCACAAATCAGGTCACAGAGTCAGACATGAAATGACTTACCAACAACAAAAAACATCTTTTTAAAAAAATTATTATTTATTTAATATTTTTAGTTCTCAGCAGTGATTGCCACAAGAGTTTGGGTTACAAATTTTCTCCCCATTTCTACCGCCCCCTCCAACTCCAAGATGGCATATATTCTGATTGCCCCGTTCCCCAGTCAGCCCTCCCTTTTGTCACCCCACTCCCCCCCAATCCCCTTTTCCCTTACTTTCTTGTAGGGCAAGATAGATTTCTATGCCCCTTTCCTGTTTATCTTTTTTCCCAGTTGCATGCAAAAACAACTTTTTTTTTTTATGAACATCTGCTTTTAAAACTTTGAGTTCCAAATTCTCCCCTCCTCTTCCCTCCCCAAGAAGGCCAGCAATTCAACATAAGCCACATTTGTATCATTATGCAAAACCCTTCCACAATACTCATGTTGTTAAAGACTAACTATATTTTGCTCCTTCGTATCCTTTCCCCCTTTATTCAATTTTCTCCCTTGACCCTGTCCCTTTTCAAGTGTTTGCTTTTATTACCTCCTCCCTCTATCTGCCCTCTCTTCTATCATTCCCCCCTTTTTATCTCCTTCCTCCAGGGTAAGATACCCAATTGAGTATGTTATTCCCTCCTCAGTTCAGGGTATGACTCCTTGTAGAGAGTACTTAGTCCCAAGCTTGAGGGGCTGCGCTGTTGTTTTCAGAGTATTTCTATACAGCAAGTTCTGTCACACCAGTACTCCTCCTTCCCCAAGAACCGCTAACCCAGACCTCCACTCAGATCTAAGCAAGCTCTGCACTCCTGCTTTGATACACCACTTAACTCCTCCCACTAGGTGGGCCTGGGACCAAAAGCAACTGCAGCTGTGGTTCTGTCCTCAGAGCTGTACTACCTCAGCTGCCCCTGGGGCAGTGGCCAAACCTGTCCCTGCAGTTTTTCCCACTAAGCTTCTCTGGTGTCTTTGGTGTTTGTGGGTTGAGAAGTCTCGTAACTGCCACAGCTCACTGATTCAGGGCGCTATGGCCTGTTCCTCCTGGCTCCTAGGTCTCCTTGGTCTGGGCACGGCCCATGCTGTGCTCTGCTCTGTTTGGCTCCCAGCTCCATGCAATAGACCTTACCCAGTGACCATCCAGGCTGTCCTGGGCTGGAGCCCTGCTTCCCTCTGCTATTTTGTGGGTTCTGCAGTTCTAGAATTTGTTCAGAGCCTTTTTTAATAGGTGATTGGAGGGTCCTGGGAGAGAGCTTTAGGCAAGTCCCTGCTTTCCAGCTGCCATCTTGCCTCCGCCCCACCTCCAAAACATCTTAAGCTCAGCATGGCACTTATCTTCCCCCAGCCCCCTTCCCTGTCCCAAATTTCCCTATAGTGGTTAAGGGTCCTATTATTTTCCCAGTCTCTCATACTACAATCTAGGTGTCATTATCCAATCTCACTCTCTCATCTTCCTATAGTCAATCTGTTGCCAAGTCCTGTCATTTCTACCTTATTAATAATGAGCATCCCTATATGCCCACCTCTCCTCCAACACTACCACCACCCTGGTGCAGGTCTCCTCACTTTACATCCCCCTGACTCAAGTCTCTCATTACTCCAGTCCATTCAGCTATCAAACCTATCTTATTAAATGCAGGTCTGACCATATTACTCCTTTGCTCAATAAATTCCAATGACTCCCAGAATCAAATATAAAATCCTTTGGTTTTTTAAAGCCCTGGCCCCTCCCTACATCTTACTCATCTCCACATACTCTGTGATCTAGTGACACTGCCCCTGGCTGTTCCTAGCATGACACTACATCTCTGAAATCCAAATAATTTTACTGGTTATTTCTTATGCCTGGAATGCTCTGTATTTTTGTTTCCTGACTTCCTACAACCTCTTACCACCTACAGGAAACCTTTCTTGGACCTCATTAATTCTCGTGTCTTCCCTATGCATTCAATCCCTCATCTTTCCTGCTCTTGTGAGGTGAAGTCTCAGAGTTGAAACTATCTTTAGTCTGGTTGTTTATAATTTTTTTTTACAAGTAGTTCCTATTCTTTGATTACTTATCTATTGAGGAATGACTCGGTCTCATATTTTTATCCATTTGCAAATCTTGGATATGAGACACTTATCAAAGATATTTGCTATTATTTTCCCCCATATGTGATTTTCTCCTTATTCTAACTGCTTTGACTTCCTTCATCCAAAAACTACTCAAAATTATCTATTTTGTCTTTTACTATCCTCTATGTATCCCATTTAAGAATTTGGCTCTCACCATTGCTTTGAAAGGTACCTTGTTTTGTTTGCTAATATTTTTTAGAATGCTAGTTTTCCCCCAATTATACATAAAGCCAATTTTTAACATTTGAATCTTTTTGATTTCCGACTCTATCCTTCACTCCCTCCTTCCTGAGATGGTAAGCAAAATAGGTTATATATGAGCAATCATATAATACATATTTCCGTATTAATCATTTTATGAAAGAAAACTCATTCTCTAATTTTTAGGTGACCTTTGACACTTTGATTATTTAGCCATTTGTAATATATTGTGGTACATGGTACAAGCTACTAGTCTTAGGGCAGCTATGTGCACAGTAGATTGGAGCCAGGGAGACCTGAGTTCAAATTTGGCCTTGGAGACTTCTTAGCTGTGTGACCCTGGTAAGTTACTTAACCCTGTTTGCCTCAGTTTCTTCATCTGTAAAATGAGCTGGAAAAAGAAATAGCAAACTGCTCTGGTATCTTTGCCAAGAAAACGCAAATGGGGTCATGTAGAGTTAGACACAACTGAAACAACTGAACAACTGGTCCTAAACCTAATTTTTCCCAAACTGCTCTCCAGTTTTGTCAGCAATTCTTATTAAACAGATTCCCTTCTCTTCTCCCAGTAGTGTCTTAGGACTATAAAGGTCAGAATAAAAATGACTAATAGGGAATTTGTGTGTGTATCTATATACACAGAAACACACCTGTACAGAGCCGGGGAGTGAAGGAGGAAGGGGGGGGGGGGAAGGGAGAGGGGCGGGGGAGGGAGAGGGGCGGGGGAGGGAGGGAGGGAGGGAGAGAGAGAGAGAGTGAGAGTGCACTATGGAATGTCTAAAGGTCAGCAATCAGGATGGTCCATGATTTGTGGGGATGAGTTAAAGAAACTGGGGGGACAATGAACAATGTTCACTGATTGATATTCACTTAATAAATTACACTATTTCATAATCTACTATAGGCAGATTTGTATTATTTTGTAAGTTTGGTAAATATCAAATTAGGGTTTCTAGGCATAGTACACAAATATGTGAAGGAGCTGAAATTTCTCTGGAATGGAGAAATTTTCAGTAAGGCTTCTCATCCCACCAAATCGAATTCCAACCAGTCTAGATTTAGTAGATATAGCCCAGGGAATTGCCTGACGTGTAATGAGATTACCCAGGATGATAGAGCAAGTATCACGGGCAGGATCTGATTCCAAGCCTTGCATGGCCTATTCACAATACCATATTGCCGCTGGTTCTACGCACATTTTTTTAAAAATTAAAAACATTTTTTAATTACAAAGATCTGTTCACTTGTAAACTGCCAGCAACTGTCATTTTGTTTCAAGATGACAGGTTGAATGACAAATGACATTTATAGTCATATCCTTTAGTAGTACATGAAGTGTCATTAAAATCAAATATTACAGAAAAAGGTAAGAGACTTTACACCATTCCCTCAATAATCAGATCCCCTCAATAATCAGAGTTCTATCTATAGTACAAGGTAGTGTATAGTAGTGGTTTGTGTTCCACATAAATGGTAAAAATTTCCCACAAAATAATGTCATAGCAATAAACTTTGTCAATATATTGAGAATATGCCATATCATTATCACATGGAGGTATACTGTCGGTAATTCAAATAGGATAGATTCATCAAAAGGAAAGGCATTAGACACAAAAAACTTGTATAGATTAAATTACTAAGCACTCCTTAAAAAAATAAAGAACCTAAATAGTTGGAGAATGTTCAGGGCACATGCCAATACAAAAAAATAACAATAAATTAATGTTCTACCAAACAAATTACTAAGGGGATACTTTATAGAACTTGATAAAGTAATAATAAAATTAAATTGGAAAAACTGAAAACCTAGAATATCAAGGGAAATGACAAAAAGAAATAAGGACGAAAGGGGAACACCTTTCTAGACCCCTGTTATAAAGTAGCAGTCATCAAACTTAAAGAATAGAGAGAAAGAGATCAATGGAACAGATTAGACAAGGGAGATTCAGAAAAAATAGGACAGTAATCCAGTGTTTCACAATATGGAAAACATAAGTTAGCTAGGGAAAAACTCTCAATTTGATAAAAACTGCTAGGAATACTGAAAAGTAGTCTGGCAGAAATTAGATAAACATCTTACACCACATTCATTCCACAATATATTCCAAATGGATACCTGACCTTAATGTTAAAGATCACATTAAAAAAATTAGAAGAGCAAAATATCATATACCTCTTACAACTATGGGTAAGAGATATATTCTTGGGGGCAGAGCCAAGATGGCGGCTGGAAAGCAAGGACTTCCTTAAGCTCTCAGATATTTATTACCCATATTATCTTGGGCAAGTCACTCAACCTCGAGGTGCATCATTTTTCTCATCTATAAAACTGACATAGTAACAGCACATATCTCACATGACTGTTGAGAGGATCAAGTGAGATAACATGTAAAATGCTTTATAAACTTTAAAGTGATCCTCCCTCCACACCCTTTATTTAATAAGCCTGGAGTCAAACATAGGCTTTTATCGTAGACCTAGAGCTTCTTGAGCAGATTCAGACCTGTGCTTTAGAGATACTAATTTAGCAGCTGTGTAGAGCAAGGGTTGGTCCAATCTGGTCCACCACCTGTTTTTGTGAAACCAGTGACTAAGAATGGATTTTACATTTTAAAATCAAGTGTTATTGTATTATTTTAAAACATTCTTAGCCCTATGACCACAGTTTGTAGATCCCTGGTTTAAGAGATGAGTGGAAGGCAGTAGATATTTGAAGCAAGGAGACCAATTAGAAGACAAAAGGTGTTAAAAAGGCCTGAAAGAGTGGCACCTATATATGTAGAGATAAGGGGCCAGATTCAAGAGTTATTTTGGAGGTAGAATCAATAAGACTTGGCAACTGAAAGAATATAGGATGAAGGAGAATGAAAAGTTAAAGTTGAGACTGAAGTTGCAAATCTAAGTTAGGAAGGATGATGGAAAGAGGGAAGTCAGAATGAGGGATAAGGTTTCAGGGAAAGAAATGAACTTCTATTTTGTACATGTACAGTTTGAGATGCCTATGGCAGATCTGTATGAAAATATCCAATAGGCAATTGGTGACACAGAGTTGGAGTTTAAAAGCCTTATGGATATCTAGATTTGAGTGTCACCGGCATGGAGATGAATAATTAAATTCATGGGAACTGATGAGGTCACTGACGTAAAAAGGTACAGAAAGAAAAGAGGACCCAGGACAGAGCCTTGGTACACAAATAAAGATCTATCAAAAGATATTAAGGAGAGACAAATAGAACTAAGAAAAAGTAACGTCATGAAAACTCAGGAGAGTATCCAGTAGGAGAGAACCCCAAATGCTGCACTATTTTAGAAGAGTGAACCTGAAGCTTGTAAGTTTCATAATAAAGTATTTATGGTGAAAAATAAAAGCAAATCAAAGGAGTGAAGCATTCTGCCCTATAGTGATTCCTTAATACTATATTCCACCTCTATTAAATTCCATTCATCACCCCAAGCTTTAGTAGCCATGACGCTCCCCCTCCCCTCAAAGCTGGTTTTCAGATTTTCTGGGATTCTAAAGCAGGGGTAAGGGAATAATCATTTATATGGTACGTACTATGTGTCAAGCACTGTGTATCTCATTTGATTCTGACAACTCTTCAAGGTAAGTGCTATGATTATCCCCATTTTACAGTTGAGGAAACTGATGCCAACAGTGGTTAAGTGACTTGCCCAAGTGTCTGAAGTCACATTTGAACTCAGGTCTTGTAGATTTCAGACCTAGCACTCCACTCCACTGTGGCACATAGGAGACCCTCTGGTGCAATCCTTTTTCACAAAGTTTCACAATAGTTTCATTTGCCTCACAGCCTAAACTATACCTGCCCTTAGTGAGGCTTTTTCATGAAAATAAAAGTAATGAAAAAGGGCTTTGGGAAATTACCTACTGAACATTTCTAAAACATTCATTAAAAGTTTACTAAATACTGATTCTAACTAACTAGTACTGTAGCAGGTGCTAGAAGGTAAAAAATAATTTAGAAAACATGGTTCTTGTTCTCAGACCGTTCATAATCAGAGCAGTCCTTTTTGACAATATACATGCGAGAACTAAATTGTACTAACCAGGGACAATAATGCAGAATTAATTGATTTTAAACTCCTAAGAAAAATTTTTCAGAATTTTACAACCATTGTTCAGATACTTGTGGTCTTAAGTCTTCAAAATTACATAGTTCATTCAAAAATCCCAGAGAATACACTCCTTCTTCTTTATATTAAGGACATGCCAATAATCCCACAACATGTGGGTAAGAAGCCAGGTCATTTGGCTTGAATTTCAATTTCAGTAGCTGACTGAAATATTTTCTCTTGATGCTTACTATAAACTCTGAGAGCATTCTAGCAAAGGATTAACAGAAAAAGACCTGAGGTGTTCTACTCAGGCAGTTGCTATCAGAAACACTACTAAAGCAAAAGCGTTCAAAGTTGTGGTATATTAATGTAATGGAATACTATTATTCCATAAGAAATAATGAGTAAGCGGATTTCAGAAAAAACCTAGATTTTCATTAACTGATGTTGAATGAAGAAAGCAGAACCAGGAGAACACTGTACACAGTAAGCACAACATTGTGTGGTGTCTGACTTTGTTACACTTATCTCTTCTGAGCAGTGCAATGATCTAAGACAATTCCAAAAGACTCATGATGAAAAATGCTATCCACATCCAGAGAAAGAACTATGGAGTGAATGCAGATTGAAGCATACTATTTTTTTTGTTGTTTTTTCCCCTTTCATTCTGATTCTTCTTTCACAACATGACTAATGTGGAAATACGTTTAATATGATTGCATAGCCTATACCAGATTGCATGCCATCTTGGGGAAGAGGGAAAAAGTCAGAACTCAAAATCTTAACCAAACTGGATGCTGAAAACTAAAAATAAACTTTTTGAAAAAATGCAAAGAGATTCATAACCTTTTTTAGGACATGGACCTCACTCTGGTAGTCTGACCTGGTGAAGCCTGTGACTTCCTCAAAATGCTTTTAAATACAAAAAAAAAGGCTATAAAGGAAACCAATTACACTAAAATATATAGTTTATATATATATACAAACACATATGTATATAAAAAATAAAGTTCATGGACCTCCAGTTAAGAACCCTTACTATGATGACATATATGAGTAAACAGTATTTCATGCAGCTTTTGGAATCCACAGGAAATCTGGTAACAAATCTACAACTTAGAAACATCTATTACATCTACTATATTCAACAAAATAGCAAAATATCATGTAGACTGAAAGATGCATTTAAGATCACTAAGTGAGACACATTAGGCGATATTTAGGACTAGAAATCAGCATACCTATCACTATATCTTTCATGTTACCTGAAGCTTCTAGAGCCTCAATCTGGCAAAGTATTCTGCACTTCTAATTTTGAAGTAGATATGATACATAAAGCCAATTTCAAAATTATTTATGACTGTAAACCACTGTCACACAGAATCACATTATTCGTAAACATGTGATGATCAATGATTATGACAAACCAAGCAACAACTGGGATATATAGAAAATGCTTATCAAAACCTCAAGTACTAGAGAAGATGATAGATGTTCTTACTGTTACCAATTTTTTTTTTAGACTCTGTGATTTCATCAGCCTAGAGAATTCTCAGAATGGAAACTCTCTCCTTTAATGCAAATCAGCAACTCACTTACAATTTATTGTCTGACAGCTGCCTTGGGCACTGACTGGCCTTAGGTCACAAACCAGCTTATAAATGCAAGGCAGAACCTGAAAGAGAGCTAGCTTTAAATTCAGGAAGACCTAGATTCAAGTCTTGCCCCAGGCTGTGAAAGCCTGGACAAATCACTTAACTTCTCGGTTTCAGTAAATTCCCTGGACTAAGTTTTAGAGAAGGTGACAACTTCCATTGGTAGCAAGTTTTCTTACCAAGGAGTTTCCTAGGGCCCCTAATATCAAGGAGGAAGACTATGTATTAATTTAGAGGATTACTCTTTAACAAAACGTTCAACCAATCAATATTTATTAAGTACCCTATGTGCCCAGCATTGTACTAAACTCTGGGAATATAAAAAAGGGCAAAAGACAGTCCCTAGACAGGACTTCTGGGAGCCAAGATGATGGAGTAAGCAGTTAATCCCTGTAGCTCTCCCATATTCCCCTCCAAAAAGCCATTAAACAACACTCCAAAACAAATCTTGGAACAGAGGAGTCAGGAGATAGACAGGGTGAAGCAGTCTTTTAGCCTGGGAGACTTGGAGGATCAGCAAGATAGGTCCACCTCACTCAGGTAAAAGGAGAGCACATTACAGGACAGGAAGCATCCCAGCAAGCCCTGCCTCAGCAAACCAGGAGATCTTGAGCCCCAGTGTGATGGAGCAGGCAAATGCCAACACCAGCACCCCCATGTGCCTTAGCATGGCTAAGGGAACTAGCAGACTCCAGCTCTGAGAACCACCATATGCTTCAGTGTAGCCCCATCTGACAGGGTCCTGCAGAGCTGGACCTCCATGTGCTTTGGAGCAGCCCAGGGCAAATAGGCATCCTCCAAGGGGCTAGACCTCCACATGCTTCGTGTAGTCCCCAGGAAACGCAGAAAAACCCCTCCAGGATTCAGCACATGCCAGACACCACCACTTAGGACCCCAGTTCAGCACCAGGTAAGCTGCCACCCCCCCAACCCACTCTCTCAACACAGTACTGGATATGAAGGTTCCCCATGGGCCTCAGGGCCTGTAGCCAATGGCACAAGAAGCCTGAGACAGAGCCCCTTCCACCCTGGGAGCTGAGATCAAATTTAAAAGAAAAGGAAAAGGCCAAAAATAAGATGAACAAAAAACAACAAAAAAATAATCTGACCACAGAAAGTTATTATGGTGACAGGGAAGACCAAGACACAAACTCAGAAGAGGACAACAATGTCAAAACACCTATGGGTAAAATGCCAGAGAAAAACAGGAAGTGGTCTCAAGCCCAGAAATAACTCATGGAAGAGCTCAAAAAGGAGCTTAAAAATCATATCATAGAGGTAGAAGAAAAATTGGGCAAAGAGATGAGAGCAGTGCAAGGCAATTATGAAAAAAGACTCAACAGCTTGGGAAACTGCTTAAAAAGCAGAACTGGCCAATGAAAAAGATACAAAAATCCACTGAAGAAAACAACTCCTTAAAGAGTACAACTGGCCAAATGGAAAAGAAAGTACAAAAGCTAATTGAGGAAAACAATACCTTAAAAGTTAGAATTGGGAAAGTGGATGGAAGCTAAGGACTCAATGAGATATCATGAATCAATCAATCAAATTCAAAAGCATGAAAAAATGGAAGAAAAGGTTAAACACCTAATGGGAAAAACCTGACCTAGAAAATAGATCCAAGAGAAACAATATCAGAATCATCTGACTACATGAAAGTCATAAACAAAAGAAGGACCTGGACTGCCTCTTTCAAGAAATTACCAAGGAAAACTGCCCTGCTGTCCTGGAACCGGAGGGCAAAATAGGCATTGAAAGGAACCACTGATCACCTCTCGGCAAAGAGATTCCAAATAAAAACTCCAAGGAACATTAAAGCCAAATTTCAGAACTGTCAGGTCAAGCTAAAAATACTAAGTAGCCAGAAAGATAGTCCCTGCCCTCGAGGAGTTTACAATCTAATGGGGGTGATAACATGCCAACAAATACATACAAAGCAAGCTATATGTAAGATAAATAGGAAATAAATGAGAGTAGAAGCACTGGAATTAAGAGGGTTTGGAGAAGGCTTCCAGTAGAAGGTGGTATTTCAGTTGAGATTTAAAGAAAGCCAGAAAGGTTAGGTGTCAAGAATAGAGAGTGCATTCCAGGTATGGGGGACAGCCAGCTAAAATGCTAAGCTGAAAGATGGTCTATCTTATTTCTGCCAGGAAGCCAGTGTAACTAGATTCAAAAGCATCTGTCTGAGAGAAAGGTCTAAGAAAACTTGAAAGCTAGGAGGGGGTTAGGTTATAAAGGGTTTTGAATGCCAAGCAGCATTTTGTATTTGTTCCTGGAGGTAACAGGAAGTATAGTTTCCCCTACCTACCCACACCCCCTAAAACACTGCCAGGCCTTAAGTCCACTTATTACCTCAATGAACAAATAACTTTACCGTTTTAGGAACAAGTTTCCTCATTTTCAAAATAAGGGGTTTGGCAATTCTGAGGTACCAGTTCACACTTATCAGATTGGCTTACATGACAGAAAAAGAAAATGGTGGGGATGTAAGAAAATGAGGATACTAATGCACTGTTGGTGAAGTTCTGAACTGATCCAACCATTCTGGAGAGCAATTTGAAACTGCCCAAAGTGCTATAAATCTATGCTATAAAACCTTTGACCCAGCTATACCACTACTACGTCTACATACTTGAGAGATTAAAAAAAAATGGAAAAGGACCTTTATGTACAAAAATATTTATAGCAGCTTTTTGTGGTGGCAAAGAACTGGAAATTGAGGGGATACCCATCAACTGGGGAATAGCTGAACAAGTTGCGGTACATGACTGTGATATAATACTATTGTGCTATAAGGAGGAACAGGATAATTTCAGAAAAACCTGGAAAGAAAAACAAACAGATGCAAAATGAAATGAGAACCAGAAGAACAATGTACACAATAGCAACAATATTGTACAATGATCAACTGCAAATGACTAAGCTATTCTCAGCAATATATATATCCAAGACAATTCTCAAGAACCTATAATGAAAAATACTATCCACCTCCAGAGAAAGAACTGATGGAATCTGAAGGTAGATCAAAGCATATTGTTTTTTAAATTTTATTTTTCTTTGGGTTTTTGGTCTGTTTTCTTTCACAACAACGACCAAACATAAAAATGTTTTGTGTGACTGAACATGCAGAACTTTTATCAAATTGATTGTTTTCTGAGAGGGGTGGGGAGGGAAGGTGGGAGAGAATTGGAACTCAGAATTGTAAAAAAAAAAAAAAAGTTAAAAATTGTTTTTACATGTACTTGGAAAAAAATGAAATATTAAATTAAAGGGAAAAAAGGAGGGGGTGGTAGACTAGAGGTTCTCTGTAATTCCAAAATTCTCTGTGTATGATTCTACTTAAGAAATAGCATCTAGCAACGTATAGAGAGCTGACTTCAGAGCAGGAAGATACAAATTCAAGTTCTGCCTCTGATATAGTTGGGTGGTGGGTCACTGGACAGGCATCTATCTCTTATCTTCTCAGTGCTCTAGACAATTCTCTTAAGACCATAACAGGTAGAACAGTTGTGGCTCTGCTTAGCAAAAGTTAAGTAGTTTGCTAACCAAGTTCTCTATATTGATGAAATTACATCTTCAAATTAAAAAATACTTAGAAACAAAGGCATGAGGAGTGATAAAATAACTTGTTACATTATGAAGGCTTTTAAGTTTAATTTGAAAACTGGATCTTTTAGCTATTTTGATTTTGAATATTATTCCTGCAGGGCAAATAAAATAGTACATGGAGGGAAAAGGAATACTTCTAAAATCCACTGGACAGTTCTTAGAAAACAAATTTTTTTAAAATCATTACAACTGAAAGACCCAACATGTTACTATTAAAAGAACATTAAGCCTAGATCTGAGAACCAACTCTGTCATTCACTACGTAAACTTAAGACCATCTTTGTGAATTTCTTCATGGGTCAAATGGAAATAATGTTATTTGCCTTAACTATTTCACAAGATTGTTGTGAGATCAACTTTGCAAACCTTCAAAAGGTACAGACCAAGTAGGACAGCATGCTCCTATACAGAAAATCCTCTAACTCATGGTTAAGCATGGTGGAAAACATTTGGAGAAAGATCAAAGGGAACACATCATGCCAGAAACATACTAAAAGCTGTAAGGACAAATGAAGGAAATGGATAAAGGGTGTCTCCTATAAATCACAAAGCTGTCACAGAGGCAGATAAAATTCTGACAGGAGACTTCAAATATACAGATATCTGCTGGAAGTTTCTCTGGACAATACAATAATAGCTAGCATTTATATGGCACGTTAAGGTTTGCAAAATACTTTATATATGTTAACTCACAACAACTCTGTGAGGAAGGCACTATTATTATCCCCATTTTTACAGATAAGAAAACTGAGGCACAGTTTCAAGAAGTCGAACAACTTGCTCAGGGTCATATAGCTAGTGTCTGGGACAGTATTCCAATTCAAGTCTTTTGCCCTCAAGTCTTTGTCACTGTACCACCAGAGCTCACCAAGATAAATTCTTGATTGTGCAATGTTAATAATTTTATCCCTCACAAGGCAGAGGAAGAGATGAAGGGAATGGTTATTCTGAACCTCACTTTGGCCAGTAAAGAAAGACGAATCAGTAAAGTAAAAATGATAGAAAACTCTGTGACAGATAAAAAAAGAATAACTGGTATCATTACTTGACATGTACCCAAGATTGTCAGTAGAGTAGATTTTGAAGAGATTGCATAAAAAGATAGAATTCTGTGGCCTGAGACTCGAGGATCAAGAAAGATGGGAACGATTTCAAGAATTAAATTCTGAATATGTATTCTATGAATTATTCAGAAAAAGGGATATATAATTTTTAAAATGTGGCTCTATATCACTAAGGTCAGATAATTAATGTACATACTTATATGTTAAAGTTATTTTAAAAATCTAAATAGTTGTAAATTTAAGTTTGTATTTTAGTTTACATTCATAATAAGTTATTTGCAAAAAAAAGCAACTACGCAAAAGACTGAATTAAGAGTATATAACTGAGTACCATTATAAAGCAGTAACAATCCTGTAAGAATAGTGTCAGGAAAACTGAAATCCAGAACAAGTGCAATATTAACAGTAAAGAGGTTTCAAACCACCACTGCTGCTGCCATCGAGAGTTACATGAGCATGGGGAGGTAGGAGAGGAATAACAAGAATGAAAAACCTGCTTTCTTAAGAGGGAGAATAAGAAACAATGATATTAGAGGATCAAAAAAGAGTAGAGTTACAACTAAATTTTAATTTTGTGCTTGTTTTCTCTACCAAACAGACTGAGGACTAAATGAAAATAGTTAAATAGTAAAATAGTTCAAGTCACCTGGTCTGGACAAACCATACATTCAGGATCCTCAAATAATTTGTAGATGAGATGACTAAATAGTTACTAATGATTTCTGAGACATTGTTGCAAATGAACAGGTGCTATAGGACTGGCAAGGGGCAAACTTCTCAATTTCTTTAAATGGCAAGAGATTCTTCAAACTGTATACAGGGTGAGCTTGGCAATCATTGCTGGTAAAATTCTAGAATGAATGGCTAAAAGACAGTTTGAGAGCACTTAAGAGAGGTAGTGATCACTAAAAACCAGTACGGTTTGACAGGTTATGTCAAGCTGACCTCATTTTCTTTTTTTGACAATGTTACTAGAGGAACAGAGTAGAGTAATGCTATAAACCATAATACATACAGATTTCAACAAGGTATTTGACGAAGTGATAATATACTTGTAGATTACTGATTTAAAGCTTGAATGAATCTTTACAGATGAGGAAGCATATCGAGAGAGGTTCAGTGGCTTGCCTACCATGACCTAGAAGTCCTCAAACTCCAAACCCTTTCCATTGTACCACGTGGAGAGAGATAAAGATAGGATAATTGTAGAGTTAGAACTGGTTTAACAACAGAACTCAAAGAGTGGTTATTAATAATAAACAATAACCTAAAGAGAAATCTTTAGTGGAACGCTACCAAACTTTGCCTTTAGACTTATCTTGTTCAGACATTTTATCAACAAACTTCAATCATTCTTATTGAGTCTGCAGTTAACAAGAAGCCAAAAGGGATATTTAATATACTGGATAACAATTGGGATTTGGAAATAAATTCTGACAGACTAAAGCAATGGTGTGCGTCTAAGGAGATGAAATTTAACACTCTAAATTTAAAATCTTTCAGGTAGAGGAAAATCTACTGCACAAAAACTGGATGGGAGAAAGAAAAGGCTAGAACACACTTTACATGAAAGTTTTAGTGTGAACTGTAAGCAGAATATGAAAAAAGAGAATTATAGTTGGTTCTGCTATAACTCAACATATACATTCTTCCAAAATGCCAAGTTACATAAAATTGCACAATAAAAACCAAAGAGCTTATAAGAAAAATGGGGCTGGGGCACAATGCTCAAAAACTTCATCAGTGGGGCGGAGCCAAGATGGCGACTGGAAAGCAGTAACTGGCGTGAGCTCCCCACCAAGTCCCTCCAAAAACCTGTAAAAAAAAA
>CM053625.1:238251895-238358903 GCA_028646595.1 Phalanger gymnotis
GGGGGGGGGGGGGGGGCTGCTTCCCACCCCCACCCCCGCTCCAGCCCCAGCACAGAGGAGAGGGGAGGAAAGAGAAGGGAGGGGGAGGCCCAGTCTGGACTAGGGATCGATTGGGTTCGACCTGAAGCTCACCGCCGCTTCTTGCGCCTCGAGTCCCCGGGGAAGGAAAAGCCGAACTCAGGCCAGGCGCGGGGCTGACTGGAAGGGATTGGGATAGTGGAGGCCGCGGCCGACCGGCGGTGGGCCCCGGCCCGCCAAGGGGGGGTGCGGTAAGGCTCCGGAGGCCGCGCGGGCCCCGGCGCCGGCACGAGCCCCCAGGGCCGCGCGCGCCTCTATCTCCTTCCTTCTCCTCCACTCCACCTCCACCTCGGCTCCCCGGGTCCGCCCCCCCGCGGTTCCTCTCACCTGCACATGATCCGCCATTTTGCTCCATTCATGCTCCTCTGTGGTCCCCCCCTTTCCCCCCCCTCCTCGCGCACCTCGGCCGGGGCCGCCGCCGCCGCCGCCGTAGCCGCCGATACCACCACCGATGCGCCTGCGCGCTGGGCGCACTTCCCCCCCCTCCCGTTACGTCTGTAGCGTAGCCCACCCCAAACTGTGAGAGCCGCCGCGGCCGCCAACCCAGTTGCAGAATATGCAGCACTGGTGGGACGGCGTAAACGCGCGCAACGTCAGCTACCCGGAGAAAGCGTTGAGAGGGAGGGAGGGCCTGGGATGAGGAAAGAGCGAGAGCGGAGGAGGGGGAGGGGGGAACAAAGCATTGTTTACATGGTTCTTAAAGGGGCCGAGCATGCACCGCAGCGGGCGGACGGGCAGGCAAGTGTAGGCTACTGGATCGTGCTGCCTGCCCTGCGCCCGGCACCCAGCGCGGGAGGAGCGGATCTTCTCTGTGAACCCGGTACTGGAGACCCCATCCTCATCCAGCCCCCTAGCACCCTTCATCTTTACAAAACCTCACCCTCTTAGATCCTGGTGCCTTTCTCTTGATTTGCCTTGGCGGTCCCCAAGCAAGTTGGGGGTCCACACCCGCTACAATCACTTCCCGGGCCAACAGTGAAATCACCCTCCTGATTCCCAGGCTGGGGGTGGACCTGATTAAATATAGGCATACAGTAGTAAAATGTTTTTCATGCAGAGAGTGGAGGAGTACATCATTTCCCATTCATTTCAAATATTTATTAAGCGCCTACTGTATGTAGCCCAGGCTGCCAAACCTTGGTGGATGGGAGTGGGGAGAGAAGGGATTGATACCAATTGAGATAAGAGATCCCAAACCTCGTGTGGTTTACAATCCAATAGCCGGGCAGGACTCGTCCACAGGTAGCTATAATGCAGTGAAGATGGCAGACAAAGAGGAAAAAGTCATTGGTGGGGAAAGGTAGGGAAATGCTTCTTAGAGGGCATGGGGAAACTCACCTTTTGGGCTTTTGCAAACCTCGCCCTTCTTCAGAGCATCCAGAGATCCACCCTACCCTCAAGTGAGAACCTCAACTCACATTTCACGGGAAAAATTGAGGTCATTTTCTGAGAACTCCCTCTTTCCCCAGTTCTTCATCTTACATCACTCAGCTGCCTTCTGCCACTATCTCCTCCTTCATGCCTGTCTCACATGAAGAGGTCACCTTTCTCCTTGTCTAGGCACAAGCCTCTACATCTACAAATGGTCTTTTCCCATCCCATCTCCCCCAGCAGAATGCCCCCTTTATCATCCCCACTCTCACGAAATCTTCAAACTCTCCTTGTCTACTGGCTGCTTCCTTTCTGCCTACGAGCAGCTCCATGCCTCCCCCCTTCTCAAAAAATCCTCACTCAATCCACCCATCCTGGCTACCTCTTTTCCAGGTTAAACTTCTTGGGAAGGCTGTCTACACTAGCTGACTCCAGGTCCTCTTCTCTCACGCAGTTCTAAACCTCAAATAATCTGGCTTCCAACCTGATCATTTCAAATGAACCCCCTCTTTCTGAAGTTAACACTGAATGCAAGCAAGATTGAGAAGGAAAGCAGAAAGCTGGGGAAATTTTTTTTTTCCATCAAGTGTCTTTGATACAGGCCTCATTTCTCAAATATATAGAGAACTGAGTCAACTTTATAAGAATAGGAGTCATCCAATTGATAAATGGTCAAAAGACATGAACAGGCTGTTTTCAGACAAAGAAATCAAAACTATCTATAGTCATATTAAAAATGCTTTAAATCACGATCAGTTAAAAAATGCAAATTAAAACAACTCGATGCAGCACTTCACACCTATCAGATTGGCTAATATGACAGAAAAGGAAAATGACAAACGTTGAAGGATACTTGGGAAAATTGGGACACCGATGTCCTTGGTTGGTGGAGTTGTAAAATGATCCAACCCTTCAGGAGAGCAATTTGGAACTATTCCCAAAGGGCTTATAGCCCATGTATACCTTTTGATCCAGCAATACCACTACTAGGTCAGTATCCCAAAGAGATTTTAAAAAGGGGAGAGAGGACCTATTTATACAAAAATATTTATAGCAGCTATTTTTATAGTACCCAAGAATTGGAAACTGAGGGGATGTCTGTCAAATGGGGAATGGCTGAACAAGTTGTGATAGATGATTGTAATGGAATATTATTGTGCTATAAGAAATAACAAGCAGGATGCTTTCAGAAAAACCCGGGAAGACATATATGAACTGATGTAAAGTGAAATGAACAGAATCAGGAGAGCGTTGTATGCAGTAACAGCAATATTGTACACTGATTAAATGACTTAGCTATTCTGGTTAATATGATGATCCAAGGCAATGGAGACTCATGATGAAAAATATTATCTGCCTCTAGAGAAAGAACTGATAAAGTCTGAATGTAAATGAAAGCTTACTATTTTTGTTGGGGGGGGGAGAATGTTTTGGGGAGATTTTTTGAGTTTGTGTCTTCT
Organism: Phalanger gymnotis; assembly: GCA_028646595.1. Classification (NCBI taxonomy): domain Eukaryota; kingdom Metazoa; phylum Chordata; class Mammalia; order Diprotodontia; family Phalangeridae; genus Phalanger; species Phalanger gymnotis. The sequence continues at coordinate 238,254,805 of CM053625.1, forward strand.
TTTATAATATGACTGATATGGAAATAAGTTTTGCATGATTACACATGTATAACCTATATCAATTTGCTTATCATATCAGGGAGGGGGAGGGAAGGGAAGAAAGAAGATAATTTGAAACTCGAGATTTTTAAAAGTGAATGTTCAAAATAGTTTTTACATGTAATTGGGAAAAAATAAAAGATCATTAAAAATAAGGTTACCATTGATCTCTTAATTGCCAATTGTCTTTTATCAGTCCTTATCTTTCTTGAAGTCTCTCCAGCCTTTGACACTAAGGGACTTTAAAATGCCTATTGATTCTCTCTCAAATACCCTAACCACTCAGTTCTTCAACCTACTCTCCTTAGCTACACTTCAGTCACACATAAAGATGGTCACATTCTCTATCTTGCCATCACCCACAAATGTACCACCTTCATGTTCAAAAATTCTGGAATCCCCTTACCTAACCATAATCTACTGGCTTTTCACTTCTCCCTTTATCTTCACTTACAGAAACCTACACTTTATCCCAACCATGACCTCCAATCCCTTGACCCCTCAACTTTCCCAGTTTATCTATCCTACACTAGCCACTCTCTTGTCTTCTCCCCATCTTGACCCCTTGATGAACCAATTCAACTCTATACTGTCTTCTCTTGCATTCCTATCTGCCTTATCACCAGTTACACCCAGCCAAACCTCAGCCTTGGAACACTCCCACCATTTGTCAACTTTGCTTTAACCTACATATGTGGTGCTGAACAAAGATAGAGGAAATCAAGGAACTATCCTGATTGGGTACACAGATTTATATTACACAATCTCAATGGGTCCCTCGCTGTTACTAGGAAATCCTGCTATACCTCCCTTATCAACTCACTGTACCACTCTGCACAGTAGCTCTTCCAAACCTTTTTCTCTCTCCTCAAATCTCCCACGGCTCACCTCTTCCTCCTCCCCTTTCTCCCACTCTCTCCAGTGAGATCCTTGCTTCATATTTTATAGAAAAAAAAATGAGATCGTTTTCCATGAGTACCTTCTTTTTCTTTTCCTCATCTCCTATCAGGTACATTCTGCCACTATCTCCTCATTCACCCCTGTTTCACACGATGAAATGGCCTTTCTCCTTTCTGAGGTTAACAACTCTATTTGTTCAAGTGATCCTGTCCCACCCCATCTCCTCCACCAGATTACCTGCCTCTGTTATTCCCATCCTTTCACTAATTCTCAAACCCTCATTTCTTACTGCCTACAAACATGCCAGTGTCTGTCCTAAAAAAAAAAAAAAAAACCTCCCTTGATCCTTCCATCCCTGCTAACTATCTTCCTATATCTCTTCTACCCATTGTAGTTAAATTACTTGAAAAGACCATATACAATAGCTGCTTCTATTTTCTCTCCACTCATTAACTCCTTAACTCCTTACAATCTGGCTTCCAACCTCATCATTCCACCCAAGCTGCTCTCTCCAAAGTTACCAATAATCTCTTAGTTGTCAAATTCAATGACCTTTTTTCAATTTTCATTCTCTTTGACCTCTGCAGCCCTTTGATGCTGTTGATCACTCTCTCTTCCTTGGTCTTCTTTCTGCTCTAGATTTTTAGAGCATCATTCTCTCCTGGTTCTCCTCCTACCTATCTGATACCTCCTGTGTCCTTTGCTGAATTCTTCTAATGATAGGTGTTCTTTACAGTTTTGTCCTGAGTCTTCACTTCTCCCACTATACTACTTCACTTGGAGATCTCTTTAGCTCCCATGGACTTAATTACCACCTCTATGCTGATGATTCTTAAATCTACCTTTCTTGCCCCAATCTCTCTTCTGACTTCCATTCTTACATCTCCAAATGCCTTCCAGACATCTCAAGCTGGATGTCCAGTAGACTTCTTAAACTTCTTAAACTCCTTAACTTTTCCCCCAAATCCTCCACTGCTTCCTGTGTTCCCTATTACTGTAGAGGGTATATGGGGGTGTTCAGAGAGGACCACTACCTCTGGTGTGAGGGTTTGCTGAACCCTTTTCAGGGCTGCTTATCCACCAACACCCAGCTCCAAGAAGCTGAAGCATGTGCAATGACCACATCCTGACAAAATGTCTGGGTATAAAAGCTAAACCAGGTTGAGGGTAATTGACAGGCCTCAAACCCATCAGTGAGTTAAGGGGACATCTATCCCAAGCATGTGAAGATGTCTCCCTTAAGAATGAGATGGGAACAGTTTGTTCCAAGGGCCACAAAGGTAGCTGAAGCAAATGATATGGAGAGCTTAGAGTTTAGTCAGACATCAAAGAAAATGAGGTCATCCACTGCTCCCTGGGCCATCACCTGTCATCCTGACTTTTGTCTTGCCACTGGACTTTGATGGCTCTGGAAGACAGAGTAAGGCTGATAACTTTGTGCAACTCTGCCTTGCTTAAACTCAGTTCACTTGAAAATTAAGACATCATTCATGACATCATTGGTCCTCTTTGAAAACACAAAGGTGGAACATGAACAGAATAACAGAAGGGGCATCTTCTCTGGCTGTCTCCCATTCTTGGAATGCCCTCCCTCCTCCATTTTGACTACTGACCTCCCTGGCTTCCTTTTAAGTCCCAACTAAAATCCAACCCTCTTCACGAAGCCTTCCCCAACTCCTCTTAATTCTGACTTTCAATAATTTCCTACTTATCCTGCATATCGCTCGCTTTATATGTATTTGTTTGCAAGTTGTCTGCCCCATTGGATTGTAAGCTCCTTGAAGACAAGAACTTTCTTCTGTCTCCATTTATATCCTCATGCCTGACACACAGGAGGCACTTAATTAATGATGATTAATTGATTGATCCATCTCTCTTCCTGGATATTTCTCTTCCTTAGCTTTTCATGCTGCTGCTTTCTCCCCATCCTCATCCCACCTGTCTGACTGCTCTTTCTCAGTTTCTTTTCCTGGATCATGGTATGAATCACAACATAGGTACCCCGGGGGTCCCCCAAGCTTTTGTCTTGGGCCCTCTTCTTCGTTGTCCAATAATCTCATCGGTGCCAGTGGATTTAACTATCCTTTCTATGGAGAGGACTCTCAGATACTATCTCCTGACCTCTAGTTCCATATCACCAACTGCCTTTTGAACATCTCAAATTGAATGTCCTATAGACATCTCAAACTCAACATGTCCAAAATAGGACTTCTTTCCCCTAAAACCTTCCCCTCTTCCTAATTTCTCTATTACTATAAAGGGCACCACCATCCTCTCAGTCACTCAAGCTTGCAACCTTTATGCCATCCTTGACTCCTCACTTAAACTCACCCTACATATCCAATCTATTGCCCAGTTTTGTCATTTCTGCCTTCCCAGTATCTCTTACATAAGCCCAATTCTTTCTGCTGACATAGCCACTACCCTAGTGTAGATCCTCACCCCATGTCTGAACTATTGCCAATAGCCATCTAACCTGTTTCCCTGCCTCAATTCTCTTCCCCAGTCCTATTCATACTCAACTGTTGCTAAAATGATATTCCAAAAACATGGGTCTAACCATGTTACCTCCCTCTTAAACTCTAATGGCTTTCTATCACTTCCAGGGTCAAATATAAAATACTTCATTTGGCTTGTAAAGTCTGTCACAACCTGGCTGCTTCCTACCTTTCCGGTTTGTTCCAATCTTCTTACAGTTTACTCCCCTCCACATACTCTACAATCCAGCGAATGGCCATCTTACTGCTTCTCACAGAGGCCACTCAATCTCTCATTTCCATAACTTTTCAATGACAGTTTCTGATGCCTAGAATGTTCTTCCTTCTTGTCTCTACTTCCTGGATTCTTTGTCTTCCTTTAAGATTCAGCTCAAATCTTACCTTATGTAACAGGCCTTTCCATGTCCTTCTTTCTGCTAGTACTTTTCTTCTGAAAATATTTCTCATTTACCCTGTACATATCTTTTATATATGTAACAGAAGTCCCAAAGCCCATTAATATGGTACTCTCTTCTTGTTGATGGAGATCAATGGCCAGTGCCTGCATTGGGGGCAAGGCAGAGTGGGCTGGAACAGGAAACATGAAAGTGCCAGTCTCTTCAAGTCTCCTTGGGTTCTACCCAAGGTGAGGTGTTTCTCTTTTCCAGTTTTGAGAGAGAAGATGGATGATGTCAACCCCAACAGGTTGCCAAAGGAAAAGACTGGGAAAAAGCTGACATGAGAGGAGCTTGCAGTTTCTGTCATATCCCTGTCCCCTGTTTACTACATTAGACTTTGGGGAACTTCCCCCTGGGTGAAATCTAGGAATCTGTCTCTTGGTTGAGTTGAGTTATTTTGCTCCTAATGGGAGAGCTCTTTCACTATGTGTTCACTGGTATATATTCTCCTTTGTAATACTTTCCCTAATTTCCATTTGCTACCATTTTGGATAAATGGTTTTCTTTGCTAATTGCTATGTATGTTTATTGTGGACTGGTATTTGGTGGGAAAGTTAAACTTTAGATATAGAACTTGGAGTCCTGCCTCCTTTATTAATGAAATACTAATCAGAAGTTAGCTTGAATCTGAAAATGGCATACACAGGACTAATAATATTTAAAGGAACAGATAGATATAATTCTAGTCTGGTACCTGCTCTTCAAGGAAAGCAGAATGGCCAAGTATGTGTCCCAAGTCTCTTGCTTCTCTCCTAGTAGGAATTAAAGCCTCTTTGGAGAAGAGGGTTAGGGGAAGAAGCCAGAGATGTTTATTCTGCCTCCCTTTAAGCTACACAACAATGCCCCCATGCTATATGTGGGGAGGGTGGGGTTCTCACTATATATACATATTGTTTACATGTTGTCTTCCCCATGAGAATGTGAGCTCCTTGAGGTAGGGACTGTGGACTGTGTTTTTTGGCTTTCTTCGTATCCCCAGCATTTAGCATCATACCTGACACATAGTAAGAGTTTTATAAAACTTAGGTTTACAACATTGAAATCATCTACTCTTCACTCTTCCTCACCCCTCACATCTCATTGTAGATTCTACCTCCACAATATCTCCTTCATTGGTGGCAGCTTCAACTTCCCACTAGAACTCACTCCATATACCCAATCTGTTGTCATCTTTTTAATTAATTAATGATTTTTTTTAAAAAAAAGTTTTCAACATTTACTTCTATAAGCTTTTGAATTCCAAAATTTTTCCCCTTCCTCCCCAAGATGGAAAGCAATCTGATATAGGCTATACAGGTACAATCATATTAAACATATTTCCATATTAGTCATGTTGTCAAAAAAGAAAGAACAAAAGGGAAAAAACCATGAGAAAGGAAAAAAAAACAACAAAAAAGTGAAAATAGTATGCTTTGATCAGCTGAATGCTCTTGACTCTTTCTCTGGATGTGGATAGCATTTTCCATCATGAGTCTTTTGGAATTGTCTTAGATCATTGTATTGCTGAGAAGAGCCAAGTCTATCAAAGGTGATCATCACACAATGTTGCTTTTACTATATACAATGTTGTCCTGGTTCTGCTCATTTCACTCAGCATCAGTTCATGTAAGTCTTTCTGGGTTTTTTCTGAAATCCACCTGCTCATCATTTCTTATAGCACAATAGTATTCCATTACATTTATATACCACATCTGTTGTCATCTTGTCACTTCTAACTTCACAATACCTATCTTATACCTTCTTTTCTCTCTACACACACAGGCCCACCCTGATGCAGGACCTCATCGCCTATCTCGGGCTATTGTAGTAGCCTAGTGGTTGGCCTCACAGGCTCAAGTCTCTCCCCACAGTAATTCATCCTTTACTTTGCTGTCAATGTGGTCTTCTTGGAGCGCAGATCCGACCTTGTTACTCTCTCTCCCCCCATTCACCCTGATGAATGAATATCTGGTCACTGGATCCAGATGGCTGTGGAGAAGAAAGTGAGGCTGGTGACCTTGCACAGCCTTCCATCACTCAAATTAAAGTCAGCTGCAAGTCGTTTCATCATTTCCCTGATGTCATGGTCCTCTTCAAAAATGAAAGACAAGGGGGCAGCTAGGTGGTGCAGTGAGTAGAACACCGACCCTGGAGTCAGGATGAACTGAGTTCAAATCTGGCCTCAGACACTTGACACATGTACTAGCTATGTGACCTTGGGCAAGTCACTTAGCCCCAACTACCCTACCAAAAAAAATGAAGGACAAACACAACCTGTGAGTAGACTGAGCTGCCTGAAAGGGGACCCAGCTAGTTGGGTAACTCAACTTGCCCTCTTCCTCCCTAAATGCGCACTCCTTCTCCCTCTCCCTCTGCTTCTCATCTTGAAAGGAAGCTAAATTTTGATGGCCAGAAGCTGCCCACTTAACATGGGGTTTATTGGCTAGATTTCTTTCTTTCCTTTTCTTTCTTCCTTCCTTTCTTTCTTTCTTTCTTTCTTTCTTTCTTTCTTTCTTTCTTTCTTTCTTTCTTTCTTTCTTTCTTTCTTTCCTTCCTTCCTTCCTTCCTTCCTTCCTTCCTTCCTTCCTTCCTTCCTTCCTTCTTCCTATCTTTCTATCTTTCTGTCTTTCTTTCACAAAACCTTAAATCCAGTTCACTCTGAAGCTCATAGATTAAGCCACAGTAGGTCCCTTCCAAGTTCCACTTAATGGCTGTATTTTGGGCACTCCTGCCTTGGAGTGAATGTCAGTGGTAACTGTTTCTCTTTGGAGCAACAACCCTGAGGGTCTTCCCCTGCCCCTGGCCAGATTTTTTTTCTTTTTTTCTGATTAAAGGGGCCATCCCTTGACTCACTTCTTAAAGAGGCCTATTCACTGAATTGGTGTTACCTCATTGTAAGTGAGTACATGAAAAGACCTTAGCCTGAAGGGCCAGGGTCTCCCATTGCATCCTGGGTCATCTCCAGTCATCCTGATGAATATCTGGTCACTGGATCCAGCTGGCTCTGGAGGAGAAAGTGAGGCTGGTGACCTTGCACAGCCCTCCCTCACTCAAATCAAAGTCAACTGCAAGTCATGTCATCATTTCCCTGATGTCATGGTCCTCTTTGAAAACAAAGGACAAACCCAACAACAATCCTCCCCCAATTTAATAAACTCCCATGACTCCTTGTCACCTCCAGGTTCAAATATAAAATGCTATTTGGTATTTAAAACCCTTCACAATCTGGTGCCTTCCTTCTTTTCCAGACTTATGTTTTACTTCGTTCCATAGTGCTAGATAAACTGGCCTATTGCCATTCCTCCTCTACAACACTCCATCTCCAATATCATGCCCTTTTACTGGCTGTTTCCCATGCCTAGAATGTTTTCCATTCTCACCTCTATGTCTTGGCTCCCATGGCCTCCTTCAAGACTTAGTTCTAATTCCACCTTCTATAAGAGGTCTTTTTCTTGGTCCCCTCCACAGCTAGTGCTTTCCCTTTTATATTACACTCCATTTACACAGTCTATATCTTGGTCGTTCATCATTATTTGCATGGTTTAGCTTTTTTTGTCTCTGTAGGGTTTAGCTACTGCCGGGGCCACAGTGCTTGTTTACTGACTAGCAGATAAGGCTAATCCTGATCAACCTGGATGTTAGGGCCCTCTATTCCTTCAGTTACTTTTTATTTACTTGGTGTATGTTTTGTATTTGCTCATAGTGTACTTACTTGTTTTTCCTCAAAAGAATATAAGCCCTTTGAGAGCAGGGATTATATTGCCCTCGACTTTGTATCTATCTCCAGAGCTTAGCACTGTGGAGGACAAGTAGTTGATACTTAATAAGTACTTGTTGAATGCATCAATGAATGCTTTATTTGGAGCCAAAGAAACCAGATTCAAATCTTAGCTTTGCTGCTTAATACCTGTGTGAACGTGGGCAGGTCATTTAAGTTGTCTAGGACTCATTTTCTTCATCTCTAAAAGGAGAAGGTTGCTTTTAGCTGCATATCTGCTTCTCTCATCCCATTTCTTGTCAAAGTAGCTCATTCCACTTTGGATTTTCTGTGATTCTTATAAAATATCACCTATCTCTTTCCCTCATAAAGCAAAAAAAAATATATATTTGGCAGCCCCCCCCCCCATCTCCCATTCATTGCACAAGTAAAACAAGGCTAATTGCTCTTCCATGTGCCAAACATTCACAACATCCAACACTTCAAAGCAGTTCCCATAAGGTTCTTGGTTCCTTTGCCTGATTTCTTCTATGGCACAGTTTCTAGTCTCCTCTCTATCCTAAGTCATCCTCCTACCTTCCTTTGGGCACACTCCATATTGGGCTTGTTTATAGGGAAAGAGCTTATTGATTGAATGATATTGTAAGGAGGATTCCTGTTCAGGTATACGTTGGGTTACCTGAGCTATGGCTTCTGAGTCCCCTTTCAACTCTGAGATTCTGTGACTTTATGTTTATAACAAAATAGCGCAATAATAATAAACTCACACTTACATAGTGTTCTAAGATATATAAAGCACTTTCCCTGTAACAAGCCTGTAAAGCAGACGTAAGAGTGCCTATGAGGCATTACCTCGCTACGCAAGTATTTTTTTAAATTTTTTTGTTTATTATGAAATTAACAAATATGAACAAACATGAATATTTCAACCCACGAAGAGAAGTATATGAAATATTAACAATAACTAGTATTTACATTTAATATGTTTAATGTAATGTGATCATATTAAATATAATTTAATATATAATTTGGTATATTTACATATATCAAAGCACTTAACAAATATTAACTCATTTTATTCTTATGCTCTGGGAGGTAGGTGCTATTCCCATTTAACAGATGAAGAAACTGAGGCAGATAGCAGTTAAGTGACTTGCCCACTTACACAGATAGTTAAGTATCTGAGACTGGCTTTGAATTCAATTTTTTCTGACTCCAAGCCCAGCCCTTCATCTACTGTATCACCTAGCTGTTTCTAATTGTGAATATTAGGTACAGCTTGGCTTTTTGTTTTTTGAAATGGGTATTAAATTTAGCATAGTACTAACACTGCTTGTCTGTATCCCCTTCTGAGCTTCCTTCTGCTCCTTTCTGTGTATTTTTTTTATCTAGTTAATCTTTTTTTTTCTTTATTGCAAGTATCATGATTTCTGTCTTTACAAGTAAAGTAGCTGAACCTGGGAGAGATTAAGTGACTTGCTCACGGTTGTACAACGAGTGTCAGTCGGCCTTGTTCAAGACTCAGTGTCAATCCCACCTTCTACAAGAGATCTGTTTTCCTAGTCATTCTCACTGCTCATGCCTTCCCTCTGATATTGCATTTCACTTACTCTGTCTCTTTCTTGTACAGATAGAGTTATTTGCATGTTACTTTCCTCCACTGTAATGTGAGCTCTTTTCAGGGACCATGGTTTTGCTTTTTCAATATCTGTAGGGCTCAGCATATTGCCTGGCCCACAGTGTTTGTTGACGGACTGACAGACGAGGCTGATCCTGACCTACCTGGATGTTAGGGCCCTCTACCCTTAAAACTAGGGCAAGTAGGTAGCACAGTGGATGAAATGTGGGGCCTGGAGTCAGGAGGAACTGAGTTCAAATCCAGCCTCAGACATTTATTAGCTGTGTCACTAGGCAAGTCACTTAGCCCTGTTTGCCTTAGTTCCTCATCTGTAAAATGGGCTGGAGAAGGAAACAGCAAACCACTACAGTATCTTGGCCAAGAAAACCCCAAATGGGGTCAAGAAGAGTTAGACATGACTGAAATTACTCAACAACAACAACCCAAAATAGGTTTGAGTTCGGGGTTTGTCACTTCTTACTTATGTAACTGAGCAAATCGCTGAAATTCTCCGGGCCTGTTACCTCTTGTGATAAGAAGAGTTAGACAAGGTGGCCTCATGTTTTGTCTAACACTACATTTTATTAGGAGGCAGAGCGATAGGTAGAGTGGAAAGAACACTGCTTGTAGAGTCAGAAGATCAAGGTTCGAATGATACTTGCTACCTTTGTGACTTTGGGCAAATACTTAACCTTCCTGGGTCTCAAGTTTTCTAATATGTAAAAGAGAAAGGACTTACACAGTCTTTGAGGTCTTTTCAAGCTTTGATCTTAGACAGCAGAACTTTAAATGATTTTGGATGCTTTTGTTTGTGAATTCTTTTGCTTTCATTGTATTAAATGCTAAGGATTTTAAGATTTTTTTTGCCATTTGTTTTGTATGTTTATTTGATTTTTTTGTTCATTGTTGTTGTTTACAATAAAAAATTAGGAAAGACAATTTTCTTCTTATCAGGTTTGGCCATTCCTTCTAGTCATTCACTCAAAAAAATCAATTTGTTAGAAATTTACCCTGGGTAAAACACTACATTGGGCTCCAAAGCAGATAAAAGTTTAAATAATGCTCTTGCTACCATGAAATTTAAATCTAGCAGGGGTGGGTGAAACATCTATCTCAACTAACTATAATGTACAATATTAAAGTTCAGTTGGATTAGATAGTGACAAAACAAAGTGATATTCAAGGTCCAAGGAATAGGGAAAGTTTGTTTTTTTTTTTTTTTTTTTTTTTTTTTTTACTGATCTAAGGGAACAGAGAGAGAAGGCTTTCTGAAACAGGTAGCATTTGAGTTGGATTTTGAAGAATTTTGCAGAAAGACTTACATGAACTGATGCTGAGTGAAGTGAGCAGAACCAGGAGAACACTGTAGACAGCAACATTGTGCTATGATTGACTTTGTTAGACTTAGCTCTTCTCAGCCATGTAAGGTTCTAAGACAATTCCAAAAGACTCATGATGGAAAATGCTATCCATAGCCAGAGATAGAACTATGAAGTCTGAATGCAGATTGAAGCAGGCTATTTGCTCTCTCTCTCTTTTTTTCTTCTTTCTCGTGGTTTCTCCCATTGGTTCTAATTCTTCTTTACAATATGACTAATGTGAAAATAGGTTTAATATGTAGACCCTATGTGAAGTTACACACCATCTTGGGGTAAGGGGAGGAGAGAGATGAGGAGAAAATTTGAAACTCCAAATCTTATGGAAGTGAATGTTGAAAACTAAATTTAAAAATTTAATAAAAAAATAGAATTTTGCTAGGTGAAGAGTGTGAGGGAGAGTCTTCAGGTATAGGTAACAAAGTGAGTAGTCTCTTCTGAGATAAGGCTAGAAAAATAGGATCACATGAGACTGGATAGAGTTTTGAATGCTAGACCAAAAGAGTTTAAATTATCTTCAGGAGTTGGTACAGAGCCACTGAAGATTGTCGATGTTTTTGTTGTTTAAAAAAAAACAAACAGTGGCATGATATTATGAGATCTATTTGCAAGGAAAGATTATTCTGAAAGACAGATTTGAAAAAGTGAGAATGGAGGTAGAAAGATCTGTTGGGAGGCTGTTTGTAATAAAGACTTGTAAAGAGGTTATAGCACTGGGAACAAAGAGAAGGGGACAGATTCGGGATATGTCATAGAAGTGGAATCAACAAAAATTGGTAATGAATTGGATATGAAAGGGGAGGGAGCAAGAAGAGCCAAAGATAACTCAAAGGTCATCAAAATAGGAGAGAGGGTGCAGGATGGTATCACAGAAAGAAATGGCAGTGTAGGGCCAACCTGAAGAAAAATGATTGATAGTTTTCTCTGAGGCTTTGTTGATTTGGAGGTTCTGAGGAGACATCACAGAATGTCAATGTTGTATGGGACTTCAGGTGATATCTCAACTAACTTGTAACTAAAAAAGAATCCCCTCTTCAACATAATCAACTAATGGTCATCCAACGTTTGCTTGACCATCTCTAGTTCCAGGAAACATCCTGACCTAGCCAGGTCTTTTTTAAATATGTCTAATTGTTAATATCATTTTCCTGACATAATGTCTCAGAATCTTCCACTCGTTGCTTGTAGTTCTATTCTTTTGGGGTAGGAGGAAGCATAAATCTAGTTCCTCTTCTATATACCCCCTTTCAAGTGATAGACTCAAGGCAACTCCCTAATCCCCTGAGCCTTTCAACCAGTATGAAAGACTGTCATATCCTTTTCCAAAACCTAGATAAACTGTTAAGAACATCCCTGTATTCTACCAGCCTAGTAACCCTGACCAGAAAAAAAGACATTTGGTTACTGTGTCAAGACCTGTTATTGGTCTGGGAGTGGTTTTAAAAGATAGGAAAGGAAGGGGAAGAGGAATACAGCAGCAAACAGAAAGGGAGACGAAGATTAGAGAAAATTATCTCACATAATCAGGTTGTACAAGTAAAAATCTATAAAAATAAAGAGGGAGGGAGGGGGAAACGGCTGACACTTGAACCTCACTCTCATATGAACTAGTCAAAAGAGGGAAGAATATACACACTTAGAGTTGGGTACAGAAAAAAACATTTCACTCAGCAGGAAAATAGGAGGAAAAGGAGAGAAGAGCGAAGGAGAAATTAGAGAGAACGTTAATGGAGAGATTAGTCCTAAACAAAACTAACCCTAACTAAGGAGATACAAAAATATCTATCGCTTTTTTTGAGGTGGCAAAGAATTGGAATCTGAGATTGGGGGTGGGGCATCAATTAGGGAATGACTGAACAATAAATGCATGGTTTCAGAGAAATATGGATAGACTTTATGAACTGATATGGTGTCGAGTGAACAAAACTAGAAGAACAATTTATACAATGACAATAATATTGTAAAGCAAACAACTAGGAAAGATTTTGAAATTCTAATCAGTACAGTGACCATGATTCCAAAAGATTAATAATGAAACATGCTGGACGGAGAGATGACATACATGCACACATATGTGTATTCACTTTTTTTTCTTAAATATGGCTAACGTGGCAATTTGCTTTGCTTGATGCTATGTATTTGTAACAGGTTTTGTTTTTCTTTCATTCTCAATGGGGGGAGGGTTTTTATTGATTGGAAATAGTAAAATTTAATTAAAAAAATCTTTTGAAATCTCCTCTTCCTAGGATACATGTCAGAATGTTGTTTATTCTCCATCCATGTCACCAATTCTAAAATGGAGTATTCACTTCCTTTAGAGTTCCTATGATTTCCATCCCAGCAACTAGTTCTTCCTTGTTGGTTGAGAATCAGATTCAGAATATAATTTTAGCTTAATGGCTCCTCCACCTTCTGAAAGAAAAAGATAATTGCAAATCGAGAAAATCCTAACGTTACTTTTAGCAGAGAGAGAGTACTTTAGCATATATCTGGGTAATTGAAATCTCTCATCACTACTATATCATGACTCAATGCCAAGTTTGTGACCTGCTTCCTGAATTTCTTGTCTGTTTCTTCTTTCTTTCGTTGTAATCTGTAGGTATGCTCTGGTGACAATATGGCTTGCATTTTTGCCTCTGATGATCATCACACAAATACCTCCTTGGGGAAGCTGGCCTTGGCTGCTACCTTTCATGTTGCTCCCTTTGCTGGAAATCCCCATAAATGCTTTTCATATGCTTTCCTCTACACATGATATGGTCTTAGTATATAATATTACTTTCCACTGCAAATCCATTTACATATTCTATTTCTTTTGAATATGATATAACCTTCTAGAGCCAGATTTTAGTCTTACTCCACCAAGTCTCGTTGATATTTGTGAGGTCAAATTTCCTTCTTTTCCTTATGCTCTTTAGTTCATCTGGATTGTTATCCAAACTTTGCATACAGACATCTGAGGCCATTCATTTCATTTCTGACTCCTTTCACAGCTATTATTTCAGGTGAATTTCTTGACATCTCTACTGCTATTCTCTCTTACACCGTAGCCACCACCTAGTTTGGTCAATACACATAGGCAGTTTCCTTCTTGCCCCTTCCTTTTTAGTTTAAAGCCCTTTTGATTAGCTCTGCAAGATTCCAGGCTAATGAATTCCTACCAGCCACAGTGAGAAGAATGACTGGCTCTGGAGTCAGAGGTCCAAGGCTCAGATTCCAATTCTGATGCCTACTACTAGTATGACCATGGTAAGACAACCTCCTGGGGCCTCAGTTTCCTCATTTGTAAAATGAGGGGGTTGGACTAGATGGCCTCTTGATATACAATCCTATGATCCTAGGGTCCTTGTTAGGAACACTATCACTGGAGGCTATATTTTAATCTGTGGTCCCCAAAGGTCAAGCTAGAGATAGCCTGTAGACAAGTGACATGTGACTTTGGGGCTCAAAAGAATGATGAAGCCTTGAGATACAGATTTAGGAGTCATCTGCACAGAAGTTAGGCAGCTAGGTGGTCCAGTGGGTAAAGCACTAGACTTGGAATCAGGAAGAGTTATCTTCATGAGTTCAAATCCTGCCTCAGACATTTACTAGCTAGGTGACCCTGGATGAGTCACTTAACCCTGTTTACCTCAATTTCTTCATCTGTAAAATGATCTGGAGAAGGAAATGGCAAACCACTCCAATGTTTCTGCCAAGAAAACCCCAAATGGGCTCCTGAAGAATCAGACATGACTGAAGAACAACTAAACAACAACAAGCATAGAAATGGTAGTTGAGAGATCCCCAAGGGAGAGATTGTAAAGAAGGAAGAGAACAGGCCTGAGGACAGACCTTTACCCGCTAAATTGAACTGAGGTTCAGAGAGCTTCTTGGTTTTACTGATCTTCCCCACCGGTTAGCAGCATTTAGAAATGGTTACCTTTTGTGGACAGTTGACAGCCATATCCAGAAAACAACCCAAATTTTGCGCACAAAATGTACACCTAAAACTAAATTTATTGGGATGAAATTCTGAGGGACCATCACCTGGTCCTTGGTCTCAAATGGTTGGTAACATAGTTACGAAGGGGCTTCAGAACGCTTCATCTTCAGGGCGTGATTTTCTAGGTTTACCGTGTAGGTACAGGAGGCAGATTTCTAACTTTGTGTCTAGACACACAGTTTGAGACAGCTTTGGCAGGCCTTTCGCTTTCCCTTACGTGAGGAAGGAGACTTGCTTCCTCATTTCATTATGAAATTCCTATCACCTTTTTCTGCTTCTATGATATATACCACATGGAAATCCCCACAATGAAGTCAGAGGCCAAACTTAACATTCCTTGGACCTGGATCTGTAAAAAAACAAACAAACAAACAAACAAAAAAAACATTTTCTTATCTACCCAGGTGCAGGATGGGAGGAGAGACTTTAGCTAGGTGCCTTATGGATGACATAATGGCTCTTATCAAACAATGGAGGCATTTAAAAAAAAAAAAGAAATTCACTGTTAGTGATGGCCCAAGAGTTTTTGGAAATTAACAAACAAACAAAATTAGAGTATAAATAAACACTTGTACAAAAATATCCCAATGCAGAGTTTTTCTTTTTTTAATAGTACAGTTATATATTTTTTAATTTTCAAAATTGTCTTTTTTACCATTATGAACTTGACAAACAAGACCAAACAGGAACATTTCCTTACACAAAGAATAGAGAAAAAGGGTTGTATGTGACACAGTGTATCTCTATTGCATGCTTCTTGGTTTTTAAAAGCACATGCTAAATTTTGCATAATACTTCAAATACTACACTGTTTATCTATGCTGGCTTCCGAACTTCCTGCTTTTCTTTTCTGCATGTGTTTTAATGCTTCATTGACACTTTTTTGGGGGGGAGGTGGAGGGATCACTATCTACCTCCACTATTGCACCAAAACTCTGTACCCTACCCCTTATTCCCAAATAAAAGCCTTTTCTTGTGATAAATAACTTTTTATTTTTCAGTCGTTTTTTCAGTCATGTCTGACTCTTTGTGACCCCATTTGGGGTTTTCTTGGCAAAGATATGGAAGTGATTTGCCATTTCCTCTCCAGCTCATTTTGCAGAAAAGGAAACTGAGGCAAACAGGTTAAGTGACTTGCCCAGGGTCACACAGATAGTCAATGCCTGAGGGCAGATTTGAATTCAGGAAAATGAGTCCTCCTGATTCCAGGACTGGCACTATGCTGTCTCAACAAATAAGTATACCCAAGCAAAACAAATTTCCCAATTGGTCACGTCTAAAAATGCATCTCATTCCGCACCTCTAGTCAATCTCTGTCAAGAAGTGGGAAGTATGATTCATGATCAGTCTTGTGGTATCATGATTAATCATTGCATTGATCATAATGTTTAAATCTTTCTTTTTTCCCCCCAATTAACAAGCATTTATTTTCTATTCTGAGTTTTATTTTTCTATTCTGACCTGAGTTCAAATTGGGTCTCAGACATTCATTAGCTATATGACCCTGAGCAAGTCATTTAACCTCTGTTTGCCTCACTTTCTTCATCTGTAAAGTGAGGATAATATCACTCACCCACCTCCCAAGGTTGTTGTGATGGACAAATGACGCAATATTTGTAAAGCAATTAGAACAGTGACTGGCAGGCAAAGAGTAGGTGCTTTATAAATATTAGCTGTTTATTATTGTTATTTTTTTCCTACTTCTCTTCATGCCCCAACTCCTACTTACGAAGAAAGAAAAAAAACCTTCTGTGACAAATATGCATTGTCCTGAGTCATTCCTCAATTGTCAAATGGTCAAAGGATATGAACAGGCAGTTTTCCAGAGGAAGAAATTAAAGCTATCTATAATCGCATGAAAAAAATGCCCTAAATCACTACTGATTAAAAGATGCAAATCTTAAGATCCCACACCACACCTATCAAATTGACTAACATGACAAAACCAGAAAATGGTAAATTCTAGAATAAATGGGGGAAAATTGGAACACTAATGCATTGTTGGTAGAGCTGTGAACTGATCCAGCCATTCTGGAGAGCAATTTGGAGCTATGCCCAAAGGGCTATAAAAATGTGCATATACCCTTTGACCCAGCAATACCACCTCTAGGGCTGTATCCCAAAGAGATCATAAAAATGGGAAAAGGACCCACATGTACAAAAATATTTATAGCAGCTCTTTTTGTGGTGGCCAAGAACTGGAAATTGAAGGGATGCCCATCAACTGGGGAATGGCTGAACAAGTTGTGGTATATGAATGTATTGGAATACTATTGTGCTATAAGAAGTGAGGAGCAGATAGACTTCAGAAAAACCTGGAAAGACCTGTGTGACTTGATGCTGAGTGAAGTGAGCAAAACCAGGAGAACATTGCACACAGTGACAGCCACAGTTTGAGATGACTGATTTTGATAGACTTAGTTCTACTCAGCAACTCATGATGGAAAATGCCATCTACATCTAGAAAAAGAAATATGGAGTCTGAATGCAGAGCGAAGCAGACTATTTTCTTTTTTTGTTTTGTTTTGTTTTTTCTCTCGTGATTCCTCCTATTTGTGCTAATTCTTCTTTACAACATGACTAATGTGAAAATATGCATAATAAGAATGCATAGGTAGAGCCTATATCTGATTGGGGAGGGGGTAGGGGAGAGAGGCAGAAAAAATTTAAAACTCAAAGGCTTATGGAAGTGAAAGTTGAAAACTAAAAATAAATTATTTAATAAAAAAGGGAAATAATCTCTTCTTTAATGTACCTTCCCACTTATTCACCTCTCTCTTTTCTTCCCTGTCCCTCCTTATTACCTGTTGATTGAAATGTATTTTTGCACCCAACTCTGTTACCTGCTACCACCATTCCCTCCTCTGTGTGTGTGTGTGTGTGTGTTCTACTTTCACACCCAAATTATGTGAGATAATATCCCCTACTCTTTTTCCTCCTAAGGTATTTCTTTTGTTTTACCTCCCTTTCCTTTCAAGATCATCAAAACACTGAAAAACAAAACAAAACTCCAAGGACCTCTGTCTTATTAGACTGCCTTTATGACCCCTGATGATAATAGGGTTCTGAGAGGATACATACAGTATCATTTCCCCATATTTGAATGTAAAAAGTTCTTTCTTATTTAGTCTGTTATGAGGATTTGCTCATATTTACCTTATTATGTTTGATTCTTGCATTTAGATTTCAAAGTTTCAACACCCCAATTCTGGTCTTTTAATCAGGAATGCTTAGAAGTTCTCTATTTTTATTAAAAATTCATTTTTCCCCTGTAGGGCTATATTCAGTTTTGCTGAGTAAGTTATTCTTGGCTGTAAGCTTTTATCTCTTGCTTTCTAGAATTTCATAGTCCAAGCTTTCCACTTCATTAAAGTAGTGACTGCTAAATCTTGTGTGATCCTGATTCTGACTCTTTGGTACTTGAATTATTTCTTTCTAGCTGTTTCCAGTGTTTTTATTCACCTGAAAGCTCTGGATTTGGGCTCTAATGTTCTTGGGATTTTTAAAGGTTTTTTTGTTTTTGTTTTTGTTTTAGGAAGTGACGGGCAGATTCTTCCTATTTTCACATTGCTGTCTAAATCTAAGAGGCCTGGGCAGTTTTCTTTTATGATTTCTTGATATATGAAATCTGGCAGGGGCTCTCACTCACTGGAAGAGTGTCCTGTGAAGTGACTAGAGGAGACTCTGGGCAGCCACTGTTAAGAGCCTCCCCCAGCTTGAAAATCCAGATGTTGGTGTTTCCCTGGTAACTATGTACTGAGATGTTAGACAGAAAGCTAGAAGCCTGTCTACTGGTTTTTGAAGAACGCTTTGTCAGTCTCTTTGCTTTGGAACACTGTGAAGGAAGAGAACTCCATTTAGGAGATGCGATCAACTCAATTCTCAATAAGGATCTCTACTTCTATACACAATTGGTGTGGGTAAAAAGTGGATTGTGGATTTCTTATGAAGGATCTAATTTCCTGGGAAGACAAATTTTGCTGGAGCCTAGTGAGATTTCAAACTGGTCAGCATTCAGTGGTTGGAAAACAGTTGGTTCTCTCCACCCCATCAAACAGCCTTCTGTATACATCAGAATAAAGAACCAAGCCCAAGGTGAATATCTAACAGTCACTGGAAATCTAACTGATTTGAGGGCAATGTCAGTATGCATTTCTCTTTATAATGGAAAAAATACCCAAATGTGGTACTACTGTCGAGGACTCTTTAAATCCAAGGCAAATGATACATGTTTTGATGTTATTGGTGGAAAAGATGTACCTGGAGCTAAAGTAGCTGTGTGGAATGAACATGGGGAGCTTAGGCAAAAGTGGAAGATGAATAAAAACGGAACCATCAGTTCTTACCTTAATGACCAACTTGTCCTTGACATTAAAGGAGGAAGTTATTGTGATAAGACCTATATAATAATAAATGAGCCTATGGAGGGGGAACCTACACAGCAATGTGACATTGAAATATTGTGAATAAAATCACCATCATCACCAAGAGGAGTTAAGGAAGGTGGAACTGTCCCTCATTGTCTTAAGCATGTGAAAAAGGAAGCTACTGAAGTCACAGGCCACTTGAACACAAGCAGATAATGAACTTGTAAAAAAAAAAAAGAAACGTGGCATCATTTTTTTTTTTTGGTCATGTCTTTCAGGTAGTCCAATGATTCTCAAATTTTCCTACATTTATCTGTTTTCTAGGTTTGTTGCTTTAGTTGTGAGATACTTTATACTTGTATTTTTTTCAGTCTTTTGACTTTATTTTAGTATTTCCTATCTCAAAGAGTCATTGGCTTCTATTTCATGTATTCTAAATTTCAAGGAGCCTTTCCCCAAATTCACTAGGAAGGTGAATTGGAAATCAGCCATACTGAAAAGTTAGCTTTCTCCTATATGTCTGTCTTCTAAAATTGGTTCTCTCTTTCTGTGGTCATTACCTGAAGAGAGTCTGGAACTACATGTGTCCTTTCTCAGAGCAAGAATGAAGAAAGAAGTCTGTCCTCTTTCAAGCTCTCAAATGAACTTCATCTGTCACAAAGGCATTCAGAGAGTAATCATTCTTTGCACCAATCCAAAACCATGCCTTGGGAGCAGGAGATGAAATGTCACTGAGCAGTCCAAGCTGGATTTAGTATAGTCGTTTTTCAACCTTTAAGTCATTTTACCTCTCTCTTCAATGACAGTGTCTGGCTCGTGCTTTTCCTCTTTACTTCTCCTTTGTGGCTTCAATATTCGTGTGGATGATCCTTTGAATATCCTGTTCTCACATTTCACCAACCTCCACAACTCCATGCTGTTTGAGAGCGGGAACCGTCTTACTGTTGTTCTTTGCATCCTTTAGCATGACGCGTAGTATACACTAAGTTCTTAATAAATCCTTTTCCATTTATTCCAATTTATTCCAGGGACATTTCATGGGATTTTATTGCATATCTTTGATTCCATTTTCTGACTTCTAGCTCTGCTCTGCCTTGGCTACATCTTGGACTTTGCCATCACCAAAATCTTTTCCATCTCCAGCATCTTGAATTCTGAAACTGTTCTCTCAGAGCACAATCTCTTACCTTTCTACCTTTTTCACTGCCACATCCCTCCTAGACCTACTCTTTTCTCTTACTGGGATTTTTGCTTAAACTAGCTGTAGATAAACATGTTGGACAGCACAAGGTCAAACATCCCTGGGACACTCCATAAGTGACATCTGTACAAGTTGACATTGACCCATTAGTGACTATTCTTTGAGTTTGGCTAATCGTTGAGCTCCTAATCGATGTCTCCATCTTTTTTCAAAAGAATAGCATGAGAAGCATGCTCAAACTTACAGCATCGCCTTTCTTTACCAACCTAGTAACACTGTCAGAAAAAAAAAATAAGATTAGTCTGGCACAATCTCCCTTTTAAAAAAAATTATTGATACCTTTAGTTTTATTACATTTCCAACATTTACCCCAGTATCCTTCCTTATCCCCCTTCCCAGAGAACTTTTCCATTTAATAAATAAAAAGTAAAGAAAAAAAATAAGACAAGATCACCTAAACTGGAAAAGTCTGAACATATGTGCGACGTACCGTAGTTGGAGATATTATACTTCTGCGAAAAAGGGTGGAATGAGAATACCTTCTCATATAGCTTGCTCTTTGTTCTTTTGTAATAGTTACTTTTGGGTTTTCTGGAGTCGTTCTTTTCATTTACATTGTTTTGGTTGTTTTCTCATCTGCGCTTTCTTAGCTCTACGTCATTCTATATAGATCTTATCATGTGCCTTTCTGTTCATCTAGTTTGTCATTTCTCACAGCACGGTAATATTCCATTACGTTTACTACCACAACTTGTCTAGCCATTCCCCAGCTGATTGTATCCACTTTGTTTCGAATGCTATCACAGAAAAATGCTGCGTATGGGACTTTCTCCTAATTAACGGCTTCCTCGGGATGGATGTAAGCCTAGCGGTCTAACCTCAGGATCTAAAAGTATGGACGTTTTAGTTACTTTATTTGCATAATTCCGAATTTTGTCCCAACATGATTGTGCTGATCCACGGCTTTATAAACAATGATTCAGTGCGCCTATTTCCCCACAACCTTTCCAGCATTGTCATTTTGGTCAATGTAAAGGATGTGAAGTAAAAGCCGGGGATTGTTTTTATTTTATTTTTCTTATTATTAGAGACTTGGAGCATTCTTTCATATGGCTGTTAATTATTTCTAATTCTTTCGAGAACCGTTTGTCTATACTTTTTGTTCACTTATCTCTTGGGGAATGGCTTTCGCATTATCTGTTCCTGATGAAGTTGTGCTGGTACTTAGTGATCACTTCTTCTTCTAAATATTCATTAACCATCCTTTTAATAATGTATATGCTAGAATTTTACCAAGAAAAAAAGCAATTATAGATTGCTAAATCTGTTCTCTTATTTTTTTAGGCTTTACATACACGTTCTTATTAAACATATTTTCACATTAGTCACGTCGTATAGAAGAATTACAACGAATGAGAGTAAGTATGAGAAAAAAAAAACAAAACAAATTTAAAAAAGAGAGCAAATAGTATGCTTCAATCTGCATTCAGACCCCATAGTTCTTTCTCTGCATGTGGATGGCATTTTGCATCATGAGTCTTTTGGAGTTATTTTAGGTCCTTGCATTTCTGAGAAGAGATAAGTCTATCAAAGTTATTCATCACATAATGTGGCTGTTACTGTGTACAGTATTCTCTTGATTCTGCTCACTTCACTCAGCATCAGTTCATATGAGTCTTTCCAGGTTTTTATGAAGTCTGCCTGCTCATCATTTCTTATAGCACAATAGTATTCCATTACATTTGTATACCACAACTTGTTCAGCCATTCCCCAATTGTTGGGTATCCCCTCAATTTCCAGCTCTTGGTCACCGTGAAAAGAGCAATATTTTTGTACATGTGGGCCCTTTTCCCATTTCCCCCCACCATTTGTTCCATTCTCTCTCTCCTTTCACCCTGTCCCTCCTCAAAAATGTTTTGCTTCTGACTGCCCTCTCCCCCAATCTGCCCTCTCTTCTATCATCCCCCTCCCCTTTCTTTCATCCCCTTCCCCCCTCCCACTTTCCTGTAGGGTAAGATAGATTTCTATACCCAATTGCTTATGTATGTTATTCCCTCTTTGAGCCAGTTCTGATGAGAGTAAGGTTCACTCACTCTTCCTTACCTCCTTCCTCTTCCCCTCCACTGCAAAAGATTTTTCTTGCCTCTTTTATGTGAGATAATTTACCCCATTCTACCTCTCACTTTCTCTTTCTCCCAGTACATTCCTCTCACCCCTTAATTTTATTTTTTAGATATCATCCCTTCGTATTCAACTCACACCTATACCCTCTGTCTATATATATTCCCATAATAATGAGAAAGATCTTATGAGTTACAAATGTCATCTTCCCATTGTTGCAACAATCCGGCTAGCAACTGCTGTGGGGCTGTAAAACCAACAACAACCAGCTTACAGAATGCTGCAAGCCCAGGTTCTTTTGATCTGCTTTACTAAGGAAAGCAACATTAAGGGGTTAACAATCTCAATTTAATCCAGCATACAAATATCATTCACTTAGTTCAGGGGAAAAAGCCAGCACCCTGAACTTCAGAGCAAATACAAACAAATTACAAACTTACATTTATAAACAGACCAAATATAATTCATAGTTACTAACATCTGAGTTCAGCCGGGAGCTCGATAATGGCTGGCTCAGAGTCACGCATCACTACTGCTGCAGGTCAGAGCTCCGAAAAAGAGAAAGCCAACCTCTGGTTTTATATCTTTTTCAGGGTCAAGGGTGAGTCACACATGCGACTCACCCACATGACCTAAAATTGTCACAAAAATGTGACTTAAACCCAAGAGTGGTCTAAAAGCCTCTGATGTCACAAACGTGTCACTCAAACCCATGTAAACTAGGCTTTCCCTTGAGGGAAGGACTTCATCAAGGACTCCTAATTTAATCAAGGAAACAAAGGCCTAACTCTTCAAGGGCACCTGGCTTAGTTAAGTGCTAAGAGCCCATTTTGATTGCCAATACACCCAAGTAGATGTAAACAGTTTAAACTTATTAAGTACCTTATGATTTCCCTTTCCTGTTTACCTTTTTATGCTCTTTTTTAGTCTTGTATTTGAAAGTCAAATTTTCTACTCGGCTCTGGTCTTTTCATCAAGAATGCTTGAAAGTCCTCTATCTCACTGAATGTCTATTTTTTTCTTGGAAGAATTATACTCAGCTTTTCTAGGTAGGTAATTCTTGGTTGTAATCCTCACTTTTTTGCCCTCTGGAATATCACATTCTAAGCCTGCCAATCCTTTAATGTAGAAGCTGCTAGATCTTGTGTTACCCTGGCTGTGGCTCCATGATACTTAAATTGTTTCTGGCTGCTTGCAATATTTTTTCCTTGACCTGGGAACTCTGGAATTTGGCTCTAATATTTCTGGGAGTTTTCATTTTGGAATCTCTTTCTGGAAGTGATCATTGGATTCTTTCAATTTCTATTTTACCCTCTAGAATATTAGGGCAGTTTACCTTGATTATTTCTTGAAAGATGATGTATAGGCTCTTTTTTTGATCATGGCCTTCAGGTAGTCCAATAATTTTTAAATTCTCCCTCCTGAATCTATTTTCCAGGTCAGTTGTTTTTCGAATGAGATATTTTACATTGTCTTCTATTTTTTCATTCTTTTGGTTTTGTTTTATTATTTCTTGATTTCTTATAAAGTCTCATAAAGCTTCAATTTGCTTCATTCTAGTTTTTAAGGAATTATTTTTTTCATTGAGCTTTTGGACATTCTTTTCCATTTGGCCAATTCTGCTTTTTAAGACTTTGGCTTTTTGGACTTCTTTTACCATTTGGTCTAGTCTGTTTTTAAGGTGTTATTTTCTTCAGTATTTTTTTTTGTCTACTTTACCAAGTTGTTGACTCTTTTCTCATGATTTTCTTGCATCGCTCTCATTTCTCTTCTTGATTTTTCCTCTACCTCTCTTACTTCATTTTCAAAATCCTTTTTGAGCTTTTCCATGGCCTGACACCAATTCGTATTTTACTTGGAGTCTTTGGATGTAGGAACTTTGATTTTGTTGTCTTCTTCTGAGTGTGTGTTTTGATCTTCCTTGTCACCATAGTAACTTTCTATGGTCAGTTTTTTTTTCCCATTGTTTGCTCATTTTTCCAGCCTATTTCCTGACTTTTAACTCTTCGCTAAAGTGGGGCTCTGCTTCCAGGGTGGAGGGAGCACTGTCTCAAGCTTTAGGGGTTTTGTGTAGCTGTTTTCAGAGATACTTCTAGGGACCTGTAAGTTTTCAGTTTTTCTGAGGTGGTATGATCTAAGGAGAGGTGTTTACTACTCTTTTGACCTGAACTCTGGTTTGTGAGTGACCACGAACATTCTTTTATACCCTGGAACTATGAGGAGAGTCCCTCCTCCACTGTGGCCACAAGCTCTGCTATGCTAATGCTTCTCTTTGCCCTGGGACTGCCACCCAGGACCTGGATCCGAGTATGGGCAAAACAACAGAGTCCTGCCTCAGTGCTAGCAAAAATAACCCTGTAATCTCCTTCTGACCAGTTTTTTGACCCCCTTACTGTTCATGGGCTGAGACCTCTGGAAGCAATCACTGCTAATTCAGTTACTCCCAAGGCCTGTTCCTGGTTTGCTGTGGCCAGGGCTGTGCTGGAGTGGCCTGTGCTAGTCTGGGCTCCACTCTCACCCAGGTACAACATACCTTTCCTGCTGACCTTTTAAGTTGTCTTTGGCATCTGTGGGCTGAGAAGTCTGGAAACTGCCACTGCTGCCAGTGATTCAATCTCCTGAGGCCTGCTCCAGGTTTTCTGGGAGCCATTCACTGCTGGCAAAGCCTGTGCTAGACCATTCTCCTCTCTCACTCTGGTGCAACAGACCTTTCCTGCTGACCTTCCAAGTTGTCTTGGGGTGGAAATTTTTTTCACTCCATTCTTGTGGATTCTGCTGCTCTAGAATTTGTTTAGAGTAATTTTCAAAGGTATTTGGAGGGGTTTGGGGGAGAACTCAGGTGAGTCCCTGACTTTACTCCACCATCTTGGCTCTGCCTTTCTTGTTCATATCTTTTGACCACTTATTTACTTGTTGTTTTTCAGTTGTGACTGACTCTTCATGACTCCATTTGGAATCTTCTTTGTAAAGATACTGGAGTGGTTTGCCAGTTCCTTCTGTAGCTCATTTTACAGATGAGGAAATTGAGGCAAACAGGATTAAGTGACTAGTCCAGGATCACACAGTTAATAAGTATCTGAGGGCAGATATGAGCTCAGGAAGGTGACTCTTCCTGACTCCAAGCCCAGCATTCTATTCACTGTGCCCCTAGCTGCCTTACTTATTGAGGAATGGCTATTAGTCATATATATGTGTAAGTGTGTGTATGTATTTTATATAATATATACATACATATATACACACAGATGCATATGCACATATACACATGCATATGTGTGTGTGTACATAGTATCTTGATACCAAAGCCTTATCAAAGAAATTTGATAATTTGAAATTTGATAATTTTTTCCCCTTTCTACCACTTCCTTTCTTATCCTAGATGCGTTAATGTGTCTGTGCAGAAGCTTTTCAGTTTCAAGTAATAAGTTATGTATTTTATCTCTTGTAATTGCCTCTATCTCTCATTTTGTTAATACATCTCTTATCCACAGTTATGAAAGGTACATGATCTGTTTTTCTTCTAATTTTTTTATAGTATGATCTTTAACATTAAGGGTACTTACTCATTTAGAATGTGGCTTAAGATGTTTATCTAAGCCTAATTTCTGCCAGTTTGCTTTTCAGATTTCCTGGCAGTTTTTATTAAATGGGGAGTTTTCCCCTAGGTGATTTATATTTTCCAATTTATCATACATGCATGCATGTCTGTGTGTGTGTGTATGTGTGTGTGTGTGCATGCACTTGTATGTGCATAGTATCTTTTATCAAGCTCTGCTTGGATTTGATTGGCATAGTATTAAAAGTATGAATTAATTTTGGTTGTTTTGTCATTTTAATGATATTGGCACATCTTGGACATAAACATTGAATACTCCTTTAGCTATTTAGGTTATTCTTTATTTCTTTATGGAGAGCTTTGTAATTGAATCTATACAAGTCTTTTGTGTGCTTTGGGAGGTTGTTCTCCAGATAGTTTATGGATTTTGTAGTCATGTGGAATTGAATTTCCCTCTTTATTATTGCTTCTTGTGTTTTGTTATTATTATATAATAATGCTATTGACTTTTGAGGATTTATTTTGTTGCCTACAATTTTGTTAAAGTTATAGTCTCAATTAATATTTTTGCCGATTCCCTGGGGTTTTCCAAATAAGCCACTATATCATCAGCAAACAGGGATAATTTTATCTCCTCTTTACTTATCTTTATTCCTTTAATTCCTTTCTCTTTTCTTATTGCTAGTACTAGCATTTCCAGAATTCTACCACATAATAATGGGAAGAGTGGGCATCCTTGCTTCAGTCATATTTATTGGAAGAGATTCTAGTGTATCTACATTGCATATGATGCTTTCTTTTCATACTTTTTATGATATTTTAAAAATATACCTCTATGCCTATACTTTGTAAGGTTTTTAGCATGAAAATGTTGTACTTTGTTAAAGTCTTTTTTTGAATGTATTGAGATAATCATGTGGTTTGGGATGCTTTGGTTTTTAATATGATTATGTTGATTGTTTTCCCAATATGGAACCTGACTTGCATCCCTGGTATAAATCTTACTTAATCACAGTGAATCATTTCTTGGATAAATCACTGTAGTTGATTTGATATTTTGAATTGATGTTCATTAATGATATTGGTGTATAATTTTCTTCTATGTTTTATCTTTCCCTAGTTTAGTTATTAGGACTATACTTGTTTCATAGAAGGATTTTGGTAGGGTGCCTTCTTTCTCAGTTTTTCAGAATAATTTGTGAAATATGGGTACTAACTGTTCTTCAAAAGTTTCATAAATTCTCCTATGAATTCTAGGTTTAGGAACTCTTTTTTTGGTTGATCCTGTACAATTAGATCTATTTCCTTTTCTGAGACCTTAGCCAAAAGTGAAGTGGGAGCTTCCTGAATACCTCCAAGGGGAGAGAAGGACTTCTGGTAATTAGAAGCTATGAGTTACCCGCTATGAGCCCACTCTCCCCTTGTACTCCATCTTCACTAATGGGAAAGTGTGTCGAGTCAAGTAAAGTAAACAAGTTTTTATTAAGTACCTAAAAGTGAAAGGCACTTTGCTAAGTGCTGGGGGTTAAAAAAAAAAAAGGAAAAAAAAATCCCCCTCATTTTAAAAAAGCTCACAGTCGCAGGGAGAAATGTTATACAAACAAGTTATAAACAAACAAGATAAATTGGAGATAATCTTATGAGCCTTTAAGGCCCTTGCATTAAGGGAGAGTAGGAAAGGTTTCTTGAAGAAGATGGAATTTTAGTTGGAAAGATAAGAAGGAAACAAGCATTTTTAAAAAATATTTATTTATTTATTCATTCGTTTATTTATTTATTCTTTTGCTTTTTGGCAGGGCAGTTGGGGTTAAGTGACTTGCCCAAGGTCACACAGCTAGTACATGTGTCAAGTGTCTGAGACCGGATTTGAACTCAAGTCCTCCTGACTCCAGGGCCAGTGCTCTACTCACTGCACTACCTAGCTGCCCAAAACAAGGATTTATTAAGCTAACATTTATATGGCGTGTTAAAGACAAAAAACAGTACATATATGCTAAATAGACACAAGGGATTTGAAAAGACAATAGCAACTGGGGAAAGGGGGAAGAGAATCAAGAAAAACTTCATGTAGAAGTAGGCGTCTACTGAGTCTTAAAGGAAAGTAGGGCATAGGTGAGGAAAAGTATATTTCAGGCATAGGGGAACAGCCAGTACCATGGCACAGAGAAAAGGGATGGAGTATACTACATGAGGAAGAACAGCCAAAAAGTCAGTTTAGCTGGATTATAGAGTCTATGAAAGTGTATGTATGTATGTGTGTGGGTGTGTGTATGCATGTATACACACATACACACACATTTTATACATATGTACATATATATATGTATATATATATATATATGTATATATATATATATATGTATATACACAGTAAACCTGAAAAGGTAGATTGGAGCCAGATTGTTAGGAGCTTTAAATACCAAATAGAGGAGTTTGTATTTGATCTTTGAGGTAATGGGGAACCATTGGACATTATTGAGCAAGGGTGTAAGAAAGATGGATTGGAGAGGGGAGAGGCCTGGATCAGAGAGATCAATAAGCAGTCCACTGCAGTAGTCTCAGGGAAAGATGATGAGGACCCAAAACAGGATGGTGTCTGTGTGAGTAGAGAGAAAAGAATGGATGTGAGAGATGTTGTGGATATAGAAATGACATAATTTAGCAACTGATTGGATATGTGGAATTGAGAAGTTGAAAATGACTGAGGTTAAGAACCTAATTGGAAGGATAGTAGTTCCCTTGACAGAAAAAGTTTTTTTTTTTTGAAAGATAATGAGTTCTATTTTAAGTGCTTGGAGTTGGAGATGGCTATAAGGCACCTAGTTTATAATGTCCAGTAGGCAGTTGGCATGCGAGACTGGAGCTCGGGAAAGAGACTAGGGCTGGATATATAGCTCGGGGAAATATGATTCATAGTGGCAATAATCGAGCCAATAAATTTACCAAGAAAGTATAGAGAAGAGAGGCCTGAGGACAAAGCCTTGGGGTTATACCTACAGTTAGAGGGTATCTAATGGTTATCTAGAAAAAGAGAATGAGTAGTTAGAGAAGTAGGAGAATCAGAAAAAAGTAAAATCCTTAAAAAAAAAAACCAACAAAACCCAAACAGACAAATAGGAGAGAGTATTTAGGAGATAAAGACCAAAGTCAAATGCTGCAAAGAATGAAGACAGAAAAAGCCATTGTTCCAGGAAATGCTTATCAGGTGTTTAGCAGATTTGCAAATTATTCAAAGATAGGAGGGATAGTTAATCTGCACTGGATAGCAAGATCAAGATCTTCACAGGTTGGAATGTTGGACCAAATCTAATAATTAGAAATGTAATGAGATAAACATAAGCCTTCCATTTGAGCTCAAGTGGTTTTTTAAAAAAAATCATCTTTGCAAGTCAAGAAGGGGGAGGACTGGTTAGATAGGAGTTCATCTGAGAAAGATCTAGGACTTTTAGTTGGACTGAAAACTTAATATGAGTCAACAGTGAGATATGACAGCCAAGCCTTCCGGGGATAAGGACATGATAGTCCTGCTACATGCTGTTTCCGAGCACATCTGGAACGCTGAATTCAGTTTCAGGAACCACTTTGTAGGAAATATATTGATAAACTTGATTGGGTCCCAAAGAGAGTGACCAGGATGATGAATGTCCTATGAGGTTTGGTTAAAGGAACAGTGGGTGTTTAGCCTGGATGAGAGAAGATTTAGTGGGGACCTGATAGCTATGTTCAAGTATGTGGAAGGGGGATTCCTCTTGTTCTCTTTGGCTTTAAAGCAGAGGTGTCAAAGAGCTGAAGCTCAAGGGCCCATTGCAGACCACAACCCTACTGAGTGTAGCCCCAACCACATCAAAATGTAAATGGAAAATATTTGACCAAAAAAAAATACAATAGAACATAGATAATGTAAACAGATAATATTAGGTTAGATAGATAATGTTAATAAGTGGTTTTCTAAGTCTATATGCCTCCTATTTGAGTTTGACACCACTGACCTAGGCTAAGTAGAAGGTAAAAAGAGGTAGAAGTTAAAAAGCTTTAAATGTAGGTTTTATATAAAGAAAAAATATTCCATCAAATTGGCAATCAGAATTTCAAATAATCATATATCAAATTGGAATGACTGCCTTGGGAGGCAATGAGTTCCCCTTCACTGGCTGTCTTCAAACATAGACTGGATAGCTACTTGTCATGCTTGCTGTAGTGGAATATTCTTTTCCAGGTATAGCTTGGCTTAGATGGTCACTGAGATCCCTTCCAACCCTTGAAATGCTGTGAAATTCTGTGAATTCTTGTTTCTCTCACCAGATACTGTTTGCCAGGTTATACTGGTTGCTGTTTTCCATAGGATCTGGCTCTTGGCTCTAATTTGGGACCTTAAAAATTAGATTGCAGGCCTTGGATTGCTACCAGTGATGGAAATGTAGTGGTCGGGTGTACCTCTTCTAGTCTCCTTGAATAGAAAATTGAGGTTCAGGGAGCTTGGAAATCACTGTTTAGCAAACAGTAGAGGCAAGACAGAGAGTGTGTGTGTGTGTTGGGGTCTCATAATGAGGAAAGAATTAATTAAGGGAGAAAATGTTGGGAAGGAGAGCAGTCCACAAAACTGGAATTTTCTTCCTTTTCTGTTTCTAGCCAAACCTAGGCACTAAAAATAGCCATTTGTAGTCTATAATTTTTCATAGTTTATAGAAAACTTTTTGTGCGGTAGGGTGCTGCAAGTGTTATTATTCCCCACTTTACAGATGAAGAAACTGAGGCTTGAAAGATGAAATGACTTACCCCCAGTCACATAACTGTTAAATTTAAGAGCAGAGACTTTAACCCAGGTGCTCTGATTCAGTCCAGTGATCTTTTCATTGACACTGTCCTGCTTCATACTGAATTGGAGGATGGTAGGAGAAAGCAGAAACAAGTTTGCTAAAACCTAGACTTTTCTAAAATATCAGTTCTGAACACTGGAGTCCTAGGAATCAATGTTAATATTTCCTCCTTCTACTCTGAAACTCAGTCAGTTTATTTCTCCTCCCTCTTCTCACTTCTGAGCACACAGTTGGGTGCCTAATACATTATTGAATTAAAGTTTCAATTATAAGTGTGAGATTTTTTATTTTTAAGCTCAGATCATCTATCAGTTAATTGATGAAGCATATTTCTCCTTCACCTATTTGAGTCTCAATGTCCTCATATATAAAATGAGATTAGTAATATTTGCTTTCTGTTCTCAAGACAGTACAGTTTGCTTTGGGGATATGAAGAAGTACAAAAGTCACCTCTCTCAAGGAGCTTCCTCCAGAAAACACAACCAGTATGCAAAGGCCCATTCAAAAATGTGATCTTCCTGGAAGACCTGCTCTAATGCCCCAAATTAATAGGGCCCAGCTGGCACAAGTTTAAATCCTTTGAATAGAGAAGGCCACCATAAAACAAGTGGAAAGGTGAGCACAATGGGTAGGAAATTAAGATACTAAATT
Organism: Phalanger gymnotis; assembly: GCA_028646595.1. Lineage (NCBI taxonomy): Eukaryota > Metazoa > Chordata > Mammalia > Diprotodontia > Phalangeridae > Phalanger > Phalanger gymnotis. The sequence continues at coordinate 238,286,069 of CM053625.1, forward strand.
ACTATGTGATATTGCATTCACTTGGCAAAGTAGACTGTCTTTGGAATTTTATTATGTTTCATGTATAATATTTTAAAGATATTCAGTGTAAGTTAAACTATGATGGGGAAAAAAAAACTTGAGAAACAACAATAACAAAATGGAATTTCCCCCAGTCTAGCTGAGAAAATAAGACCTTATCTTGCACAATAGGCAGGAAACAAGAGTTTAAAGAACACAGGTGAATTAAAGGCAGATGGGTGGCCAAATGAATAGAACATCGGACATGCAATGAAGATCTGAATTAAAATTTTACCTCACACATTAGCTGTGTGACTTAACCTTTCTTTGCTACAGTTTTCTCACCTATAAAATGGGGGTAATAATAGCACCTACCTCCTAGAGCTGTTGTGAGAGCAAAATAAGATGACATTTATAAAGCACTATATGGGGCATTCCAAAGACCTTGGTGGAGTTTTAAACTGTGTAATCTTTTAAGATATCATAAAAAGATTTTTTAAAAAAAGATTTAAGATATCTTAAAGATTAAAAAATTAAAGATTTAAGATATCTTAAAAAAGATTTAATAGCTTAAAACTGCACTAAGACTTTTAGAACATTGAGACACTCCATATAAATGCTAGCTATCATAATTATTGAATTTTTTAAAAATTGTATTTTTTCTAATGATATGTAAGAGCAACTTTTAACATTTGTTTCTTTAAAAATTTGAGTTTCAAATTCTCCCTCCCTCCCCTCCCCTTTTCCTAAGAAGGCAATCAATTTAATATGGATTATACATGTATAGTCATGCAAAACACATTTCCATATTAGCCATGTTGCAAAAGAAAATACAGGCAAAAAAATAAAGTAAAATAAAGAAAGCAAAAAAAATATACTTTGATCTTCATTCAGACTCTGTCAGTTCTTTCTCTGGAGGTGGATAGCATTTGTCATCTTTCTCTTCATAATTGGCTTAGACCATTGTATTTCTGAGAATAGTTAAGTCATTCACAGTTCATCATTATATAATGTTATTACTGTATACAATGTTTTCCTGGTTCTGCTCACTTCATTTTGCACCAGTTCATGGAAGTCTTTCCAGGTTTTTCTGAGAGCATCTTGCTTGTCATTTTTTATATACAATAGTATCCCATTTATAATCATATACCACAACTTGTTCAGCCATTCCGCAGCTGCTGGGCATCCCCTCAATTTACAATTCTTTACCATCACAGAAAGAGTTGGCTAGCTATTATTATTAAAAGGTTCTTTGTGGCTTCTGCTGAAAAAAAAAATCTTGGACTTTTTTCCTTCCATTTGAATCTAGAGAAATTTCCTTTTGGAAACAAGGAGAGGAAGAAGTGAGTCAGGAGAGCTTGAGAGAGGACTCAGAGGGCTGGAGAGACACAGAAATGAAAAAGCAAAGTAGAGGTGGGGAGGTTGGGGGCAGGGGATATGGTGCTTAGTACCATGCGTCACTGTCACTACCCTAACCAGGGTTGAGCTCCCACTGCTAGCCCTGGTTGGTTCGTTAAGTGGATTCTGTCCTCTAGGTCAAGGGTCCTTAACCTTGTTCTCTTTCTCTCTCTCTCTTTTTTTTTTCATTGTAGATCTCTTTGGCATTCTGGTGAAGTCTCCATATCCCTTCTCAGAATTTTATTTTTAAATACATAAAATAAAAGGCAGCTAAATGGTGCAGTGGATAGAGCAGAAAAAGCTGAATTCAAATGCAGCCTCAGATGCTTACAAGGTGTGTGACTCTGGGCAAATCACTTAACCTTTGTGCCTCAGTTTCTTCAATTGCAGAATGGGGATAATAATAATACCACCAGGTATTCCAGGTGAGTAGTGCTTAAAGAAATGTTGGTTTATGGTTTCTTATCAATAAAATGAAGGATTTGAATTTGTTGTGAAGATCAAATGAAATAAAAGCACTTAGTACAATGGCTGGCACATAGTAGGTGCCTGGCACATTTAATAGATGCCCATTTCCTTCCTAAAAGATTACAAATGGAGACCAACTATACAGAAATAAAGATGTAATTATTTTTCCTATCCATGTTCAAGGGACCCCATGAAGCCTATGCACATATCCCCTGAGGGTCTGTGGACTCCAGATTAAGAACCCTGCTTCTTGTCTCCCATCATATGTTATGGACAAAGTAATGTATGAAGTATATTGGGCTAGGAAAGTATCCTGGAGTCATTTAAGTTCTCTGCCTGTGGGTTTCATTATCTGTATAGGGCTAATAATGTCCCTTCTGTTTACTTTATAAGGTTATTGTGAGGGTGTTGTTGTTCAGTCATATCAGACTCTTCGTGTCCCAGTTTGGGTTTTCTTGGTGAAGATACTAGAGGGCTTTGCCATTTCCTTCTTCAGTTCATTTTACAAATCCAGAAGCAACCAGGGTAAAGTGACTTGTCCAGGGTCACAGAGCTAGTAGGTATCTGAGGCTGGAGTTGTCAGGAAGATGAGTCTTCCTGATTCCCATCCCAGTGCTCTAGGAAAATATTTTAAAATACTATACAAATGTATGGTTTTATTGAATTCCCTTTCCCTGAGAGGGTCCCCAATGCTGGATTCTCTCATTCTCTGGGCTTGGGAGAAGTTATTTTTCTTCCACCTGTGGAGAGATAAAATTAGAATGTTGACCCTGGAACTCATCACTAGCAGGTGGTTACTGTGACTCTGAAAGGGCATATTCCACCTGGGCAAAGTCTCACCCGAAGGCAGCTTATGCCTGCCCGTTGGGTTAGGAGGGCAGCTCATTGTCCTCCCACTCCCTTCAGCCAGATGGAAGAATCCTCCACCTGCATCTCTAGGTGGGGAAGGAGTCTGCAATTCCAGGGTCATTTGGGTTCCAAGCAACTCTCCATTCAGGAATATGGTAAACTCAGACGCCCCCCTGTGGTTCTGAGTGGAATGGATCTAGCTGACTATGGGGGACAGGCAATGATGGGGAGGAAGGGAAATGGGGGTTGTGTGTCCATCTAAGGTGAGTAGTGCTTAAGGAAATGTTGGTTTATGGTTTCTTGTCAATAAAATGAAGGATTTGGACAAGATAATCGCTAGGGTCCTTTCAGCTCTGATGCCTTATGATTCTTATGAACTGAGATTCTTTGACGTCCTGGAGTCAGGATGACTAGAGTTCAAATCCACCTTCAGATACTTACTAGCTCTGTGACTCAGGACAAATCACAAACCTCTATCTGTCACAGTTTCCTCAGTTGAGGAATGGGAATAAAGGTAGTGCCTATCTTCCAGGGTTATTGTGAGGACAAAAAAAAAGATAATATTTGTAAAGCACTTTGCAAACCTTAAAGTGATACATAAATGCTAGCTATTATCATTACTACTACTGTTATTATTATTCAGTGACCCTTCTATTCTTGATCTGAGGCACATGCTAAGGACTGGGAAAGAACTTGAAACTTGACACATGGAGATCCATCCTCCTTGGGCTATGTAAAAGTTGGGAGTAGGGAGGAGACAGGGAGAAAAAATGGTCCATAACATAACTGAAGACCAAAATTTCATACTCTGACCCACTTCTAGATTTAGTTTACCTACAAGACCATTTGTGTTTCCTTTGGTCTTGGATCTAGATAGAGAATGCTGCATACCCATAGGTGGAATTGCTTTGGGGTAATGGCCTAACTTCACCTCCAAACAATCACTATGGTTTTTTTCCTTTTGCACAAGTAAATCCCATTTGCAGCAGAGGGCCTGAGATCCAAAGGACTTTGTCTGATTCACAGGAGAAAACTGTTATAGAAAGGCTTGCTGGGTTGGCAGTCACAGTACCTAGGTTTGACTCCTAGCTTCATCACATACTACTTTTATAATAATAGGCAAGTCAGGTAACTACCTCTTTGTGCCTTATTCTTATTTTCTTCTTTATTTTTGAGGGGGGAGGACAAGCAATTGTGCTTAAGTGACTTGCCCAAGGTCACACAGCTAGCAAATCTATCAAATGTCTGAGGCCGGATTTGAACTCAGGTCCTCCTGACTCCATGGCTGGTGCTTTACTCACTGGGCCACCTAGCTGCTCTCCTGTAAAATGAAGGGATGGGAAACTTTCTCCTTCTAAAGCCTTGACCTTGTATGCTTACTTCCAGAGTAACCTGCCGTTGTTACCTCTTTCCAAGACCTCTATATCATATGCTTGTGCAGGTTCTACCCAAAATTGCCTGGGGAGCTTGGATTTTCCTAAACTACCTTAAATCTCTGGGCAGAATCTGGGTTCTGTTCAGGAAGGTGGGGGCTTTTATGATGCTCTGGAAAGAACCAAGAACCATAATTTCAACTATCACCTAATTTCTCCTTCCCTTCTTTTCCACCCACATTTTATCTCAGTCCTCTACCCCTTTCCCTACACCCCCAACCCTCCAAGTAGCATATAGAAGTGATTTTCTCTAGCAAAGATATTGCCCTAAAGGAGTTTCTACTGGTTAAGAGGTCTGTGCTAGGCAATGAGTGAGATAGGAAGCAATTCCCATCTACTGGTGTTCAGTGTGAATGTCTCTCTCTCTGTAGGTGTGTGTGTATGTGTGTGTGTGACACATATTCCCAATACATACACATATATAAATAAATATATGATGTATTTTAATATTTTATATATTCATATAATATTATATATTATATTCACATATATTTTATATGTTAATATATCCTTGTCTTGGGTAGGAGAGGTCCAGAAAATAATTTAAATAACTTTATAAAACCCTTGATAACTGCATCTCTGTATGGAAGGGTAGTATCTGTGCAGGTGGGCCTACATGTACATTTGTGGGTAAGTCTAGGTTCAAATCCTGACTGTCCCTTGTGATAGAAGTGACAAGTCAATTCCCATTTTTGAGTCTCAGTTTTCTCATTGATAAATTGAGTAGATTGGGTTAAATTCTCTACAAGACCCCTTCTCTAGCACTGTTACTTAACTCTTGACGTTACTTCAGACAAGCTATTTCCCTTCTCTGGGCTTTAGTTTCCTCTTCTGCATGAGAAATTCTCTAAGTTCCCTTCCAGGCCAACATTCTATGGTTTTATTTGGGGATGTTTCGGATGTGTGTTTTTCTAGACTGCTTTCATTTCTCAAGTTGGTTTTTGGGTCTACTTGTTTCCACAAGTCAGCCACTGTATGTCTGTACATCAGCATGAGAGGGAGTCTGCATCCGTCCCCTGGTTTCTGTGTAGGCTTGAGTCTCTTGGTTTCTGTCTTTGTGTCCCAAACGACATATGGGCTGGGGCTTAGTACAGCTGAATCTTCTTTCATGCTCTTTTTCTTTCTAAGCTGAAAATACAGGAAGCTAAAGTGTGAAACCCGAAGTCATCGAAAATACCACACGGCCTGTCGTCATCAAGATAGACCAGTGAAGGGCCGGGGACTCCAGGGAGAGAGGAAACAAATTTGAGAGAAAAGGAGGACAGGAGGAGAGACAAGAAAGGATTGTAATAAGAGAGTTAAGCGGCAGGCAGGAACATCGCCATGGTCGAGAGATGGGTGAGGTGATAGTAAAGCAAGGCTTCCTGTACTTTCAGCAGCAGCAGACTTTTGGGAAGGTAAGGAGCCTGGGAGTGGTCTGGGCTGAGGGCTGCTACAGAGGAGCCTCCCTGGGTGCTCCAGAGCCCATGTGGATATCCTAGGGATCCTGAAGGCTATCCCTAGGGCTCTGTGCAGACAGATCCTAGCCTCCAGAGTGAAGCTTCTAACGAGATGATCACCGTCCTCTCCCAAGTCTTCTGCCCACTTCGCTGTGACTTAAGAGTGCCCACTGCCTTAGGGGAGAGAAAGGGGGCAAATTCAAGTGTCCATTGCTCTCTTGGTAGTACCTTCTACACCTGGCGGGGTGGGAGAATAGGCAGCGGGGGTGATTGGGATTGGGGGTAGCTTCTCTTTCAGCAACCTAAATAACCTTGCTTGGGGTGCAGTTTGGGTCTTTGGTGCTTCATGGTCTCACACTCCTTGGAGACAGATGTCTTTCCTGACCTTATATCAGTGCCCAGGAGCTCCTTTTTCAGTGATTATTGGGGAAAGAAAGCAGAAAAGAACCTTGGGAGAGTTGAGGGAAGTTCCCTGAACCTGGATCCTCTTGTGAAAGTCTACCCAGGACTGGAGGACTCGTCTCTAGGTTCTCCCTCCATTTTCCTCATTCTTCTTTGGAGTTTGGGACCTGAATGGTTCCATAGCTTGAGCTGATTTTTTGCCTTGGTTCTGGTATCTCTCTGAGCCATGATCTGTCTGTGTGGGTTTTCTTTCACTTTGTGTCTGAATATTTTTCCAATTGACTGTCTTCCTCAATTTTGGGCAATCTTTCTCAAGCCAACTCAATCTTCCTCAGATAGTCTTGGTCTCATTCAGCTCATCTCTATGTGTGTCTACTCACACTGTCTGTTATTCTATCTCTTTAATTGATGGTGCTGGCGGTGGTGGCAATGGCTGCTCCTACTAACTCTGCCTCTTTTTGAAAATTGCCCTTTATTTAGTCTTTCTTAGTCACAATGTCACTGTCTCTGGCCTGCTTCCATGGTTCTGTTTTCCCATGAGTCAGTGGCTGCCTCTTGGGGTGTCCTACATTACCTCTCTATCTTTGTCTCACCCTGACCTCAGAAGTGGCGGCGATTCTGGGCTGTGCTGTATGGAGAGTCCAGCTGTTCCTTGGCCCGGCTGGAGCTTCAGGAGGGCCCTGAGAAACCCCGCCGGGGGGAGGCTGCTCGGCGAGTCATCCGGCTCAGTGACTGTTTGCGGGCAGCTGAGGCTGGAGGGGAGGTTGGCAGCCCTAAAGATACCAGTCCCTTCCTGTTGGAGACCACTGAGCGCTTATGCCTTCTAGCTGCCCCTACCCTAGAGCGCAGTGAATGGCTCCAAGCCATTTGTCACCTGGCTTTTCCGGTGAGGAGCCAAGAGGTTGGATCTTGAGCTGAGCAGGTTGGGGTAGGAGATACAGGAGGGGGATTGCTAGATACTTCCTGGTGGGAATGTCCCCTCAAGGTATATTGGGATTGAAGAGACAGGACTAGGGTGCCTTGGCAGGTAGCAGATTAAATTGGGAACAGTCTAAGAGATGAGAGGGATAGCTAGTGTGAAGAAGGCAGATTTGGGTGTGGAGAATGGGCTTTACAGGCGCTCTCTGGACACAGGTAAGAGATATTGGGCTTATTTTGGGGATTGGGACGAGGGTAAAGCAGCTCTTGGTGGACTTTTGCCCCTTTTCTTCAGTTGCAGAGAATAGATCGGAGGGAGCCAGTAGGGCAGGAAGATTCAACTTCAAAGCAGCATGGTTTGCCATGCATGGAAGAGAATGTCCTGTATAGCAGTGCACCCTCAGGTGAGAGGGAGCTGGCTTGATTCCCCCCTGAATTAATTCTGAGGGCTAGAATGCTCTCTGACTATGAGCGTTGCAGGGGTCAGGGGATTGGATGGAGGGGAGTGGCAGGGCCCCTTCCATGGCCCACTTTCTTCCTGCCTTGTGGGTTTGGGCTTGGCCCTCTGCTTGGCCTCTCTCTAACCCCCCTCTCCCCCCCAACTTATCTCTAGCTCACCATCACATCCGGGTGTGGTCCAGAGGAGGGGTGGGGGTGGGGACCAGAGACATGGACAGCAAGATCAGTCCAAGGTATAGTCCCTTCACCTTGGCCCAGTCCCTTCGGTCTTGTCTCTGCTAGTTTCAGGGTGGTCGGAAGGCCAAGATGCCTAGGTGACAGTGGCAGGGTCATTCTGAAACCTTCATTTTCCTGATTTATTTTATTCTGGGTTGTTTTGTGTTCCTGAAGTATCTGATGGTAGACTAAGCCAATCCCTCTTTCTTCTCCTCTTTGCCCCAGTCCACACACCCTAGTAGATGAGGGCAGTTGGAAGTAAAGAGGTCAGAGTGAAGAGCCCTCCCCCCCCTTCCCCATTGTAATCTTTCTCCAGGTAGGCACCAGCTCGTATCTATGATGAATAGGACAAAGGTTTCACTTGCAGCTGGGCCCCTATGGATGGGAGTTGGAAGACTTGAAACCACTGGGGGTTCTGGCAGCGGCAGCAGCTGCAGGCAGGATGTGGGCTTGAAGCTTGGAGTGGATGTGGCTGGGGCTAGATGCCTGACGGGGTGAATGTGTCAGGTCGAAAAGAGAGACTCTTTTCTGGAAGATTTGGGGAGTGTGAAATCATTCAGAGAGATTCTGCTTTTAGGATAGTTGGGGAAAGAATGTTGCTCTATGGACCTTCTGTGCCACTCAGAGCAGAGGTGACTAAGGCCGGTTTATCCCAAATATCCTCTTTTTTTTTCATAAAATTTTAAAATACCTTTTGTTTTTACATCACCTTTATCTTTAGGAAATTTTATTAATGTCTTCTGTTTTTATTTCGTCTGTATTTCCCAATATATCTCTCCCCTTCCTAAGGAGTCATCCCTTATAACAAAAAATAAAAGAAGAGAAAAAACCAGGCAAATAAAGCAATTCAGCAGAACTAGCCAACAAATCCACTGAATCTGGCATTACGTGGTCCTCCACTCTTCTGCAGCTCTGCCTTATCTCTTCTTTAGTGTAACTTTGCAGCATTCCCACAATGACCTCTTTCTCTTCCTTAGTGACCCCAAAGAAAGATTTTGTTGTGACTGTGAGACCCACAGAAGCAAGTGAGCGGTGTCGGCTTCAGGGGTCTTATAAACTTCGGGCAGGAGAGAGCGCTTTAGAGCTTTGGAGTGGCCCTGAACCAGGCACTGTACTATATACTTGGCCCTACAGATTCCTTCGACGATTTGGGAGGGATAAGGTAATAGAAGGCTGTGTGTGTGTGTGTGTGTGTGTGTGTGTGTGTGTGTGTGTGTGTGTGTGTGTGTATGTGTGTGTGTGTGCATGTGTGTGTGTGTGCTCATGAAGGGGGATGGGACATGATTAAAAAATTTTGGGGAGGAAGGAGGTGAGGTGAGAGAAGGAACGTGATTGAGGGTGGTTAGAGAAAATATAAGGAAGAGGAGGATTAGAGAAAGGGGAGGAATGGACAAGGATGTGAGGGGAGTCAAAATGTGATGGAGAAGGAAAAAAAGGGTGGGGGATAAAGGGACAAGAAATGAGGTGGTAGACTGGGGAGAGTAGAATGAAGTAGAATGAAGAAGAGAGAATAGGAGTGTGAAGTTAAAGTGGCAGATACAGGTCAAGGAAGAGAGAACTGGAAAGATGGAAGTCTTTGGCTATTAGAGAAGAGTGGGTGTTCAGAGAAGAGGGCATAAATACTCGAGGCATGGGCAGAGCTGTAACTGGTAATTTTTGTTTCGAGGCCACAACTACAAACCAACCACTTGGGGCAAGCAGCATCCTCGGTTAAGGATGAGACCAGGACACTGCCTGGTGTGGGGAAGACAGAGACTTCATACCCCTTGTGTGAGGCCATTCTAGAAAAGGTTGCAAAGTAGGTGAGGGGCAGGAGCTCATTCTGGTCCATCTGGTGGCCTTTTTTTTTTCTTTTTGCCTTTTTTTGGCAGGGCAATTGGGGTTAAGTGACTTGCCCAAGGTGTATGTGTCAAGTGTCTGAGCCAGATTTGAACTCAGGTCCTCCTGACTCCAGGGCCAGTGCTCTACTCACTGTGCCATCTAGCTGCCCCATTCGGCCTTCTCTTTTAATGAGCTATTTTATTCTTGCTAACCATGTCCTAAACTCTGTTGTTTTTATGCCACTCTAAATTTCTACCCCCAACCTGAAAAAAATGCCTCATGCAATTTACCCTAGTTACTGCTCTGGGCATGCAAAACAAAAGGAGAAGAAATGTTTTAGGGAGATGGGAAATGGCAGATTGGAGAGGCAGGCCATTGACAGACCTTTTGCTCCCACCTCAACATCTAGGTCACATTTTCCTTTGAGGCAGGCCGGCGTTGTGTCTCAGGAGAAGGGAACTTTGAATTTGAAACCCGTAAGGGCAATGAAATCTTTCTGGCTCTGGAGGATGCTATTTCTGCCCAGAAGAATTCTGCCTCTTTTGGAACCTCTTCTCAGCCAACCGTAGTATCATCATCCTTACCACTACTTGAAAACCCATATTCTCGGCCTCATGACTCCCTCCCCCCACCATCCTCAACCATTCCTCCTTCCCGTTATCCCAGAGCCCCAGAGGGTGAGTATGCCGTGCCCTTTGATTCAGTGGCTAGGTCCCTGTTGGGGAATAGCTCCAGGGAAGCAATGCCCACCCCCGCCCATCCCTCTGTGGATCCACTCTATGACTGCATCGAGGAACGGTTGCCACGTTACCCTGATCACATTTATGATGAACCGGAGAGAGTAGCTACCTTATCCTTGTATGACAGCCCCCAGGAACCCCAGGGTGAGGCCTGGAGGACACAGGCCACAGCTGATGATGGTCCCACACAACCCTATCAAGGTGGACTGGGTGACTTCTTGGGGGCTGCCCTGTCTGGCTGGTCTGAGGGAGCTGAGTATGACAATGTGGTCCTCAAAAGGAGCCCAAAGTGATGGCAAAGAAGGAGAATTCAAGGAGTCTAGCCCCTGGGGTGGGTCACGCGCCTTGATTATGTTACCAGCAGTAACCCCGAGGGGTAGGAAAGGAGGAGGAAAGGGTTGAATCAATTTTTTCTCTCCTCAGTCTTCTCTCATGCTTCCTCCTTGCAACACAAAGACCCTCCTCCCATCCTGGGAGAAGAGAAAATTCCTCTTTAGGCTCTTTCTACCCAGTGTTTTCAGGATGAGTCAATATCCTGAAGCAAGAAGGGTGCTGTGGAAAAAGCCACACCCAGTCACCCTCTTCCTCCTCCTCTTTCTCTTTCCTCCCCTCTAGGAACTGTTACCCTAAAGCAGAACTCTTCCTTCCCTTATCTCTTAGTTTATACCCACTTCCTGCAAGCTAAGGGGACCCTCCTGCATGGTGGGAGTCTCACAGGCAGCCCCTTCCTTGGTACTGAGGAAGATGGCTACAGTTTTCTGTGATTCTTGGACATTTCTCTGGTATTAAAATCCATCTCTGAAATGTGTATGTGTGGCCTGAGTACTGTGGGGAAGGTAAGGGGTATGGTTCTGTCAAGGGAAGTATTTTCTGCTGAGAGCTCCCTCTACCACCAAGGTTCTCCCTAGGATAGGAAGCATGTTTAGACCTTGGCATCAGAGGACCTGGGTTCAAATTCTATCTCTGGTGCTTCCTACTGTCTGTGTGACCTTGGTCAAGTCATTTAACCTTCTTAGGCCTCAGTTTCCTCAAATGTAAAATGAAGTGGTTAGATTAGATGGCTTTTCATGTCCTTTCCAGCTCTAGATTTATGATCATATGATTCCTTAAGTCTTCTGTGAATGATACAGTATCCTTCCAAAGAGCCCAGAGTTCTAGAAGGCCGCAGAATTGAAAGAATAGGAAAGGGCTTAAGTGTTCCTGTCTCTCTGCAAACATCAGAGTTGGTCCTAGGCAAAATGCTATGTAGTGCAGAGTTTTGTTTTTTTTTTAACACTTTTTGTGTCATGGACCCTTTTGGCAGTCCGGTGAAGCCTATGAACCTTTTCTCAGAATAATATTTTTAAATAATTAAGGGAAATGCTCAATTTCAGTTAGAAGTTAGTGAAACTAAAGAAGTATTTTTCCCCGCTCATCCAAGTTCATGGACCCTCTGAAATTGATTAGGATCTGTAGATGTCAAATTAAGAATCGATGGCACAGTGGAAAGAACCCTGGGTTGGCCAATAGGAGACCTGGTTTCTCATTCTGTATCTGCTCCTATCTTCATGTATGAACTCTGATAAGCCACTTTCCTTCTCTGGATCTCAGTTTCCTCATCTGTAAAACATAATGGTGTTGGATAATATGAGCTCTACGGTCTGTTTCAACTCTGACATATTGTGATTCTAATACTGTGAAAAAATATGATTTAAGTCATTAGGTTCTTTCTTTGAGCTACAGAGTCATTTTAATCCTCATCTCTCACAGTGGAGTGAATTATTCTTAAAGGAATTTCAGATATTGGCTCAACAGTTAAGGACTGTGGCTTTCTGCAGACCCCTGAAACATGCCAGTAGGCAACTTTATTTTGCCCATGCATAAGCCAATCCTGGCTGACACTCTCCAGGTCTAGTTTGGTATGTCACCTTTCTGCTTGCACACCTGCCACTTTAGTATAGATTCTCATCCCTTCTCACTTAGATGATCACAACAGGTTTCTAATTGGTCTCCCTGAAGTCTCTCCCTCCTCCAATCCATCTTCCACACAGCTGCCAAAGTGATTTCCCTAAAGTACAAGTCAGACCATGCCACCTTCCCCTCCAATTTAACAAACTCTGGTGGTTATCTGTTAGCTCTAGGAGAAAATATATCCTTCTGCCACTGAAAGCTCTTCACAACCTGGCCCCTTCCTAGCTTTCCAGTTTTTGTACACATTACTGCTCTCCACGTACTCTCTAGTCTAACCATACTGGTCTACGTGCTGTTCCTTACAGAAAATACTCCATTTCTCATCTCCATGCCTTTCACTGGCTGTCCCCTCCGTTCCCAAAATGTTCTCCCTCATCACCTTTGGCTCCTTCAAGATTTGCCTCAAGAAATAGCTCCTGCCAAAAGCTTTCCCAGTCTCCCCACTGATAATTCCCTCCCGTCAAAGGTTATTTCTTAGGAACTCTGTATCTATATCTATATCTATATATATACATATGCATACATATATATACACACACACACACACACATATATATATAAATATATAATATGTCTTTATGCACATGTTGTCTCTCCCATTAGAAACTAAGTTTCTTGAGGGCAAGGATCATTTTTACTTTTTTCTTTATATCACCAGTGTTTGGCACAGTATCTGTTACCTAGTAAGCACTCAATGAATATTCGTTGATTGATAGGAAGCAGATGGGTCTGTGCTTTGCCATGTCTCTTTGCCTCAAGTACGGGGCCCTTTCTCTTTTTCCTGGGTTCTTCCTTCTGGGTTCTGGTCGAAGATGTCATCTTAGGGATTTCCACAGGACAGCAGTCCAGGTGGTAGTCCCACTGAAGTCCAGAAGGGGCCAGTGTTGGATCATGGTAGAAGCTGCTGGGGGCTCAACAGCTGCTTGGGGATTCGGTCTAGAAAAAAAAAATAAACAAACGACCATCACAACTTCATGAACATGCATTCAGGAGGTAGCTACTGCAGATCCATAAAATCAAATCTAAAGGCCTGAGGATTCTGCCTCTGAGTGTGTGTGTGTGTGTGTATGTGTGTGTGTGTGTGTGTGTGTGTGTGTGTGTGTGTGTGTGTGTGTGTGTGTACTTAATTTATGAGTTTCCCCTCTCAGTGTTTTGGTTTTCCTTTCCTTTCTGTATTAAATGGGAGTGGGGTGTGGAGGGCAGGAGATGTCATGGGGAGAAACGGGTGCAAAGAGGTAGAGGGTAGAAGAGTGGGGAAACTGGGAGAATTAATGGAGTAATGGGACATCATTATTATGGAATGTTTGCATCATGCTCCCCTGTCCTGGTTCAGTACATTTGTCTTGGGTCCTAACCCCATCCTGTGGTGCAGTGTCCCAGTGATGCTCTATTCTTTTATATTGAATCTTGGTCAACTTGTACAATGAATAGAGCAAGGGGCCTTGGAATCAGGGGCCTCGAGTTCAAATCCTCCTGATACTTACTAGCTGTAAGACTCTAGATGAGTCCCTTTAACCTCTGTCTTCCTCAGTTTCCTCATCTGTGAAATGGGGATAATAATAGCACCCACTCCTCCAGGGTTGTTGCCAGGGTAAAATAAGATGACACCTATAAAGTGCTCTGCAAACTTTGAAATGCTCTATGAATGCCGTTCTATCCCAGGGCTCTGTCTTGAGGGTGTGCTTTTATCTGGAGTCCTGCTGCTGTCTCCTTCTGCTGTTCTCTGGTGTTTCATCTTGGTGCTGTTTCCTGGTGTTGTGTCTCAGATCTGTGCCTTGGCACCGTGTCTCAGTGCTGTGCTCTGGCTTTGTGCCCTGGCGCCGTGTCCTGTTGCTGTGTTCCAGTGTTGCCTCCTGGCACTGTGTCCCATAGCTGAAACTTGGCACCTTGTCCTAGGGCTGAGTCTCAGGGCTGTCATATTGGATCCTGGGGCTGAACCTCGGCGTTGTGTCCTGGTGTTACTATATCATGGATTTAGAACTAGGAGGGATCTTTGAGCCTACCTCATCCAACCTTATTTTATAGTTGAAGGAACTGAGGTCCAGAGATGATGAGTGACTTTTCCAGGGTCACACAGGTAGTAAGAGGCAGAGCAGGTGGCTCGGTGGATAGAGTGCCGGGCCTGGAGTCAGGAAAACCTGAGTTCAGATCTGACCTTAGACACTTACAAGCTGTGGGACCCTGGGCAAGTCACTTAACCCTGTTTGCCTCAGTTTCCTCATTTGTAAAATGAGCTAGAGAAGGAAATGGCAGATCACTTCGGTGTCATTGCCAAGAAAACCCCAAATGGAGCCACAGAGAGTTGAACATGACTGAACAACAACCTCTAACTCCAAATGCAGACCTCTTTTCTCTATATCTTGTAGCCTCTCATGTTCCGGTGTCATGCTTCAGGGGTATATTCTGGGGCTGTGCTTGGGTCCTGTACTCTTGTGTTTGTAGCTTCTGGAGCCCTCTTGACAGTCATGGGACCTTTGAACACTCTATCAATTTCAAGATATTTTGTAGGTATAGGTCAACATTCACTCAACATCACAGCTCATAAGCCCCCACCAGAAGTGTATATTTTTAGTAATCCAATCAGCAAGAACACATTATCTTAAAACAAAAGACATTTAATCAAATAGCTTAGTTGATTAAGTGACAAGAAAAGATCCCCTCCCCCGCCAAGGGATATACTCTCCAGTAGATTACTGTAATGCTAACGGGAGGAGTACACATATGTAGAGAAATGCATGGTCAAAGCACAGGGGTAAAAAGGCATGCATGCAGGGACCACATGAGGCCAGGGAATGCACATGAAGGGACACTTGCTGTATCTCTTGTGAATGGGGAAATATTTGAAAGGGAACATATGCAGGGAATGTGTATAGTTTGGGCACTTGTATAGAGGCACTCACACATAGAGACTTACGTGACCAGAACACACGTGTGGTTCATACCTTCATTAATAGATACAGAGTTGATGATCTGTTCTATGGGTGTTATCATGTTGCCCTCTGCTAGACACTGTGTTTGCTCTTCCTCTTGGATGCTGTGCTATCTCTTGGCCATCTGCACTTGTCTCTAGTGTTCACTGAGTTGCTGTCTTCTGCCATCTTTTGATTTATGTCCATTTCAGGCCATTTGTTGCTCTCTCTGCTACTGTCTGAGTGATCTCTGTCTTTGTCTGTCTGTACATCTGTCTGTTTTCTCATTCATTAGATGATAAGCTCCTTGAGTGATTGTTTTTTCTTTGTATCTCCAGTCCTTATCACAGTGCAGGGAACATAGTAAGCACTTAATAAATACCAGTTGTTTTCATTGATTCCTTGATCTTGAAGTGAAGTGAGCTGTGGGTGGTGGATGGGAGAATGATGTAGAATAGTAAACCTTTCCTTGGGCAGGAAGTATTAAATTTCTTTTATTCTGTATAGCCTAAGGTCATAACAGTGGTGTCCAGATAGGCAGTCAGCAAAATCCAACAGATAGATTCAGTTCAAGAACTTTAGCCTTTTGACTATTTCTCTGCTGCTTTCATCAAAGGTTCCTGGCCCCAGTCCATTGGCTGACATATGTTCAGAGAATTCCTTTTAATTTCTGGCAAATCCCAATTATTAGTATCCCTTCAACTCATTTTAGGGACTCTACCCAACAAAATCACTGTTTTAAAAAAGTCAACTCTAGAGGTGTGAAGTTAGCGTAAAGATGCTCTCAACAGCCAACCACCGTCCTTCTGGTTTAAAATGAATTGAGCCTAGGACACATAAGAAAGGTATTAAGGGAAGCCTAGGGTATTTTGTTCTAATTCCCACCTTTACTATGGATACCTGCCAGCAACAATATCTCTGGCCTTTGTTTAGCACGCCTGCCAGTGAACAAACCTCAGTGGTCACCCTACATGTTGTATCACGGTGCTTTACTCTGGTACTGTGCCCTGGTGCTACAGCCTAGAAATATGTTCTGGCTTTGTGTCTCCTGCTCACAGTTCCCTGGAATCACTCTAAAAAACTTGGTACAATGTTTGGGTCATTGTAGGATAGATACAGGACTGCAAATTAGCTACAAACAGCCTGAGATTATTTTGTATGTCTCACAGGACTGGCTACGGTGCAAATACCCCCAAAAGTAGAATATATTTTTATTGATTAACTGAATAAATATAGGAATAAACTAACCAATTAAATTCAGCAGACTTTTATGCAGCACCTATGATGATCAGGACACCATGCTAACTGCTGTGTATAAAAGGATTAAAAACCAAAACATTTGCTTTTTAAACTTTTAAAATGGACATATTTTGTTTTTATGTCACCTTTCTTTCCAAATATACCCCCCTGCCCCCAACCATGGAAGCATCCTTTGTAACAAAGAACAATAAAAGAAAGAGATATTAAACAAACATTTTTAGCAAAACTAACCAACACATCAACTGAGTCAAATAGTATATGCACTGTTCCACACACATAGCCCTTCACCTCAACAAAGAAGAGATGAGAAATGCATTTTCTCATCTGTTCTTCAGGGTCAGGCTTGGTTGTTATGATCATACCGCATTGTTTCATTTTTTTTTAGTCTTCTCCATTTACATTGTTGTAGGCATTGTGAATTATTATTTCCCTGCTTCTGCTTACCTTACATTGTATCAGTTCATATAAGTCTTCCCATGCTTCCCTTAATTTTTTGTATTCATAATTTTTTGTGGAATAATAACATTTCACTATGTCCATGTTCCACAGTTTGCAAAACATCTTTTTCAAAGCACTCCCAATGTAATAGGGGGATAAAATGTATGAAGGTAATACAACGTAGAATAATAGATAGAAAGGCAAGGGAGGGCCTCTAATATACAGAAATATAAATATCTTCAGTGCTCTTGGTTTGGTTTTTCATTAAGTAATCCAGGGCATGTTGACAGTTTTACATGCTAACGGTTAACAGATATAGTAACTGTTCCAAAAGAATCAGTTGACACGTACACATATGCATATATAGATACATACACATATATGTATGTGTGTGCATACCTATATTTAAGTGTATCTATATTTATCTATACCTATATATAAATGAGAGATAGTGTGTCATAGTAGCTGAAGAACTATCCTCAAATTCAGGAATCAGCCAATCTATCAACAAAGATTTATTAAGTGCCTACTGTGTACTACATTAGGGGCGGCTAGGTGGTGCATTGGATAGAATGAAGTTAGGATATTAAGAAGATTCATCTTCCTGAATTCAAATCTGGCCTCAGATACTTTGTAGCTGTGTGAACCTGGGTCAATCACTTAACCCTCTTTGCCTCAGTTTCCTCATCTTAAAATGAGCTGGAGAAGAAAATGGCAAAATACTCCAGTATCTTTGCCAAAAAAACCTCAAATGGTTGAGATAGAGTTGGGCGCTACTGAAACAAGTGAAAGGATAACAGCAATTATGTTAAGTGCTGAGGGTATGAATACAATGAATGTAACAATCTCTATTCAAAGGGATACTGGAGCCCAAGATCATCTTCGGACACATACCAGCTCTGTGACCTTGGGTAAGTCACAACTTCTTTGTGTATTGGGCCACTCTCTAAGACTATTACAATGATGGTGCTAACCTGAATTGGTAGAAGCCATTTCCTCATCTGAGTATTCCCTATATGTATGAAATCACAGGTCGAGATTCTATTCCTATCTTTATATGAACAGAAATATATCACAAAGGGTAAAATATCTTTTTTATTTTTTGAAGAAGATACTCCATTTTGTAAGATTGTTTGATTGACCTTTTTAATTCTTCATTTAATATTTCTTTTTTTCTTCACTTAATATTTCATACGTTAACATTCCTTACATTCCTTTGTGCTATGAGGTGCTCTAAGAAATTTGAGGAGGGAGAGATGGCTTTTGGCTAGGAGATAAGGAAGACTTCAGAGAAGTGATTCCTACCTGTTCATAGGATCAGAGGGTTAGAGTTGGAAGGGTCTTTTTAGGTCATCTAGTCCAATCCCTTCATTTTACAGTTGAGAAAACAGAGGCCCAGAGAAGTTAAACGACCATCCCAAGGTCATGGTAGAAGCAGAATTTAAATTCAGATTACTTGACTCTAATCCCAGTGATATTTTCAGTGTACCATGCTCTTTCCCTAAGGAGAAATATTTCGACAGGTGAAAATGTAGAGGTCTTTCAGTCATGGAAGTCAGCCTCTGAGATTGCCTAGAGGTGAGAGAGGGCAGGACAAGGTCAGGAAACTGTTTGACTTGAAATTATAGTATGTGAAAGAGCCTCATGTGAAGTAAGGCCAGAAAGCCAAGGTTGGAGGTAGATTATGAAGGGCCTTAGATGTCAGGCTACAAAGTTTGCTTTCTGTCATATAGGCAACAGACAGTCACTGGAGGTTTCTGAGCAAGAGAATGACATGGGCATACGTGTGCATTATTTTTCCAGCTCTGTGGCAAGATTATTCTGGCAGCTGTGTGAAGGATCAATTGGAGGGGGAAAAGTCCAGAGGCAGAAGGAACAAATAAGAAGATATTACAATAGTTTGAGGGAGAGAGGCAGGGCCTGGTGAGAGAATATTAACAGAAGAGAGAGAGCCAGAGACAGAGTCTTAGGGAATACCTACCCCTAGAGAGTAGAAGGAGAATGATAGGAACTAAGAAGGAGCAGTCAGAGAAGTAAGAGAAGAACCAGTAGAGATCAGTGTCTCATAAATCAAGGAAGGTTAAAGGGTCAAGAAGAACCTTGTCAAATGCTATCAGAAACGAGGAAGAGGTCCAAGAAAAGGTCACTGGATTTGGCAATCTTACGCATTGGTGAATATGAAAAAAGAAGTTTCAGTAGATGGATAGGAGGCCGGATTGGAGGCTGTTGAAGAATGAGTGGACAGTGAGGAAATGGAGACAGTGAGTGTAGATTATGCTTGCCAAAAGTTTTGTGGGGAAGAAGAAAAGAGAACTATGACAATAGCTTGAGGAACTAGCAGGATCGATGGAAAGTTGGTTTGTTTGCTTTTTGTTTTGTTTTTAAGATGGAGGAGACCTGAGCTTGTTTGTAAACTTTGGTTGGGAGCCAGTAGAAAAGAAGAGACTGCAGGAGAGAGGCAGAGAGAAGGAGGAAGGTCTCAGAAGAGACCAGAGATACACTGTGAACTCCCTCAATTTTCTTCCTTTATAGTCTCAAAACCTTTCTATGATCTTATCCATCTTCTCCTCCCTTTTTCTTTATTCTCAGAGGTTGTGGTGGCCCATTATTTTCATCCCCTACTATCTTCTAGGACCTTGTGTCATGGATTCCCTCCTCCTTTCATTTTCAATATTCCTCTTTCTAGTGTTGCCTACAAAAATGTTCAGATCTCACTCCCTATCCCTAGACAAACAAACGCTGTCATCCTCTTAAAATACAGTCTCAACTTTCCTCACTCTGTGAAAATTTAGAAGTAGCCTACATCCATTGCCTCCATTTCTTTGCCACCCACCTACTCCTTAATCCCATGGAATCCGTTTTCTGTCTCCGTAACTCTGCTAGATTCTTGCCAAGGATGCCAGTGACTTTTTAACTATCAAATCTTGTGATCTTTTTTAAGACTCCATTCTCCTTGACCTCTTGGCACCATTTGGCACTCTTGACTGCTTGCTCTTGGAGACTCTTCCTTTGGCTTCTGTGACACTGGTCTCTCCTGGCTCTCCTTCTATCTGGCAGACTGATCCTTCTGTCTGCTTCTCAGATTTAGTCACTCTTTTTGTCCACTAAGTAGCAGCTGCTCTCCAAGGCCTGTCCTTGGTCCTCATCTTTTCTTTTCTCTATCTATACTCTATCTCTTGGTCATTTCATCCACTCCCATGAACTCAGTTATTGTCTCTATGAGAGATGATTTCCAAATCAGTAATATCCAAGTCAAGTCAATAAGGACAAGTCAATTACTATCAGGCATTGGGAATATAAATAAAAATAAAAATAAACATAGTTCCTCCCCTCAAGTAGCTTACATTCTAATCCTTAGGAGAAGATAATATGTAAAAAGATGTTGAAAAATGGGAGAGGTACATGGAGAAGTACCCACATGGAGGTTGGGGGTGGAGGAGGATGGAGAAAGAAGTCCAGAGAGTTAAGAGTAGAGCACAGAGAGGAATGAAAGAAGAGTGAACATAGCTGGCTTAGGTACTTTCCCTTAAAATGGAGGTTAGGAGAAACTGCCCAATCATGAGAGAGGGCCTGGGCAGAGGTGAGGTGGGGTGATCTTTTGGGGTGAGAAAGCTGTTGGGAGAAATAAGCCCAGAGGATCAGAAATAGATCCCAGAGAGAAATGGAAGTCCTAACCTCTTCTAGTTCCAAATCTCCAACTGCCTTCTGGACAGATTCACCTGGAAGTCCCATTGGTATCTCAGTTTCTCAAATTGGAGCACTGGACTTGAAGTTAGCAGGACCTGAGTTCAAATCCCGAAATAGACACTGGCTTTGTGACCCTGGGAAAATCACTTAACCTCTCTTTGCCTCAGTTTTCTATGATATTATGATTCTATGTTCAAAATCAAACTTGTCATCATCTTTTAAACTTTCCTTTTCTCCCAACTATCCCAGAATTGTCTTAGGCGCCCCCTTTTCTCTCTCTTGATATCAGCTTCCAAGGGGGCTGATTATTATGAAAATCATAGTTTGGGAGCTTCCTGAGAGAAGCCCCCCTCCCCCTCCCAGTCTTTTAAATCCTTAGCACTTAACACAGTGCCTGGTACGTGTTGTTGTTGCTCGGTTGTTTCAGTCATGTCCGACTCTTTGTAACCCCGTTTAGGATTTTCTTGTCAAAGATACTAAAGTGTTTTCTTTTTGAAACCATTTCCTTCTCCAGCTCAATTTTCATATGAGGAAACTGAGGCAAACAGGGTTAAGCGACTTATCCAGGGTCACACAAGTAGTAAATATCTGAGGCCAGATTTGAACTCAGGAAGATGAATTTTCCCGACTCCAGGCGTGGCACTCGATCACTGTGCCACCTAGCTGCCTGGTACATGGTAAGTGCTCAATAAATGTTTTTTGACTGACTGTTGCTCGATCTCTATACAGTCGATGTCCAAGTCTTAGTATCCATCCCAAGTTTCTTACAACAAATGTAGTCCACGTGGACAGGCGTCTTGCTGGACAACTTTATCTGGCTTTCTCTCTGACATTGTGAAATCAACAAGACCTAGAAGAAACTAATTTCCTTCCCTAAACTGACCACTCCTCTAAACTTCCAGATATCTCTCAAGGGTACCAACACATTACAAAAGTCCAGAGCTAAAGGGAACCTCAAAAAAACATGTAGTCCATCTCATACGTGAAAAAAAAAATTCTGCCTATAACATACCTGACAAACCTTTGCTTGAAGATCTCTGGTGAGGGAGGACTCACTACCTCCTGAGGTAGCCCATTTCTCTTTTGGATAGCTCTAACTTTGAGGAAATTTTTTCACCTGTCAAGATTAAATCTGTCTGTCTTGGACTTCTAACCATGGCTCCCAGTTCTCTATCTGCTGGGGTTAAGCAGATCAAATCGATTACCCCTCATTGATGTGGGTCCTTTGAATGTTTGAAGCTAGATGCTGTGTGCCCCTATTTTTAAAGTCTTATCTCTTCCAGGCTGTCCATTCCCAGTTCCTCATAAGATGTTCTGGAAATCCTTCATTTCCTGGTTGCCTTCTACAAGTTGTTGTTATTTGTCTTCTGTTCTTGAAGAGGACTGTGACTTCGGGGAGGTGATGCCATGACATGCAAGTGAATTGGATTTAAGTGAGGGAGGGCTGTGCAAGGTCACCAGCCTCACTTTCACCTCCGGAGCCATTTGGGTCCAATGGCCAGGTATACCTCAGGACACCTGTAGATGGCCTATGATGCAATGGGGGACCTTGGCCTTTTCAAACTAAGTACTTTACCAGGTCTCAGCCTGACTGAGACAATACTCATTCAATGATTAAGGCTTAATAAGGTTTATCAATTATAAAACCTTATTTAAATTAACCAATTTATCAATCTTAATTAAGCTTTATCAATGTTTTTCTAAAACTATACTACCCAGAACTGATCACAGTATTCCAAGCATGGACTGACCAGATAACCATGAGACTATTGTTTTCCTAGTCTTGGATTTTATTCCTCTTTCAATGTAGCTTAAGATCATATTAATTCTTTTGGCTGCTATATCATAGCATATGTTGACTCATAATGAGCTTGCAGTCCACTCAGATCTCCAGATCTTTTTTGGAAAACTGCTGTGTAGTCACATCTCCTCCACCTTGTACTTGGTGAAGTCTACTGTTGGAACCTAAGTATCTCACAGTGTTGTTGCAAAGCTCAAATTAGATAATACCTGTGAAACATTTTGCAAACATTCAAGCATTATATTTCAGTTTTTATTAATTATTATTATATGTTTGCTAAATTTCACCTTGTTAGATTTGGCCCATCATTTTGGCTTCTTGAGATCTTTTTGGAGTCATGATAATCAACAATATATTAGCTATCCCTTTTATTATTTTGTCACTTGAAAATTTGATAAGCATGCCATTTGTGTCTTTACCTAAGTAATTTATTAAAATGTTAAATAGCCAAGTATAAAACCTCTGGGGTATTCCTAGAGACTTCCCTCCAACTTGTCAAAGAATCATTAAAGGCTTTGTTTTTCTAGCTTTCTCAATGGGTGAAGGAGGAGAAAGAGAATGGGAAAGAATTTAGAACTGAAAAGAAAATCAAATTAAAAAAAGAAAATGAAACATTAGTAACTAATCTTTCAGAGCTACCATTCAAACAGCTCTGAACCAACTTAACTGTAGTATTATCTAAATTGCATTTCTGTATTTTGCTCACCAGATCAGCACTCAAGGCTTGTTAAATGCTTTGCAAGAATCTAGGTAAACCTATCTACAGTATTTCTCTGATCTGGTTGTCACAAAGGAAATGTGGGAGGTCTGGCATTGACCTGTTCTTGATGAAGCAGTGTTCTCCCTTTATGATCATCATTTCCTTTTTTCTACACGTCCACTGATCATCTCTTTAATAATATGAATTTTGCCAGGAATTGAAGTCAAACCTTGTGGTTTATAGTTTGCAAGTTCTATCGTCTTTCCTTTTTGGGAAGTCCAAATATTTGCCCTTTTTCAGTTTTATAGTATGTTGCCCATTATTCATGATTTTCCTAAGACTGTTGATATTGGTTTAGCATTCTATCCCATCCCAATCAGAGTATGGAAAGGACCCTGAGATGTAATTTTGTTGGCTGCTGACTTGAACTCATCAAGGCCAGTTATTTGTTCTTTCATCATTTCCATGCGTACTTTGGATTTCACCTGATTAGTCATTTTTGTTCCATCCTTTTGAATCCAAAGATTGTTCTCCTTGGCAGGGTAAACACAAGTAAACAAACAGTTGAGCATTTTTGCTTTATTGCTGTTGACTGTGAGCAATAGTCCTATTACTTCTTTGATTCTCCTGTTTTCCCTACATAACTGGAGGGAGTGAGGTTGCCAAGTGGATAGAGTGCCGAGCCTGGGATCAAGAAGACTTGTTCAAATCCTTTTTCAGACACCTAAAAATTGAGTGACTCCTGAGCAAGTCACTTAACCTCTGTCTGCCTCAGTTTACTCAACAGTGGGATAATAGCACCTCACTCTCAGGATTGTCGTGAGGATCAAATGAGGTAACGTTTGTAAAGCTCTTAGAGCGGGGCCTGCTACATGGTAAACACTTAATTTCTCTTCTTCCCAGAAACTCTGAGGGTCTCCCCCTCCCAGACTGATTCTTTTGGGAAGGCAAGCTAGGTCATCCGTTGCCTCAGTTCTTACGTAGCCTTTAATCGCCAAATGGGCATTACTTCAGACAAGTTGAGACCCAGAAAAGACCTTAGCACAAAAAGGCTGAGGTCTCCCACTGCATCTGGGAGTCATCGTGACCTGTGTCTTGCCTCTGGACTCCGATGACTCTGGAGGACAGAGTGAGGCTGATGACTTGGCCAGCCCTGACTCACTTAAATCCAATTCACTCACAAGTCAAGACATCAGCCTTCTGATGTCATTGGTCCTTTTTGAGAACAAAGGATGAACAACAATAAATGCTTATTCCCTTTTCTTCCCCCCTGCCCCAAATCCTTTGTGATGTCCTCTACCTTCTTCCTTCTAGTCATCCAGGATTATAACCTTGGAGGTATGCTAGGCATTTCTCTATCCCTCAGCCTTCCTATCCAATTAAATGCCAAGTCTTGTTTTACTACCCAGTCACCTCACCAGGTTCCATGCTGCCCAGATATAATGGCAAGCAAAGTGGGGACTTTTCACTGTTTTTTCTTTTGGAGTGCTTCTCAGCACTAAGGCAATCAAGTGCCTTTGATTGAGCCTTGCCTTTGTTTGAATCAAGAGTCTTTGATGACCTGCTTAAGTCACATGAAAGCCTAAGTCACATGAGTATGAATCACATGGTTGTGATACCCTCTGACCCTGAAAAAGTGTATACGTACTCTGAGGTTAGCATTTTGCCTTGGGACCTCACTTATTGGAAGCGTGTTTGTGTGATTTGGCCAGACAAAACTCTGGGTAGCCTTTAGGAACCCCCCAGCTTTGAAAAGTCAGATGTTGGTGCTTCTCTCTCTGGTAACTATGCATGTATTGCTATGGACAGAGAGTTAGAAGCCCTGTCTGCTGATTTGTGTTATTTGCTCTGTTTATATAATTTCTGCTTGTAATTTCTGTTTGTGTTTTCTCTGAAGTTCAGAGTGCTGACTTTTTCCCCTGAACTAAGTGAATGATATATGTATGTTTAATTAAAATGAGATTATAAACCCCTTAAAGTTGCTTTCCTTAGAAAATCAGATCAAAGAACTTGTGCTAGCAGCCTCCTGGGTGTTGGTGTTATTGGCTTACACCTCCACAGCAGCTGCAAGCAGCACTGGTGTTACACCAGGACAGACCAGAAACCAAACCCTAGAGGATTTTCATTCCTGGTCCTCCTTGTCTTGGTGAGTGGTTGCTTTACTACATCTAGAACTGGCTCTAGATCATATGTTAGACATTGGTATCCAGAAATGAACCTTAGATATGGTCTGACCGTGGCAGAATACAATGAGACAAACACTTCTCGTGTTTTGGACACTGTGCTTTTAATTCAGTGTAAGATTGAATTGACTTTTTTGGCTGTTGAGTCACTTTGTCAACTCTGGCTTGCCAACTCACTTAACAGCCCCGACCTTCCCATCAATCTCTTTTGATATAATGCTAATCTAGGTGGTCAGAATGCATTTGGTTAATGTCCTTGCTTTTGAGTGAGGAAGGTCCTTTCAACACTACTCTTCCACAGCTCCTAAGGGAAGAATCAACAAGGCCAGCAACCCCAGATGGAGGCCCATTTTAGCTCATCTACAGCTACCACTGTCACCAATGACAGGAAAATAATTTGGTCCCAGGAGTGAACCAAATAAACATTTCCACTGCTGGTAATAGAAGACAGCATCCATTGGGGAAGCAGGAAGCTATATACTTGGGCACACTGGTAGATTGGGCATGACATGGAAATGATGTTACAAGGACAAATGGATAATTTACAGAGTTTGTGTACTTGACAAACTCAGCAACCTGCTATGCAGTCTGAGACCAGGACCAATTACTGATAAATATTATGCTAATCCATCCATCCATCCATCCATCCATCCATCCATCCATCCATCCATCCATCCCTTCATCAGTAAGCATTTATTAAGACGTCCTACCTATGAGGCACTGAGAAGCTTCAATGTGGTCAACGACACCAAGCAACTGAGCTCAGCATCTGATTGGAGATTACTCTAATCAGTAGCATCTTGGAAGAATCAAATGAATACAATTCAACCAACTTTTATGATGTGCCTGGTGCCAGCTGTAGGCCTAGGCAGTTATATAATGGGGCATTCATTTGCTTGTCCAGTCATCCATCTATCTATTTAACAATTTAACAGATATTTATGGAGGGCTTATTGTGTGCTAGGCACCAGACAACACCAGATTGGTTGGATTCAATAACAGACTCCTGGTAGTCAGTGAAGAATATTAAGTGTTTTTTATGTGCAAGGCATTGGGGATACAAAAACCAAATAGTTTCTGCCCTCAAGGAACTCACATTCTACTAGTGGTTGAAATATAACATATACATAAATAAGTAAATACAAGGTAATTGGAAGGAGAGCACGCTAAAGCGTGGTAGGAAAAGACAGGTTTCCTGTAAGAGGCAGTAGCTCAGTTAAGCCTTGAAGAAACCAAGGCTCTTATGAGGTAGAAGTGAAGAAGAAGTGCACATTCTGGGCATTCAGGACAACTTGGACGAAAGTAAGGAGATAGAAGATGGAATGCTGAGTTTGGGGAACAAGTAGGTCAGGTTGGCTGGAACATACAGGACATGAAGGGGAGTAATGGGAAATAAATATGGAAAGGTAGGCTGTAATCGGATTGTGAAAGGCTTTAAGAGTCGATTTGAGGAGTTTGTATTTTATCCTCAAAGAAAGCCCCTGAAAAATCTTGAATTGGGGAGTGACATGGCTGTTGTTCAGTTGTTTTTCAATCGTGCCTTACTCCACCTGACCCCATTTGAGGTTTTCTTGGCAAAGATACTGGAGTGGTTTGCCATTTCCTTCTCCAGCTCATTTTACAGGTGAAGAAATTGAGGCAAACAGAGATAAGTGACTTGCCCAGGGTCACACAGCTAGTAAGTGTCTGTTGCTGTTGCCTGTCCTTCCTTCTTGAAGAGGACCATGACCTCAGGGAGGTGAAGTAACTGTCTGAGGCCAAATTTGAACTCAGGAAGTTGTGTCTTCCGGACTTTAGGCCCCACAGTCTATCCACTGTGCTACCTAGCTACCCAAATGACGTGGTTATTTTGATGCTGTGTAGAGAACAGATAAGAGAAGAGAGCTAATGTAAACAGGAAGTTCATTTAGGAGGCTACTGAAGTAGTTTAGGTGAGGGCTGATGGAGGACTAGACTAGTGTGGTGACCACAAGAAGGGAGAGAAGAGGATGGACACCAGCTATTTTTTACAAATTGTGATAGCTATGCCTGATATGATCCTCCGTTATCTGGCTCTGACTTTATTTCTCAGTATTCCCCAATATAGTTTATTCTGGATGTATCAAAAACAAGGCCTGTGGACTGCAACACAACTGAGTGCAGCCCAAACCAGATGTAAGCGTAAGCAAAGTGGATTCTTGTTAATAATTTTTGGAGTTTGGTTTTCCAGGATCCCTGGCCATAACAATCTCTGGTTCCCAGGGGTTAGATATGAGTTCTGTGGTTCAAAACATCATCATGACCCGTGTAGATTGTAAGGGCAGATGTTGCCTGGAGGGGTGGAATGTAAGTATAAAGCAGGTGGGCACTGGTCAGTGGGCGAGGAATCTTTAGGGTTGAAATGCACAAGCCAGGATGCTGTGTGTGCCTTGAATGGCCCCCGTCAAGGCTTGGAGGGAATCTGTGTTTGCCTCAACTGGCCCCCATTGAGGCTGGAGGGGACTTAGGGGAATGCACAAGTTGCTCCTGTCTTGATTGGCCCCATCAAGATGTAGGGGAAGTTGCCCCCCGTCTTCTCACTGGTCCCTGCAAAAAGGGTGATTAGGGAGAGCTGTAAGAATCAGTGCTCAGCAACCCTTGTGAGGAGGTTGGATAAAATAAAATCTGCATTGTTTAATTGTTAACCCCTTTGAAACTGTCTTTCCTTTATAAAAGCAGATCAAAGATCCTGTGCTAGCAGGCCATCCTGGGTGTGCTAGGGTGCTTGCTAATACACCAGATTAAAATGCAATTGGAAAAGTTAACAAAATTAATTAAAATACAGGGGCAGATAGGTGGTGCCATAGCGCATAGAGTACTGGGCCTGGAGTCAGGAAAACTCATCTTCATGAGTTCAAATGGGGCCTCAGACACTGACTGTGTGACCCTGGGCAAGTCACTTAACCCTGTTTGTCTCAGTTCCTCATCTGTAAAATGAGCTGGAGAAGGAAATGCCAACCCACTCCAGTATCTTTGTCAAGAAAACCCCAAATGAGGTCATGAAGAGTCAGACACGACTAAAAATGATAGAACAACAAAACATAGATAATATTACATTTTGAAACTAAGTCAACATGCATCCCACAGGGATCCTTATATGTGGCTTAGTGGGCTTCGTTTCTATTTGACACCATTGGTCCGTATTGCTCTGGCCAGGCTGGCTCTTTACACATACTCCACCCATTCTCACCTTGATACTCTTGCTTATGCTGGTAGTCTTTGAGCACTTACATTTTACCCGTCTTTTTCTGTGCAAATCAGTTTCCTCATCTGTAAAATGGGGATAATAATAGAACCTATCTTTTATGGTTGTTGTAAGGATCAAATGAGACTGTACCTGGAATTATATAAATAAGCATTATATAAATGTTAACTATTATTATTATTATTCATATAAATTGTAGGGGAGATCCTACATGAATGAAGTTGCAGGTATAGGTTAGAAAAAATATTTTTTTAATAGTTTATAAAATTTTAATTCTCTAACCAGTGGCCTAGAGCCCTAGTTTTACATGGACTAGGTTTAATATTAACAGGTTTCCTACAATTCACTTGTTTTGCTTATCCTTCTCCCTCCCCCCATGGTTTTCTCTGGGAAATCCAGAATTTGGCTTGTTTCCCGCCTCAGTCCTCTCCAGAGATTGGTCATAAGGTCTACTTCCCAATCAGACTCACTTTATGCCCTGGTATTTGGGTCTAGCCCAGCGGCCTTTGGTCATTTGCTCAGTGTCCAGTTTTGAACAACTCCTTGCTAATGCTTCCTGTGTTGGAGGCTGCCGAGTTTGTGCAGCAGTAGCAGACAAGGACTGACTATAACCCAGGTCTCCTGACTCCCAATTCAATTCAACAAAACATTTATTTAGTGCTTACTATGTGCCAGGCACTGTTCTAAGCACTGGGGATACAAATAAGAAAAAGAAAGACAGTCCCTGCCCTCAAGGAATGGGGGAAGTCAATGCATAGAAGAAAGCCGAAAAGGGGGAGCTTACCAGGGAGTATCTAGGGCAGAGGAAGGATGTTTCATGGAGTCAAAACTAAGCAAGACTGCTGATGGAAGATGGACAGTTACCCCAGTCCGATGCCTTTTCCACTATGCTGTAATTCTTAATCTGGGGTCCAGGAACTTAAACAAACAAACAAACCAATACATAGTTTGATAACTATTTCAACATAATTGATTTCCTTTGTAATCCTATATATTTTGTTTTATGTTTTAAAAACATAATTCTGAGAAGGGGTTCATAGTCTTCACCAGACTGTCAAAGTGGCCTGTAACACCACAAAGAGCCCCCCTGCTGTGCTGCACCAATCTACGGAAGTCTTGGACAGTCCCTAACTAGCCTCACTGTGTATTCTCCTTGCTCAAGCAGAGGCTTAACGTCTGAGGCAAAGTCCTCAGGTCTGTGGCTGACTGTCAATAACCTGTGAGCAAAGGAAGGGCTGTTGGTTATTGTTTGTATCTTATGACTCATGGTGGCCAAGGCTATAGTTGGGCATTTTGTGTGTAACCTCTGAGCCAGCTTACATGCAAGAACCCTAGAAAAGTTAATAGGTTCAAGAGTTCAAGGCATGTTTTGGGTCATCCTCTACTCAAAACTATAGTTCCCAAGCTTCCACCAGTATTTTTTTTTTTACCTAACCAGAAAACACATTAATTCAAAACAAAAGCCATTTAATTAACAAATACACAAATAAATGATTAAGACAATTTCCCCATATACAGAGGTTCATTCTGTGGGAGAGGGAACACATCTGGGAAAAATATATAGTATTCTGGGGATCACACATGGGTGAGGGAATTTAAGAAGCCAGGGCAATTCATGTTCTCAGGGTTACATTCTAGTTGGAACATCTCTCTGTATCTACTTAGCATCCTACCTAGAACTGCTGATGCTGTCTGCTAGGGTCTGCTGTGCTGGGACGTTCTGCTGCCTTATTTTCTCTGATGCATGGTCATGTGCTGATTCTCTGTGGGTCCTCTGCTGTTGGATGCTCTTCGGCCACTATACAGACTTTTTCCCTCTACGGGGAAGATTAGAGAAAGGACAGTGTAAAGAGTCGTGGAGAACCAGGTTTGAATCCCAGCAATCTACTACCTACGAATTCAGGTACAGTAGCTTATGCAGATCAAAATAACTCAAAAATACAGTCTTAATGCCTACGAACTTATCTGGCTGGTTATCCTTGCAGCAGCGTGCAATATAAACTCTTTGAAGGCAGGGACCATTTTTAATTTAGTCTCAATGTACTCAGCACCTAGCACAGAATGGAGTCTTGCACATGGTAGACACTTGATACTCTTTTCTTGAGTTGGATTGAATTGATTTGGGTCTAAATCGCTAAAGGCCTAGGGTAACCTCTGGGATTATGAGCTAATAGACGCATAGGCTATGGTCCTGTAGAAATAGGAAGGGACCTTAATAATCGCATAGTCTAACTCGCTCATTTTTTAAGATGAGGTCAAATGGCTTGCTCAGTTATTACATAGGGTGTTAGTGGAAGAGCCTAGATTTCAGCCAAGGTCTAAGTCAAACTCAGGTCCTCTAATTCAAAATCTAGCACTGTTTCCATTGCCCTATCCTACCTTGCGTAGGAGAGTATGGAAATATATATGCATGTAAATATCTATACATCTATACATGCATACATACACACATATATGTGTAGGTAGATAGATATAGATATAGATACAGATATAAATATAGATATAGATATAGATGTAGACATACCTGTTGGTATAGAACCTTGCTTCCCTGTAGAGGGGACCAGGTAGTCTCCAAATGGGGTGTGATGATTCAGATACACAAACATATACAAATATGCACAGCCTTCTAGTGACTGGCTGCTGCTACCATCAACTTTCTGCCTTGATGCTCACTAGGTTTCCTTCCCCGCACTTGTTCTCTAGTGAATTATCCCCACACCCTCATCCATTGGCAAAAGCTATTAAATCAACTTCGGCTGGCTCAAGAG
The DNA here is from genome assembly GCA_028646595.1 of Phalanger gymnotis. Classification (NCBI taxonomy): domain Eukaryota; kingdom Metazoa; phylum Chordata; class Mammalia; order Diprotodontia; family Phalangeridae; genus Phalanger; species Phalanger gymnotis. The sequence goes on from CM053625.1 coordinate 238,317,131, forward strand.
CTTGGGCAGGGGTCTGGATGAATAAAAGGGAAAAAATCAATGAGCAGGGAGGAGGTGGGGGAATGGTCTGGGGGAGTCTGATATGATTAGAGGGCCAGCTGCTCTCCTGGTGTCAGGCTGCTGTAGATCACTGATGTACTCCATTCCTCAGCTCCCAGATGGATCAGATTAGTGGCTAGAATGGAGCACAGCTCTTTAATCTCCAACCTTCCTGACAGACTCAACATCCCTTTGGTAATACCTTCTTCTCCAGAGCCCTCTTCTTACCACAGCTACTTTTGATTTCCTAGACCTAGCCTGGCCATGACTGAAAGGGAAGGAGGGGAACCCATTTTCCTCCCAGAGTGAATTGTGGGGAGTCATTTGACCCCAGGGCAGTCCTAAGTCATTCTGACCCTGGTGGTTAGAGAATGATGAAAGGATGCAGTGGTGGAGAGAATGGAAATAGCTTCTCCAGCTAGTGCTAAAAAAGATATGAGGCTTGTATGTGTTTCTGTGTGCATGCATGTCTGCATTTATATATATATATATATATATACACACATTCATATATTATATATTATAGATAAATACATATATGCACACTCAAGATGTTCCCAAAGCCAATGCAGTTTTTAGCTATTATATGTGGGTCTATATTTATACAAACACACGCTCCATTTGGTCTAGAAGCATCACTTCTTTAGTGCTCTTTGCCATCCGAACAAAACCCTTTTCCTGTCCTGGTAAAGCCAGGACTAGAATCTGGGTGTGTTGATTGCTAGATCCTGAACAGTACCTTGCATTTAGTGGGCATTAAACAAGTGTTTGTTGAATTGAATTCCTTTATGGCATACTGCTTACCGGTCTTGCTAGTGTGAGCCAGGGGACCTCCTATTTCTTGGTAATGAAATTCCAAACTCCTTATGATGTTCTCTGCCTGGAACAGGTGCTAGCACAAAGTAGAAAGTTTGGAAGTTGTTTCCTTAATGAAATTCCTCCTCTCCATGCCCCTTCCTCAATCTGAATCTGTACCATATTGTGAAAACCCTGGGAGATAACTATATAACTTTAATTATCCTGCTTTGAATCGTGCAAAACAGGAAAGGACTCTTCTCCTAAGGTGTAGAGAAGAGAAGGAAGCTTAATAGAACTTTTTGAAGAGCCTTTCCTAGGAGGGTGTGGGACCCAGGGACATTTCTGAAGGATGGGGAGAAGGCAAGGATCAGGGCAGGTTCCACTGTATACTCTTCTACACATATTTTTATCCAAGTGAAACCATCTTACAATGAATATCAAGGGCAGACTTGAAGAGAAAAAAAAATCACAAAAGGGCCCTAAGGGGTACGTTGGGAGCCGTGGGGCCATCCCACTCTTTCCTCTGATGCTAGCTACTAGGGTTGATGGGATAATTGCATGGGAAGATCTTTTTTATTATCAGTTATGGGTTTGCATCCTCCCCCACTGGCTGTCTTCTAGGCAAAACTTGTGGCGATAGAAATGGCCATGTACACAGAATCCTATTCAGATGGCATTTCTGTGCCTTCCTCTTCTCCTGTGAAAAACTGCCACTTTGGAACTACCTGTTCTGTACCAAAAGAGGGAGACGTGGAACACACATTCTATCAGGCTCACAGCTGTTCTGTTACTTGTGGACTCTGGGAAGATGGACTGAATGTGAGTGACAGCTCCACCACAGGAATCCTGTTAGCACAACAGGAAAAGCAGGGCAGTGGAGGGCTGGAGTGTGTAGCAGTAGTGATAGCAGACCCAGAAAGTCAGGGGGAGGAGAAACCGTAATTAGCTCGTAAATGCTGGGAACAATGCACATGCTTAGTGTCTGATCATGAAACTAGCTTAAGAACTCTACTGCTGCTGTAGAATGAGTGATTTGGAATGAGACAGGTAAGGTTTGCTAGAAGGTCATAGCATTCTAGACTTTCTTCCTCAGGTCTTTTCCTTCTGTGTCTGTATTGTTCCATGCTGAGATGCTTCTCCTTTGTGGATGTCCATGGACTACAAATCTTTCATGAGTTCTGTGTGGTTAAGGCATATGTGTGTGTGTACCCTGTCAGCTGAACAGCTCAGGGCTTCAGGCATCGAGAACCACTTACTGGGAATTGGCCGTGATGAATCCTTGTGAAAAGGTCAGCAAAAGCTTTGTTTTTGACAGCTCCTTCAGAGCCTTTCCCTCTTCCTCAGGGCATGTCTTTTTCAGAGTTGAAGGCCCGGGATGGGTGTTAGCATTGCTGTTGGGCCTTAGCAAAAGGACTGCTAACCTTCCAGCTAGGCATGATGTCACCCCTATGCATACCAGCACTGTCTCTTCTTCTTTGTCTCAGTCAGCATTGCCCACCCCACCCCCCAGAACCATGTGAATGAACACAAGACTACATTAAATACAGAGGCAGCTTGATAAAGTGGAGTGTTACACCTGGAACCAGTACAGACCTGGCTGTAACACTTGGCTAGTGACCGTTGCCAAGTCATTTGCCTTTCTCAGCTCTGGTTTCCTTTTCCGTTTAATGAGAACACAAATACCTATAGTACTTATCTGGCAGGGTTATTATGAGGCTCACATTTTGCAGACTAGTTTACTGTCAAAGCCAGATTTCCCCACTGCTGTTCTACAACCATTCACATCATCTTCTAGACCTGGCCCAGTGGTCTTGCTTGGTTCCCTTCTTTAGTTTCACGCTGAGAGGTAGCTGCTGTTATTATCCCCATGAGGCAGCTAGGTGGAGCAGTGGAAGGAGTGCCAGTCCTGGAGTCAGGAAGATTCGAGCTCAAAACTAGCCTCAGATACTAACTAGCTGTGTGGCCCTAGGCAAGTCACTTAACCTCTCCGCCTCAATTCTCTCATCTGGAAAATAGAGATAATAATCGCACCTGGACAGCTAGGTGGTGCAGTGGATAGAGCACTGGGCCTGGAGTCAGGAAGACTCATCTTCCTGAGTTCAAATCTGGCCTCAAACATGTACTAGCTGTGTGACCCTGGGCAAGTCGCTTAATCCTCTTTGCCTCAGTTTCCTCATCTGTAAAATGAGCTAAGAAGGAAATGACAAGCTGCTCTAGTATCTCTGCCAAGAAAACCCCAAATGAGGTCACATAGAGTAGGACACAAATGAACAACTGAGAAAAAACTTGCACCTATCTCCCAGAGTTGTCGTGAGGATCAAACCAGACAATAATTGTCAAGCGCTTACACAGAGCCTGGCACACAGCTAGCGTTATAGAAATCTCAGCTATCGTTAGTATTATTATTTTACAGATGAAGAAACTGAGGTAAATAAGGGTTAAGAGATTTGCCTAAGGTCAAAAGCTAATGTCTGAAGCTGTGTTTGAGCTCAGGGTGTCCTCAGTGCTCTATCAGCCGTCTCCAGGGCTCTATCCACCTAGCTACCTTAAACAAGCTCAGAGCTAATGCTCCAAACATGATCTGACCAGGGCAGAGTACAGTGGGACTATGACCTCCCTCTTTTGGGACATTATGCATTTCTTGAATCAGATCAAGATCCTATTTCTTTTTTTGGATGTCCATATGGCACTGTTAACGCATAACAAATTTGCAACTCACTAAGATCCTCAGTTCTTTTTCATACAAGAAAGAAGTGTTTAGCCCTATCTCCCCCATCTCATACTAATGCATTGTTTTTAAACCCAAATGCAGGACTTCAAATTTATACCTATTAAATTTAATGTTGAGAGGGTGTGTAGTATAGTAGATAGAGGGGTGGCCTTAGAGCCAGGAAGACTTGCTAGTGACACATACTGATTGCATGACCCTGGGCAAGTCACAGCCTCTCAATGCCGAGGCCATACTCCAAGGATATAAATTGCAGAACATATTTTGATCTGCTTTGGTAGAGTGAGGTTTTTTTTTCACCAGAAGTTCCCTACAGCAGATCATAGGGTCAAAGGAAAATAAAATCCTCAGCTTATTGTTTTAGTAAATTATTTTGATCCTGACTCTGTCATCCAATATGTTAGATGTCTGTCCTATCCTTGTGTCATTTACAAATTTGGATAAGTATGTCCCATCATTTTGCCTCCTATATTCCCACTCACACACTACAGAATGGAGCTATCTTTAACTTGGCCCTCACTGCAAACTTTTACTCTTCCCCCATTGATTCTCCATTCCACTCTCCATAGAGGCTGTTCCAAACTCTCTCTTCCCTCTTTATCCTCCTAGGCCTCCCTCTCCACTCACCTTCTCTTCTAAAGATCTAGACTCATACTCCACTGAGAAAATAGAGGCAATTCATCATGAGCTCTTTCTTCTCCCCTTCGCTTCATCTCAGAACCCTTTGACACCAGCCCTCCTTCCCTCTACCACTCTCTTCCTTTGTATTGTTTCTGATAGTAAGGTAGGTGGCTCTTTTCCTTACCAAGGCCAACCCCACTAGAGACATATGACCTTTATTCCATTCCCTCCCTATGGGAAGCCACTTTTCAATTTTCTTCTTCGGTCAATTGCCCCCTCAATCATCTCCTCTCTCCCTTTAATCTTCATTCTCTATTTACTAGTTCCTTCCCTGCTGCCTACAGACATTGCCCAAGTCTCCCTCGTACTTAAAAAATCTTCACTAGACCCCACCATCCCTTCCATCAATTCTCTATTGCCTTGTATCTGTCCTTTTAGCAGCCACATTTCTAGAAAAAAATCTGTCCTATGCTCTGTCTCTACTTCTATTCTTGCTAATTTCTCCGCCTTTTGCTATATGGCTTCAGATCCCATCACTCCATTGGAAAACACTCTTTCCAAAATGCCCATTGATCAAGTCTTAATTGTCAAATCTGAAGGTCTTTTCTCAGAACTTGTCCTTCTTGACCTCTTTGCATCCTTTGACATGCTTTCGTCTTGGATACTTTCTCTTCTCTGGGTTTTTGTGATATTCCTCTCTCCTGATTTTCTTTCTACCTGTCCTGCTTTGCTGGACCATTCATACCAAACCTTCTAGAACCACAAGTGCCCTCTCCCCTCCTGGCTTCTCTTCTCTTTCTTGCCTCTCTCGCTTGGTGACTTCATTAGCTCCCATGAGTTTAATATGTAGATGAATCCAGGATCAATATCAAATTCCAGTCTTTTTCCTGAGCTCTGCTCCTACTTTATCAACCGCTTCCTGGACATTTTTAACTGGATAGCCTATGGACATCTCAAAATCAAAATAGCCAAAATGTAACTCATTGTCTTTTCCCCCAATCCAGGGGCGTGTTGGAGCCAGCTCAAACTGGCTCCTTGACAATTGTTAAATTTTCAGTGTGAGCATTTACACCTTGAAAGTTGACAAATGTTACAAATTAGGCCATGATTTACTGTTTTATTGATTACCTAGCCTTAACAAAGTGATGGAGATGTTAATAATGTGGTTTAACTTAAAAGTTGTCATGTATACATTCTCCCCCCAGAGAGATAGTTCTTTTTTTTGTTTGTTTGTTTTTGTTTTGGCAGGGCAATTTGGCTTAAGTGACTTGCCCAAGGTCATACAGCTAGTAAATATGTCGTATCTGAGGCCCGATTTGAACTCAGGTCCTTCTGACTCCAGGGCCCGTGCTCTACTCACTGCGCCACCTCTGCCTGGAAAGATAGTTCTTAAACATTTACCAGCATACCCCTGCCTCAAGCCTACCCTGACTCTAAATTTACATATTTCTGTTGAAGTTACCATCATCTTTCTAGCCTCCAAGGTTCTCAAAGATTACATTTATATGAATGTAAGCTCCTTAAATGCAGGAATTGTTTTTCATCTTGCATCCCCAGTGCCTAGTATGTCAACTGACACATAGTAGCCACTTAATAAATGCTTGTTATGCCTATAAGTTCATTCAAGTCATTAATAAAGATATTAGAAATCCAAGGGCCAAGGATAGCTCCCTGAGGTACTCAATTAGAGGCATAACCCCAAGACTAAATTGGTCCTCTAATAACTATTCTTTGCCAGGAGTCTTTCAATCAGTTTTAAATCCCTCTAATTATGCAATCAACTAGCCCATATTTCTCCATATTTTCCCTAAGGTTTTCAGGAAAAACCTTGACATACGCCTTTCCATAATCCAGGGATGTATGTGGCATTCTGTTGAACTTTAAGATAAAAAAATCCTCAGTGTAGGGAAATCTCTGTCTTGGAACTCCCCCCACCACACCCTCCATCTATGCAGATCAGCAACGCATGGCCAATTTATAGTCTGAGAGAGATGCTTGGGGCTGCTGGGGTCAAGTGACCTGTCTATGGTCACGGTCAGAGGAAGAACTTGGACCCAGCCCGTGCTGGCACTAAGATTTGCCCTTTTTCACTGTTCTATGCTGCTGTTTTCTCCGATTTGCCAGTTGAGAAACCCTAGCAAAAGAGAAAAATGAGCTAACTGGTGTTACTGATTAATTCTCCCGATGGCAGCTAGGAGCACAATAGAGTGCTGGGCCTGGAATAAGGAAGTTATGGTTATTCAGTCCTGTCCAACTCTACTTGTCCCTGAATGGGATTTTCTTGGCAAAGATGCTGGAGTAGTTTGCTATTTCCTTCTCCAGTTGATTAAGACAAACAGAAGGGTAAGTGATTTGTCCAGGGTCACTCAACTAATGAGAGTCGGAGGCTGGATTTGAACTCTGGTCTTCTTGACTCCAGGCCCAATGGTCTATTCACTGAGCCATCTAGCTGCAGGAATAAGGAAGACTGGAGTTCAAATATGACCCCTGACACTTAATAACTTAATAGTAGGTCATATTAGAACCTGTTTGCCTCAGTTTCCTCAACTGTAAGATGGGGATAATATCGGCACTTACCTTGAAGGCTTGTTGTGATGATCAACTCAGATAATAATTGTAAAAAGTACATAATATGTTCTATAAATGTTTATTCCCTTTTCTTCCCTCCCCATACCCATTCTACTAGAAACCCGACCCCATGGCAGAGCAGCCTGGAAGCTTTGACTTGTCAGAATGGTTTGCCCCACCCTAGGCAGTCTGGTGGGCCTCTTGCTTCCAGGGGCCCACCATATTGGTGCTAGATTTAGTGCAGGCACCAGATGGACTTTATCCCTTTATTGAAAGTTTTGTCGACTCATATCCCATAATTCCCAGGCCTGCTTGTCAATCAGTCTTGGGGGAAGTGTCACCCAGTCCCCTGATATTGGTCACATCACCAAGTCATCCACTACCTGCGATCTTTGTACGCCTACCTGTAAATTGTCAAATTCTTGCTACCTTGGGGAGGAACTGAGATGCAAGGGCCAGACCTCTTTTACTGTCCTGAATTGTCTTAAAGCTGGCCCCACCTAGAAGCCATCCCTGGTATTCAGTGATCAACCCATCAACATGATGCTACCTTGATGTACTTATAATAAACTCCTTTTAATTCTCTTTGTCTTGAGTTTTGCCTCATTAATCTGGGTGAAAGCCCAAATGAAGAATTTTCCTTTCAACACTTTCTGGAGTTTAGAACTGTGTGGGGTGAGATCACCCATCAGTTATTAATCAAAGGAACCAGAGGTCTCTCCAGGTAGAAACAGAAAATTTCTTTATTATGATCTCCCAAGAAAGGGCGGTCTCTGAACTGATAGACAATGGGTAGGGAGAGGCAGCACCTAGAGGGCAGAACTTAGCTTTATACCCTAATGCAAACAACCCCCACCCCACCACTGACCTTTACTCTCATTGTTGGAGTCCAGGCTCACAATCTACATGTGGAAATCTACTATCCCAGGTACAATTTAGCCAATGCCAACTCTTAAAAGCACTTTTATCCTTATTTAGTGAGGACACAGTTCAGGCGATTTTAGAAACTTGAAACTTAGGCCTAGCTGTCAATCAGAAGCCCAGAGTCATGCGGAAAGGTCTCCATTCCCATTCATCCCAATTAACTCACAGAAAGGCAGAGATCCAGATTCCATGAGAGGGCTTTACCATCCCACTCAGAACTTCCTAGCTCTGTAGAACTACCAGCCTCAGTCTCCCCATGAGTAGGAATTATAGGCCTGCTCCACCACAACAGAATTGATTCTTTCTATATGCTTCTCAACCATTACTAAGTATTTTACAAATCATGGGGGAAAAGACAATGCTAGCTATAGACATTCAAAATGGCACAGGAAGTTGAGTGCTCCAATCAATTGGTCCGTCCATCTCACTGGCACAATGTTCACCAGTCTAAACTGCCTCCAGTCTGGGAATAGGGCTGGACTTTTAGCAGGTTGGACCCCCAGTTTTGACCCAGGAAAGGTCACTGTGTGTACTTTAAATTTTCTTAGCTCCTTTTCTTTCCCAAGTAGTGCCTGTGAGGTCCTCCACACCTGCCTTATGGTCCTTAGGCCAAGAGTCACTTGGCAACATTTGCATAGTCCCTCCCAGGTGGCTAACACGTCATCACACAGACCTGAAGGGTACCTGTGACAGGTTTATAAAAACATACATGAATAATATCTACAGCAGACCATTCCCCAAAGCGCATTGGAAAAAATGATCTTTTTACAAATTGCAAACCCAAATCACAAGGACAAAAGCCAGATTCTTGGTCTTGAAATTACTCCTCCAAGTGTATGGGAATTTAGTCCTAATTAAGAACATGGCGTCACGGGAGCTCTTCTCCAAACTGCAGAGGAGCTTCTTCTTTCACAGCATCCTCCAGCCTTTCCGATCTTCCCAGGTCTCTGCAGGTGTTTCCAAACTGCTCCAGCAAAATAACAAGGGGTGGTGGAGGGGTGGGGAGGGCCACCAGAAGGAAAGACACCAACCATTCTCTACCCAGACAGATAATAAACAGGAGTTACCAGTTCACACACAGAACAAAGCTGTCTAGAAGCCAGGGGACTGAAGCAACATCCTCTTCTCAAAAAAACAATAGCTTATAAATGACTTCCCATTCATAATCTGCCCAGGTCTATTTACATTACAATTGGCCATTCAGTTCAAGGCAGCTTCAGTCCAGTCCCCAGGAGAGGCTTCTCCCTGCACCACGATAGGGAAAAGGAAAATAAATAGACAACAGAGGAAAAAAAACTCACACACACACTTGCCAGCTTGAAAAACAAGCCCAGTACTTACCTTTCATTTACTAGCTCTGGCTCCAATTCTACATCTCTGGGAGAAAATAAATTGTGCGCTTTGAACACCTGGGTCCAGATCCTGGCAAAGCCACTTTGTGACTGTGGGCAAGCAACTTCACACCGGTGTGCCTCCATTTCTTCATCTGTAAGATGAAGGGACCATTTGTTCCCATCTCTTTATTTATACATCCAGCCACCAATGGGTGTCAGCTAGGTGGAACTGGAGTCAGAAACACCTGAGTTCAAATCCAGTCAAAGATCTTTACTAGCTGTTTGACCTTAGGCAAGCCATATAATCTCTGCCTGCCTTATTTTCCTCCACTGTAAAATGGGTATTATAATAGCATCTACCTCCCATCATTGTTGTGAGGATCAAATGAAATAATACTTACAAAAGGTACTTAGCACAGTGCCTGGCACATAGTAGGTGCTTAATCAATGTGTGTTTCCTTTCTTCCTTCCACTACCCTAGTTTAAGGCCTCATCATCTTTTTACTACTCCTCCTGAGGGAAGACAGAAAGGAATGCTCAAGGCAGATGGAGCAAACAGGATACAGGATGTGACCAGCTATAGACTATGCATTGATGCCCCCACCATGGACTTATCTGTATGCTTTCACAAAGCACCCTCCAACTACGTGACATGCCAGAACAGCTCCCCCCTCCCTCCTTTCCTGTTCCCCTTGCTTATCTGTGTGACAAAGACACCTCCAGACTACCTGATATTCCCAGCATTCCAGAGCAGTGCTTACCCCACTTCCCCTTATCCTGATCCTCCTTCCCCCTATCCCATGAAACTGTATATAGACCAACTACCTAACCTGGCTAATTGCTTTGTCTCCCATAGGGAGCAGGCCTGCTGGGTGTGTCACCCCAATAAATGCCTTTGTCTTGAGCATATTCTTTTCAGTACAGACCCTGTGACCTACGTTCTATTTCTCATCATTCTGGTGCACTCCAACATTTTGGGGTACCTGTGAACCCTGATATTACTGTAATAACCTCCTAATTTTTCTATTATTCCAATCCCTCTTTAGTCCATTTAATTGACAAAATAATCTAAGGTTCATATCTTACCATGTCATTACACTGCTCAAAAATCTCCATGGCTCCCCATTGCCTTGAGGATACCATTCAGTAAAGTAGCTCACCACATGCATAAATAAAGGGAGGAATACTGTCAGGCAGGGGGAAGACAATAAACTTTGTCCTCTTCCCCTACCCTCTTTTATCCTTTTATTTATTTGGATGGGAAACCAAAAGAGTTTGGAGTGGAGAACCTGGGTTGCTGTAAACATCCAGAGCCCTTGGTACTTTACTAGAAGCGGGTCTTCTAAATCGGATGCAGACAGGGTACAGTTTATTAATTGGAAATTAAATAAGGAACCCCAAAAAACTTAAAGTCAGAGAGAGAATGAGGTCTCTGATAGAGAACTTTCCTTAGTGATCAGGAAACCCAGGTTAAAAGAATCCCCAGAAGCCTTAAAAACATTGGCTAGCTGGGAGTAAGTCTGCGTTCCCAAGAGCTTGGTGTCTGTTGTGATGAGAAATTATGCTCTGGAGAGAAAATCCTTATTCCACCCAGGGCCTGGAGAGACAGCTCTCCCCCTCCCAATGGGAAACAAGACATTAATATTTTTTTTCTCTAGCTGGTGGCTGGATGCACTAAGGCTTTATTCTCTTACAAAGCTATATCAAAAAGCCTTTGGGCTTTACTGAAAGGGCATGGCAGAGTCTACTTCTCCTTTTATGGGGCAGAGGTAACACTCAACTGAAGGACTCTATATAAGGCAGAAGCTGGAAACAGAAGTCCCACAACTTTGTGCCTAGTGGAGCCAGGCCTGGCAATGCCCCATGGAATTAGCAGAGCACAAGCATTAACCATAGTGGCCATCTGAGATCGGCGGCAAGAAATGTCCATTGGAGATTACGTGCCATCTGCACACATACTGACCCCTTAACTTGGCATTTAAAGTCCTTCAAAACATGGTTCCCATCGGCCTTCATGGCTTTAGTTCATACTTCTCCCTTTTATGAACTCAACATTTCAGCCAAACTGAACTACTAGAAAGCCCTGAAACTTCTTCCTGAATCTTCCACCTTTATGAAATCTCATAAACCTTCCCCTATGCTAGGTAGACACTCCCTTTTCATTTCTGCCTCTCAGAATTCTCTTTTTATTTCAAGTCTCACCTTGGATTGCATCAAGAGGCAATGTAATGTTGTAAAAACAGTGCAGGGTTTGGAATCAGAGGACTTAGGTTTGAATTTTAGCTTTGCTACTTAACTAGCTATGTGACCTTGGACAACTCAAACTTTCTGGATCTCAGTTTCCTCATCTGTAAAAGGAGGGGGCTGGGCTGGATGACTCATCAGTAAAATACAAGTTCTTTGATAGCAGGGATCATCTTGTTCTTGTCTTTGTATCCTCAGCATTTAACGTAGTGGTAAATAAATTTTTGTGAGGAGGGGCAACTAGGCTGTGCATTGGATAGATGTAAGGGCAAGCAGTGGGGGACTTTTTATTATTTTTTCTTTTGGAGTGCTCCTCAGCACCAGGGCAATCAAGTGCCTTTGACTGAGTCTTGCCTTTGTTTGTAGGAAGGTCCACACCCTTTTGCTAATTAGGTCACAAGAGGTGTGAAGTCTTAGAGAGGTGTGAAGCCATTGGTCCTTGAAAAAGAATATATATACTCTGAGGGTAACCCTTAAGCTAGAACTCTCAGAACTATAGAAGGAGAAGTTTTGCTTTGGGGGCTCACTCACTAGAAGAGTATTCCTGTGATTTGATCAGATGAGACTCTGGGTAGCCATTAAAAAGCCCTCTCCCCTCCCAGCTTTGAAAACCAAGATGTTGGTACACCTCTCTCTGGTAACTATGTATGTATTGCTATGGACAGACAGAAACCCTATCTACTGATTTGTATTATTTGCTCTGTTTATATAGTTTCTGCTTATAATTTCTGTTTGTGTTTTCTCTGAAGTTCAGGGTACTGACTTTTCCCCCTGAACTAAGGAAATGATATATGTATGTTTGATTGAAGTGAGCTTGTAAACGCCTTAAAGTTGCTTTCCTTAGAAAAGCAGATCAAAGAACCTGGACTAGTAGCCCTCCTGTGTGCTGGTGTTATTGGCCTTACGTAGCCATAGTAGCAGCAAGTAGCATTGTTGTTACAATAAAGCACCAGCCTTGGAATCAGGAAGACCTAAATTCAAATCTAGCCTTAGACACTTACTAGCTGTGTGACTCTGGGTAAATCACTTAACCCCATTGTTTCTCTCTCTCTTCCACACTCCTGCCCCGCCCTCCCCCCACCAGAATACATTTTTTGTCAGATGGGATTGAATTGAGCAGAATAGAATTGAAAAAGTTGGACAAGGAACTCTGAGGATCCTTTTAGTTCTAAATTCTATGTTCCTATAATATACGAAGTTTCATCAGGGCTATTCTGTTTTTCTTGAGGGAGTTTCTCTTTAGGGTTGGCCTGTCTGCTCCTGCATTTGGAGTGAGGTAACCCAACTTTACTTTCTTAGCCCTATGATGCGAAGTCATAAGGGGGCATCTGCTGGTTTCAAGAATCCCTTCTACTTTGGAGAAAAATGCTTACTCTTGGCTTTTGATGGAGGTTTCACAGCATAGGGGATGCATTGTTGGACTTGAAGTCACAAAAACCTGGATTCCAAATCCTGTCTCTCACTCCTACTTACTGTGTGACCACTCAACATCTCTGGGACTCAACTTCCTCACCTGTAAAATGAGATTAGTACCTTATAGGGCTGCTATGAGGATAAAATATGATCCTGTATGTAAAGTGCTTTGCATACCTTAAAATGCTACATAAATGTCAGTTATTACTGTCAGACAGAATCCGACTACTATCCTTAGTGTCATATAGGAAACAAACATTTATTAAGTGTCTTCTATATGTCCAGCACTGTGCTAAATGCTTTACAAATCCTCACAACAACTATGGGAGACAGATGCTATTATTATCATTTCTATTAAGGAGATGGAGAAAGACAGAGATTAAGTGACTTGCCCAGGGTCACTACTAGAAAGTATCTAAGGCCGGATTTGAACTCAGGTCTTCCTGATTCCAGACCTAGGTCTCTATCCACTGTATAACCTAGGTGCATTCTGGTAGGTCAAACCTGAAACTACTTCATCCTCAGAATAAAGTTGATGTTTAGATGTTTTTCAGTTGTGTCCAACTTTTTTGGAATTCTCTTGGCAAAGATATTTGAGTGGTTTGCCATTTCCTTTTCCAGCTTATTTTACAGATGAGGAAACTGAGGCAAATGAGATTAAGTGATTTACCCAAAGTCACACAGCTAGTAAGTGTCTGAGGCCAGATTTGAACTCATATAGATGAATCTTCCCGACTCCAGGGCCAGCTCTCTATCTGCTGTACCACCTAGCTGCCCAGTACCACCTAGCTCCTCAGAGCTAGGACTAATTGGAACCTGCAACTCATCCTCGTAACCCAGGGTCACAAAGTCTGTGCTCCCACTTGAGTTCTCTCTTCATCAGCCAACCCAGCTGTCAGCCTCAGGGACAGCTAGTTTGTATAGACTTGCTATAGACTTGCCTGTTCCATGCAGTTAACCATCAATGCGAGTTACTTATTCTTTCTCTCCAGTGACTCTTGGATCTCCAAAGAGACATTTCTGGTCAGAATTCTGGTTGGAAATCCTTTCTAATCTATAGAAGTGCGGGCTAAATCAACCCTGTAAGTTTTATTGGTTTGAATGTTTGGCTTGGGAATGAATGTTTTCATGCTAGAATAATAGAGTACGAGTTGAATACCATCTCATTTATCTAGAGGCAGTGGTGTGCTAGTAAATGTTTAATGACCGGCTCTCTGAAAGCAATGTACTCATGACACACACTTAAATTTAACAACATTATTGACATTTTCTCCACTTGTCTGGAGTCAGAGATATAGAATTGGAAAGGTTGTTATAGTTCTGTGGTGGATAGAACTGTGGACCTGGAGTCAGGAAGGCATGAATTCTTTTTTTTTTTTTTATTTTTCTCCAACTTTTTTTGTTGTTGTTGGCAATCGGAGTTAAGTGACTTCCCCAGGGTCACATAGTTAGTAAGTGTCTGAGGCCAGATTGGAACCCAATTCCTCCTGACTCTGGGGCCTGTGCTCCATGCACTGTGCCACCAAGCTGCCTGTAGTCATGAATTCAAATATAGAGTCAGACTCTTATTAGCTGTGTGACTCTGGGCAAGTTGTTTAACCACTTTCTGCCTTACTTTCCTCAAATGTAAAATGGGGATAATAACACCTACCTCTCAGGGCTATTATGACAAAACAAATGAGATAATATTTATAAAATGCTTTGTAACCCTTAAATTGATATATAAGTGCTAGCTATTAATATCATAATGATCACTTTTAGATGAAGAAATGAGTCATACAGAGGTTAAGTGATTTGCCCAGGGCCGCTCAGTTATTAAGTAGCAGAGCTGGGATTCCAGTCCTCTCTCCGCTATATCATGCCGTCACTCACATGTAGAGGGAAGATTGTAGATGGAATTTCTACAGGGGCAAATTGGACTCGATCCCCTTTGAGGTCTCATCTTAGTCTGAGATTCCTTGAGTCTTCGGTTTTCTCTTTCTCACTTAATAGTCATGGTTGGTGAAATCTAACCTGTAATTCAATTCAATAAACATTTATTATGGGCCTACTTTGTGCCAGTCACTGTGTTAAGTGCTATAATCTACAAATGAAGCTCTGGATTTCCATGGAAATGTACTGGGTTGAGTTTGGGAGTCATCTCTTGACCACATATTCTTCTTTGGTTCATTTTGTCCCAATTCTGGGTTTCTTCTGGGAAGATCAGAATTTTCCTAATTTCTAGGTCCTTTCCCACAGAAAGCAAAAGGGCTCTCAGCTCCCATGCAAGCATTCAGGATGACAAGATGTTAAATATGGGACAGGCTTATTTAGCCTGATAAAACCCCCACAGTGGACTCATGCTTGAGTATGACCCAAAACAGCACTGCTTCCCTCTTTAGTGGCTTTCTACCTCACTCAGATTCATTATATAGTCCTCTGAACTGAATTATCTAGCCTCTGCCATGTAGTTGAGTCTAAAGGATTTGCAATGGATCACATAGTAAGTGTCAGTGTGAAGCCAAATAGTAGAGAAAGGGCCCTAGATCTGGAGTCAGACACCTTGGATTCAAATCCTGTCTTTATCACTTACTATATGGCATTGGGCAAATCATTTAGCCTCTGAAGGCTTCAGTTTCCTCATTTGTAAAATGAGATGGGTGGACTAGGGACCAATCATTCAATCAATAACATTTATTAAGTGATTACTATGGTCCAGGAGTACCTTCCATCTCTAAACCCATGAGCCCACGAATAGGGACAGTCAATGAAGAATCAATGGACATCTTAACCTATTTAGAAATAAAACATAGTACCATGGAAAGACTTGACTGGCCTTGGATCAAGATTTCCCCAGCTTTAGAGTCATGTGCAATGAGTTACGATGGGTACTGGATAGAGTAAGATTTTTAAAAAGAATATAGGAGGAAGAACACCGAATTTAGAGTCAGAGGACCTGGGTCTGAATCCTTAATCCACTATTTAAATGCTATGTTACTTTGGACAAATCACTTAACAGCTCTGGCCTCAGATTCCTTGCCTGTAAAATGAGGAGGCTAGAGTCAATGATCTTTCAGTCCCTTTCAGTTGCAGATATATGGCACTGCAGTTTCTGCTTATACTCAGGGAAAATAATACATGTATGTTGTTGTTCAGTTGTTTCAGTCTTGTCTGACTCTTCATGACCCCATTTTGGGTTTTCTTGACAAAGATGCTGGACTGGTTTGCCATTTCCTACTCCAGCTCATTTTATAAATGAGGAAACTGAGGCAGGATCACATAGCTAGTGAGTATTTGAGGCTGAATTTGAATTCAGGTCCTCACTCTATCCATTGCTCCACCTAGCTGCTCCAAATACATGTATAAAGAAATCTATAATTCAAGTTTGAATATGATAATCAGTCAACAAGCTTTTATTAAGTACTTACTCTATCTTAAGTACTGTCTTAAGTGATGGAATTCAAATAGAAGCAGAGAGACGGTCTCTGCCCTCAAAGAACTTGCTTTCTTTTTCTTTTTTTTCCATACCTTTTTATTTGTTTTTACATATTTTGGTGTATTTTTCATGGGCTGATACAGAGTTCTGGTTAAAGAAATACAACCATATCAGAGCTAAAAATTTAAAATCTAGGCTCTTTTTAATATTTAGAAAATAATTTCTTTGTCTTTTGTTATATGTAAAACAAACATTTTGTATAACCATTAATAGTTTCCTGGTAACAATTTTGCTGAAATTAGGCAGAAGGCCTGACAGACATTCCAGACAGACTGGGAAATTTAATAGGGCTTTTGGTTGGAGAACTCATATATTAGAGCAGATGAAGTATTTTCTTAATATTTCACTTAATGATCTCATCAATGCCCATGGATTTAATTACCATCTCTATGCTAATGATTCTTAAATCTACCTATCCTGCCCTAGACTCTCTGCTGACCTCTAATCTCTCATCTCCAGTTGCCTTTCAAGTATCTCAAACTGGATGTCCAATGGACATCTTTTTAAAAAAATTATTAATTAATCAATTAATTAATTTTTAGTATTCAACATTCACTTCTATAAGTTTTTAATTTTTTCCTCTCCCCTTCCCCCTCCCTCCCGCCTGCCTCCTCAAGATGGCCTGCAATCTGATACAGGCTCTACATATACATTCCTGTTAAACATATTTTCACATTAGGCATGTTGTATAGAAGAATTATAATAAATGGGAGAAACCATGAGAAAGAAAAGAAAATAAAACAAAACAAAAAAAGAAAATTGTCCGCTTTGCTCTGTATTCAGACTCTATAGTTCTTTCTCTGAATGTGGATGGTGTTTTGCATCATGAGTTGCTGAGTAGAACTAAATCTATCAAAATCAGTCACTGCATACTGTGCCTGTTACTGTGTATAATGTTCTCCTGGTTTTGCTCACTTCACTCAGCATCAGGTCATATAAGTCTTTACAGCTTTTTCTGAAGTCTATCTGCTCCTCATTTCTTATAGCACAATAGTATTCCATTACATTTACATACCACAACTTGTTCAGCCATTCCCCAGGTGATGGGCATCTCCTCAATTTCCAGTTCTTGGCCATCACAAAGAGAGCTGCTATGAATATTTTTGTATGTGTGAGTCCTTTTTCCATTGTTATGGTCTCTTTGGGATCAGCTCTAGAAGTGGTATTGCTAGGTCAAAGGGTATGCACATTTTTATAGCCCTTTGGGCATAGAGGAGCTTGTTTTCTAATAGGGGAAGATAAAAGGAAGCTGAAGTTGGGTTGGAAGCCGTGAAGGTAGGTGGTGCTGGGGCATGAGAGAAAATCCTGAGTGCTGCTTGGAGGGACAAGGCTGGTCTGGTTGCCTTCCTTAAATGGAGGCTCTGGGAGGATCCATCCAATCAGATAGAAGAGGCATGGGGGCAAAAGTCCAAGGATAAGTGAGCTTCCAGGATGAAGAGATTTTTGTGGCATAAGTGGAAGAGAAAATCTGGGCTGTAGTCTGGAAAGGAAATGTGTATATGGTAAGTATATAGGAAAGGTTCAACAATCAATCAGCAAGCATTTATTAATGTCTACTGTTTGCCAGGTAATGGTCTAGGCACTGAGAATACAAAGATAAGAATGACACACAAGAAATACATCCCTCTCTGTTGTGAAGGCAAGGATTGCTTCTGCATTGGGGGCATCAGAGAAGGGCAGCAAATCTTCTTTGGCATGGAAAAGAATCAGTGAAATTCTCTTATGGAAGGCAGATTTGGAAAATGTTAGAAATTAAATCTGACCACTGCAGATAAGATAGCCTGCATTAAACCAAGTGGGCCTTAAAGAGAAAAGTTTCAACAGGCTGAGGTGTATAAGGACTGCATTTTAGATAGCACTATGAGTGTGTGTGTGTGTGTGTGTGTGTGTGTGTGTGTGTGTGTGTGAGAGAGAGAGAGAGAGAGAGAGAGAGAGAGAGAGTGAATTGTGAGAATGCAAAGAATAAGATGGAGCAGCTAGGTGGCACAGTGGATAGAGTGCACTGGACCTGGAGTCAGGAAGACCTGAGTTCAAATCTGACCTCAGACACTTACTAGTTGTGTGACCCTGGGCAAGTCACTTAATCCTGTTTGCTTCAGTTTCCTCATTTGTAAAAGGAGCTGGAGAAAGAAATGGCAAACTGTTTCTGCAGCTCTGCCAAGAAAATCCAAATGGGGTCACAAAGAGTTGGACACAACTGAAATGATTGAATAACAACAGAAAATAGGATTAAAATTGGAGATAAAGGAGTAGTCCAGTTTGTTTAGAGTGTAAGGTGCTTGAAGGAGAGTAGAATAGAAATGTTGAGGTTTGGGGGCACACAAGGAATAGACGTGTAGGTTGCAATGTCTTGAATGCATTTGCTCAGACTGTCTCCAAGTTAAATAAAGGCATTTATTGTTCCTTATTGAAGGCCAGAGCACCCAGTAGGCCCTGCAGCCTATGGGAGATGGACCACTTAGCCAGGTGAGGTGTCTGGTCTATATACAGTTTGATAAGGGGAAGGGGAGCAGGAGGAGGGAAGGTGGAGGGAAAGCTCTGCTCTGGAATGCATGGAATGTCAGGTGATCTAGAACATCTTTGTAAATGCAAACATATAAGCAAGGGGAGCCAGAAAGGGGAGGGGAAGGGCTGTTCTGCAATGTCAGGTAGCTGGGGGTGCTTTGTGCAAGCACACAGATAAGCAAGGAGAACAGGAAGGGGGTACAGATAAAGTCTGAGTTGGGGGTATCTACGCATAGTCTTCCTGACCACTTTTCTGGCTGGTCGCAGCCTGCATTTTATCTCACATCTCACATCTTGGATCCTGTTTGCTCCATCTGACTTGAATGCTCCTGTCTGCCTCATCAAAATTAAGTTGGAAATGGAAATGAAGGTTGGGGCTAGGTTGTGGAAAGCCTTAAAAGTTGTAACTTCTCCTCCTTCCCCCAACTCTGTGATCCAGTGATACTGGCAACCTTGCTGTTCTTGGCACAAGACCTTCTCATCTCCTAAGGACTATATATTTTCATTGGTTGATCCCCAGGCATGGGATGCTCTCCTTCCTCATCTCTACCTCCTGGTTTTCCTGGCTTCCTTCAAGTTCTGTCTAAAATCCCACCTTCTACAAGAAGCCTTTCCTGATCCTTCTTAATTTTAGCATCTTCCCTCTTAGATTATCTCCCATTTATCTTGTCTGCATCTGGTTCACGTGTAGTTTGTACATTGTCTCCCCAATTAGACTGAGATTCTTTTTTTTAATAAGTTAATTTATTTTTAGTTTTCAACATTCACTTCCATAAGTTTTAAATTTTCTCCCCTACCCCTTCCCCCCCCACCAAGATGGCCTACAATATGACATAGACTTTACATATACATTCCTACTAAACATATTTTCTCATTAGTCATGTTATATAGAAGAATTAGGATGAATGGCAGTAACCATGAGGGAAAAAAAACCATAAAACAAAACAAAACAAAACAAGAAAATAGTCTGCTTCAATCTGCATTCAGATTCCATATTTCTTTTTCTGCATGTGGACCGCATTTTCCATCATGAGTCTTTTGGAATTGTTTTAGGTCCTTGCACTGCTGAGAAGACCTAAGTCTATCAAAGTCAGTCATGGCATACTGTGGCTGTTCCTGTACACGATGTTCTCCTGGTTGCTCACTTCGCTCTAGACTGGGATTCTTTAAAGGAGATTTGATTTTTGCCTTTCTTTGTATCCTGGGTGCTTAGCACAGTGCCGGACACATAGCAGATGCTTAAATCCTTGTTGAGTTGACTGTTTCTTTTGTATTTTGAGCAGAGGATTAAGGTAAGCAGACCTATGTTTAGGAAGATTACAGTGGTAGTGGTGTGAGAGATGGCTTAGAAAGTGGGGAGGGAACCTGAGAGCATGGTGAGATTTCACTTCTCACTGGGGTTGTTATCCTCTGTCCCAAACTTCCACATTAGTACAGTCCTTCCCAAGCGTTCCCATGCAGCGCCTCCTCCAAGGACTTCTATTTCAGGTGAAAGACTCAGGTATCAGCAGTGGAGCTGTACGCAAAAGCATATCAGAATAATCATTTCTTTACACTCTGCTTTACACATGACTAGGTGGAAAGAATCAAATATTTTCTTGCAGCTGACTCACAAGTTTTCCCAACTCAAATTCCCAGGGAAATCAAACAAAATGAAAACAACAAGGAGATGTTGAACTTTTGCAATTCAATAAGTAGTTATTTGGGGTTTGTAATGTACAAAGCACTGTGGGGAATACAAAAGGGTAAAATATGGTCAGTAGTGGAAAGAGCTTCTAACTTGTAGTTAGAAGACCTAGTTTTGAGCCCTAGTATCAACATTTGCTAGCTTCATCACCCTGGGGCAATACACAGAATTTTTCTGAGCCCCAGACAACAGTGAACAAACATTTATGAAGTATTCATTATGTGCCAGGAATGTGTTAAAGGCTGGAGTTACAAAGAAAGGCAAAAGCAATCCTTGCCCTTATGCAGCTCACTGTCTATTGGGGGACACAACACATGAACAACCACGTTCAAACAAGATATATACAGAATAAATTGGAAATGATCAACAGAAAGAAGAAACTAACGTGCCAGACTGGAGATACAAAGAAAGGTGAAAAACAGTCTCTCTTCTCAAGGAGTTCACATTTTAGTGGGGAAGATAACATGCAAAAAATTGTACTTACAAAATACATCTCATTGGGAAGACATGGCTGGGTGGAGTAGAGAAAAAGCCTCCTGCAGTTGGTAGGATTTGAGGCAAGCCTTGGAAGAAGCCCGAATAGCCAAAAAATGGAGGTGAGGAGGGAAAGTATTCTAGGAAGGGGTTACAGCCAATGGAAAGGTATGGAGTTAAGAGATGAAGTGTCATGTGCAAACTTCTGTCATTTATAAATGGACATTATAATATCAGCACTACCTTCCTCATAGATTTGTCAGTGAGGCTAGTACAAGTTCATATATGAAAAGTACTTTATAGTCACATGGCACTATATTGATGTAAGTTTCATTGAGGTCTAATTGGGTATATAACAGCTGTTCTACTGTATTTCATATCACAAGAGTAAATCTGTATCTATATCTATATATCTATACCTATATATTATATATATATATATCTTCCAGGCTACTTCCTCCTTATTATGTGGAGACCCAGAATACTACCCTAGGCTTAGGGAACTCTGTGTCAGACTCTTTGTAGGTGACCCAGACTTTATATGGAGGGTTACTCAACATTCTTTGGCCCATATTGCCCCCATTCCAATGGCAACTCCTTCTGGTAGAGGTAAACCATTAGTATTCACTGAGATTTTAAGTGCAAGATTAAACAAGTAGTTTAATTAAATTAGGAAAATGTATGGTCATACCAAAGAACTACATCAGCAATAAGCACTTTCAATACCTGGGGTCCAAGCAGGTTGCCTCTTCTCATCCCAACTCCTCTTCTCTTCCAGTGTTGGATGGCTTCGAGTCTGCTTTCTATCAGCTGCTGACACAGAAACCAAAATGGAGAAAAATCCCAGTACTGTAACTTCTAATGCAAAACAGTTGGATAAAAGTATGAGACAGTAATTGAGTTGGTGACTAAATGAGTAGTAGAGACAACAACGGCAGAAAGAGGAAGGGAGCCATTTGTGATGGAGATGTGAGGAAGGGTTTCAGTCTGTCAAGACTTGAATTATAATGAAAAAGATTGGGATAGACAGAAAGAAAGGCTGAGGACTATAATGACAATTGCTGACATTTATAGAGTCCTTAAAGGTTTACGAAGGACTTTGTATAGGACTCAGAACAACTCTGGGAAGGAGATACTGTACGTATTATTATCTCCATTCTGAGAGATGAGGAAATGGAAGCCCAGGGAGGGTAAGTGTGGTCCATGGTCATACAGCTAATACCTCTTAGAGATAGGATTCAAACTCAAGGCTGACTCTTAAAACTCCATGGCTATCCTGCACTTTCACTTGCTGTACCACCCTGTTTTTCTACAGTTTTTCCATTCAGCATATAGCAGCACCATTTTTTAGGTGCCATGTTAGTATAGATTAATTTATATGTCTGAGTTAGGGAATTGCTTTGGTGGGAGGATTTAAGGGGCTTTAGGGTAGAGAGAGGATTGGAAGGTTGTAGAAGAGAAGAAGCTTCTAAAATTGGTCTGAGGAGTAGGGCAAAGTATAGAGAGATGCCTGAAAATAGTCTGCTCTTTCTAGAACCCCCTTTTTTAAAAAAGTCATTGGAGATGGTCTATTTACTCTGATTCAGTATCAGGCAGTTGGCAAAAAGCATATGCCGGGGGTGGAGAGTCTGCCTTTTGGAGATGGGAGACAACCAAGGAGTCTGACTGACATGACTTGTGCAGGGTACAATCAACATTAATGTGTGTAGTCGTTATCTCCTGGAGCTTTAGGGAGAGAACAAAGAGAGGGTCTAAAACAAAGTGTCACTAAGGCAGGGTAACTGGGGTTTTGTCCTCAGGATGCTGATCTCCCAAAAGGCAAGGGAGATATTTCCTCTCTATTCTTATCCCAGCACCTCCCTTGTCCCTCACTTTCTCTAGGGTTTGTTTCACGCAACCGAACCCAACTGTCTTGTGCTAGCATCTCTTCTGTCTACTCCATTCACTTTCTCCCCAGGATTAGCCAGCGTGATTGCTCCATGGGAATGGTTCTTCCCCTCTCTGAGGTGGACACCTTACTGTTAGAAGAGTTCTGCCTTGCCACCTGTACCATTGGTTTGCCTGCCACCTTTTGAAGATTGCCAACTGAATTCCTTCCCCTCCTTTTGTCTTCCATGGGGCGGGGAAGGGGGGGAGGTTTGTCTGGTGTGACTAGAACTGATTTGTAGGGGAGGTGAGGTGAATAGTGGTTAAGGTAGGACACAGAAGGACAAATCCATTCCCCCCAATCTACCACCTACTTTGTATCTCAAACACTTGTGACAATCACAGGCATGTACATACATTCAGAAATATGACTTTCTACTGTCCTTTAGGGAAATAACCTAATAAGTAAGAAAAATGTAGATATATTGGATACACAGAATTGTATTCAATTTAATGTAATTTGATCCAAAACACTTAGAAAGCTCTTACCTGTTCCAGGTAGTATGCTAGGGGCTGTGAATTCAAAGACAGGAATGAAAATAGTTTTTGTCTTCAAGACTCTTACCATTTATAGGCGATGGGGTAAGGTGAGGAATAATATGCTTAAAAATAAGGTGTATACTGGGAGCCACAAGAAAACCAGTTTCCTAGAACATAGAATGCATGATGGGGAATAATGAGAAATAAATTTGGAGAGATGGGTTGGGGCAAGATTGTGAAGGACTTTAAATGCCAAACAGAACAGTTTATATTTCAACCTAGAAACAATAGGGGACCATTGAAACTCTTGGAGCAGTGGAAAGACACAATCAGACCTATGCTTTAAGACTGTCAGTTTGGCTGCTGTGTGGATGGCAGATTTGAGGCAGGGAGACTGTAATAGGGATTTTTGTTAATAGTTTGGGTGAGAAGTGATGAGAAGGGGCTCTTCTAGGGTGACTTTGGTGTGGGGGATTGAAGGGCACTATTCGGAGAGATATTGTGGAGGTAATATTGAATGAGAATCAGAAACTGATTAGATGTAGATGGCGAGGTGGTGAGGAAGAGAGAAAAGTTGAGGATAACTCTTAGGTCGCAAATCTAGATGCCTGGAAGGATGGTGATGCCCTTGGTAGAAACAGGGAAGTTAGATTAGGTAAATCTCACAGATTTCCCTGTTTAGATACCTCTCTGTCCAGCTGAATTTACCTTCCCCTGGCTATGAGAGAAGTCTCTCTTGCTCGGTTAGAATACAAATTGCATATGACCTAAGTTATTTTCTCTTTCTCTAATTCTTTTGTCTTTCTCTTCCCTTTTTGTTCTCCTCCCCAGTCCTGAACATAGTAGGCCTTAGATCATCCAGTCTCCTGCCTTCATTTTAGGGATGGGGAGACTGAGGCCTAGAAACTTGCCCCATATCACATAGGTAGTAAGTAGCTTGAGCCAAGATTTGAACTCTAACCTTCTGATTCCAAATCTACTTTTCCCTCTGTGCTATATTGGTAATGAACAGTCCTCTTTGTTTTTCTCTCAAAGTGAGTTGTCAGCATTATGGCATCTCTTCAGGGAGGGAGGGCAAAGAGCAACTCTTGTTTAAATCACAATTGGACACTTCGGCTTGTTTCTGTCATTATCTCTTAGTCAAAAAGCTCAAGCAACTACACATATGATGTTGTGAGACCACTCAGGTCTAAGACACATGCTTAGCCAAAGGGATGATCTTAGCAATAGGAAAAATTGTTAGTCTATAAGAGGTGTGATTTGAGGGGGCACTGAGGTATTTTCCATGATTGGGCACTGTGCCCAAAATGTCAAATTTTAGTGTTTGAATCTTCAGGGCTTTGCAATCTTCCAGATTCCTTCTCTATTGATATTCAAATATACCTTAGGAAGGTCATACTTTAAAGTTTAATCAGCTACCTTGGGAGAGGGGGTTAATGAAAGGGGGATTAGTTTGTGTTCAGAGCAGGCTTTTAGGGAATAGGAAATTAGATAGACTACAGTATGTATGGGGTAGCGGAGGAAGTGAGGAGAGAAAGGTGGGAGAAAGATGAGGTAGGACTGGTGTTGACCAAGTACTATAGAGAAAAAATATTTGACCAGGAATTTGTGTTCCAGCTCTGCCACTAACTTGCAAATTTCTTCTCTTCTCTGAAGACGGGGTAGGCATGAGTGCCAGAGAGAATTGGTGGGATGGAAAGATTATCCCTTTCCCTGAGTGATTTCCCTTTTACTGTCTTTAAAAGAGTACAGGGCTCCTTTAAGAGGATGTACATTCCTGTTGGTCCAGACAGATAGATTATATAACTGATTACTCTCCTAGGAGATTTATGGAAGAGGAAGTCATCTCTGGGATGATGGATCAGTGGGCAAAACTTCTTGCAGAGTGGGCAAAATCTACTGATTGATGGAGACCTCTTGGCCTCAGGGCCTGCATTTAAAGGTCGGGTTACACCATCACAGTATTTTAGAGCTAGAAGTGACTTTAAAGACCATTGAGTCCAGCTACTTCATTTGAACAAGAAAGAGACTGTGTTTGATAGAAGGGAATAGACTTGTCTGAGCTGAGACCAAAGTCCACAGGAAGTGCCATTCCTACTTTCTGGGGTTTCCTTAATTTGGGCCTTCCCTTTTGACTTCCACAGGTGAAGGGAAGGGAGAGGAGCTTTTCTATTGGTTGGAAACAAAATGCTCTTGGCCATCACTTTACGTACCCCACGCCACCTTCCTGCTTTCCTTAATTTTGCTTAGGTCAGCAAGTGATTGCCAATGTATTCCTGACCAGATTCATCAAATTCTGACAGGTGCCTGGGTTCCAGAGGGTACCTAGAGCATGAATCTTTCAGGGTATAGGCCCAGGTGATCTTGTATGCACCCATATATACGTGGTTTGGAAAGCAGAGTAACAAGCGCACATATCCACATCCAAGCATGTGCTTCTATGTATTTCCCATTCCCCTTGGGCATCACACATAGTAGCTAAAACCATTCATTTCTAATGATTTTATTTATGACATAGCCTTTTAAAAAATTCTCATCTTCTTTGACTTTTTCTTATTATTTAAAATAATGTTGTTTCTTATTTTTATGTCATATTTTATATCGCAATCATTTCCAGATATACTCCTACCCTTCTCCCCAGCTCCAGAATCAAACCCTCCCTTGTAACAGGAAAATAGTTACTCAAAAACATGGTCAGAGTGACCATATGGCAATGTATGCAATATTCTTCTCAACTGGTCCCCTGCCTCTCCGCAGAGAAGAGGTAAATATGTTTTGTTATCTGTTCTTTGAGACCATTGCTGGTTGTTCAATAGCTTAGAGTTCTACTTCCTTTTAGCAATCTTTTCATTTTACATTTTCATATATTGTTTTTGTGCTTCTGGTTTTACTGTGTATCAGTTCACACAAATCTTCCTATGTTTCTCCGAATTCCTCATATTCGTCATTTCTAATGGAATGATAAGTAATATTACATTACATTTATTTACCATCATTTATTTTGCCATTCCCTAGTCAATGGGCACTTACTTTGTTTCCTATTCTTTGCCACTGAAAAGTCAAGTCAACAAGCATTTCTTAAGCACCTATATGTACCAGGCACTGTGCTAAGCACCCTGTTCCAAAAAAAAAAAGGCAAAAACAATCCCTAATTTCAAGGAGCTCTTGCAAACAGCTATGTACAAACAAGATGTATACAGGATAAATGGGAAGCAGTCTAGGAGAAAATACATTAGCATTAAGGAAAATTGGGGGAGGCTTTTAGCTGAGACATGAAGTTAGGAAAGGCAAGAGGTATAAGATGAGGAGGGAGAGAATTATAGGCATTGAAGACAGCTAGTAAAAATGCAGAGTTGGGGGATAGAGTGTCTTTTGCAAGAAATAGCAAGGATTGTAGAGTACGTAGAGATGAATAAAGTATAAGAAGATTGGAAATGTAAGCAGGGTCCAGGTTTTTAAGTACCAAACAGAGGATTTTATATTTGATCCGGGAGGCAATAGGGAGTCACCTGAGGGAACTGATTGAATGGGGGAGTGACATGCTCAGGTGTATTTTAGGATGATCACTTGGATAGCTGAGTGATGGACTGAAGTGGGGAGAGACTTTGGGAGATGGACCAGAAGGCTATTACAATATTTGTAGCGCAAAGTGATAAGGGCTCTGCCCTAGACTGGTGGTAGTGGCAAAGGAGACAAGGAGGCATATATGTGAGAGATGCTATAAAGGTAGAATTTCATAGGACTTTTGGCAACAAAATGGATTTTGGGGGGTAAGAGAGCAAGGAGTTGAGAGTAACACCTGGGTTTTAAGCCTATGTGACTGAAAGGATGGTGGTGCCTTTGACAGTAACAGGGAAATTAGGGCTTGGGAGGAATGATATTGAGTTCAGTTATGAACATGTTGAGTTTGAGATGCCTACAAGACATCTACTTCCAGATGTCTAATAAGCAGTTGGAGATGAAAGACAGGGTCAGGAGAGGTTAAAGAAGATAATAGATCTGAGAATCATTAGCGTAGAGATTACAGTTGAATTCACAGGAGCTAATAAGATGTCCAAGTGAAATAATAGAGAGAGAGAGAGAAAAGAAGACAGTTCAGGTCAGAACCTTGGGGGATACCCATGATTATTGCACTGCCTGGATGGAAATCCAGCATTGGATACTGAACAGGAATGCTCAGAAAGTTAAGAGAGCCAGTAGGAGAAAACGATGTCTTGAAAACCTAGAGAGGAGAGACTATCAAGGAAAAGAGGGTGATCAACAGTGTCACAGGCTGTGGAGAGGTCAAGAAGGATAAAGACTAGAAAAGGCTGTTAGATTTGTCCATTAAGAGATCTTCGGCAACTTTAGCAAGAGCAGTTTTAGTTGAATGCTCTGTTTGGAAGCCAGACTGCATCAAAAAGAATGAGAGGGAGAGTAAGTAGAGACACAAATGGTAGACCTTCTTTTCAAAGAGTTTAACTACAAAAAGGAGAAATGATATAGGATGATACTATTATGAATATTTTAGCATATATTAGGTTTTCGTTTCTATCTTTCATTTCTTGGGGGTATATGCCCAGTAATGAAGTCATTGTCAGGGGCTCAAAGAATTCCTCTTGTGCTTTGTCAGTGGGACAAATTTACTCTCTTTTCTTTTGGCTTCTGCAACACTGTATGCTCATTGTTTTCTAGCTGTATCTCCTACTTTTTCTTCTATGTCACTCTTACTGATGATTCCCACTCTTTCTGGCCCTCTAAATGTCTGTGTTCTCAAGGATCCTGGACTAGGTCTGCTTCCTTCTTCTCTGTTCTCTCTGTCCATCTCTCTCATCTCTTTCACTCCTGTGGCCTCAGTTATCACCTTTATGCAAATTATTCCCAACTCTCTATGTCTATCTCCAGCATTTTACTAGAGCAACAATTCTGTATTTCCAACTACCCGATGAACCCACCTTAAACTTAATATATCTAAAGCAGATCCATAGAATCACAAATTTAAGGCTGGAATCTAGTCTCTTGTCCTCATTTTTCAAAAGAGGAAACTGAGGTTTTGAGAGGGGAAGTGACATCCCCAAAGTTATACAGGGAGTAAGTAGAATGGGACTGGAATTTGAACCCAGGTACATAACTCTATCCCCTCATCTTTTTCCCTTTCCCATAACTTCTCTGTTTTTGTCAATGGCACCCCAGTCTTCCCAGGCACCCAAACTGGAAATGTTGGAGTTTTCTTGGACTATTCCCTCTGTCTTACCTCACACATCCAATCAGTTGCCAGAAAGTGTCATTTCTACCTTTGTAATAGCTCTTACATCTACTCTTCCTTTCTACTCCCACACAACTGCCTGAGTTCAGATTCTCATCTCTCCTTGTCTAAACTATTGTGATTGGCTCCTAACTTGCCTTTCTGACTCTGGTCCATCTCTTCTTCACTCCGTCCTCCACACTGCTGTCAGAGTCATCTTCTTAAGTGCTATGATCACATCACTCCTTGACTCAAAAGCTTTCCGTGGCTTTTCAGAGCCTACCAAATAAGACATAAAGGTGATTCTACTTTTATCTATGCATCTAGGACCTCTTAAAGACTGTGGGCTCACAAAGCCTGATCTCCAAAAGGGTCATTTAGGTCATGCCCCATACCTTTAGTCTGGGGAAATACCTAAAATTGAGGATAGATAGTGGCTTGTGTCTTGTTTTTCCCAAATATAGCGAAGAAGGCCACCAACTCCTAATAAGGTATTCAATATAGAATATGGACATTGGGTATAGAACAGCTTTTTATTTCCCCCACTACACAAAGAACACAAGAGCTCATAGAAGTCCATGATCTAATACAAGAAACTTAAGCACTCAAATAACCTATTATATTCCTTAGAGCCTTCCCTCCCTTGAAGATAGACACCGTTTGGGGCTACTTTAAAAATATTTACCATTCTAGCTCAGTGAAATTATGGAGGATTAGTAAGGTCTCTAGAGCTCTTGTCTACCCTCATATTTATTGTAGCTTTAACCCTACAGGTTCGGAGCAATTTTCTTCCTTCTCTAAACTGTACTGTTGAGGAAATTTCTCTCTGTGAGGGCAGACTCTTGATCTCCAGAACTACTGGAGCTACTTGATCTCTTAGAAATTCTAGAACTTCGGAACTCTCAAACTCAGGGTTATTGTAAGGTTAATGGGGAGTAAGATCTTCCCAGTTCATCAATAGGTGTCATGTGGAGCCCATTAAGGGAAGCTTGCTGGCTTGTAGGAAGGCTTACATACCTTTTGTTAATTTCTATTTAGGCAATGAGCTTATTAGCTGAAAGAGTATATATTCTGAGAAATGGGCTTTTGCTTTGGGGGCTCGCTTATGAGAAAGATGTTGTCATTCCCTGGTCGAGACTCTGAGTGGCCATATGTTCAGAGCTCCCCGACTCCTCAGAGGTAAAGCCTCTTTCCATTCAATGGTGGATGTAAAGCTTTGATTCAGGCAGTAGAGCCCTGTCTGTTGGTCTTTATTTCTCTTCTCTGTATTTTTTCTGTTTAATTAAAGAAGATTGTTGACCCCTGAAACAGCTGTCTTTCCTAGTAAAGCAGATAAAAGAACCTGTACTAGCAGCTATCCTGGGTATGCCAGTGTGGTTGCCATTACAGTTACCCACAAGGTAATATCCCCAAGGCTGGAAAAGTCCATTTTTCTCACCTGGATTCAAAAAAGAAGAACTCTACTCACTGAGAGGGGTGGGTTTTGACTACACCCTGGTTTGGAAGTCCAGTGAAGAGAGAAAGTGTGAGAAAAGAAAGAGGAGGAGTCACTTTATAGACCTTTTTATGGAGAAAAAGGCAATTTCTTTGACAAGAGTCTGTTCCCCCTTCCCTTGGTTCTCAGTCCCTAATCATCCTAGAGTTAGTCCCAGTCACTGGAGGACCAATCAAAATTTCCTTGTGTACTCTTGGCAAGGTATTATGGCCTTTGTGCCTTCCAACAAAGGTTTGCGTCCTGTACTTTCATCAAGCTGATTGAGGTCTTTCATCAGAGGTTCTCCTGAAATATCCCTTATACTGGCTTTTAAGCTTCTTTGACTCCAACCAAAATTCCCTTTATGCATCTGCTAGTCCAATAAATCTGTGCCTCCATCCTCCATTCATGTCTTGCCCTCTCCTGTCTTTGCTTATGTCTTTCTCCATGCTTGCAATGGATTCCATCTCCATCACCCTCCATCGAGGTCCTTTTGTCATTGCTCAACTCTGATGTCACTTCCTCCAGGAAGACTTCCTGGAGTTTCAGAGTGACAGTGATCTCACCCTTCTCAAGTTTCACCAAGCACTTCATCTGGATCTTTATCCACAGTATCACACTTAGTGACGTACTCGTTCTTCCACCCACTAAGAGTGTAGGGTCCTAGGGGTAGGCACCTAGGTCATATTTGTCTTTGTATTTTCCATTCCTAGCAACTGGATCTTAACAATGATAATAGCAATAATAGCCAGCATTTATATAGCACCTTAAGGTTTCCAAAGTATTGGAATATATGTATATATACATATTATTTATATGTTTTATATATATATATCATTGGATCTTCAAAATATACCTTTGAGGCAGGTGATAATATTATCTCTATTTTCCAGAGGAGGAAACTGAGGCAAACAGAAGTGAAAGTACTTGTCCAGGGTCACACAGCTGGTGAGTGTCTGAGGCAGGATTTGAATTCTATTCCACCTGATTCTAAATCTAACGCTCCATCCGCTGCCACCTAGCCATATTAGGTACTTAATGAATATTGAATTGAAACCTAGTTCCAACTCACTGTTACCAGCCTTATTATCTCACACTGCTTTCACAGAATTAGAAACTTCCTGAGGGTAGGAGCTTCCTATCTTGTCTTCTTTGTATCCCAAGTACCTGGCTCTGCTTTGTACATAGTAGATGCTTAATAAAACAATCACTGAAATGAATGACTGAATCATACTCTGGGACAGCCGACTTCTCTCCTGATTTCATTCTCTCCTTTTCTTTGCATTAATTCATGTACTTTCCCCTCTTACAAAACCCAACCCCTTCCTTTAAGGCACAACTTACTCCCCAGCTAAGAGTCATCTCTCCCTTTTCAAATTTCTTACAACCCTTTGTTTCCTCCTATTTGTGGACTCATCACTCCCTCTCACTATTAGACTGTAAGCTCCATAAGGTCGGGAGCTATCTTGATTCTGTTTCTCTGTCTCTAGGGCTTAGTGCAGAACTTTGTACATAGTAGGTGCTTAATAAGTTTTTGGTGAATTGAACTGAATTTTTCAGACAAGGGGAAGCAGAGAAATATTCATTAGGAAAAAGCTATTAGGAGTCAAATCAAATTCAAAATCAAAGAATTTGTTTTCCCTGCCTTTGTTTATCATTGCGCAGGTCAGTAATAGGAGTATTCTTGGTCTCCTTGGGGCCCAGCTGAATCAAAGATGCTTATCTGGGGCTTGTTTGGGTATATTGGCTGAAAAACTGGCAGAACTCCTTGGAGATGTCTCCGCCCTCTGGGTCAAAGAAGAAGGGGAGTGGGTGGGTAGAAATTGTTAAAGGAATCTCTGCTTCCTGTGACTCCACCTCATGTCGATGCCCTAGATTCTAATGAAGTCACCAATTCAGGTGACCAGTGTTCCCTCCTCCCCCACCTCGTATCTCTGCAGTCACACTCTTTTCCTTCTAAAATCCAACACAATTCTAGGCAGCTTAGAAAAAAATTCTGGAAAGAGATACCCTAGCTTTTCATTAATTGACACACAAATAGATATTAAGCAGAAAAGTACTATTTTCTTTCTCTAAGTAGAGGGGGAGTTTGGGCAAGGTCAGCAGCTTCAACCTCCCCACCCTCCACCAGCCTCTCCTGGGGCTGTCATGGAGTCTTTACTTCCATCTCTTGACATTTCAGGAACAAATCCTATTTGACAGGGCAGCTGGCTCATCCATTAGAGCAGCAAACAGAGAATGCTATCAGACCAGGAATCTGCGTGGACAGGCAGGACAGGCTGGGACAGCAAGAGCATCATGTCTCCAATTAAAGTCTTGGGGATTCATCTTCTAGTCCAAGCCCCTTTAAAAATTGACATTCATTATGATGTCAAATGATATGATGATAATGATGATTCCTACCAGGCCCTTTCCTTTCCTGCCTCGGTATGTGTGAGTGTTATATATGTCTTTGTGTGTGTATATTTGGGTTGTTGGGCTGATAATTTAGATTGGTAGACTACAGGCATCGCTTTAGCCTGCTTTCTAACAGCAGTTGACCCAAGCTTGATTTATTCTACCCCCTACAAACTCTTTTAGGTCTCATGTATTTTCCCATCCTGCTGCTTTTAATCACAAAGTTCCCTTTCTAGTAACCTAACTCAGAAGCCTCTTCTTTCCCCAATTCCCCTCACATTTACTAAAAAGCATCAACAAATCTGGATCCTTGATCAGTCTTCCATATGAAGACCAAGATACATTGTGGTGAGGCAATTCTGCCATAGGTAGATTATGAATGATTCAACAGTAGCCATCTTTGAAGGTAAAAGAGGGTATTTTAATATGTAAGGGAGAGCTTATTTTGGGGAGCATCGCCACAGATAGTGCTCTGCACAGAGTTTCCAGGGAAAACATTACATGTAGCCTGATGTCCTTTTAACTCTTTGAATGTTTACTGCTTGGCATTATTACTAGGCAGGCATTTGAAAAGTTTGTGGTGTGCCAGCTTAGGACAGACCTTACTTACAAAGGGATTAGGTATACATACCCTCTCCTACATACCTCTGGCACTCCTCAATATCAAGTGACACACTGAGTATGTAGGGAGGAGTTCAAAAGCTGAAACACCTGGTCCTCTATGTCTTCTATAAGGGGCTGGTAGGAAGTGGGGGGTAATAATTATAATAAGTATGGGTGATTAGGATAATCACTCGAGTCTGGGTAAAGAGGGATAGTTGAGTCCAAATAATCAAAGACTGTGTCTGTTCCGGAACCAGGGTTTCTCAGGAGGACCAAAATCCAGGATTACGAGACTAAAATAAAAGCTAGAGGATAGAACAAAAATTGAAATACAAGGAAGTTTGTAGAGTAGGAGATATATAACATGGAGTGTGGTTTAAATGACTGCCAATCCTTCCAAAAGCTCCTCCTCCTCCTCCATCACCCCTTTTCTCCAACCAAGTTCTACTCTGATGTGTTGGCATTGTCATGATTCAACCTCCTCCTTACTAAACTGTACTAACAAGGTTGAGAACTTATAAAAGGTGGAGTCCTTTATAACATGCACCAAACAATGCCATATCCTCCAAGCACGAGGCATATATTTAACCTATTATGCGGGTCTCTTGCCTCTTCTCAAAGAATCAGGTCTGATACAGGAGACATAGATTATTTCTTGTGTGTAAGATGTGACATTAGAGTAAGGATTCATGTTAACAGATATTTATTAAAGGCCTACTATGTGACAGGCACTGTGCTAAACTTTGCGGGGGGGGGACACACAAAAAAAGTTTAAAAAAACCCAGTCTCTGTCTTTTGCCTTTTTTTGAATTCTCCTCACTTATCACAGTTCCTGGCACATAGTAGGCTTAATAAATGTTTATTGATTGACCAATAAACATAGGAAGATCTGCTTATTTGTCTATTGGGTAGTTGTATGTGATCTACTATAGAATATTGTCAGTGAAAGCCTGCCTGGTCCTTTCTCACGCCTTCTTCAAAGATACTCTTGCGCTGAGAAATTAGGATAGTGGCCTTAATAGTAACAGAGAAATTAGAAAGAAGGGTGACTTTGAGCAGAAAGATAATGAGTTCAGTTTTGGACATGTTGAGTTTAAGATCTTTAAGGGACATCCAGTTCAAGATATCTAATAGGCAGTTGGATATTTGTGACTGGTAGATAGGGAAAGAGGTTAGGGCTGGATAAAGAGATCTGAGAATATTAGCATAGAGATGATGATGGATGAAAGTCCATCAAAAGAGACTGAGAAAGAACAGTCAGGTAAGAGGATTGATTTTGTCAAGGAAGCCATATGATCCAGTATGGGATCACCTATTATGTGGAACATATCAGAGTAACCTCATGTCTGTCTTCCTTCCTTCCTTCCTTCCTTCCTTCCTTCCTTCCTTCCTTCCTTCCTTCCTTCCTTCCTTCCTTCCTTTCATTTTCAAGGTTACTAAATCATGGTAATATAATGGACATAGGATACCTTACATTATGTTTTCGGACAAGATGAAGAGAGGTGGGAAGGATGACAGCCAACTGGTAGAATAAGCATTAACTACCAAACATTGCTGATCTGCCAGGGGATTAGGGATTTGCCTTTGGTCCCATGATATTCAATATTTTTGTTAGTAACTTGAATGAAGATATAGATGGCATACATACCACATCTATAGATTACACAAAGTTAGGAACAACGGTGAAAATATTGGGTTTCAGAGTATGAGTTCAAAAAGCTCACAACAGGCTAGAATGACAAGTTGGTGTAAAGAAGTATAGTGGTAATGTAAATTTGAAGATCTTCTCATCCGTTAATAGGCCCATGTGACCTGCTTCTGTCACAGGAAGCCTAAGTCGCATGTGGTGGGAGGAACTTATTGAACCAGTGGCCCCGTGGAAGGGTGAGGCAGGAAATGCTCAGAGCAGTTAGAAATGGCAGGAGGAGCAGATGCAGGAAAGGAGACAGCTAAGATTTGTGAGTGTATGATTGTAGGAAGGCCCCAGCAGGGGAGATAGGCTATAGAATGGAGTGGTTCCTTGCTGTCATAATGTATGCTAACTTCTTTGCTGCTATGATAGATTGGACTTACCGGTTTTGAGATTTGGTTCTCTGGTGTCTGAATAATGTTTTGCTTCTTCTGTCTTCTATATGGAGAGTCTGTTACATTTTGTGATACAGAGCCAAGTCAGCATACTCATAGCAATAGCAACTGTTGTGAATATTGCCTTGGCAATACAAGAAGATGAAATTTAATGGGCATAAAATGTAAAGTTTTTCTCTTGGGTACAAAAATCAACTGTACAAATATGGGGGGGGAGGTGTAGCTAGGCAATAGTCACTATGGAAAAATATAGGAGGTTTAGTGGATTTCAAATTCAATGTGTCAACAGCAGGACACCGCAGCAGAAAACAGTTGGTTTGATTTTTGGCTACTTTAATAGAAGCAGAATGAAAAGGATGAAGGACCTGAGATCTCTGCTGTCTTCTGCCCTGGTCAGACCAAATCTGGGGTATCATGCCTAGTACATAATGGGTTGAATTGAATTGGATTTAGGGACATGATAGCAATCCTCAAGTATTTGAAGGTTTGCCATTTGAAAGAGGGATTAGATTTGATCTGTTTCGACCAAGGGACAGAACTAAGAGCATTGTGTAAAAGTTAATGGAATGCAGACATCAGCTTGATATAAGGAAAAATTTCCTAACAATAAAATTTATCCAAAAGTGGAATGGATTTCTTTCACTTCACTGGAGGTCTTCAAACCGAAGTTGGAGGACCACTTGTAGGATATGCTCAGTGTGGGGCTAGATTGACCTATCTCTGAGGTCTCCATTCAACTCCGTGATTCAGATTTAATTTTTGGGAATGAATTTCATTTCTAGAAAGAGGCAGAAGCCATTTTGATCAAAATCTGATGAAAACTCTTGGTGATGCCGTTGTCATTGTGGCTAGCACCATCCTTGGTTCATAGCAAGGTGGGACTCTAGAAGCAAGTACACTATCTTATGGGAGTTATAATCTGGCTGTGAAGACATTTCCATGTTGTCTGCCAGCTTCTTGGTGCTGGCAGAGTTGGCATCTACTTTTCCTGTATCCTTCCCAGCTAATTGGGGAGGCTCTCCAAGCCAGATTTATGTGGACACTTGCACATCCTCTCTTTGAACATTATTCTAATCAGACATCTCATTATTGGAAGCCTGCCTCTCTATGCCTGCACTGCCTGGTTGGGGTTATTACAGGATATTATACAGACCATTTGCATGGCCACCTTCAGGTCATTTCCATCACTTTAAGCTGCTTATGGTCCCATTTTCTCCCCCATAATATTTGCCTAATTCGATTACTCTGCAGCCTCAGAGCAAGAGCTGGCACAGAATAAAATCAGAAGTTATGACCTGGAGCAAAATTAGCTGGATCCTTGTACTATTGCCAGGTTGCCAGAGGGCCCACCTAGTCCCAGCTGACTTCCCACAGTATTTGGGATGGGTGAGAGGGAGCCTACTACAAGTGCTACCTTGGGGATAACTTGGCACTGGGGCTGATAGATCTATGGTGATGATTCATAAGAGTTAAGGCTGGTTAGGAGGGAACTTCATAGGTTTGTGATCTGAAAGGTCACAAAGAAAGGAGAGGTGGGGTCAGGGGAGGTAGCTTTCTTTGCTTCAGGGCCACAAGGTGGGGGAAGGCATGATATGAATTGAATTGGGTTCAGTAAGAATTTTTTTTTACTGTATTGTAAAAGTCTTGAAGTCTGTCATATCCCCAGTCTTGCATGGCAAACCCTTCATGACTCCATGCTAGGTCCTGAATTCTCTCCTTTTTTAATAGTCACCCTGAATCTCTCATCTTGTATGAAGTCCCTCTCATGCCCCTATACTAATCAATTTGTTTCTCTCCTCCAATAAACAGTTCTCTATTAATGACTTTTAATTGTATTCTGCAGTAGGAATTTGTATATTCTGGCTACTCAGCAGCTACATCTCTCTCATGGAGTCAAAAATCCCTGTATCTCTGCTAAAAGTCTACACTGTTGGAATTCATTTGTTCCTATATATTTTGTTCTTAAGGGCTCTGCTTGGTACTTAATTGCAGAAATGTACATTCCGAGGCTGTGATGTCTTAATCGTAGTCAATTATGTGTAATATCCCAGAGGCATCAAACATAGAGGGATGCTTAACAAATAGTCATTCAAGCCAATGGCTTCCCCCTAGAGAGGGGAAGTCATGATTTCCCCAGAGGCAAAGGGCCATTGGAGTTCTGATTTCCTGGCCAGACCAGATAAGGAGTAAGGTGGGGATGGGGGTGAGTTAGTGGGGATCAGGCTTAGAGAAAAGAGATTACACAGGAGAATACCACTGAGGATATTATCCACAGTCTATATTATCCAGTGTTCTAGCACTGGGTTACCAATCACATATTTACATTAATCAATCAACAAAATAAGTATATATTACTAAGTGGCTAAGTAGCTAGAGAATTGGACTTAGAAAACTAGAGTTCGAATGCTGCCTCAGACATTAATTGTGTGACCAATTGTGAGTCTTTCATTATTATGTCTTTCAGCCACAGTTTTACTCACCTGTAAAATGGGGATAATAAAAGCACCTATGTCACAGGGTCGTTGTAAGGATCAGATGAGACTGGATATGTGAAGTACATTGCAAACCTCCAAACATTATATAAACACTAGCTTTTATTATTATGGTGTAATGATAAGAGGGGAGGGACTTTTTTTTCTGTTTTCTCTTTTGGAATGCTAAGGCAATCAAGTGTGTTTAATGAGTCTTGCCTTTGTTTGAATCAGGCCAGTAAAGTGGGACCTTTTGTTGTCTTTTGTTTTGGAGTGCTTCTCAGCACTGAGGCAATCCGGTGTCTTTGAGTCTTGCTTTTGTTTGAATCAAGAGTCTTTGACTGGAAATAATGTATTTGATGTGGTGCTAGTGATTAAAGATCTTTCCCACACTCCTTTTGCTAAGTAGGCACTGAGCCCTCAGGACCCTGAACAGGGTATATGAGCTCTGAGGTTGGTGTTTTGTTTTGGGGGTACGCTCATTGGAAGAGTGTTGGTGACAAGATTCTGGGTAGCCATTGAAGGACCCCCCCGCCCCGCCCAGCTTTGAAAGTCCAGATGTCAGTGCTTCTCTTTCTGGTAACTATGTATGTATTGCTATGGACAGACAGAAGCCCTGTCTGCTGATTTGTGTTATTTGATCTGTTTATATAAGTCTGATCGAGACAAAAGGCTGGCTGTTGATCTGTTTATATTTTTTCTGTTCGTATTTGCTCTGAAGTTCAGGGTGCTGACTTTTTTCCCCTGAACTAAATAAATGATATATGTATGTTTAATTAAAGTGAAATTGCTAATCCCTTAAAATTGCTTTCCTTAGAAAAGCAGATCAAAGAACCTGTGCTAACAGCCCTCCTGTGTGCTCTTGTTGTTGGTCTTGTTGTTGGTCTTTCACCTCCACAGCGACTGCTAGCAACATTGTTGTTACATGTGGTTTCCCACTTCATGCTAGGCCCTAGGGCTGGAAAGATATAGAGACAACCTATTAAATTCCACCTCTGCCTTCAAGTCTTCATGCACATATGAAGCTATCCTTAATCTGAGAAGTGTGTGCTCAGTGCCAAACAAAGATTCAGAGAGTGAGCTCTCCAGCAGCCTAAGGAAGAATGAGACCCAGAGAGATTTCACTTTAAGGTGACAATGTATAGTGGAAAGAGCAGTGGATTTGGAGAGGACTTGGGTCCAAATCTTGCTTTTGACACTAAATACTCATGTGACCATAAAGTTATTTAGCCTCAGGGATGTGCTGGAGCTAGTTTGGACTGGTTTAGAAGAGCTGATTGTTAAAATTTCAGAGTGAGCATTTTTTATTTGGAAATCAGCAAAGGCTATAAATTGAGGTTTGATTTATGTTTTGTTGATTGGACTTAAGAAGGCAATGGAGAGAATGCTAATGATGCAGATTCAACTTTAAAATAAGTCCTGTGTATGCTTGGAAAGCTGGTTGTTAAAACATTTACCAGCAAACCTCTGCTTTGTCTCCCTGAGGCCTCAGTTTCCTCATTTGTAAAATGAGGGGATTGGAGTAGTTGAATTCTAAGGTCCCTTCCAGCTCTAGACCTATAATCATACCTATGATAATGTGGAAAAGATGAGGAGACGTAATGACCAAAGTCAGTATGAAGTTGAGTAGAATTGATCTTTCTGATGTCCAACTCAAAGGTTAGTGATGTCTTTAAAACATTTTCATTGCCCTTGCTTGCCTAATATGGATCCACCATCCATGTCAGAGCTAATTCTCTGGAAAGCTATAGGGCTTAGTGTTAATGAGCTAAAACCACATGCTCCAGACTAGAATGGTCCTCTGTCCCTGTATGCACATTCATGAACTCCCCACTCTCAAAACGCAGGTTTGCTGAGCTCATCCATACCTCTGATGGTTTTTGGGGAAAGATAATGAGTTCATTTGGGACAAGTTAACTTTAAAATGTTTGCAGGACATCCAATTTGAGATATCTAATACACAGTTAGAGATTCGAGTCTCTAGGTTGGGAGAAAAGGTAGACTTGGATAAACAGGTCTGAGAAGCATCAGCATAGATAAGACAATTGAATCTGTGGGAGCTGATGAGATGGCCAAATGAAATACTATAGAGATGAGAAGAGGGCACAGGACAGAGCCTTGTAGGATACCCATGGTTAGTGGGCATGACCTGGATGAAGAGACAGCTAAGGAGGGATCACACAAGTAAGAGGAGAACCAGGTCATTAAAACCTAGGGAGAGAAGAAAATCAAAGAGATGAGGGTAATCAAGAGTGTCAAAGGCTGCAAAGAGGTCAAGAAGGATGATGAATAAGAAAAGACCACTGGATTTAGCAAGTAAGGGATTATTTGTAACTTTGGAGACAGCAATTTTAGTTGAATGATGACGTCAGAAGCTAGAAGAGGATCTTGTGAATTTGAAGAGTCTAGAGGCTTATAGATTTCTTGTTTTCCTATTGGTGTCCTAGCATTGTTTCTCTTGGACAACAGTCCTGGTGGCAGTCTCTACTTTGACTTTCAAGGGTGCAATGGATGCAGATTCATAGCTCTACAAAAGACTAGAAAAGAAACTCCATCATGCCTAAGGAGAACTTTTTCAGCACCCATGAAGGAGAGAAAAGAATTTTCAGCAACCAGGGGCTGTAAATAACCGCTATGCCTGGGTTGTGCTCATAAAGTTTAACAACAAGGTCTCTGGGAAAAAATATGCGTGACATACTATTAAGTTTAATGTGCATTTTTTTTCATTTTTCTTACTTTTTGGTTTTAATATATATTGCTTTATTTTTCCCCAATTACATGTTAAAACAATTTTAAGACATTTTAATAAAAAGCTTTGAGTTCCATATTCTATCCCTCCCTCCTCTCTCCCCTCCCTGAGACAGCAAACAATCAGATATAGGTAATACATGTGTGATCACGTAAAACATTTCCATATTAGTCATTTTCTATGAGAAGATTTGAATAAAAAAGAATGAAAGAAAGTTTAATATGCATTGTTAACATTTTCTCCATCCTCTTCTTAAGTCTAGAATCAGGGGTGGGAAACCTATGGCCTTGAGGCCACATGTGGCCCCCTAGATCCTCAAGTGAGGCTTTTTGCATTTATTCTGTGATGTTTGGATTCGCAAGAGTCACACTTGAGGACCTAGAGGGCCTTATGTGGCCTTGAGGCCACAGGTTCCCTGCTCCTGAGATAATCCACAAAACAATAAATCAAGTCCTGATAGCACTCCCCAATTTCTGACGTTGTAAGTGCTCACACTGAAAATTTAATAATCAGCTTTCACAAAACAGAGCTGGTTCCAGCATGTCCCTGACTATGCCATATGTATTTTCTAAGGTTAAATCCACTTTCTTCTATGTCACAATGGGAGAGTTTGTCAAGACTAACTTTAGGAAAGACCCTTTTCTAAAAGCTGTGTATGTTGGCTAATTAATTCTCAACCGCCAACCAATCAACATCAGGGGCAGAGGGAGAGCAACTGGTGGGGGCTAACCCCTCCTGAGGTGATATAACGGTCATGCTCTGGAGACCTGTTTTTCTTATCTGTGCGAGTGGGATTTGGGATAAATGTCTCACAGCGTATGTTACACAGACAACTCTCAGGTGAGAAAACTTTCTGTAATCTAGAAAGCTGCCTACAGCACTAAGAAATTAAGTAACATACCCAGGGCCATGCAATCAGTATGTGTGAACCCAAGTTTTCCTAGCACCTGAATCAGCTTTCTGTCTACTGTACCATGCCTGCCTCTCATTTCTATAGACAGAATCCAGGAGAAAAAAATAGAAAGGGAAATTGCATTTCAAAATTCAAAGTCAATATACCAAAGTGAATTCAAGAATTATAAATACTGTTAAAACATTTTAAAGAAATATAAAAAATGCTTAATTGGAGAAACCGTCCTCATCTTGATTGGGCCATAGCAATATAGTACCAATGATGATACTTTCTACATTAATTACAGATTTAGTATTATATCAATTAAACATGAAGGGGGAGCTTTCCAGATCTAGACAAAATAATAATAAAATTCATTTGGAGGAGCAAAAGGGCTAGAGCCTAAAGGGAAATGATGAGGAAAAGGAGGAATGAAGGGAGAATAGTATTTCCAGGTCTCAAATTATGTTAAAGGAGTTGTCATAAAAATCATTTGGTATTGGTTAAAGCATAGAAAAATAGATCAATAGAACATGTCAGATAAGCAAACATCAGAGACACTCAAACTAAACAATTCATTGTTCAATGAGCCCAATAACATAAACTATGTAGAGAAGAACTTCCTATCTGACATGAACTTCTGGGAAAATTGGAAAGCAGTT
>CM053625.1:238359403-238406382 GCA_028646595.1 Phalanger gymnotis
GCTCCCCTCGGCTGGGGGCTGGGAGGTCCGTGTGGGACAGACCTTACCCAGAGACCATCCAGGCTGTCCTGGGCTGGGGCCCCGCTTCCCTCTGCCACTTTGTGGGTTCTGCAGCTCTAGAATTGGTTCAGAGCCATTGTTTTATAGGTTTTTGGAGGGACTTGGTGGGGAGCTCACGCCAGTCACTGCTTCCCAGCCGCCATCTTGGCTCCGCCCCCATCTGACATTTATTATTTATGTGAACTTCAGCAAGTAATTTTGCTTCTTTGAAACTGAGTTTCTTATCTGTAAAGTGGGCACAATAATCACTCACAGGGTGAGTAAACCACTTTGTAAATTTTGAACTGCTAGAGAAATCTCATTGATTACTGTGACATACTGCAGGAAATGTGAGGAGGACAGATATGTAGGCCACGATCCTGCCCTTAAGGAGCTTATAGTCTCTGTGGAGAGACAAGATTAATACATAAAAAAAGCGATAATAAAAATTGAATGATGAATCTATTGTAATGACTATAGGGGTTGAGGAACTCTGGGAAGGAAGAGAGAGATCAGCATGGACTCAGGCAGGCAGGGAAAGTTTCATGAAGGAAGTGACATGTGCTGAGACTTTGAAGGATGGTTTATATTTCCAAAGATAGAGGAGTTAGGCAAAGGAATAAAATGAGCAAAGGTAGGATTAACATGCCGGGCATGGAGATCCATGATAAGTTCAGTCTCTGTGTTAGGGAGCAATGGGAGAAAAGGCTGGATGGGCAGAGGGAAAGCCAGATTGAGGAAGACCTTGAACACTTAGCCAAGGAGTTCAGACTTGAGTTCTTTGATGCACTTCCACTTGGGCACAATTGCTTTTTTCTGATGTGTATTATAGTTATCTATTCATGTCTTATGAAGTCCTATTAGACTTTAGGTTCTACCAGAACATGAACCGTGTCTGGTGTTAAATCATCTTGGAACCTCCCCTAGCTTGGTGCAGAAGGTCTTGCTCATAGGTGGTGGTTAGTGGATGTTTGTTAATTATGTATACATGAGACTCAGGGCGGCTACATGGTGTGGTGGATAGAGCGCCACTGGGTTGCTTGCTGCTGTTTGTTCTTCGTTCTTCAAGAGGACCATGACATCGGGGAGATGATGCCATGACATGCAAGTGAATTGGATTTAAGTGAGAGGGGGCTGCACAAAGTCACCAATCTCACTTTCTCCTCCAGAGCCATCTGGGTCCAGTGGCCAGATGTAGGTCAGGATGACTTGAGATGGCCCTGGGTGCAGTGGGAGAGCTTGGCCTTTTTAAGCTAAGGTCTTTAACAGGTCTCAGTTTGACTGAGGCAATGCATTCAAGAGATATTTGCAAAATTGAAATTGACTACCCTTGGCAACAGATTGGTTACGGGATGATAGAGGCTAGGGGGAGATGGGGGCATGTAGGTTTTGAGATTGAGGGAGTAAGAGGATGCCGTTGCCTACTATGTAGGAATACATAGGGAAGGTAAAAGAAAAAATAACTGAGAAACTTTGAGAAATGTAAGAAGTAATCTGCAGATTAATCTTAGAGAAAAATGTCGATTGGGCAGAAGAGCTTATAAGAACATCAGAATCGCCATAGTGCACCAGCCCTGCACCCATTCTGCCCAACTTTATTTTTTGGCAGGATAATAGAGGGGTCCTTGACATTGGTGATCACTCACTAGCTGATCTCGATGGAGTTATCTGAACCTCCTTGCAGCTATTCACAACTTCGACCTGGACTGCCACTTGGTATAGCATATTCTACAAGCTTACTGGTCTTTGTATGGTGAAGTCCCAAACTTACTTCTTTGGAGAAGTAATCCTGGCTCCTACACAAAAGATTTTCTTAGTCTGTATGTATCTTCCCTCTCTTTGTGATTTTATAGATTTTGATGGTATTGCCTTGCCTTTTCATCTTGGAAACCTTAGAATCATAGATTTCTGAGCTGGGAAAGGACCAGAAGGCATCTAGTACAACCTCTGCCAAAGCAGAGATCCTCTGCAATACAAGTATTCTCTGACAAGTATTCATTAAATCTTTGTTTAAAGACCTCCCTCCCTCCTACGGTGGCCCATTCTATTGCTGGACAGCTCTAATTTTGGGGGAGCTTCTATGGAGTCAGAATTTAACTTTCCTGTAACTTCAATCCTTTGCTCCTAGGGCTGTCCTCTGGGGCTAAGAGGAACAAATCTAATCAGCCTGCCACATAGATGTCCTTCAGATATTTCAAGAAAGCCATCTATCATGTCCTGATATAGAAAGGCAGCATGGTGCAGCATAGTGAATTGAATACTAGGCTCACAGAAAAGAAGACCTGGGTTCAGATCCTGATGCATACACTTGCTAGCTGTGTCAGTCTGGGCAAGTCACCTATAGGCATGAGTTTTGGAGTTCACAATACACTGGTAATTCTCCACATTGATGACATCACTGATCTTTCATGTACATTGCTATTATATTC
The DNA here is from genome assembly GCA_028646595.1 of Phalanger gymnotis. NCBI lineage: Eukaryota > Metazoa > Chordata > Mammalia > Diprotodontia > Phalangeridae > Phalanger > Phalanger gymnotis. Next base: position 238,361,872 of record CM053625.1, read on the forward strand.
CTAGTCCCTTTAACTGATTCTCGCATGACGAAGTTTCAGTGCTCTCTACCATCCTGGTTCCTTTCCTTTGGAAGAGCTCTTGTTTGCCACCATCATTCCTAAAATGTTGCTTCCAAGAAATGAACCTAATCATTTCTGATTGTTCCCTTTACTCTTGCTGCTCTCTCTAAGGTCCATCTCACCGTTGCCTGTTCTCTTGGGTTGCCTGTTTGTCCCTATGGTTGAGGGTCATATTCTAATTAACTAGTGACTCCATCTGAGCATAGCTACAGTGTTGGCACAGACCTTCAGGGCTTTTAGAATGACTGAATTTCCCATTCCTAAGAGCTTGATCAGTCAATCAAACAATCAGCAAACATCTATTCATGAAGTACTATGTACCAGGAACCAATGAGCTTGAAAGATAACTGCAAATGTTGCTCAAGCCCTGCTTAGCCCTTCCAGGAAGAGGTGGCCAGACAATGGGAGGAACTTCATGAGTCACTTGATAGACAGACTCTCCATGGTAGAAGAGCATGTAGGAGTCAAGGAGAAAAGCCCTCTGGGGTACTGAATTGGATAAGAAGGTAGATTCGTGGAATCTCAGACTAAGAAGGGACAACTCATACCGAAAAGAAGCTTTATTATAATGTGTTATAATTATAATGTACCAGGCAAGCAATCGCTCAGCCTTTTCTTGAAGGCCTTCATTGAGGTAGAACTTATTACTTCTGTTGTTGTTGTTCACTTATTTTCAGTTGCGTCCAACTCTTTGTGACTCCTTTTTGGGGTCTTCTTGGCAAAGATACTGGAGTGGTTTGCTGTTTCCTTCTCCAGCTCATTTTACAAGAAAACTGAGGCAAATGGGGTCAAGTGACTTGTCCAGGATCACACAGTTACTAAGTATCTGAGGTCAGATTTGATCTCAGCTCTTCCTGACTCCAGGCCCAGTGCTCCGTCTACTGTGCTACATAGGTGACTATTTCCCCTCTTGGATAGATCAAATTATAATTGGGAAGTTTTTCCCATCAAAAATGTATTAAGGATAAATCTGCAATTTCCAGTTCTTTGCCACCACAAAGAGAGCCGCTACAAACATTTTAGAACATAAAGATTCTTTTCCTTTTCCCTTAATTGTCTTTGGGCATAGACCTAGTAGTGATTGCTGGGTCAAAGTGTACAGGCAGTTTGGTAACTCATTGGGAATAATTCCAGATTGCTTTCCAAAATGGTTGGATCAGTTCACAATTCCACCATCAGTGAATTGGGGATTGGTTGAAAGAATTGTGGTGTATGATGGTGATGGAATACTACTGTGCTATAAGGAATGAAAAACATGGAAAGACTTGCATGAAATAATGAAGAGCAAAATGAGCACAGCCGAGAACATCATATATAGCAATAGCAGTATTGTTTTAAGAATGACTTTGAGCAAATAAGTCATTTTGACTATGATAAATACCCAAATTAGCTATAAAGGACATATGAAGAAAGGCACTATCTACATCCAGAGAAAGAACTGATAAATAGGAGTATGTGTAGAATAATTTTACATATATATACCTATTTGTGCCTAATGAAAGCCATCGTGGGGGGGGGAAGGGGAGGAAAGAAAAAAAGGAAAAAAAAGAAATTTACATGATAACTTTATTATATATTTAAAAGGAGTAGCAAGTTGTACGTAATACATTTGCAGTTTCATGTGCAATCATCTTTTTTATCATACTATGTTATAGAAATGATTGTTTTATTCCATAAATTAAAAAATAAAAAAAAATTTAAAAAGAAGAATAAATTTGTCACTTTACAACTTTCATTCATCGCCCTTAGTTCTGCCCACTGGATCCAGATATGTAGATAAAACATTTATTAAGCAAATACCATGAACTAGTCACTATACTCCGTCCTAAGAAAACAAATATAAACAAAAAGAAAGATAATCCCTAGGCTCAGGGAGCTTATATTCTAACAGGGAAAGATAATACATAAAGGGGGCAGCTTGGAAAAGTCTGGAGAGGTAGGAGTGGACCTGGGTTCAAAATGCCAAGAAGGAAAAGTCTAATCCCTCTTCTAAGTGATGCCTTTCATGTACTTGGCAACAGTTATTAGGTTCCTCTTGGTCTTCTCTTCTCCAGACTAAACATGCCCGGTTCTTTCTAATGATTCTCATATGTCAGGGACTTGAGGAATCAGGACCCTTCATCATTCTGGTAGTTCTTTGGGTGCTCTCTAGCTTCTCAATGTACTTTAAAAAATATGGTACCCAGAGTGAACATAACAATCCAGATGTGGCATGACTAGGGCAGAGAACAGAGAGACTTTTACTTCTTTATTTCTGGAAGTGCTATTCTTTCTCTGAAGTGATGGCACACCTAAGTGTATACTTTAGCGATGGGCAGTTTTTGTAGCCCTCTCCTCTTCATTCTGCCAACCCTCTCTTACCTCCTTGGCCCTCTCAACAGAGTGAGGCTTGTTTTAATTGAAGAGATAGGGCTTGTCTTCAGTCTTGAAGGATGGTTTTGCCTGAAGATGAGGAGCCCTTTTCACACCTCAGGAGATGGGGGTTATGGTTGATTGTTGGTCATTGTTCTTTGTTCTTGAAGAAGACCAAAATGATATCACTACATTAGAGTCTAGGTATCATCTGTCCAACTGTGCTGATCAGACCAATATGAGCTCAGAAGGCTCTACCACAGGTTGGGCACAAATAGGCCATGTAAACATTTGGGGTGGGTTCTCTAAATTTATTCACTTCATGTTTCTTTTGAGCTATTTTGCTTTGCTCATAGAGCACAGCACCTTCTCTGATGAGGACACTCCATGCTGGATGGTCCTGTGCCAGTCACATGTCACACAATTAATTCCAAAGTTCTTAAGAGAGACATTGAGAGTGTCCTTGTATCGCCTTTTCTGACCACCATGTGAGTGCTTGTCTTGTGTTAGTTCTCCATAAAATAGTCTTTTTGGCAACATACATTTGGCATTCAAATAATGTGACCAGCCCACAGGAGTTGTGCTCCTGTGTGGTTATGGTATATGCTGTGTGGATTTGGGGGAGAAGAGGGTAGGGAATCAGATTAACTAGTTTCAGGAGCTGGGATTCCAGAGGTGGGGAGAGAATAGAGTAAAGGTACCTGTTAGTTACAGTTTTTATGTTGTCTGAATGACACAAACAAAGCTTTCTATGACTATGAATATTCATTAGGACCCCTCCCCCAAAGCTTGGAATGCTTCTATACCAGGGATTATCACCTGAAGCTCTGTAGTGGCTCTTTTAGTCAAACTAGAGGAATGAGTTTATAGTTGTGTGTTGACTCATTTAATTAAAGTACAAATGTGTTGATGGTCCCCTTTTTTGGCTCCCTCTCCCTTTCCACATTCTCTTTCCTCTTCCCTTTCTTGTTTTTCCCTTTCTCTTGATCTCTGGTACCCTCTTGTCTGATAGAGGATGCTATATGCATGTGTGCTTTTTTCTTTCCATAAAGGCTAGAGCTTGAAATAGGGAACATGTATTTCAGCAAGATGACTAAGACCCTGGGGCCCTACATCTTCCTCAGTGCCTTTACCATAATGTCTTTCCTCTGCTTACCTACAGCTATTTTGCCAGTCCTTCATGGCTTAGCTCAGTATAGTATTCATAGCATATTAATTACATTTATTAGTAACTTTCACCTTGGACAAGTCACTTAACCTCTTTCTGCATAGAAAGAAAAACTAATCTCTAAAATTAGGAGAGCTAGATGATCTCCAACATTTCTTCCAATAATAAAATTCAATGAATCTATAAAATATGGAATATTTTTGCTTTGGGCAGCTAGGTGGTGTGGTGGATAGAGCATTGGGCTTATAATCAGCAAGACTCATCTTCATGAGTTCAAATCTGCCTCAGACACTTACTAGATGTGTGACCTGTGCTTAACTCAGTTCCTCATCGGCAAAATGAGCTAGAGAAGGAAACAGCAAACCACTCCAGTATCTCTGTCAAGAAAACCCCAAGTGGGGTCACAGAGGATCGGATATGACTGAACAAGTTTTGCCTCTGACACATACTGGCCATGTAACTCTCAACAAGTCATTTAAGCTCTTGGTGCCATATGCAACTCTTTAAAACTAAAAATTGCACGTCCACATCTGGAAAAAAGAAACATGGAGTCTGAATGCAGATAGAAGCAGACTATTTTCTTTTTCTGTTTTGTTTTGTTTGTTTTTCTTTCTCGTGGTTACTCCCATTCGTTCTAATTCTTCTATACAATATGACTAATGTGAAAATATGTTTAATAGGCATGTATGTGTAGAGCCTATATTGGATTGCATGCTGTCTTGGGGAGGGGGATAAAATTTAAAACTTATGAAAGTGAATGTTGAAAACTAAAAACAAATAAATTAACTCAAAAAAACAAAAAAAGAAACCCAAAAATTGCAGCTTAGGTATCAATCTGCATTGGTTGAAAAAATTGCTTCACTAGGCTGGAGCTCCCTGTTCCCATAAAATCACAGCACTGGTCCAAAAAAGTGTTTCTTTTCGGTGAACACATGTATTTATTTTTTTCCTTTTCAAGAGTTCTCATTTTACGGGTAAACCTTATCTTTGGATCAATATGGTATTTAATTTAAAATATGCAAGTTAATATAATATGATAGAATAACCAAATAAGTAGTATTTTGTTTCTTATGCATGATATAATTAGTAAGCAAATATTTGTTGTTATTAAGTAATTTTTGACTTTGGAATCAGGAATCAACTTTCTAGCCATGGTGCTATCCTGCTCTTTGCACTGAAAAAATAATCCCACAAAATCACAGTATAAAATATAGATTTACTGTGAAAGATGGAGGGAAGGTAGGGTCTGAGGCAGTGCAGATGGGAGAGCCCCAGCCTCTGAGGTGACAGCACTGAGCATACAGGGAAAATACTTCATCAGCATCATGGTGGAAGGAAATTCAAGAGGTCAGTGGGGATTGACTGGAAATTCTGCCTTAGACCATTAGGAAACTAGAGGTCAGAGGGATCCAAGCCATTCAGAGCACCATTACAGTCTTTATTCAAGTTTTGTAAAAGCCACATTTTTAGGGGAAAATGGCATATTCAGAAATAATCCTCTTCTGATATCTCGTTATCACTTAGAGGTGATCCTGTGTGAGTGAAGGCTGTTAGGAGAGTGGAAGCTCTTGGAAGAGGGAGGAGGGCTGCTTGAGTTTTATTTTTTCTGGTCCCTAGCTTGCTGTGAGACTTAGGGAGTGAGTTTGACCTCTCTGGGCCTTGTAGTCCCTTTCCCTTAAACAGATATTTTTCTCCCTTCTCCTGGGAAAATTGAAATCAATCAATCAGGGGAAAAAAGATCAGAGAAGAGGGGAGGATTATAGAATGTTACTGCTGGAATGGACTTTGGGCATCATTTAACTCCTTTGTTTATAGATGAGATGAAACTGAAACCTAGATGGGGAAGTGACTTGACTAACATCTCATAGCTTGGCAGAGTCAGGACTAGGACCCAGGTCTCAGTATTTCCAGCTCAGAACTACACTAGGGTACCATTGATCACATCTGAGTCTTCTATATCAACTAAGCAGGTTCTTTATTCTTATATCTTCCTGAGTTTTTCTCCTAGCTTGAGATTAAAAAAAAAGGAATCAGACTTCCTCCTTCTTTATTGATATTTTGGAGACATTTTTAGAATGCTTGGAGGAGAGAAAATTGGAGGGAGAGGGCAGGAATGAGAGAGAAGGGGAGAGAGGAGGGGAAGATGGGAAAGAGAGAGACGGGATGAGGGATGAGAGGGAGAAGGGAAGAAAGAGGGGGGGAGGGAGAGAGAAAAGGGAAGAGAGAGGTGGGAGGAGAGGGAGTAGAGAAGGAGGGGGGAGAGGGAAAAGGAAAGGGGATGGAGTGGAGAGGTGGTGGGGAAAGGGCAAGAAAGAGGGGCTGGGGGGGTAGAGAGAGAGGGAGAGGGAGAGAGAGATTGTTTATTGTTTTTGATACCATTTCACCAGAGCTCTAGCATCCACTCTTGGGTTCTCATTGAGTAAAGGGAGTGGGGTACCCGGAAGATCCCTAAACCATCTCAGGGAAAGGAAGGAAGGTTTAAGCTTTAAAAAAAATTTCAAACCACTATAGACTTTTTATTGAGAACATTATTGTATTCTAGGGCACCTGAGGGTCTGATATTTCTTGCGGCTCCTCTAATTACCCTCTTAACTGGCTTCTGTGGCCTTTTAGGGGTCACTTGATCCTCTTCCAGACCCTGACAATTTACACTTGGCCAGGTCTTCTTACATTCCCACTGACGTTTAATGCCCTTTCCTGGATTCCATCCCCTTTGGGCTCCAGACATTTGAAACCCATCAGAGAGGCTCTCCCTCCCTTTTTCCAGGCTTCAGGGGAAATTCCTGTTGAGGCTCCTTTGAGGGGCCCATGTGCATTCAGAGGCTAAAAATAACTAGGAATAATAAGGAAGTGCAATAAATCAGAGGAGGGAGATTACAGATACTGTCCTAGTATAATTCGCCGTTGCTTCAGGAAGATGCACGAGAACTCATAAGTGGTGGCCTATTTGTGACACCAGGTAGGTGGGGTTAGTCCCACTTATAATCCCACAGATGATCTCAAGTCATTGACCATTGTTGGTCCTCAAGTCATCAAACATGACAAATTGTAGCAGTAGACTCAGACCCTTCTTTTGGCTGGTTAATGGCTTTGCTGATCTTGGCTTTGGACTTTAATTTCTTTTTTGGTCTTTGATGCTTTGCTTCTTTCTTGCCTGTGGGTTCACCCTTTTGCCTCTGGCTCTTTGCAAAGTTAGATTCACCATTTATAAGTCTAAACACTATTTCTGTGTCTCAGATCCTCGGTTTTGCAGTCAGAGACTCTGACGCCAGAAACAAAGAAAATTCCTGGCCATCCTATGATATTGCTCCACCAGATCAAACAGAGTAAGAAAGAACATTAAAATCTAGTTTGGTCACCTGTGCTCTCTGAGGTTTAGGGAGGTGGTAGAGGTCGGTTAGGTTGGTAGAAGAGAAGCTCAAGTTCTGTTTTTACCTCTAGGGCCAGGACTTACTATGTGTAATAGATTGTGCTAGGTACATAAGAGTAATGCAGAGTACTATGATATGGATATAGCAAACTGGTTCTAGACCTGTAATTTCAATTGACATAGGAAACTCTATAAATACAGACCAGCACCTGCTTTGCAACTTATGATCTTAGAGAGTTGCCTACAGGAAAGGTCTCGAGCGTGTGGTCCACAACACCTGAGTGGGTCCAGAACCAGGTTAAAAAGTAGCTGAGAAAAATTTAACAAAATAAATGCAATTACAATAAAGCATAGATAAGGCTACATTTTAAAAGTAAGTCAATATGTAGGGATCCTTAAAAATGGATCAGTGGCCTCTACTTGAGTTTGACACCAGTGGCCTAGGGCCCTGAAAAGGTAAATGGCTTACCTAGGGTGTTATAGCTAATATGTATGTGCGTGTGTGTGTGTGTGTATGTGTATGTATATATGTCAGAGGCAGCCTTTGAACCCAGGTCTATCTTCTTATAAGACCAGCATTCCATCCACAGTGCCACACTATTTCTCCATATCATACTTAAGAAGGAGTAATATGACTTAAGACTTGAAAGGTGGGTTGGTTTCAATTGAAGAGGGTAATGAATGTTAAGTAGCTTTGGACTTAATTTTGTAGGCAATAGGGAACCGTTGAAGGGTTATATGTAGTGTAATAACATGAATAAGCCTGTGATTAGAAAGATTACTTTGGCAGATGACACAGTATTAGAGTCAGGGAGCCAGTGAGAAAGAAGGACAGTGAGGCCGCCGGGGTTCTCTGCTGATAGACTATTATAAGCATTGCCCAAGTTCTCCAACTGCTGTCTTGACCTCTCAAGTGCTGTGTAGGCACCTTGCAGGCCACACTCATCTGATTCACCGCATCAGCTTTTTGTGTTGGTTTAGTGGAAACTGTTTTTCACTTATGAAGTGAGAGAAGAGAATCAGACACATATTGGCCCCTGCTTAGTTCCTCTGCTTCTGATACCTCCAAAACAAGGTGGAGGTGGGGGTGGGGGAGGCTGAGACTAGGATTGATTTCCCATTTCTATAAAAAGTTATGACTACTGTGGAGGGTTGAGCTGTTCTGGAGTCAAGGGTTCCCTATTGAATGAGCTTGGTGTGATGTAGAAGTGCTAAACCAGAGGGTGGGCTTTTGTAGGACCATCACTGACAACTCCTTCTGGCTAGGTGGCGCCATAGTGCACACAATGCTGGGCCTGGAGTCAGGAAGACCTGAATTCAAACTTGACCTCACATAATTACTAGCTGCGTGACTCTGGGCAAGCCATTTAACCTCTGACTGCCTGTTTACTCATCTGTAAAATGGAGATAATAACAGCACCCACCTCCCAGGGCTGTTATATTTTTTTAAATTTAAAATTTTATTTTTCCCCCAATTACATGTAAAAACAAATTTTAACATTTTTTTTTAAATTGAGTCTTGAATTCTCTCCTCCCCTCCTACCCTCCCCTTTCCCCCTCCTCCAACTGAGAAGGCAACTAATTTGATTTAGGTTATACATGTGCAGTCACACAAAACCTGTTTCCAGGGTTCTCATGAGAATCAAATGAGGTAATATTTGTAAAGTGCTTAGCATAATGCTGGCACACAGTGGGTGCTTAATAAAGGCTTGTTCACTTTCCCTTCCTTTTCCTGAGATTTTAGCACCTGTTGTCCAATGTCGCTCCCTCTCATGATTGGGATCTGACTGCATCCTTTTCCCTGAACCCTTTCTTCCCTTATTTTTTATATTACCATAACCCAGCTTCTGAGGATCTTCAGTCAGACCTTGTGCTTTTCCTTGTATGAGCAAAACATGCCATATTAAAGTCCCATTGCTTTATTATATGGTGCCAGCCTCTTCTGCTCTTCATGCAAACTTCCTAGCTCCTGGAAAAAATGAGATTGATAGATTGGAGATGGGCATGACCAGACAGAAATCAGAGATAAGGAAATTTCAATAGTTTAGGTAGAAGGCAATGAACACCTCAATTAGGGGGGTGGGCCTAGAAATAGAGAGGAGAGATATGAGAGACATTGTGGACATAGAAATGGTAGGAATTAGCAGTGAGGTGTGGTTGTCTGTCCTTCATTCGCAAAAGAGGACCAATGACATCAGGTGGGTGATGTCTTGACTTGAAAGTGAATTGGATTTAAGTGAGGCAGAGCTGTGCAAAGTCATTAGCCTCACTCTCTCCTCCAGTTATTGGAGTCCAGCGGCAAAACATAGGTCAGTATGACTGGGGATGGCCTCATAGCAGTGAGATATGTGGCATGAGGAAAAGGGAAGAATCAAAGTTGACTCTGGGGGTATAAAATAAGGGAGAATAGTGGTGCCCTGGCAAACATAGCTATAATAAATAAATGTAGCATGGGTCCTACATGACTCTGGAACTCCTTGATATTGCAGGCTCAGTGTGAGGTATTTTGGGTAACCAGAGTTTTGCAAATATGATTTGAGAGCCAAGTTGTTTATGCCAATAGACTAGGAACAAACCATACATCAAATAGCAAACTTTTCGATTAGAACAGAATATGCAAATTGATCTGTGATGCTGATTGGGGAGTTGCCTTCAACAATGCAAATTAATCCCCATCCCCTATTCCTGCCCTTCTTATGTGGCTCTTGTCTATGTTCTTCCCCTCTCCCCCAATTCACCACTTAATGTTCTGAAGGTTATTTTTCATTTTCTCTTTTCATTTTGAGAGTTCCAGACACTCTGATGTCTACTTGCCATCTCTTGCTTTCACCATATGAATAGCCCATCTTCTATTTCTATCATATAACACCTTGATAATGTGCTTTATTCCTGTTCTTCAGAGTTCCCTCTTGGTTATATATTACAGCTGGTTCATACACAGAATGAGCTTCTCCATTTTCCTCTGTGTGATACTCATTTTTAGTTTTTCAGAAGCAGTGGTATTACACATTTTATTTTCATAAAGCAACAGTGGTAAAACGATAGCATAAAAAAAATGGCCTTTTGCTTTTATGGAAAGCTTAGGGTTAGTAAGAGAAACTTGCAATTTCTGAAAACCAATCTAGTCTATTTTCTTTTCCTGTTCAATTATATCCTGACTTGTTGCCCATCTACACATACATATGTTGTTGTTGTTGTTGTTATTGAGTTGTGTTCTACTCTTCTTGACCCCATGGACCTTCTATCGTCCCCTGTCTCTTGAAGTCTTTCCAAGAGCATGTTCATTGCTTCTGTGACACTATCTGTCTTATCCTGTACTGACTGTCCCCTTCTCCTTTTGCCTTTAATCTTTCACATCAGGATCTTTTCCAATGAGTCCTGTGTACATACATATACAATCATATATGTATTCTTCATCCACTTGGTGTTTCCTGTGTGGAGGGTTGAGTCAAATTCCTTTGAGCCATTACAGTCTCTGCTAAAACTCTCTTCAGTGTTCTAGGGCTTGATAAAATCAGCACAATGTCATCCAGAAATGGAAGCATAGAGGACCTTATTATCTCCCTTCTCACAGTGATGAATGTCTTTGTCAAGTATATATCTTTGCTGAGGAGTATTTTCAGAGGGTCATTGAATAAGAATATTTCTGTTCTGTCTTCCAGAGAATCTTGAATACTTTGATGTGTGAATGGGAAAAATCTTGTTGTAGAAGAATCTATGAGGTGGCATTTTCTTCTACTGAATCAAATGCTTAAAAAAATCAACAAATAATAAGCAAAATGGGATTTTATATTCTTTATGTATTTCAGTTAATCATGAAATTGTAAAAATTTTCCATTGTTGAATATTGTTTGTGAAAGCCTGCTTGAGCCTTACAAATGCTTTGATTGAGGATTCCTTTGATTTATCTGTAGATAGATGGCTCTCATGAATACTTTGTACAGATGGAAAAATAGCATATAGATTGATAGTAGCTGATATTCTCTTAGCCATCTTCTTCCAGGATCAGTGAGGTCTAAGGGCTTTTGCCTTTTGTAGCTTAATCTCCTTCAGATACCTTGTATATCAGACCCTCAAAGCCCTCATAATTATACCCCCCCCCAGCACAAATCTCCACATTTATTTGGTCCAGTCCAGATGCTTTTTCTATATTTATTCTCTAAAGGAAACATCAAACTATTTCTGTCTTTTTATATTTGCTTGTAATACTTTTGTGCTCTAGTACATGATCAATTTTTGTAAAAATTCCATGTAGTGCTGAGAAGTATGTATATTTTTTGCTGTCCCATTTAGAAGATGCCACATGTCTTTTAACTACTTTTTTCAAGAATTTGTTCTGTTCCACATTTTTAAAAAATTTATCTTTCTGTTAGGCTTATCTAAAACTAAGAAAGGGATATGAAGTCTCCTGTCAATATTGTTTATGTCTTCTTGTATCTTAGATAATGTTTCCTTTATGAATTTGGATGCTAAGGCATTCAGAGTATATAAGTTTATTATTGATATTGGTTTATTATTTATTGTTCCTTTCAGCATAATATATTTCCTTGTTTATCCTTGTTTGTTTTTGCTTTATCAGATAGCTTGGTTGCAAATCCTGCTTTTTTGGATTCACTTGATGCACAGTCAATTTTTTTTCCATTCCCTCATTTTTATCTTGTGAATTTGTTTTTTAAAAGTATATCTTGTAAGGAACAGATTGTAGGATTTTGTTTTCTTATCTAATTAATCACTTTTTAAAATTGGATTGTTAAATCATTCACATTCAAAGTATGAAAATTAGGTTTATATTTTCCTACATCTATCTCTAATATTGGGTTTTTTTCAAAGTAGACTTTACAAAAAGGATTGTTGATCTACCTCATCCCCCACTCCCTTTCTTCCGTGTATAGTACTCTGTTCCTTCGGTTGCTTTACCTTAATCTTATTAAAGGTGGCTCAGTTTTCACCGGCTCTCTTCCCCTCACTCCTGATCCCCTCCTCTTGTTTTTAACCTCTTTCTTTTCATGATTTTGCTTGTTACTTCCTTTTTCTCTCTCTTGCTTTTATATGGTTATTTATTTCCCCATCTTGTTCCTCTAATTCAAGTACATTTCTCCTTTCTCTCCTTCCCTTCAATGAGTCTGGTTTATTAGTTTCTTAAATTTTTTTTTGTGCCCCTTTACAAAAAAGATTTCTCTCACTTTCTTCATTATCCATCCTCTCTTTCTGTTGACTAGACTTTTTTCTCTGACTCATGATACCTATAATTATCTGTTCTCTTTCTTTTCTCTATATTCCTCATTTAATCAAAACTTGCAAGGTTTCCATTCTAGGCGCTCTCCTTTTTGTGGTTTCTGCCACTGCCTTGTAGAGCTTGCCTTCTGGATTTCCCCTTTCCTCTGTACTTCACTCCCACAACAATGACAATTATTACAGGTGTCAGAGAGTATATTGCCTGTGGTATGGCCCCTTCTCCACCATTTCCCTGATTATGGAGCCTGCCACTGCTAGATAGATACCCTCCCCTGATTAGCATCTCCCCACATTTGTCTTGAAATCTCCCTGAGTCCATACTTTTTCACTCCCCCAGGTTCCAGTTGTTCCCACAATTTCCATCTCACCCCTTCTTTAGGTAGGACAGTAGACTTTTCAAGCATCAAATCTCCCAGGCCACACCCAGTACAAGGTCCCCATCTTTCTTCACAGACCATCGCACTGCATTCGTAAGAGCATAAGAATAGAACTCTCTCCCACACCGAAGCAAGGCCGTCTTCCTTTTCCTCCCTTTTCAATCCTTTCCCCTTCTTCCTTACCTACTCCCCTTCTCTTCTCTTTCTGACACCTCAGGGGTCACCTTTTCTTCACTGCTAGCCCTTGATTTCACCCCCATCACATCACACATTCCTCTCTATCTCCTTGTTCCTTTCCCCGCCTTTCATGGATCCTCTCATTTTATAATGTAGTCCCACAAAACAAAAACCATTGATTCACTTGTAGGCAGGGGATCACCAGGTCCTGTCCATAAAGCCTCATCCTTGCCTTGTCACTGTTATCTTCATTAGACTTATACTTCCCACCTCTGTCTCTCTTTTGTATATTTAGAAAGAAATCTCTTACTGGTCATTCTCTTGTCACTCTGTTGCTGTCCTTGGCTACTGCTTTTATTTCCTCCTGTTGCATTTCTGTTGTTGGAGAAGCAGATAATCTTTCCAGTTCTGATTTTCTTTCTAAAATGTTTCAAATACCTCTCTATTTGCAACATCCATTTTAGTCATTTCAGGTTATGCTCAGCTTTGCGAGGTAGGTCATTCTGTGCTGCATCCTGAGCTCCATTGATTTTCAGAGAACTGCTGTACTGGAGGTTAGGGTCATATGCCCCTGTGGCCCTCAGCAGGCTTTTGCTCTAGAAGGGCTGCCACTTGCTACATTAACTGTCCCTCACTGCTTGAGCACTCTTCCACAGCCTGGAGCTGGCATCTCCATGGCACTGGAAAGAGGGAGGGAGGATAGGGTATGGGGTTATACTTTGTTTCAAGGCTGAGTGGCAGGTTCTTGGGTTTGTTATTGCAGTCTCGTTGCAAGTAGCATGGGAAGTGGGGGAGGGGTGTTAAGTGAGTTTCAGTTTATGGCTGTTTTTTTTTTTAACCTTCTTTTGGATTCTGGATGTCTTGAGGGACCATGGAGAAAGCTGAGGTTGCTTTATTTTTGGTGCATAATTTCTGTTTTGGAGAGATCTGAAGAGTTGTGAGGATCAGAGAAAAGGTCTACTTTTCCATCTTGCTGCTCATACAACCCAGAAATCTCTTTGTTCTCTTCAGTGTCCTTTCAACTAAGACAAAATAGCAAAGAAAATAAGGGAAAATATAATAGTTGACTTTGTTTCTATTTCCCTCCTCCCCCTCCACCAAATCTCCTAAAGATTCCTGTGCTGGTGGCATAGGAAATACCCCCTGGGAAATGTTCCATTGTTGCATCGAATGGTGAACCTCTAATGCTATGAGCATTTTCTCACTTCCTCATTGTTCCTTCACTCCACCTTGGTCAGCAATTATCATTTCTCTGCCTCTTTAGCTGCTTTTGTCCTGAGCTGTTGCTGCCATCTACAGGATGGGCTTTCTTCTTGAAGAGAACATTATGGCTCTTTTGTGAGCCTTCGCTATCTATCTAATGTGCCTGGGGGAGGGAGTACTACACATTTTCAGTTCTTTTATTAGTATAATCCACAAAGAGATTTTTTTTTCACACTCACTTGGACGCCTCATAAAGTTCTATGAATGCTTAGAGTAGGGCAAATGCATTCCTACAATGCCCCTGGAAACTGAGTCCAGAGCCATGCAAATTAGCAAATAAACCTCTAGGAGAATCTTAGTAATGCTAGAGAGATCAGGGTGACCTTTGTCCTTCATTTGTATAGATTCTTCAAAGCTCTGTCTGTCTTACAAGAAATTAGGAGGATGAGATGAATTTTAAGAATGAAGAGTTCAGTTTTAGGCATAATAGACTTGATGTATTGGTGAGACACCCTGGTGGATGCTCCCCAAGCACTAAGAAAGGAAGGACTGAAACTCTGGGGAGGGATCGGGTCATGAGATGATTTGGAAGTTATTGGCATAGAAGGGATAGTTGAAGTCTTGGGAAAGGGGTCGTAGAGAGAGTAGAAGGCCAACTATAGCGTCTTGAGGAATGGATGAAAATGGATGAAGATGGATGAAAGGACAAAAAGGAGAAAGCACAGGAGCATTTGAAAACATAGGAGAAGAACCAGAACCGTATGGTATTTCTGAAGTCAAGGGAGGCAAAAATATGGTTGGATGGAAGGGATGGTTGACGGTGCTAAATCCCATGGGAAAGTTAAGGATGAGAGAACTGAGAAGAGGTCTTTGGGTGTGACATTTGTGGGGGTGGGTCACTGATAATGTTCGAGAGAGCAGCTTTGGTAGACTTGGTGGGAGTCAGATTGCAAGGAGCTGAGCAGGTGGTGGGGAAGTGGAGGCAGCAATTGTATTTAAGGAATTTGGCAGTGAAAAAAGAAGAGAGATGGGACAACAGATTGAGGGAGTAGCAAGTAGGGTTGAGGAGAGGCTTTTTATAGGGTAGGGGAGACCTCAGCATATTTGAAGGCACAGGGAAAGAAGCCAGTAGAGACAGATATATTGAAGATGAAAGAAATAGGGAGAAAAACATGAATGATCAACTGAGCAAGTTCCTAGAGAAGGCAGAAGAAGATAGAATCATAGAAGCATTGATTTCGAGCTGGGAGGGTACTTACTGTTCATCTAATCCAAGGCCTTCATTTTCAGATGAGGAAACTGAGGCCCAAATAGGTAAAGTGAGTTTCCCAAGGTCATAGTGGTAGTAGGGGGACAGGGCTGGAATTTGAACCTAGGCCATGGGATCATGGATAAGATCCCAGAGCTAGAAGATAACTCAATGGTCATCTAATCTGACCCTCTTATTTTATAGCTGAGGAAGCTGAGACTCGGGGAAATGAAATTTTTCTCCCAGGTTCACACAGGTACTGTTAGAGACAGAATTTGGAGTCCTCTGACTCCAGGTCACATATTAACCTTGGCTAGAAAGAAAGACTTCTTTCTCTAACACTGGATGGAAGTGGGACAGGATAGGAGAAGATCCAAAGAGGTTTTGAGATCTGGAGGAAGTGAGTTGAAGGAATGGTCAGATGACCTCTATCTCCTCAATAGAGTAGAAGCTGAGGTCATCTCCTGGGGTGGGGTGGGGAAGGAAGGAGGCCAGGGAAGAAAGACAACTAAAGACTTGAGGAGAAAAGAAAGGTGTGGTACTGATGTGATAGGAGATAATAAATGATTTATAAAAGATTTGCTTGAAGCATTAAGGGCCCAGCTGAGATGATTGCAGCATAAATCTATTGTGAATGAAATCAGCAGGTCCTGATTTTCTCCAGCAGCATTTGGCATTTGGGGAACAAGACTAGAAGAAAGTAGATGCTGGAGTAATTTTACCAACATGGAAATGAGATGGTTGTGGTGGGGAGTGGCACATTATATGGGGGAAATGTTTTATTTTGTGTTCTTTTCCTTGATTAAAAAATGAAGTCAGCTGACTTCTTTGAAAATACCCTGGGGTTAAAGCACAGATAAGGCTTTAAATAGAAATAGAATGGTTATTTCATGGTAAGCACTGCAGAAGGAGTGTCTGGAAGGATGACATTGAGGAACCAGTTAGCAACCATAACTACTGCAACCCAGAAATGAAGGGTTTGGATTAGATGGAAGTTCATCATTACCAGGGCTGACCTCCTAGATCTTGCTGATTGCTACCATCTTTCCCTCTCCACCTTCATCTCCACCCTACTCAACTTTCCACCTGTAATCCCTGTCCCAAAGCCCATTGCTATGGGCCTCTATCCTTAGTGGGGGAGATGAATACTTTGTGTGAGGGGTGGGGTAGACCAGACTTTATCAGTCCCATTTTGGGGATTCATCTTTTAGAGGGTCGTAGTTTCTAGCTTTGAGAGCAAAGATGGAAGAGGTCAACCTCACTTTAGGTGGCTGAAAGAAAAGACTCTGGGGAGACATGACAGGAGCCTCCATCATGTCCTTCTTCCCAGCTTGACACTCTAGAGACTTTTGCGAGTTTTGCCTTGGGTGAGATCCAGCACCCTATCTCTTGGTTAAGCTAAGTTTTCTGTCTCCTAATCGGAGAACGCCTTCGCTCTGCATTGTCTGGCATATTTTCTCTTATGTATATCTTCTCTGCTTTCTGTTTTGCTATGATTTATATAGATGATCTTCCTTAGTATTCTCTATATGTATTTATTGTAGAATATCAGGTAGGGAAGGGGTCAAGCCTCGGATATAGAGCTTGGGGTCCTCCTTGTTCCCCCTCCCCCCTCCAAATGGTAAAGTGATCAAAAGTTAGATGGGACCTGATCATATCCCCTAGATGAATAATGTTTAAGGGAACAGATAGATATACTTGTAGACTAGCACCTCTTTTCTCTGAGGAGGGCAGAGTGACTTCCTGCCCCAACTTCCTGCTTCTGGTAGGAATGAAAGCCTCTCTTGGAGAAAGAGGCAGGGGAGCAGAGTAGAAATGTCTAGTATGGGGGTGGTTAGGTGGTGCAGGAGATAGAGCACCAGCTCTGGAGTCAGGAGGACCTGAGTTCAAATGTGACCTTAGACACTTGACATTTCTTAGCTGTGTGACCTTGGGCAAGTCATTTAACCTTGATTGCTTCACAAAAATAAATAAATAAATGAATACATGAAAGAATAAACAAACAAATAAATAAATGTCTGGTCTGTCTCCCTTTGAGCCACACAAGGACAGCCCTTACCAGATTGGTGGACCTTCCTACATATAGAGCCTTCTCCTCTCACTACAGAAGTTTTCCTAGGATCCCTAGTGAAAGACAGGAACACAGCCAAGTGTGTGCTGGAGCTAACTAGAAACCCCAGCTCCTGATATTTTAATATTCATTGTAAGCATTTATACCTCAGAAAGTGCAAATGCTACAAAGTAGGGCTTGATTTTGTTGATTGTCTAGATTTAAGAAAGCACTGGAGAAAAAGACATCAATAGCATAGATTAAATTTAGAAGTGCCCCATACATTTTGGAGGGCCAGTTATTAAACATTTGCCAGCACACCCCTGTAGTTGAATCTGCTCCCCTGCTCTAGGAATTCAACTGTTTTCTTCAGGTTTTGGAGAAATAAAAAGTTGCTCCTTCTACCAAAAAGTTGGGGATCTCTAAATTTAGATGACCTTCTCAGACTAGGCTCATTAGGCTGATTTTAGGCCTATGATTTAATCAGAAAGAAGGTTCCAGGTCTCCATCCCAAAGAGATCTTAAAAAGGGAAAAGGACATACATGTGCAAAGATATTTAAAGTAGTCTTTTTTGTGGTGGCAAAATACTAGAAATTGAGGGGATACCCATTAATTGGAGAATGGCTAAAAAAGCTGTGGGATATGAATGTAATGGAATACTATTGTGCTATAAGAAATGATGAGCAGGCAGACTTCAGGAAAACCTGGAAAGACTTGTATGAACTGATGCAAAATGAAATGAGCAGAACCAGGAAAACATTGTACACAGTATCAGCAGCATTGTGTGATGATCAACTAGGGATGACTCAGCTCTTCTCAGCAACATAATGATCCAAGACAAGTACAAAGGACTCATGAAGGAAAATGTTATCCACGTCCAGAAAAAGCACTGATGGACTCTGAATGTAGATTGAAGCATACTTTTTTCGCTTATTCTTTTTTGTGGTTTTTTACTTTTGATCTGTTTCTTCTTTCACAACTGTGACTAACATGAAAATATGTTTTATATGACAGCACATGTACAACCTATCTCAAATTGCCTACCATTTTAGGAAGAGGGGAGAAGGGGGAGGGAGAAAAATTTGGAACTCAAAATCTTGTAAAAATGAATGCTAAAAATGGTCTTGACATGTAATTGGGAAAAAGTAAAATACTACTAAAAGAGAAAAAAAAGAAAGGCAGCAAGACTTACCATACAACTTCATTTAAAGAGGCCATGTAGAGGTGCCCCTAATATAAAGTCGTATTGCTTCCAAATGCTGATCTACAAACAGATGCATAAAACTCTTATGTTAGAGGCTCTTGTGTTATTAAGGACTCAGATTTACTTTGGAGAATTTCTCAGTTCTATGGCTCATCCTTTCCTCCCCATCCCCCATAAAATCAGGGAAAATAACTAGGTGATACTGCCTGGTGTGATGACAAAAACTTTCCTTCCAACCATGCGATTTACAAAATTAAGGCTATTGAAAGGTCAAAGAAAACAAAATAGAACTTAGAAGAAAACTCTTGGAAAATCTGATGAGCAGACCATTTCCAGAGGGTTACATACAGAGCTTCAGATACTTGTAGTCATAACTAAGCCACACTGGTGTAGTGCCTCCTCCACTTCTTCCGAGGCTCCTTAGCATCCAGTATCCTCCCTACCAAGGCTCTTTTCTCTGATGTTTCTTCATAGTTCCAGCAAGTGCTACTGCTCCCTCTCATAGCTCCCAGTGGGCAGTGTCATTCTATTGGTTTGATCTGTCTTTGATTGCTATCCTACTACACAAGGGAAGGCCTCCTGAATCTTCAAGTCTTTCAAGAAGCATAGTACCTACTTGCATCATGTGTCTAGTGACACAACATAACACTAGGGATCTCTCTTTACTGAGGCTATTCCCCCTTTGTTATCTGTCTTTCCAATAATGGCCTCAGAAAACAGTGGCTGTCACTCAGGAGCCCCACCAGTGTCCAGCTCCAAGAGAATCCCAGTCACTAACACCAGGTCTTAAGATATGGGGATTACAAGCTTTCATGTCCTATCTCTGTCAGATTCCCAGGAAGGGCATCTTCTTTCTCAGAAAGAACCCAAAAAGTCTATTTTATTTTTTCGATAACAAAAATTTATTTATCTTCTTCTTATATCTCCCTGTCATAGGGGAAACCCCCAGCAAAACCTTGCAACAAATATGCATAGTCAAGAAAAACAAATCCCCACATTGATCATGTCCAAAAATATCTCTCATTCTGCATCCTGAGTGCATCATCACCTTTTTGTCAGGAGACAGGTAGCATGCTTCATCATCCATCCTCTGGAATCTTGACAGAGTTCTTGTTAAGCAGAGTTCTTAAATCTCTCAAAGTTGTTTGTCATTACATTGTGGCTATTATTGTGTAAATTGTTCTTCTGGGTCTGCTGCCTTCCCTCTGCATCAACACATGCAAGTTTTTTCAGGATTCTCTGAAGCTGCCCTTTTTATCACTTCTTGCAGCACAATAGTATTTCATTACATTCATATACCATCATTTGTTCAGCCATTTCCCAACCGATGGGCACCCCACCCCTTAGTTTCCCATTCTTTGCTACTATAAAAAGAGAGGCTATAAATATTTTCGTGCATATGGGTCCTCTTCTGAGGAAGTACTAATTTAAGAACTGACAAAGCCCCAGAATTTCTTTCGAGTTATCTTTTGACAGTACAAAAGCATGTCACTGGGGGCAACTGGTAAGACAAGTCAAATCACTCAAGTCTATTACCCACCAACTGTAGGATGAAGGATCGGGCAAAGAGGAAGGGTTCTTAAAGACTCTCTCTCTCTCTTTTTCTCTTTCTCTCTTTCTCTGTCTTTCTGTCTTTCTCTCTGTCTCTCTCTCTGTGAATATATGTATACATTCTTTACATAACTTTGTGATCTAATTACTTTATATTTCCTATGTGAAACCAATACCCTTTCCCCTCATTTCAGTTCACTCATTTTTAAAATGAGTGGGTTGGATTAAATAATATCTAAAGTTCAATTTAGTTCTATGATCCTATAATTTTATAAGTTCTTTAACCACTGAATTATGCAATTTAGTTACTCCACATGGCAAAATCCTACATGAAGTAACCTTCCATCTCTGAGCTTCAGTTTGGTAATTTATAAAATGAGGACGTATGATTAGATGACTCTTTTCAATTCTAAAAATTTGTGACTTTATTCAAGTGGACTTTTCCTACTCTACATGGTTTATATGACTTCCAGAAAAGGGACATGCCTTCTGCAAGCCCATCCTCTGTCCTTAACTTTTCTTTAAGGGTCTTTGCTGGCATCTCTAGGAGGTATTCAGTCAGCCTAATAGGACACCCACACGGTGTGCAGATGTCTAGGTCCTATGTTGCATTGGGCAGCTAAAAGGTAATGCTAGTCATGTCCTTTCAGGACTGCAGTTCGCACTAGTACAGTTATCCCTTCCACATCTAGGGGGTTAGGGTCCTGGTGCCCCTGTGATCTGGAAAACCTGTGTAAATTTTTTTGGCCCTGTTTTCATACCGGAGAAGAAGTTTGAATTTTTTCTTTTTCTTTTATAGGTTGTTTACAATATCTTACTATAAAATTTGGGTTAGGTATTTGGTCATGGTCTCTGTGCATCTGCTGGCCTTCCCATATTGTCTGCTGTTTACACAAAACTCCCCCTAAATTCCAATTTAATTTCTTATGCTGACCTGTGATATATTGAAACCACAATGGGGAAGGTCAAGATATGGAAGTGGTAACTGTGTTTACCAAGGGGAAGTGTCCTATCGCGCAAGAGCACATGACCACACACTCAGACACATGCTGCTTGTGGGAACACACTCTCACAAGGCCTTTCTCCTTGTCGCCTTCCTTAGGGCAGCAGCTGCAGCCTTAGCTCCAGGTACTGGGCTAGGGCCGATCAGTTATTATAATCTTTACCCGTGGTTTATCTTTATCCAGATTCCAGGCAGGAACACCTGATATGCATTTGTTTCAATTGTGTGCCTTCCACCTATAGCTCTGCCTGATGTTTTTTTTTTCTTCGCCCCCCCCCCACCTCCCTTCCCCAATTTTCTGACCGATGTACGTTCCTGAATTCAGATGGCCTTGTTTTTGCTAGGCTGTTCTGCTAAGTGTCATTGTGTGAGTAGCACAGTCTTTTAAGTACCCTTCCCTACATCGCTAAGGTTATGAGAGGCAGTGTGGTCTAATCAAGGACTCATGAGGCTCAAATGAGATAATGGATGTAAAGTTCTTTGCAAACCTTAAAGCCTTATATAAATGCCAGTAATATAATAATAAAGCCTTCAGTCACCAGGCCTCCAATCTGATGATGACTTCATTCCATGAGCTTCTACCAGACTCCTGCTACAGTAGTCAAGCCATATGATGTTAATGCTGAGTGGGGAAGGGAGGTAACAAGCATTTATTAAGTCCTTACTATGTGCTAGCCAGTGTGTATAAGTGTGTACTTTACACATATTCTCTCACATGATTCTCACAACAACTCTGGGAAGAGGTGCTATTATTTTTTTTTATTGTCATTTTACAGATTAGGACACTGAGGCAAACAGAGGTTAAATGACTTACCCAGGTTCATACCACTAGTAAGTAGCTGAAGTTACATTTGAACTCAGATCTTCCTGACTCCAGGAACAGTGTTCTAGACACTGCATCATCTAGCATCCTAATGCTTATAGAACAAAATAAGGGCATGGTGGTAAATGTTTAATAAGTGGGCTCTCTGGGGAAAAAATATATGCACACACTTTTAAGTTTAATATGTGCTATTAACATTTTATTAAGTCTAGACAATTAATAAAATAATAAAATCAAGTCCTAATTTGTAGCAATTTGCATTTTTGAGGTGTAAATGCTTACACTGAAAATTTAGCATTGTCTCTCATAAGCCAGTTAGAGCTGACTCTGGCACATTCCTGGAACTAAAGGAAAGAAAACTAGACTTGGAGCCAGGATCATAAGATCATAAAGCTGGAGATGGAAGGTATATAAGAGAGCATTTAGCCATATTTTACATATAAAGAAATTCTTGGGTAGATCATGTGACTTGTTGGAGGTATCGGAGTCAGAATTTTCAACCGAGTCTTTTGAGTCTGAAGTGCTCTTTCTTGGTGTAACTTTCGATTCTATTCTTTGCTTCATGCATGGCTTTGGGCAAGTCCAATTTACCACCTGACCCTGTGTCCTCATGAGGCAATTGGACCGGATGATATCTGAGGCCCTTTCCAACTCTAAATCTTATTATTGGATCAGGGTGTACAGTAGCTCTGCATAACAGACAGCCTCCCTCCCTGACAGATCTGAGTGTCCATCTCAAACCTTCTAAAGTTCCTCACTTGGGGACTTTATAATGTCTGTATTAGAACTCAACAGATGCAATAGACATTTATTAAATGCCTACTGTGTTCAGAGTACTGTGGTAGGCACCAGAGGGGATACAAAGTGGGACACTAACCCTGCTTTCATGATGCTTATAGTTTATATTAGGAGAAGATGATGCATTTGTCTAACTACAATAAAAGATGAAACATATTAAATGTAAGCAAAGTTCTATGTGACGTCTGATGATAAAGCTTGTTAATGGATGAGAGGAGTCAGGGAAGGCTTTATGAAGGATGTAGCATTTGAATTGGGCTTTAAAGGGTGTGAGTAGGTTTTGAATGGGTCAAGAGAGAGGGGAGAGAATGGTATGGGCAAAGGCCGGAAGTAGGAAAGTGCTTAAACATAATACAATCTACCTTGTTGAGGAGTTTCAGCCAAAACCAGGAGGTGACTGCAATACACCATTAACATAATGGCAATTTGGTATGAATTGATCTCCACACCAGAAAATACAGGAGGCCAACCTTATGGAGCCCAGACTTAATGAGCGATGTACATTATGTAAGGAAATTCTAGAAGCTATAACACATCATTTCAGGCAGTAAAAATTTAATGCCAACCAAAGGCCTAGCAAGGCATGACCTAGAGGCTAGAATTACACACCAGAAGCTCTCTATCTTTCGTAGATTGACAGTCCACAAATCCCCATAATACAAATACAGACCTCAAAATGTCCTGTAGAACTCAATCAATAAACTATACTGGAACCATCAACTCTTTCCTTCTCTACTGCCTTCGAACATGTCTAAGTCTGTCCCATCCTTAAAAACAAAAATAAAAAAAACCCCTTTCACTAGACCCTCCCATCCTCACAAGCTGTCTTCCTATATTTCTCTTCCTTTTTTTAAAAGCCAAATTCCTGGATAAGCCTACTCTTGTTACTTCCGCTTCTCTCATTTACGCCTCAACCCTTGTAGTCTGGCTTCTGATTACCCTCATTAAATGGAAACTGCTCCCTCCAAAGTTACCAAAAATCTCATAAATGCCACATCTGAAAATATCCTCTCCTTCAGCCTTCTTGACCAATCTGCTGTATTTGACATGGTTGGTCATCCTCTCTTCTTGTGTTTTCATGATCTTCATGGTTCTCCATATCCTTTGCTGGCTCATCATCCATGTGACGCTCCCTATCTATGGGTGATCCTTAAGGCTGTGTTCTAGGCCTTCTTTTCTCTTTCTACAATCTTATTTACATCTTTAGCTTCCATGAATTTAATTATTGTAGCACTCCCTCTGTTCTCATTTCTCCAACTTGAACTTGCACTGGGCAGATTGGGTTGCCAATAGGGTTGACCTTTGGTTCTAAGAGTAACCTTGTAGATACACAATAATAATAACTCCTAATAATATAGCTCAGTGATATCACGGTCTAATAGAAATAGTAGGCTATACGTCGACTTAGAAAACCATAAATTAACATTATTTATGTTGTATTGTATTTTTATTTATTTTGTTAAACATTCCCCAGTTACATTAAAATCTGGTTCAGCCCTTGGACTGTGAGTTTGACACTTCTGCTATAGCTCGTGAGCCTCTACAGATGTGCTTCCCCTTAGCAATCAGTCAATAAACTCAATGAGCTTTCTATAAAAGGCTCTTCTCAAATGACATAGCCAAGGACAATAGTTACAAAGCATTAACACTCCGGGTGTGCAGCACAGCTTCCAGCAAATTCCCATAGAGTCTTTGGAGAAGGAAGAGTGATCATGAACTCAAAGTACAGTGGTAGCAAATGGCACATATAGGAATCGCATGTGATAAAAGCATCTCAGAACTCCAGGACAATACGGCCTGAATGTTCTTTCTTTCTTTGGAAAGTCCTCATTTAAGTTTATTGTGAGGCTAGACATTGGTGGAGGTGGTGGTTGAATTGTCCACTGGTAGGTTGGGCTGTCTCCTCACAGTCTTTGCTAGATGAGTATCTTCTTGCAGTTCCGGATAAATTAATAATAATAATAATAGTAATGGCTAACACTTATATAATGCTTACTACATGCTCCAGGCACTGTGCTAAATGCTTTGCAATTATTATTTCATTTGATCTGTACAACAAACCTATTATTACCCCCATTTTATGATAAGGAAGCTGAGGCAAACAGATTAAATGACTTGCCCACTTAGCTAATAAGTGTCTGAAGTTGACTCTAGGCCCAGTGCTCGGTGCTTTCTCTGCTCTGCTACCTAGTTAAATTATTGTCTTTGTGAGTTTTTTCATATGCCATTGAACTATTCACTTGGACCCCTTCCAAGGTATGAAATGATTCATTTTAGCCTGAGTGGGACTCCCATTTAAACTTCAGTGTCTCTGTACCTTTGTGGAAGATTATGACCCAGGCTTATTGGCAAATGATGATAATTTGATTACTCCTGCTTTTACCTTTTATTGAGTAATGCCCTATTCCTTCGTAAATGTTTCATGTTTAAGAGTTAATGGTGTCATAGTGAATTATATCTATATAATACTGGTGGGGACTCAGGAACTCCATTGGCAAGTAGTAGGTGTGTATCCCTTCCACACCAGCAGAAGGTCATTCGCAGCTGAGTAGCCATGGCTAGCTCTACTCCACGGGAGGGGAGGAGAGAGGAAAGAGGAGAGAAGAGGGGAGGGGATGGGAGGGGAGGGAGGGGAGGAGAGGTTGAGTTGCCCAACTGGAACTGGCCAGTTGGGTTCCCAGTGGGGCAGCTTGGACTACTCACAGGTTGTGGGTTTTGCTTCCTCCTCGAAGAGGAAGATGATGCCATGACTTGCAAGTAAATTGGATTTGAGCGAGGGAGGGCTGTACAAAGTCACCAGCCTCACTCTCTCCTCCTGAACCGTCTGGGTCCAGCGTCAAGACATAGATCAGGACAACTGGAGATGGCCCAGCAACAATATTAGCTGATGCTCTGATGAGCTATCCTGTCTCACGGTCGCCCTGCTGTTGATTTCCTTCATCACCCCTTCCCACAACGTCTCCCTAAGCCTTCCCTTGTAAGAAGTAAGAAGTCTGGTGCCGTGCTGGGGCTACACTATGACCTGGGGATATTTCACATTGAGAAGGGAAGACTTGTTGGGGGAGGAAGGCACAGTGTATGCAGCAGTCTTTAATTATGTAAAGGGCTGTCACACCAGGATTAGACTTGCTTTACTTTGCCCCGGAAGGGAAGAGTAGGATCAACAGTTAGAAGTTTCAGAGCCAGTAACTCTTGAGGCTTGATATCAGGCAAATCTTCCTAAAGATGAGCACTATCCCAAACTGGAATTGGGAGCCTTGAGAAGTAATGGGTTTCCCTCACTGAAGGAAGGTCTGCGAGCAAAGGGCGGCGGATCACTTGTCAGGTCTACGTCAGAGAAGATTTTGTTCAGCTCTAGGTTGGACTAGACTTTGAGGTCTCTTCCCACCCTAAAAGTCTGTGATTCTCTATCTACCCTATCTTCCCGAGAAGAATGACACCTTTAGTCTGTTCCCATTCACCTTTCTAGCTCCAGTCTCATTCTCTCTATCCTATTTCTCTTCTTTTTCCTTTCTTTTTCACCCCATGTCTCCTCTCTTCTGTATCCTCCTTGTCCTAGAAGGAAGATCCATGCTTTTCTATTCATGGAGTCTCTGTCCTTTACCTGAATCTCTCTCCCTGTCTATTCTCTTGATCTCTCCTTCCCTAGGTCACTCCCTTCCCTCTTTCGATAGACTGTTCCTTCTTTCTTCTTATCCTCCCTCTTACTCCCATGCCCTTTCCTGTGGTGGAGGAAGGGAAGTTGAGTCCTCTGCTTCACATCACTGTCTACAGCGGGGCCAGGGTGGGTGGAACTGAGTCTTGTTCCTGGGGTGCTCAGAATCTCGTCTGTGCTATTTGGAAATTTACTGCCTGTGAAGGTGAATCTGACACTCCAGCCTAGACCTAGCTTCTTTAACAGAGCAGACTCTGAGCCAAATTGAGCATTTAGTCTCACATCATTTTAGGGAGCCAGGACTATGATAAGAAGGGGGAAGAACTAAGGATTCCTGGGTAGGAGTTGAAGGGGATATCACAGGAGCTGGACTTTGTGGCTCATTATCTATCTATATTTGTATACATGTACATATACGCAAACATATATACATACATGTATATGTCCATACTATATTTTTATTTTTTTGAGCTTGAGGTGAAAGAAAGCCCACCTGGGCATGCAGGTGAGTCAGGTACTGACTCAGGATGGCCATATCTCTCTGCCTGCTTGGGCCAGGGATATGGCTACATGAGGTTGTACAGAAACTTAAGAAGTCTTAAGGATTTGTTCTGTAAAATTTGGATTCAGTCAAAAGGTGGCACTTAAGAAATTAGAAGGTCACATGTGGCCTTGAGGCCGAAGGTTCCCTGCCCCTGGGCCATACCTCTCCGCTTGATACCCCCAAGCTATTTTGCCTATTTTAATGATAGGATGAGATTGAAGGAGAGTCAGGGCACATTAAACCCCTTGGAAGTCCATATAGTAATTCCATAAACCATATTGAGGGGAAGGAGCTTGGAAAGAGAAAGGCTGAGTTCCTTCTGATCTTGCATATTTTTGTCCAGGTCACCACCATTCTTGCATTTGTCTAGGCTGGTCACCTTAGTGATCCATCTTTGATGTATCCTTCTCTCCCTCTCTATCCTACATATCCATTCAGTTACCAGATATTGTTGTTTCTATCCCCACAATATCTCTTGGGAAAGTCCCCTTCTCACTGCCACTCACACAGCCATGGCCCTAGTTTTAGCTTTCATGACTTTTCTTTTGACCATTGCAGCTGGCCCCTGTTTGGACTCCTTCCCTGCAGGCTCTCCCTTCTAGGATCCATCCTCTACACAGCTGCCAAGCTGATTTTCCCAAAGTTCATGCTACTTCTTACTCCATGCACCCCGGTGGCCTTCTATTACCTCCAGGACCATGTATCATTTTCTCTGGCATTTAAAACCCTTCCCAGCCTGGCCCTAGCCTGCTCCTCTAGCCTTGTTTTCACATCAGTCTCCTCCATGCCCGCTGCTGCGTTCTCGTTATCTTTCTCGTTATTCTTCATACGTCTATAATTATATACTAATGTAAGTGGACTGCTCTGCAGACCTCCCCCTCCCCTAGAGGTAGTCCGAATGACCCTGCCCCCTCCTTGGCTGTGTACCCTGCTGGAGTGGCTTCAGTGCCTGAGGCCCCAAAGCTAGGGGAAGGACCCCAAGCCTGGGGCTGCATCTGTTGCTGCTGGGGCCCCCTGCTGAGAACCTGTGCTGGAGCCCAGTGCCCAGGAGTCAAATCCATTATGGAAAGTGATAATTGTCTGTGCTCCATCTCTCATCTCTGTGCTTTTGTGCTTTTGCACTGGCTAATGCCCGTGCCTGAGAGATGTTCTTTCCTCACCTCAGAATTGATAGTTTCCTTCAAGGCTCAACTCAAGCCCCCTGTGGGCTACATTAGTCCTTTCCTGCCTTTCTTTATTCTTCTCCTCTCCTCCTTTTACTGGAGCCTTCCCCCCAAACCAACTTGTATTTATTTTGTATACACTTCTCTATGTAAACATTGATTCTCTTGGCTAGACTGTGAGCCCCTTAGGTCAGGGACAATTTTCATTTTTGTCTTGGTGACCCCAGTACTTGGTATGGAGTAGGTGCTTAATAAATGCTTGTTAATTGATTCATGAGCAATTGGCCAGAGCCTGGATGCTGCAAGTGAGTCTCCTGTGCCTACTGGGTAGGCTGCAACATCAGTGAAAGGCTTGCTACGGTATATGTAGATTTCCTCACATTGGTGTCAGGGACGGATCAATCATCACCGTATCATAAAACCCGCAATCGTGTCCTGGATCTGTTCCCCTGGGGGACTTTTCATAGACTATCTTTTTGCCTGGACATATCTCACGTGTGGGCAGAGTTAGGTGACCACCCTGCAAAGCATGACTGAAGAGGCACAAGGGAGGTTTCCCTGCTCACAATTACATCTCCCTTCTGTTCCAGGTTCGGCTTCTAGAATCTTGCAATTAGAGAATCAATCTTTTGGATCTTTAAGAATCTTCTGCTGGAATGCCAATGCTCCTGGGAGGGCTAACATCTTTAGCCTTTGTTACCAAGGCCCTAAAGGGATGAACTGACAGATGGCTGAGAGCAAGGCAGACATCTGGTAGATGAACAGGAAGTTAGCACTAAGAGTCATAAAGATAAGGGGGGGTGGGGCATGGAGTACTGATTCCAAAACCTCGCTTCTCATACCTAGGTTCTGCTGAGGGTGGGCCCCGCCTGTGACTACAAGCCCCTTTTACTTCCTCTCGATCAGCCTTGGTGAGAAGAGTTCCGTCTGGAGTCTGGGACAGAGAAAATCATTCCATTCTGAGATAGGTGAATTGGGGCCACTCACTGTAGCAGATTGAATGAGGAATATTTCTTTCCGAAAGTTCTAGGAGTTTTGAAATGAGAAAGAGACTTGATCTGTTTTTCCTACCCACTTCAATTCCTATATTTGGAGGCCAAAGCCTCTCCAAATGAGTGATTATGCGATAAACCACCATCCATACTTACATGTCTAAATAAGATTTATTAAAGGATTTTCTTTACAGATGGCTGGAGATAGGAGGGGTGCTATGGTCTTTCTAGAGGTAGTGGTGTGGTAGTTCTGAAAATAGCTTCCCACATTTCTCTCTGTGTGTCAGAAAAGTCTCATCTCTGGCATGTATCAGAGATGCTTTCTCAATTTTCAAGGGTTCTAGAGAAGCAATTGATAGGAAAACAAGTTATTGTTCCTTAATTCTACTCCTAGATTTATGCTCTGGGGATTTTTGAGCCTTGTAATTGGTGTTGCTGGTGGGGCAAAGGAGGAATAAAGGGGAGTGGGGAGAGAATCTGACTCATCCCATGGATGACTTTGGTTGGGCCTGTTCTCATAGAGATAAAAGTTTTCTGTCTCATGGTCTTAGTTGGACTTCTGAGAGGTCTCCTGGGCACAGGTAATCATGAGTTCATACAAAGAACCACGATGCCAGAGTTTGCTCATGGCAACTTATGCTTTGATTTATAACTCTTTGGAATCAGTGTTCAGACTTTAAAGCATGTTACTGATCCATCGAACAGGTTAGTATTCACTCAGGGCATTTTGTTCAGTGCTTCATATGTGAGATAGGCCAGCAGCTAATTGCCTACGGCTAGAACAGAACCTACCTGATACCCTGGTTAGATGAATGGGGATCTCTGATATCGAATGGATTAGGCCCTGTCTTCTGAGCTGTCTATTCCTCAAGCTGTCTTTCTTCTCTCTCTATTCACCTATCTGTCTTTCAGTTCATTGCTGGACACATCTTTCTGGATTTCTTGTGGGTTGCTCTGCTATCTCTCTTTCTAACTCTGTCCTTGCTTCCCTCTATCTTTCTTTGTCTCTCTATCTGCTGTTCTATTTCTCTATCTCCTCAATGATCTCCCCTTCATTCTTAGCGAATCTCCATACCCATCTATCTCACAGAATGGCAGACACTTAGTTCTGCCATGGTTCCCTAACCCTTTCACCTCCCTTATACCCCCTCCCACACTTGTCTATGGCTAATTACTTTTTCTTGGAAGCTGCTGATTCACTTAGATTCTCTTCACCCCATTTTCTACCCCCCACCCCTTATCTGTACATCTTGCCAAAACCACTTCCTGGCGGTTCCCAGGGTAGCATGCCATTGTGGGAGTGCAGCTATGCTGGCAGATGCAAATAGAAAGACTGGGAGGCAGGCATTCCGGGCTGGGCCTGCTAATTCCCTTGCTAGGGCCTGGAGTAGGCTGAGGCTTCATTCAATTATGTCACATCCACTCAGGCGTTTTGCCCAGACAACACAAAACAGCTCAGCTCACCCTTCCCTGCTGGGACCTAATGGAGGGAAATCTCATTGGGTCTGACCAGCCAGGGGGGTCCTCTTGGAATTGGGATGGGTCCTGCCTGGCTGGATTCTTGAACTATTAGCTGTTCCTTGATTTGTTGCTCTGGCCGATTATGTCGAACAGTTGGCCTCTGGTGTTTGTCCCTTTTACCTCAGTCATCTTGGAATTACATTTGAGAGGTTCTCACTCTCACATTCCTTCACATACCCCAATGCATTTTTCTTTAGAGATGAGCTCCCCTTTCCCCTTGCTCCATAGCAGGTCTAGGGATCCACCCATAGGAGATGGGCTGGCTCTCCCTGTATTTCCCCTGGTTCAACTCTGTTTGCCTCATCCAGTAGTCTAGGCTGGGCTGCATCTTGTATTTGCACTTTTCCAGAGGGTCACCGTATTTACAGTCTGCCTTGTTTATTGGTAGGCCGGGTGGTGGGCCAAGCAGCGGGTGCCCTGGTCTTTGAGCCAAAGGACCTGGCTCAAGTCTTGGCCCTGACACTTAGAAGCTATGAGACCCTTGAGCTTCCTGTGGCTGAATTTCCTCATTTGTAAAACAGGAACAGTAACATCCCTGCGAAGCATCTCACGAGCTTGTTGTCAAGGAAGTGTTTTATGAGCCTTAAAGGACAATGGAATGTGAATTGGTTAAAAAATAAAACCAATGAGATAATAGATGTGAAGGCAATTTGTAAGCTAATAAAAATGCTCAAAGATGTTAGCGATGATGATTTCAATCAAAAGGAGGTATTCACTGAGTGCCTACTGAGCTGTGGGGGATGCAAAGAAGAGCGAGGCTTGGTCCCTGCCTTCAAAGAGTTCCCAGTCTACTTGAAAAGTCAAGAGACACAATGAGTTTTGTTTTTCTTGCTTTCTCAATGGAGGGAGGGGGTAGGGCTGGTAGGAAAAGGAGGCAAGAAGAATAGAATTTTGAACTAAAAATAAAATAAAATTGAATTTCCAAAAAGAAAAGATGAGGCACATAGGTAGAAGCAATCAGAGGATGAGAAAGATCCTGGCTGCCACTATGTTGAGAGCAGAAGGGGGCTACATCATAGAGGGCTTGAGTAGTTGGGGAAGGCTTCAGGGGGAGGGGGAATTTGAAATGGGGTCGGAAAGTTCTAGATAGGGAAATAGGGACACCGGGGGGAATAGAATGAGTGAAGTCATGGAGGGAATGCCTGTGTTTTCTGCTGGGAAAAATGAAGAGATAACCCTGAAGAGCTTGGAGGGAGGGTATATGGGGATTGTTGGGGAATAAGGTTTGGAATGGTAGATGAGGCTAGATTGTTGAGAAACTTAAAAGATGAACAGAATCTCTTGAACTTGCTACAGTAAGCCGTAGGGAGATACTATAGGTCCTTGGGTAGGAAAATGGTATAAACATGGCACTTATATCCTCAGTGGCTCCATCTGGTGGAGCCACCAAAAAAAAAAAAAAGGCCTTGAGATCTCAGGACGAGACAGTGAAGGCAGTAAGATTTGGTGGAGCCCCTAAAAATAATATTAAGGTTTCAAGATGCAGCATTGAAAGTCAGTGAGGCTGTGGTTCTGCCATAGCCTAAGACACAGATAATTCTTCCCCCTGGGGGAAACTGAGGCTGAATCACTGACTTGAAGCCTTAGGGACTCATTGGAAGAGCTAGCCACAGAATTCAGGTCACCTGCCTCCTAGCTGATTTCCTCATCATTACCATGGTCCTACTTAGAGCATAGTCATTGATGATCTACCATGAATTGAATGAGGGACCCCCTCCCTTAAATCCACCCCATGGAATTAAAGGAAACATTTTTAGGACAAATGGAAAACAAATTTTACTTTACATAGTGGGTAGTAAACACAGAGTACTTGCCTCCTAGAAATAAATATATGGCGTTATCTCTGGAGGCGTTGCCTGGCAGGAAGCACAAATAAGGCAGAGAAGGGCTTAGAGAAATTTGTAGATGATGGTTCCACAGTATGCTGTTAGAGTGAAATCAAGACTATTTGAAGCTAAACTCAGGGAAAGACAATTCCCCCAAGTCACCCCTTAGGGCCACTGTTAGACACAGAACCTAGGCTGAGTAGATCAGAGGGTCTTGCCTCAAGTGGCCTTTCTCAGCTTCTAGAATAGTCTTGTCCAGGCTTTCTAGAGTTTCATCTCCAGACTTTGAACTCATGCCTCTCCTTATCATGCCTTGGAAGGGCTAGATGGCATGGAAAGCTGTGACTACAAGTAATGAGACTGATTTTTCAATGTCTGGCTAGTAGAATATATCTCATTACTTTATGGTCATACTTCACATTTATTTTTAAGATTAAAGTGAATTGCACTTGGTTTTGTTTTGAGAGAATTTCATGATCCCTGCTGTGGACCAGTGGGAGTCCTAGATGGTGCTGATAGTTCATGCTAGGCTGGTGTTTTTCTGGAGGGCAAATCATACCAAGGAGACCAATTGTGGGGGCAGAGAAGGTGGCCGAATACAGAATTATCTAATAGGACACCCTGAAACAGTACCAGGAAATGAAGCTAATGGGTCAGGGACAGAACCAGGCATTAGTCAAAGGAGGTAGATGGGAGTTGTACACTTTATTCTTTGTAGGGGGTAGATTGTTCAGTTGTGGAAAGAGTCTCTGCATTTCCTACATGTCTATCCTTATGTTAATAGTTTCCTTTAGCAGGGCTAATGGTAAAGCTCAGAAAATGGTGGCAAGATAAAAAAGACAGGGATTTTCTCTGGAGAGGTGAGGGACTATGGGAGCAGAATGTTGCCTATGTTGTCATACAAGGTCATTGGGACAGTTGGTTTTACTTAACTATTTTCTTTGTTATAGGGGACACCTAGATTAACTAGATGTTAATGGTGGGAGTATAGGAAATGACTGATAAAATAAAATAGCAACAAAACGTTCAAAAAGAAAAAAAAAAGGAAAAGGGAGGAAGGAATTATTCTTCCCTTCTCTGAGGGCAGAGAATGTTTCTTTTTTGCCTTTATATCCCCGACACCTAGGTGCCTCGCACATAGTAGGCATTTATATAATTGTTAATTGATTAGTTGATAATTTTGAGGAGGGACACTAATGCTCATTAAAGGGAAGCACAGAATCAACGGCAGAGCCTGGAGCAGAGTTTTTGATCTCAATCTGGCAGTGATTGTGACAATCAATGGTGGTGCATGTAGAAAGAGAACTGGTTCTGGAGTCTCAAGACCTGGGTTCAAATACTGCTTTTGATACCACATAATGAGACCTTAGGGCAAGGTACAATTTCTCTGGACCTCAGCTTCCTCACCTGTAAAATGAAGGGGTTGAGCTAGATGACCTTTAAAATTCTTTCCAACTAAAAATCTTATAACTCCTTGTATCACCCCTGGAGCAAGTGGCTGCACATAGTAGATGCCAGGTAAATACAAGCTAACTGAAAGAAAATTCCTAGGATACTCTGATTTCAGGTTCTTGCTGTTTGTTGGAAGTACAAACCTTGGGAGAGGGACACAGGAGGAAGTGCTTGGACCTTGAGTTTGAGGTTTGTTGGTGGGACCTAGAGAAGCCAGAGGGGGAATAAGCATTTATATAGCACCTACTATGTGCCAGGTACTGTGCTAAGTGCTCTAAGTATAATCCTCACAACAACTCTGGGAGGTAGGTGCTAAGATTTTCCTCATTTTACAGTGAGGAAACTGAGGCAAACAGAGGTTAAGTGACTTGCCTCACAACAACTCTGGGAGGTAGGTGCTAAGATTTTCCTCATTTTACAGTGAGGAAACTGAGGCAAACAGAGGTTAAGTGACTTGCCCAGGGTCACACAGCTAGTAAGTTATCTGAGGCTAGATTTGAACTCAGGTCTTCCTGACTCCATGGCATCACCTAACTGCCAGACAGTGTAGGCTTCTTTCTCTCTGCAACTTGTTCCTTCTTCATCTCATTGCAACTAAGACTGGGGACCTAGTGACAAAGGACAGCTCCCCTTCTAGGTCCCGCTCAGCTTGGCTCTGGTCTTTGTTGCCTTGGGGTTTTAATTAAATGTCAAATAGAATTTGGGACCAGGTTGCTGATGTGTGCATGAGCATGACGTCTCATCGCTTAGCTCTGAGATCCTCCTTGTTATGTACTGAATTCAGAGGGCTTATGGACCTTTCAGGCTGAGAGTCACACAAGAATACTCCTTCTTTTCCTTTCTCCCCCAAAACTGGGAATGTTCAGAAATGCACGTATTTAATCTACAAGTTTTCTTTCCAGATCCCGGCTTGTGGGAGCACAGCTACCAACATCCCTTGGTTGGTATTGGCTGACAGCTCTGCACCAAGCTAGTCCACCAAACTTCCCCGGATCAATTTTGCAGGACTGAAGAGGCCAGTGGCACAGTGACAGAGGGGATCTAGCTTTTGTAGTCACTGGGGTGCTCTAAGTTTGAGTCTCTGGAGATTGCTCTGTGTGTGTTATAGACAGTGCTGGACTATGAGACCTGGAAGAGATGTCAGAGAACACCTGCTGGATTGTCCAGAGGATGAAGCTACAGCCCAAATAGAATGAGTAACATGCAGCTCAACAACGCCAGAGCTGGGGCTTAGACTCCTAACCTCTCTCAAGATTCTGCCAAGGTGATTAAAGAGGCATGTCTTAGGTGGCCAGTTCAGATAATTATTTTATTTAATTAAATTCATTAAGTATTGATTAAATGACTGCTACATATGTAGCATTGTCCAAGGAGCTATGGAGGATACAAAAGAAGGTTTCAAAAACAGAAACAATTGGTGGCTTTGCAGTTTGGGCGGGAGGCATAGGCCATGAAATAGTTACTAAACAGTATGAAGCAGGGTACACTAAGTGCCAACTAACTGAGGAGGGACATTAATTCATTCATTCGAGGGAAGCACAGAGAGTCGATGGCAGAGCCAGGAGCAGAATTTTGGGTCTCAATCTGGCAGCGATTGTAGCAATCAAGAGTGGAGCATAACACAGTAGAAAGAGAACTGGTTCTGGAGTCTCAGGACCTGGGTTCAAATTCCACTTCTGCTATTATGTAATGAGACCTTAGGGCAAGTTACAAATAATTGGTACAGATACTGAATGTGTACTTTGGGAGTTAAGAGATGATTTGGGAAGGCTTCTCTGATGAAGTGGGACTCAAGATGAGCCTTGAAGGATAAACAAAAATAAATTACGCTTCTATAGTGCTTTATATACATCATCTCATTTGATATTTGATTATAATGCTGTGAGGTGCTAACATTATTACCACCATTTTCTGGATGAGGAAATTGAGGCTCATGTTAAATGACTTGCCCAGATTCATAGAGCTAGCTAGTGTGAGAGGCGGGATTTGAACCCAGGTCTCTTCTGACTCCAAGTTCAGCAGTCTTTTCACTATAGTACATTGGGTAGGACTCAGACAGGTGGAGATAAATGGCAAGGACATTCCAAGAGACTTCTAACAAAGAAATGGAGCATTTGGGTGTATTTGGAGGATGTTGGGGAGACTAGGCTGATTAGCATAGAGAGCCCATCCTGGGAAGAAGTAGAACCTAGGATGATATAAAGGGAAGGGACAGCTGGGTGGCTCAGTGGATAGAGTACTGGCCCTGGAGTCAGGAGGACCTGAATTCAAATCCGGCCTCAGACACTTACTAGCTGTGTGACCTTGGGCAAGTCACTTAAACCAATTGCCTCAAAAAAAATGGGGTAGGGCTGGATCATATTTGATTCCTTGGAGGAGGCCTCAAAGGGTGTCAGACTGTTGATTCCTTGGAGAAGGCCTCAAAGGGTGTCAGACTGTAGAATCCTCTGTGACACCAGAGAATAATCTATTTAGAATTCCCTACAAATCTCCTCTTTGAATTTAGTTTTCAATTCCTTTCAGTGATCATGCCTTCAGTTTTATTTGGGGCTCCCCTTACTAGCTGGTCTATGGGATCGCAGCCTCACAAGGTTGGAAGGAAGCTCAGAGGTCATCTAGGTCCAGCCCCCTGACCAATGCAGGAACCCTCTCTGCTGCACTCTCCACTAGGTATTGGGTCATTCAGCTTCTGCTTGCACAACTCTGGGTATAGGGAACTCTAAGTCTCACGGAGTAGCTCACTTCACTTTTGGAGACTCTAATGGTTAGGAAGTTCTTCCTGACCTCGAGCTGAAATCTGTCTCCCTGTGACTCTAACCTTTTGGTCTTGATTCTCTTCTCTGGAGCCACCCAGAGTGACCTAATCCGTTTTCTACATGAGAGTCTTTTGAATAGAGGAAGACAGTTATCCTAGGTCTCGCTGCTCTCTTGAGATTCTAGTCTTTTCTTCTTTCTACTAATTCCCAGTTCTCTACTTTTAACCTGTGTGACTCAGGCAACCTCTCTAGGCCTTAGCATTTTCACCTACAAGCTGAAGGAATTAGGTTGGGTGGTCCCTTCCTGCTCTAAGTCTGTCATCCTTGAACTAGTCCTCGCCATCATGGTTATCCTCCTCTGGACACTCTCTGATCTGTCAATTCTTTTTGAGAAAGATAAGCCAACTTCACATGTATAATCAATATTATGCTGCTTGCCTTCTCAAGGGATGGGAGAGAACTTGGAAATCAAAATTTTAAAAAATGAACGTTAAATTTTTTACGTGTAATTGGGAAATATTTAATGAAATAAATAAAAATTTATTAAAAAAAGAAAAAGATATGTCCAGGACTGGATCTAATCCTCCAGTTGTGATATAATTATGGTGAATCACAATATGACTATTGGCTTTATTATTCTAGACATTGGATATCTATTAATGAAGCCTAAGCTTGAAACAACTTTTTGGCTGTCACATCACATTGTTGGCTTTTATGGAGTGTGGGGTCCATGAAAACCTTTTGATTTTTCTCACATGTGCTTTTGTTAAGACTTGTGCAGTTCATTTTTTCACCCAAGTTTAAGATTTAAATTTGTTTCTATTCGATTTTGTTATTCCAGCCAATTGAAATCTTCATGGACCTTGATTCTGTCACTCAAAGGACTAGTTATTCCACCTAGTTTCTTGTCAACCGGAAATGTGATAAATATGTTTATTTCTTCATCCAAATCTCCTCATACTCAGCTTTGACGTAGGTGGGTAGAGATTGTTGTCACATGCCAGAAGAGACTGTCCTCTAGGGTGAGATGAATCCATTAATCACACTCTTTAGGTAAAATTGTTTAACCACCTGTGAATTCACTTAACTGTACTATCCTCTAGTCAATATCTTTCCATCTTAACCATAAAGATACTATGGGAGACTGTCAAATAATTTATTGGAAGAGAATGTACCATTCCCCTTTATAAGTCTGGCAGCTGTCAAAAAGCAAAATAAATTAGACTAGTATGATTTGTTCTTAATGAACCCATTCTGGCTTTTAGTGATCACTACTTATTGTTTAATTACTCTGAGACCATTGCTTGACAATGAATTCTAGAATTTTTCCTTCTTCTTTCTTTTCTGAGTCCCAGTATCAAGCTCACCAGTCTACAATTTCTGGAGTATATTTTTTATCTAATCTTTTTTTTGAAATTAGGATATTTGACCACTTCCAATTTTCTGATAGCTGTAATATTCATCATTATTGTTGAAAATGGTTCAGTAAGCACCCTTGTGAGTACCTTGGGGTATATTTTATTCTGGTTAGCTGATGTGAGCGCATTTAGAATTGTAGAAGCTCAGAGTCAAAAGGAACATCAGAAGTTACCTAGTCCAAGCTATAGCTGAAAAGGAATTCCCCCTACAAGATCTCTGATTATTTACTATTTGTGTGACTTTGAGGAAGTCACTTAAACTCTCTGAGCCTCAGAGAGGCTTATCTATAAATCAAGGAGTTTGGGAACTAGCCCAATTGGTAAAATTCCTTTGCAGGAACAAAAGATCTCTTAACTTAAGTGATAAAATGAAAAAAAAAGTAAAGAAGAAGGAGGAATTGTACTTCCAGACTTTAAAATTTAATAAAAAGGAATAATCATCAAAATTCATGGCGATAGTTCAAAAAACAGAAAAGTAGATCAGTGAAATGGACTTGATAAAAATGAATCAAAAATAATTTAGCTTGGTGGAGCCAAGATGGTGGATTAGGGGCAGCAATCCAGCCAAACTCTCCCAACATTCCCTTCCAAACAACTTTAAAATAATGCGTCAGATAGAATTTAGAATGGCAGAGCCAACAAAAGGTCAGAATAAGGCACTTTCCTAGCTTAAGATAACTTGGGAGGTATGAGGGAGAGGTCTATGACACCAGGGGTAGGGGCTGGCCCAGAGAGCATGTGGCAGCAGCACCAGCTGTGGTCCTTGGAGGTAGCTATGATGGCTACAGCAGCATATTCAGGAGCTCTCAGCCCAGGACCGTAAGAGTATCAGACAACTGGTCAGGAAGAGATTATGGGGAACCCTCTGACCTCACCTGAGACACTCTCGTTTAGTTCCCTTGTAGTAGGAGGGTCCTATCACTTTCCATCTGATAGAACTACCTCCTGATTACCTTATGTCTCAGGAGAGTACTATAGTTACTTCGTGGGAAGTCCAGCAAAGGGAGTATGGAGGGGGATGGGAAGGTATCTGAGGACTGGATGTCTAGGTCCCTTTGTCCTTCCAAGCCCATGCTCATTGCTTCCCTCCCTAATCCCAAAGGAAGGTAGATCAGGAAACCTAATGCCAATATTTTGTCCTATCTGAGGTCCTGCTTATCCAAATGCCTTCCCCACTCCCCTCTCTACCTGTCCAAATCTTCCCTCTCCTTCAAGGTGGTGTTAAAGCCTCACCTCTTTCAAAGACTCCTTCAACTTCTTGGACCCACACTGATGTCAGACTTCCTTGAAATTTATTTCCTTATAAACTGAGCTACATACATTGACACTTGATCATGTTCTGTCTTATTAATTTTTGGATAGTTAAGAAATGCTTAATTGACTAACTCACTGAATCGAATCAAATCTGGGAGTGGGGACGGGGTTTGGAAAAATCTGGGACAATTTCATCCCTGCACTATATACTGGAGTTTAATGCATGTAGTAATGGTGAAAAACCTTTTCCTATCTCCACCATCTTACCTGGACCTTATTACCTGGACCTTTGCCTTGGATTGTGTGAGTGTGATGTCTACAAGAGAAAGGATTGATATAGTAGAAAAGCAGTAGCATGAAATAGAATATTAAATTACTTGGAGGCAAGGCAAGGCAGGAGGCTTATTTTCAAGTACCAGCTCTACCACTAAGTAGTGTGACCTTGGACAAGTTACTTAACCTTAACTTCTTTGGGCCTCAGTTTTCTTAACTATAAAAGGAGCATATTGTAATTAGATGATTTCTCAAGTCCCTTCCAACTCTGACTACCTATGATCTCTAACTGCCCCGATGTTCAGCACCCAATGAAACTATAATGCACTCTCAATTGTAGACAGCTCAATAGGCATTAGTCATTTTCAAGTGGCTCATAAGGAGTCAGTCTTCAAAGGGTTATTTCTGTCATAAGGACCAGTATGACCTTTTTTTTTTTTTGGTTGATTGGAGGATGTGGAGGCCTGGAGTCTTCCCGAATTTTGAAAAGGATAAATGAGAATCTGGGAAAAGGGGAAAAAAGAAGCAGATGAGAGGGTAAAAGAGTTGACCTTGAATATTTGATCCCTGGTGTTAGCCTGGAAATGACAGATTCTGGAGGGCCCCTGTGCATGCTGTCGATCTTGACCTTAATTACTCTAATTCTAGGAAGCCACGAAAGCCTCAGAATTTTTCAACGGAAACTGGTATCCATGCAAAATCCACCAACAAAGACATTAGCAAGCTGGCAGTCACAGCTCCTTTAACTCCCCACGTAGGGAGGTCTCTTGCCTGACAAGTGAAGGTGTGTCTGCTCCACGGGTCAAAGCGTGCTGCAGCACTGTCTGGTTGTGTCTGGCTCCCCTTCCTTGATGATTATGGGCCTGCTTAGCCACAGTAACAATTACAGAGATAGAAAGACATTCATCATTTCCCAGGGACAGGGAGATGGAGAGAGGACAGAGCAATTCTGAATGAGGTTAAAATAAAAAGAAAATAGAAACCCAACTGCAAGAAGTTTGGGCATAGGCTTTAAACATCCCTGTGCTGACCTGCTCTCACCGGGGTTGCCTCCTATATGCTGTAGGCATGAGGAGTATGGATCAGTTGAAGGAAGCAAGAATATTTAGCCTCAACAAGAGAAGGCTGGGGTGGGGGGAGGCAGTGAGGATGACGGATATGAGGAGGGTGCAGCAATTATCTTCAAGTATTTGAAGTGTTACCAAGCAGAAGGAGAGTAAACTTGTCTGCTTGTCCCCAGAGAGCAGGACTAGAAGCAAAGAATGGGACTTATAAGACAGCGGCCTAAGGAATGTTGGAAGGAAAACCTTTCTAACAATTATAATTAACCCCAAAGTGGGATGGACTGACTCAGGAGGTAATGACTTTCCCCTAATTGGAAGTGTTCCAGTAAAGGCTGGAAGACTGTTGGGTATGCTCTAGAGCAGGGGGTCTT
Source organism: Phalanger gymnotis (assembly GCA_028646595.1). Classification (NCBI taxonomy): domain Eukaryota; kingdom Metazoa; phylum Chordata; class Mammalia; order Diprotodontia; family Phalangeridae; genus Phalanger; species Phalanger gymnotis. The sequence continues at coordinate 238,402,782 of CM053625.1, forward strand.
CACCTTGTTTATATCATAGATCCCTTTGCTGGTCTGGTAAAGCCTTTGGGCTCCTCAGGACAAAGTTTTTAAATGTATAAAATAAAATATATAGGATTATGAAGAAAAACAAATATATTTAAGTATAGTTATCAAAATATTTTTAAAAAGAACAGTTTATGGAGCTCAGGTTAAGAAACTTTCTTGTGGAGGAGGCAATCCTTGGGCAAATACAAGAAGAATTAAATGGTCCCTGAATTCCCTCCCACTTCTGAGATTTTGTGATTCTATGAGATTACACCTAATTGCAATTCAGGGGATTAGAGTCTGAATTGAGGTGCTGGCTATATGAGTGGAGATAATGATGCTGATGCAAGAGATATTTTAGAAGTAGGATCCGTAAGATTGTGTATCTGACTGGGCGGATGAGGAAGAAGATAGAGTTGAGGATGACTTGGAGATCTCAGACTTGGTTGACTGGAAAGATGGTGGTTCTTTCAATAGTGATAGGGAGATTAAGAAGAGGAGAGGGTTTTTAGAAAAAGATACTAAGTTTTCTTTTGGATATGTCAAATGCCTAGAGGATATTCACTTAGACATTTTCATAAGGCCATTGTTGATGTAGGACTAGAGAAGGGTCGGATATGTAGATCTGAGAATCATCTGCATGGAGCTAACAGTTGAACCAACGAGAGCTGATGAGGTCATCTAGAGACAGAGAATGTGAAAAGAGAAGAGGGCTCAGGACAGAGCTCGGAAATACACCAGGTGGGAGGTGGATGATGACAAAAACTAAGTAAGTAAAAGATACTGAAGAGTGGCTATTTGGCAGGAGGCAGATCAGAAGACCAAAAAAAAACCAAAAAAAAACAACCCAACAACAACAACCCAGGGTTTTTTTTTTCAGGGAGAGAGAAGAGTGGTGGCCAATCACGTCAGATCACTAGTAGCCTTGGAGAAAGCAGTTTCTCCTGAATGATGAGGTCTGAATTCAGATTACTGGGGTGGAAAGGAAGTGGGAGGAGAGCAAATGGAGGCAATTACTTTAAAGTTTTTTTTCTATGAGTTTGAGAAAGGGAAGAAAAATATAGGCCAGTATCTTGAATGGAAGGATCAAATGAAGGCTTTTTTTTTTAAGGATGGGGAGACTTGGTCATACTTGTAGGCAGACAGGAAAGAGCCAATGGGCAGGGAGAATTTGAAGATTATGGAAGAAAGATCAGGGGAATGACACAAGCATTGTGTATTTCTGGATTTTAGAAAGTCACTTCACAAAGCCTTTCATGATATCTCTGTGGACATGATGGAAAAATTTGGGCCTCGTGATGGTATAGTTTAGTACTAAGAATTTCAGCCTTTTGGTTTCAGAGCCCTTTACACTCTTAAGAATTATTGAGGATCCCCCAAAGCTATTTTAAACGTAAGTTTTATCTACTGACATTTAATATATTAGAAATTAAAACTGTCAAAATTTAAAAAATATGTATTTATTAATTCATTAAAAATAACAATAACAAACCCATTACATGTTAACATAAATTACAGATTTTAAATAAAAAATAACTATATTGTTCAAAACAAAAAAAATCTAGTGAGAAGAGTGGCATCGTTTTGCATATTTTTGCAAATCTCTGGATTTTCATATCTGCTTCTGCATTCAATCTGTTGTGAAGTATTGTTTGGGTTCAAGTATATGAATAAAGTCCAGCCTTGCAAAAATACGTAGTTTGAAAAGGGAGGAGCATTTTAATAGGCAAATAATGGCTACATATTATTATGAGAATAGTTTTGAAGTTGTGGGCCCCCTGAAAGGTTTTAAGGGACCACTGATCACACTTTGAGAACCACCAGACTAGGTGGTTTACAGTTAGTTAAATGATCATATCCAAGGAGTGTTTGTTAATGGATTGATGTGGCAATCTGAAGAGAAGTCTCTAGTTGTACACCACAGGGTTCTGTAGTTGACAAGTTACTCACCAGAGCTGGCTGCCCTTCAAGAATGCTGCAATTTAGAGTCTTTTGAACTTGACAACAGTGTGTCAGATTGTATCTTATCAATTCTGCAGTCACAGATTTCTCCTTGGAAACTATGGTACCGATTTATCAAGCAGATGCAATTAAAATATATTCTGATTACTCTCCAGAGATTTTAGCTCAATAATAGATATGCCAATCTAATAGGTAACATCTTTGCATGAGGAACTTTTGCTCTAATAAAATCCTAACAAAACATTCATACATAGAACACATTTATACACCAAAGAGAGTTTATACCTTTCCAGGGACCTATTGGAGTGGTCCACTTTACTCAGGTGTCTAGACTAGCATGGATACTCCCAACCTCAGAAGAGAAGAATCCATCCCTACCCTCTGCTGCTATTTTAAGTATTCTTGACTCTGCTACTTAAATTTACCCCTCTCACTAGGTTCCAGTTGGAATGGCTTCTTGTCTGACAAAGGTAAGGGTTAAGGGACATGTGGGGTTATGGTGGTCCCCTGCTTCCTGCTTTAAAAGGTCCCAATGGGTTTAACCATCTAGTCTTCGATCAGACCAGACTGCTTGCCATTTCCCATCCTTGTCTCTTTCCCATGTGAATACCTTTGTTAGGGCAGCTAGGTGGTGCAGTGGATTGAGCCCTGGGCCTGGATTCAAGAAGACCTGAGTTCAAATGTGGCCTCAAACACTTACTACATGACCTTGGGCAAATCATTTAACCTCTGTTTGCCCCAGTTTCCTCCACTATCAAATGGGGATGATGATAATAGCATCTACCTTCCAGAGTTGTTGGAAGGATCAAATGAAATAGTATTTGCGAAAGTGCTTAGCCTGGCACATAGTAGGCATTATATAAACGCTCATTTTCTTGCCCATTTTTCTGAGAGAAAGTAATAGTTTGTCTTATTATGAAATATCATATTACATTTCTAATTATTTGTATATTAGAGAAATTGGATGGGAGACTGGAAAAAAGCACTTGATTTGATGTCAGGAGACCCAGGTTCCAGTCTTGGCCCTGAGGCTAACAATGTGACCATGGACAAATTATTTCTTTTCTATGGGCCTTAGTTTCAACACATAAAATGAAGGGGTATTACTAGATGATCCCTTCTTGTTTTCTTTTTTTCAGGTTTCTTTCAGCTCTAGCATTCTATAATTATAAGCTTATTTTCCTGAGAAGATTGATCCAAACCTTTTGGACCTGAAGTTCTTGATTTTTTTTATGTGTCATGGATCCTTTCCGCAGTCTAGTGAAGACTACATACCCCTTCTCAGAGTAAGATTTTTTAAAGTGTTAAAATTCAAGGAACTATAAAAGAAACTGATTGTATTGAAAGACTCATCAAAATATTAAATAAGTCTCTGGGCCTCAGGCTAAGAATTCACACTTTAGATGGACATCCAAGGCTCTCCACAATCTGGTTTCAATATACCTCTCCTACATTACATGCCATGAATTCCCTACAAAGAATCTTCTTCTTCAGCTGAATTAGCCTATTCCATAGCCTGTCAGACTCATCTTGTGCTTTCTTCTTTGCAGAACCACTCCCTCTGCTCAAAATGCTCCTCCCCATCCTCCCTCCTTGAGTCTAATTCCTATCCTTCTTTTGGTTCAATCCAAAC
>CM053625.1:238406882-238449427 GCA_028646595.1 Phalanger gymnotis
TTTTTTTTTTTTTAAGCATACATGGAGAAAAGAAGAGAGAACAAGTGAGTGAGGCTACATGACTTGACAGCTCATTTTTGTCCCTGAATGCAAAATGGTGCTCTGTCTCATTTTAGCTTGAAGGGTAAAAGGAAATCCTGGATCCAATTTTTGGGAAGTTCATCTAAAATCAATAAATAAAAATCATAAGATTCTCTTCTAATTTGATTTCCCCTCCAGCCAGGATGAAGCCTGGTATATTTGGACCAGTGCTTAAACCTTGATCCTTTCTGTATCTCTAGATATCCAAACATTATTCTTCCTTTCTGCAGCCTCTGTTTGCAATTAAAGAAATAAACAAATAAAACCCAGTTAAAATAGGTCAGATTTTATCTAGAGTGTGATGGCTTTTAAAAGCACCACTTAAAAAAGCAAATAAATAACTTCAAAGACCAGAAAACTGAATTATACATCTATCCTCCTGGAAAGAAAGGGATTGGGGAAGGGGGAAAGAGACTTCATTGGCTGCCTAGATTCTCAGCTAGAGGAAAGTTCACCAACGATTGGACATTTCCCACATTCTTTTCATAGCTGTCTCAGTGGCCCTTTCTGATGCTCTTTCTTTACATTGGCTTTTTGAGCCATTTGTAGCCTGGCTCCCCTTCCTACTTTTCCAATCTTCTCATACCTTTGTCCTTCCCACATGCTCTGCAATTCAGTGATACTTGCTTCTCACATACAACACCCCATCTACCCTCTGTGGTAGGATTTCCCTCTCTATGTCTTTTAATTCCAATAATGATTTGCCACTAACAGATTTGAAAGGTTCTTCTCTGTATTAATTTGCACCAGAGTTCTCCTCTAACAGATCCTTGTTCATTTTTTGATCTATCCTGTCCCTGACTGAAATTCCTAGGATTGCCTTGGTTCCTATAGTTTCATTCCCTAAAGGCATTATTACCCTGGTTAGGTTTCCTATGCTGTAGTGGCATTGCATATTTAGTTTCTGAGTGAACATCCTCACTTAATCTTAAAGCTGTCATGGCTGTTCTACAGTTTTTGTTCCTCCCAAGAGGGAAAGGAGTACAGTTTTATTATTGTTTGAACCTGATCCAATCAATAATAGCTTCATATTCTCAGTATACTACATTAGACCTGGTCTCTCTATATCCTGGGTCAAGTCCAGATACACCTATTCTACCATTTTAAATAATAGCTAAATTGCTTCAGGTATGGTTTTCCAACCTTTAACTGTGTTTTCATTAGCATGAGATATGGGCCATCACTTCCTTCATGCATGAAAAGTCAAACGCAGGAGAATATCTTCTCCTAACCTTCTATCTTCCACTTGTATGATTTTATTAGTTTGGGGCAGCCTTTCATCCTTTCTAATTATCCCTAAACTTTTAACCTCCCCATGATGTTCTAACCTAATAGATTCACCATTTAATTGATAGACTCTAAATAACCAGGCAGCATCTATTTCTTAACGTTTTTAGATGAAGTCTTAATAAAATTGACCCAGTTTGTTTCTATTATAGGCTCTAGTTTCTGAGTTAGTAGCTATTTTCTTTCCATCTTTGAAAATCTTATGGGTCAACAAAGGACAGGAGATCCATCAAGGGGTCATCCATACTCTTGTGTTCCCTTGGCAGTGGATCACTTGACCTGCAATGAAATGGATCACTATTCCATCTTTGCCTTCTACTTGCTCTTCTGGTTTCCCTATGTCTGAAGGCTACTTGACATAGTGCCTCTAATAAAACCAAATCATCTGTTCACTGTTTTAAAATTTTTTTTGCTTATTTTCTATTTCCATAAGCAGAGATATACATTTTTAAAATTGTAAAGCCAGGTTTATTCTTTTTTTCTTAACTTCTTTAGTAGGAAATTCTCAACATCTTGCAAGGGTTATTTACAATTTTTTTTTGTTGTAGATGTTTTGACTTTATCAAAATTATGAGGCTTCTGACCACTAATCAATATTCTTAACTTTATCACTCATGCTTTATGGAGCACTTTCAAGATCTGTGTTCTACTGCTACAGCTACTTACAAGGTCCTACCTTATCTCTATTCTACCTGGGGAAGTGGGTTTAGTGGGACACTTTCTCTTTAAGTATATCTAAGCTTAGACAATTCTATTTTTTGTTTTCTCCCTTCATCTTTATGATGCTGCAAAGACAAGGTTTTATCTTTAAAGACAATTTTAAAAGAGAAAGTAAATTTTGTAAGATGCCTTACTTTCAAGAACACTCTCTCAAGATTCAACAATTCTGTTTTGAGCTAAAAATAAAAAAAGAAAAAAAGGTTCATCTCCCTTTTGGGTATCCCTTTAAAAGAATTCTATTTCAAGGTTGGAAAGATACAGATATTGTATTGACTCTAGTGAAAAAGAAGGTTCCCTATTGCTGGGACATGGGGTCCAGTGACTCTGTCTTTCTAGAAAAGACTGAAGGTGCCAGCAAAGCTGTTGACCTTGCCCTATCTTCAGGGGTTTGCCTGCCAAGGAGCCTAATCCCAGTCCTCAACAATAGCTTTATAGGTCTAAATAGAAATATCAAAAGTCAGACTTTGACCTGACCTCTCTTTTTTCTCTCTATTTTAACAGGATGCTTTTACCAGAAACTCATCCTTGTCTCTAAATATATATACTAAATCAATTTAATATTATGTATGCTTATTAGGGCTAATAGGACTTAAACTCATCAGAACATGCAATTGAAATTTATTAACTATTTAACAATACAAGTGTCAGCTCCTCTAGGAACAAATTACCAACCTTAATCCTAAAGGTCCTTTTAAGTGTGTCTCATAACCATAACCTCATGACCAAGTTCCACCTGTGCCTAACCAGAGGCTGTGTCTCCCTCTGAGATAGTATTTTGACAAATCTCCACCAATCAGCACAGTGAACACAGTATGTTTGAATTTCCAAGTGGAGAGAATGTAACAATCAGTTCTAGTGACCGCCCAGAAGCAGGTGGATGGCTGGGGTCTCCAGTGGGTTTTACGGTTCTGACCAAGGGTATTTACCAGTTATATCTAAGTTCTGATGGGCAACAGATTATCAAAACTTTTGATGAAAGGAAGCTTTAGTTTCCAGATGTTAACAGTTATTCGTAAGTTGTTAATCAGATTTGGGGAATACCCACATCATTAGTAGTTGTTTACTAGATTTGAGGAATGTAAGCTATTGCCAGATTGAAGCAACACACACGTTATTCCTAACCTATATGCAAATGCTTACTTATTGCAGGGAACAGCTTGCATAAAAACTATTTAGTCACAAAATGGAGGCTTAAAACAAAATAGAGTTTCTCACAATGAGATAAAATATTTATTTTAGCATGGCTAGATCTGTACATAATAAAAAAATAATGTTGGCTGCATTGTGAAGGATGAGCTAAAGTGGGGAGACCAATTAAAAAGCTGTTATAATAATCTAGATGGGAGGTGATGAGGCCCTGAACTAAAGTGGTGGCTGTGTAAGTAGAGGGAAAGAGTCAGATGTGAGAAATGTCATGGAGGTAGAAATAGAAGGATATATTAACTGATCTGTTAACGGATGGGAGAATGAAAAATTGAGGATCATGTCAAAATTATGAATCTGGGAGACTGGAAAGATGGTGGTGTTTTCAACAGAAACAGAAATACTTGGGAAAGGGGTGGGTCTGAGGAGGGATCATAATGAATTCTGTTTGGGACATATTCAATTCGAGATGTCTTTTGGGACATCCATTTTTAAATTGTCTAGTAAACAATTGGCAGTGAGGGACTGAATCTCAGGGGAGATGTTGGTGTTGTATGTATGTATCTGTAGATATATAGATATAGATAGATAATTTGGGAATCATCAGCATAGAGATGATTATTAAACTCATGGGAGCTGCTGAAGTCATATCGATAGAGTATTAGAGAGAAGAGTAGGACAGAACCTTGAGGAATTCTCATCATTAGTGGCTATGATCTGCATGATGAACCAGATAAAGGAATCGATAAGAAGATATCAGATAAGACAACCTAGAGAGAGTGGTGCCTCGAAAACTTGGAGAGGAGAGAGTATCTGGGAGAAGAGGGTGGCCACCAGTGTCAGATGTGGCAGATAGGTGAACAAGAATGATGACAGAGAAGAGAACATCAGAAAAAGAAATTAAGAAATCATTGGCAATTTTAGAGAAAGTGGTTTTAGTCTGGTATTGAGTTCGAAAGCCAGATTGCTAAGACTTGAGGAGTCAATGAGAAGAGAACGAGTGAAGTCAATGAGTAGAGATAGCTTTTTGTAAGAGTGGTTGAGAAATGGAGGAAAGCTATAGAATGATAACTTGAGGGGATGGTGGGGCTTCATTAGATGTAATCAAAAGATGAAAGATCCCTCCAGATATTCGGAGGAGGATAACCAGGATAGTGAGGGTATTGAAGAACATGCCATAATAAGAGCCACTGAAGGAACTAGAAATGTTTATTTTGGAGAAGAAGAGACTGAAGGGGTGTGGTGGTGTTATGGTATGAAAGGGCCCTGGTAAAAGATGCAGGTTGGTGCAACTGGAAGAGGTCTGGATTTGGAACCAGAAGGTCTATGTTGGAATCTTGGCTCTTCCTGAATGACCTAGGGCAAATCACTCACCAGTTTGGGACCTGAATTTTTTTATCTGTAAATTGAGGAGGTTGGATTAGATAATCTTTAAAATAACTTCCAGCACAAAATCTATGATTCTAACAGGCTTCAAGCTTTGTAAATAAGGGCTGTCATGTGTGAGAGAGGTTAGATTTATTCAGATTGGTCTGAGAGGGCAGGATTAGGAGTAGTGGATGAAAGTTAGAGATAGCCACATTTAGGCTCATGATTAAGAAAAGCCTTATAGCAATTAGAGCCATCCACAAATTGAATAGGCAGCCTGAACAGGTAATGAGTTTCCTGTTACTGGAAATCTTCAAGCAAAAACCCAATAGTCACTTGTCAAGGATGTTTTAGAGCAGATTCTTATCCAGGTACAGTCTGAATTAGATCAGTGATGTCAAACTCAAATAGAAACAGATCCCTGCAGGCTGCATATTGACTTAGAAACTACGAATTAACATTATCTATGTTGTATTGTATTTGTGTTTATTTTGTTAAATATTTTCCAAATTACATCTGATTAAGGACAGGAATTCTGCTGGCTTGGGCCTGCTAGCCTGAGTTTGACACCTCTGGATTGAATGATCTCTGGGGTAATTTCTGATTGTTAGATTTTGTGATTTTATGATCTTTCCTACTGCCCTGGGCTAATGGTGATGGCTATAGCTCCAAAGCCAGGTTTAGAAATTCAACCTAGAGGAAACTGCCCTAACTCCCAATTGGAAGGCTATCTCCCTCCAGTGCAAGTTAATTGATCGATGAATGAATAAACATTTACTAAGCCTTGCTTTGTTGCTTAAGTCCATTAAGTGGGGAGGAGAACTCTTAGAAGTAAATGATTATATTCCTTGTCCTCAAAGATCTTATAGTCTACTTGGGGGAGACAAGATGTACATCTGAAACACTACAAAATAATACACATTAGTAGCTCACTAAGTTCTGAGCTGTATGGAACAAACTCTGAAGTGCTCTGGGATTTCAGAAGAGAGGGAGATCATCGAGTGCTACAGAGGTTAGAGTAGAGGAGGAGGCAGGTTGTGAGCTTGAAGGATTTAGTAATAAGAAGGTCCTATTGTGCATCTATAAGATTTCTTGGAAGGAAGAGCCAAGGAAGTTGGCTCTTCTTCAGCAAGCATATATTCATATAACCTGGACATATGAAGGGCATCTACTCCGTTCTACCTCCATTCCGGCCCTGCAGAGAGCTTCTTGCTACAGAGAGATACCTCCATTGGGTCCCAAATGTGTCTTTTCAGCCACTGAGTCTTGGCTGGTCCTTCAATTATTTGCAGCCATTTTTCAGGGCAGGTGCAGACTGTTGGCTGTTCATCAAGTTTGCAATTAACATGTAATTCATTAGGTGCCTAATGAACAAATTATTAACCTGGCAAGGCATCTTGAGTTCACCGTCTGGAGAATGAAATAGCTATTAATAATAAGGTCTTAGAATGTCAAACATGGTATAGTGGTTAGAACACTGGACTGGGAGTCAGGAGAGATAAATCCTAGAACCGGCTCCTTATACTGGCTGCCTGATTTCTGTCAAATCACTTAACCTCACCGTGCCTTAGTTTGTCTACTAATAAAACAGCGCTAATCATATACAAATATTATAAGACCTCTACAAAAGTCCTCCTCTGGTGTTTCACTGTGGCATAGTGGAGGCCCTGGGTTCTCAGAGGCACAGAGCACAAGCTTTGTCAAGTCCACCCTCACTGGAAAGATTTCAAGAATGGGACTAATACTGGGCAGTACCACACGTCTGTTGCCTGATGACAAGCCACTCTAAGTTTGGAGTGGCTTATTCTCAGTTTGCCTTCAGGGTGATACATTTTTCAGCCATAGGTACTTGGGGTGTGACTCAGGTCTGCTTTCCAGCTCAAAGTTCAATAGTCCCCAACACTCTCAAGGCTTAGAAGGAATGCTTATCTGTCTGAACTACAAGTCCCAGGATGCTAGTCAGTTCATAAACCCTTATTACCCTTTTTTTTTCTTGAGACAACAGGTCTTACTAAATAAACTCCGCCCCCATCCTTTCTTTCTTTTTTGGCAGGGCAATTGGGGTTAAGCGACTTGCCCAAGGTCACACAGCTAGTACAAGTGTCTGAGGCCGGATCGGAACTCACATCCTCCTGACTCCAGGGCCGGTGCTCTACTCACTGTGCCACCTAGCTGCCCCCCCTCCTTTATTTCTTTAAAGCTAATATCTTGTCTGTCTTATTTGGAGTGTAAGTACCTCATCTGAAGACATGTATTCTTCTGTGACAAGTACAGTGCCTAACCTGTGTTGACACTCCATGTGACCTCTTCCAGGAGATTTTTGATTATTATAAATGTGAACCATTTGAGGACCACTCCTTTGTCATCCACACGAAGGCAAGACTTGGGTGAGAGCCAGGTTCAGTACCAAGAGAAAAGAGGGACTTTGTTTGCCACAGGCTTTTACTTTGGTCATTGTGGAGGGATTATACAACTAACAAGTAAGTACAAGGTCATTCACTGTGCTAATAGGGAATTCTAATGAGCTCGACTCTGGCTAACGCATTAAGTCTTTATAGAATTTGACTTTAAAGCTAGGAGCATAAGCCAATCTAGTTTTTATTAAAGGGACTTAAATGGGGAAAAACTCCTTTGGTCAGATTTATCAGTTCCTCCCAAGGAAAGCTGAAATGGGGGGAAGAGAAGAAGAGGAAAGGAAGGAGGGGAAATAGAAGCATTTACCATCACTTAGACTATAATGAATTAAATCCAGTGATTAGGAAGTCTGAGTGGGAGCTAGGATTCCTGGGTTTGAAAGATGCACCATGTTTTGGTGAATATATTGCCTAACACTTAGAGTCAGGAAGACCTAGGTTTGAATCTTGCCCTTACTATTAATTATCAAGTCACTTAACTTGACTGAGTCTTGGTTTCTTTATAATAATACTTGTAGCGTCCGCCCCATGGTGACTCAAAATGGGAAAAATTATGTAAAATTCTTTGTAAGCTTAAAGTACTATAGGCATATCTCCTTTTATTGGCTTCACAGATATTGCTTTGTTTTACAAATGGAAGGTTTATGGCAGTCCTGCATCAACCAAATCCACTGGGCCATTTTTCTAACAGCACATGCTTACGTAGTGTCTTTGGGTCACATTTTGGTAATTCTTGCAATTTTTCAAACTTTTTCATTGTTATTATATCTGTTTCAGTGATTTGTGATCAGTGATCTCTGATGTTACTGTTGTAATTTTTTGGGGGGGCACAAACCACACCCATATAAAATAGTAAAGTTAATCTATAAATGTTGTGTGTGGTCTGACTGATCAACCCACTGTTCCCTCATGTCTCTCCTTCTCCTCAGGCCTCCCTAGTCCCGTCCTTCCCCACCCCCCCCACACTGCAATGTTGAAATTAAGCCATTTAAGAACCCTACAATGGCCTCTGAGTGTTCAAGTGAAAGGGATGGCAAACTTCATTGTTGTCTTATTTTAAGAAATTGCCACAGCCACCCCAACCTTCAACAACTACTGCCCCAGTGAGTCAGTAGCCATCAGCATTGAGGCAAGACCCTCCACTGGCAAAAATATTAGGACCTGCTGAAGACTCAGGTGACAGTTAGCAGTTTTACCAATAAAGTGATTTTTAAATTAAAGTATATACATTGGCTTTTTTAGACGTAGTACTATTACACACCCAATAGACCACAGTGTAGTGTAAACATAGCTTTTATATGTACTAGGAAGCCAAAAAATTCATGTGACTCTCTTTATTGTGATATTCAATTTAGTGAGGTGGTCTGGAACCCAACCTGCAATATCTCTGAGCTATGCCTATACCTAAGTGTTGGTTATTATTTTAGTCCCTTTCCAGGGCCTGTTGGGCAGCTTTAGTAAATTGCCTTTCTGCCATTTGCTTCAATTTTCTCATCTCCTCCAAAACATTAAAAGAGTTGAAATTTTTATTGCATCATGAGAACAATGTAGCCCCCCCTCCCAGAGGTCATATTGGGCATGAACCACTAGCAACTCTAAACAGATGTGCTTGGAAGGTTTCCAGCATTTCCCGTGCAGAGAGGTAGCTCCTTGGTATCACTGAGACCATTACCAGTGAAGTAATAACCATTTTTGCACTTGTGTAGTATTCAATAATTTCCATTCGTTTCCAAAACCATGATTTCATCTGCTAGGAACAGTTTCTGCTTCTTCACAATTTTGCTGATGGTGGGCCCTGAGCCTGAGGGCAGGCACTGTCTTTTAGATGGGAATTCTCTGCTCTGTGCTTGGGGTCCAAGTGATAGGATGAGCTGCTTTCTAGTCAGGCTAGAGACTCGGTTCAGGGTCTGCCAGTGGCATTCTGATAAAAACCCGCCTGGGACAGTGACACTCTGCCCAGCACTGCCAGTCATGGCTAAAAAAAGACAGAGCCCCAGCAGGGAGATGCTGGGGTTGAGAGCTTTCCTATTGGTAATGAACAGCAGGGTTTGGCTCCCCGTGCATTGGCAGAAGCAATCGCATCCCCTCCTATCCCAAATCCTCCTGGTGACCCCCAGGACTCAACTTAGTCTGGGCTCCGGGGGATGGAGAGTGGTGGGATGGGGTGGAGTGGGATGGGGTATGGCTGCTTAGACCAGGTTACAGTGTTACAGCATCAGTCACAAGTCAAGTAAAACATAGGTACATGGGCAGGGGTGGTGTGGGGGTAGGGGGCAAGGAGGAAAGGAGAAAAGTGCTAATCAAATGAGATACTACTTGGAAAAGTGCCTAGCACTGCGCCAGCACATAGTAGGCATTATATAAATATTTATTCCCTTCTACCCCCTTTCTCCCCCAATCCCGGGACCGGAAGCTTTACAATTTTTGAGAATTTTTTTTCCTGAGCTTCCATTTGTTCACTTAAAGGCAGATTAAAATACTCCAAGAACAAGCCCTAATTTAAGGATCTTTCTAGTTGGAAATGCTTTTTTTTTTCTTGCTATACCTGAAACAACAGTCTGTGCTCCTGTCATGCACTATGTTCTATTTTGTAATATCTTTATTTGTTTACATATGGTGAGCCACTCCCCTACTAAATTCCGGAAGAGCCTATCTTATTTATAGAGCTGTAATAAGAATGGGGTGATGAGGGCTTTGCCCTGGGGTCTCAAATTTAGAGGATATGTGTAGCACCTTTTCCCCCTCAATAATATTAGAAACAATAGAGCTTAACATCTAGTTCATAAGAAAAATTGGTTAAGATCCTTGGGACTGGGTCCCTCCTGCCCTGTCTCACTCCTAGTGTGGCAGTCTCCCTAGCAGTGACTGTGAGTCTGTATCCCAACACTTTGTTTCCTGCTATGAGGCAGTGTCCTGTGTCTTGTTTCACTTAAACATTCACTTCATGTCGCATACCTCAGGTGAGGGTTGTGGTTCTTGTCCAGGTACAAAAATGCCTAGTAACTGTTCCTCTAGTTTCTCTTGGTATCTTTCCCAGGGTCTAGTGAACACAACTGCATATATCTGAAGGATCCTTAGCTTTGTTGGTATGGGCACAACCCACTTATTGCTGATCACAGTTTGGTACACAGTCTTTGAGAATTATTTCTGCTGCCTGGCTTGCTGGTGTATACCTATAATCAATCCGGAGCTACTTGGGAGAATAAGGCTAACAAATTTCTTGAGCCCCGAAATTCTGAGCTATAGTGGCTTCTCTTGATCAGGTGTCCACACCCAAATTCAGCATCAATGTAGTGAGTCCCTGGAAGTGGGGATTCCCCCCTGGAGGGATGAACCAGCCCAGGTGGGAGCAGGAGCAGGTGAAAGCCCCTGTGTTTAGTAGTGAGATTGGGCAGTGAATAGCCCCTGGGAGCTTCCAACTGGGAAGACATGGTGAGATGGGTCTTTAAAAAACAATTACTGTTGCCAAAATATTCACCAGCTTGTGAGCCAACTTCTTAAGACACAGCTAGTCTGGTACTTGGATAAGAGACCTGTATTCAAAGACTTTCAACTTAACAGAGCCTGCTGGACCTCACACTCTGTTGGCAAAAGCTTTGGAAACCCAAGGTCACCTCTACCTCACAAAGAAACATCAGAGAAGGACTTTACTGGAGATGTGCTACACGCAGTAGGGTTTAACGTATGTTTGTTGAACTTGTTCCACTGATATATCATGGGGTTTATTTAGTTCAGATCACGTCAACAGATCTTTATTAAATGTCTACTACTGGCTACGCAAGGCACCATGGATACAAAAAGGAAACATTCCCTGCCCTTAAGGAGCTCTAATTCTCCTGGAGGGGCTATAAGATACACACAGATAAATAAATACAAAGCATGTACAAAGTTCCACTAAGTAATTTCAAGAGGGACAGGATCATGGGGGTGGGAAATAGGAAATGCTTGGGTAGAACTGACCCTCGAGCTTTGCTTTGAAGGCACTTAGGGATTCAAAGAGGCAGAAGTGGGGAGGGAGTGCGTTATGGACATAGGGGACCCCATCTGTGTAAAGATACGGAGACAAGAGGTGGAATATTGTGCATTGAGAATGGCAAGCAGGCAGGTTTGACCTGAATGGAATGAAATAAAGCTGGAAAAGTAGGTGGGAGCCATTTCTCAGAGGGCTTTAAATGCCAGCTTGAGAAGTTTGCATTTGATGCTAGAGTCAATAGGAAACCATTAAAGATATTTGAGCAGAGAAGGGGCATCTTCAGATCTGTATTTTATTGATTTGGAAGCTGTGTAGAGGCTAGATCAGAGACAGGAGAAACTGGAAGCAGGAAGACCAATTAGGAGGCTATTGCAATCGTCTTGATGAAAGATAATGATGAAAGCCTGAACTAAGACATCATTTCACTTCATTAGAATCCATTATTGCCAGATAGAGTGAAAAGGAAGGTTCCCCTAATCTAAGTATCTATGATCCTGTGGCTTACTCTTCTTACATTTCTGTTTGAATATCTGGCTCACTTGTAATTTCACTGGGTTCTTGGTCTCCTGGTTTGTGGCCTCTAAGTTGGATGGTCCATCATCCTTGCAATATGGTCCTCCCAGTGTCTCTCTGCCCAATGTGTCTTCACACAATAAACTGTTTCCGTAAGCCTTCTGCCCCACTGGCCTGCAGAAGTCTTAATTTTTTTACATAATAAGCTAAAAGGATTCCACATTATTGTTCTTTCTGTTGGATGCTGGATGACCATTATCTTTAGCTCTTCTATGTTTTCTGTGGACCAGAACTTCAACCTTCGAGATATTATTCTGGACTCTCTTTGACTGGAAAAACAGAATTGGGTCTGATGATGAATTCATAGAATCATGGAATTTCAGAACAGGAAAGGCCATCAGTGGCTATCTAAACTAGAAAGGAATTCCTATTATAACACACTAGCTGCATTTAGAACATATAACATACGTGTACACACACAATAAACCTCTCTCTCTCTCTCCACACACACACACACACACACACACACACACACACACACACACACTCACTCATATACATATATCTTTGACCAAAATGATACCTCTGTCATTGAGGAGCTGACCAATAAATTATAATTAGATCTATATCTACATATATAATTCTAGAATTAGAACTGAATTTCTTAATTTTAAATGAAAATAAGATTAGGAAAGCTCAAAATCAGACCCATTCCTGAGCTTGGACTTTGAGTTCATTTTTTTTTAACAGAAAGCAGGAAATTCTAGGTTAAGAGATATTAAGTGATTTGCCCAATATCACACAGCTAAGAAGTGAATGAATTAAGATTCAAACTCAAGTCTTCTGATGCCAAAAGCCACTGTTTTGTTTTTTTCTGATATAGCATAGTAACTGTAGTTGTCCCTTACTCTTTTCCACTGAGATGCATTTTCTTCCCCTATGTCTGTCATTTGCTCTTACTAATTGGCACAGATATGCTCCCACCTTGGTAGGAGGTGAAGATTCTACATATAGCTAATAGAGGCCATTGAGCATTTTTGAGCAGAGGAATATGATAATATCTTTGCATAAGGAAGGTAAATTTGACAATGCTTAGAAGGATGGATTTCAGGAGAAAGAGACTGAAGGGAGAGAAAACCTGTTAGTAGACTATCAAAATAGTTCAGGCAGGAAGTAATAGAGATTTTTAATGAATGGTTGTAGAAATAGGAAGGGATTGATGCAAGAGATATTGCAGAGAGGACTGGAGAAGGGGAGCTGAGCAAACTCCCTTTGGATGGCCTCTGTTTCAATGAAGTAAGAAGCTGTCTTCTGCTGTAAGGATTGGGGTTGGGAGGTATAGTTATTGGCTTAAGGGAGGAAGGAATGCTTTAGGACAGCATCAGTGTGTGTGTGTGTGTGTGTGTGTGTGTGTGTGAAGATGTCAGAGTGATGGGAAGCAATTGGCTGAGCTTCTCTGCACAAACTTCTCCTGACAGATTTAGAAAATGCTCCAGATCAAATCCTGATGAGGAAATCCAGAGTCTTTGGCATGTTCAGTTTGGCAGCGGGAGACAGGGAGGTCTGCAGGTGCTGGAGACAGGCTGGGCCAGGAGCATGCTCTCCAGCACCCAGGGAGAAGTTGTGCATGAGGACGAAATAAGGGTCCAGACCCATACCAGAGATGTCCAAGACCCACACTGGGCACTACCACTGGGACTTTATTTCCAACCTGACTATTTTCCTGGACTTCGTCATCTCCAGAAATTAATTCTGTAAGATGAAATCACCTCAGAAACTCACGTCTCCTCAGATAATTTCCTACCCCAGCTACGTGACTTCATCATGCCCCCACAGAGTAACCTCCCTCCTCTCTCCTTCCCTTGTTTTCTCCTTTTTCGATGTGTTGTCTCTTGCATTAAATTGTGAGCTCCTAGAGGTTAGGAATTGTCATACCTTTCTTTGTATCATCATCATTGAGCACAGTGCCTGGCACATAGTAAGTGCTTAACAAATGTTTATTGTTTATTGATGGGTGTCAACTGGCAGTTCCATTACTTCTTCAGATGGGGTAGCCAAGAAGTGCACTGGCTAGAGCTCTGGGCCCTGGAGTCAGGAAGACCAGAGTTCTAATCTGGCCTCAGACACTCACTAACTGTGATTCTAAGCACCTTACTGTAGCCCTCTTTGCCTCAGTTTCCTTATCTGTAAAATGAGCTAAATTAGGAAATGGCAAACCATTCCAGTACCTTTTCCAAGAAAACCCCAAATCTGGTCACAAAGAGCTGGACATGACTGAAACGACTGAACAACAACACCCAGATTTAAAGCGGAGACAAAGAAGGAAGTTCACAAGTCAGCAGCAGCGTCAGTGACAGTGTAGCAGACCTTAGGCACAAAGCAGTCTCACTTCTCATGTCTAGCTCAACTGGCATAGTGTAGGAATCCCAGACCAAAGGGAAACCTATAATCCTGCCACTCTGAGCCAACACAGATTTCTAGTTAGCTGATAGGTGTGGAGTCCAGTGGGCATCTACTCTTATTCAGACCCAAGCCCAGGTCAGGAATTTTCAGAGCTCATACGAAGGGGGCAGCAATCAGACCTTGCCCTGGATTAGACAGCTCTAGCAGATCTGAAAGTCTGCAGGTCTGCAGACTGTCCCTGAGATCCTGGAATAACACAACGCTCAATATCCCAAGAAAGCAGCTATGGGGCCAGCCCCGACATTCTCTCCAGAAGTATGGCAGATTCCAACCCTAACATAAAATCCAAAGTCAGGAAGTAGGCTGGAAGAATGAGCAAACCAAAAAAGAACCCCACCATAATGAGCTATTATGGTGGCAGAAACTCTCAAGACACAAATGTAGAAGAGAATGATTCCAAAACATTCCTCAGAGGAAAACAAAGCTTGGGCACAAACTCAACTAGAATTTTTGGAAGAGATAAAGCAAGAATTAAAAAAAATCCTTTTATAAATGGAGTGAGAGTGCTTGAGGAAAAAAAATTGGAAAAGAAACTAGACCTACAGAAAAAAGAATCAGAAAGGGGATCAACAGCTTGGCTAAGAGGTACAAAATTTTGCCCAAGAAACAAACTCCCTAAAAATTAGAATGGATTAATTTGAAGCCAATGATTTCACAAGACAACAAGAGATATTAAAAACAAAATCAAAAGACTAAAACAAAAATAGAAGACCATGTGAGGTATCTTATAACAAAAACAAATGACCTGGAAAATAGATTGAGGAGGAAAAGTATTTAAAAATCACTGACTATTTGAATGACAACACCCCTCTCCACCCCCCACCCACCACCCTGCCAAAAGAGCCTAGTCATCCTATTTTAAAAAATCTTAAAAGAAAATTGCCCAGGTCTCTCAGAACTAGAAGGCAAAGTAGAAATAGAAAGAATCCACTGGTCAGCTCCTAAAAGAAACCCTGAAATGAAAACTCCCAGGAACATTATAGCCAAAATTCAGAGCTTCCAGGTCAAAGAAAAAATACCGCAAGCAGCCAGAATTCAAGTAACAAGGAGCCACAGTCAGAATCACATACAATTTAGTGGCTACCAGTATAGAGGAGCAGAGAACTTGGAACATGATATTTCAAAAGGCAAAGGATATGACTTGTAGCCAAGTATAACACCTAGCCAAATTGAATATAATGTTATGGGGGAAAACTAGATCTTTCATGAAATAGAAGTCTTCCAAACATTCTGATGAAAAGATCAGAGTGGTGAAGAAATTCTAAATTACAAACACAGGAGTGAAAAGAAACACAAAAATGTAAAGATGAATGAACAATGATCAAGGATCAAATAAAGACAAACTGCTTACATTAATATTTGAGGAGATGACGTGTCTCCCTTTTCATCCTTATCATTCTCATCATAGAAGGAGTCCAACTAGACAAGGCCTGGGAGTGGTTCTGTTACATCCTGATGACCTTAAGAAAAGAATGAAGAGAGGAAGAAGGTAAGGGAAAGGAAAAGAAGGTTAGGGAAAATTATCTCACACAATTAAGGTGCACCAGTAGCCATCTATACAAATGAGGAGGGATTAGGGGAAACATTTGACTCTTGAACCTCTCTCTCATCTGAACTAGTCAAAAGTATGAAGAAAAGACACACAGTTGGGTATAAAAATATATTTCATTCAACAGTGAAATGAGAGAAAAGAGGGAGAAGAGGGGAGGGGAAATTAGAGGGACAATAATTAAGGGAGAGGTTAGCCCTAAGCAAAACAACTTCTAAGAATGTACAAAAATATTTATGGCTCTTTTTGAGGTGGCAAAGAATGGGAATCTGAGGGGGTGCCCATAAATTGGAGAATGGATGAACAAGTTATGGTGTATAAATGTGATGAAATACTACTGTGCTGAATTATTATCAGTGTTCATCCATCCAGGATTCCAGAGGACTACTGATGAAACCTGCTATTCACCTCCTGATAGAGAGGTGAAGAATTCAGAATGCAGAATGAGACAAATACTTTTTAGGACATGGTTAATGTGGATTTTTTAATTGATTATGTATATGTATAATTTGTTTTGTGTGTGTGTTCTCTTTTTGGAGGGGTTGGGGTGGGAGTGTGTGAAGGCAGATCTTGGCAGATTAAAACCGTGTGTGTATGTGTGTGTGTGTATGTGTATGCGTATAATGTTATCCCTTCCACATTGCAGGGATTAAGGCCTCGATGCCCCTGCAATCTGGAAAATCTGCATAAAATTTTTTGGCCCTCCTTTTGTACCAGAGAAGAAGTCTGAATTTTTTCTTTTTCTGGGGTGTTTACAGTATTAAAAGATAAAATACATTGATATTATACAATGCTAGACATATTTTATGCATCTCTGAGTTTCTAAACTTTTTCTGTGTCATCTGCTAGCCTTCAAGTGTAGTCTGAGGTTTTGGCAAAACACCCCCCAAATTCCCATATAATTTCTTATGCTGACCAAGATATATTTAAACCATAATGGGGGAAGTTGTGATGTGGAAGGGATAACTATATGTATGTTATGTACATATACATATACATATATATATATACACATACACATACAGATAGATAGATGATAGATAGGAACTCTGGTCAACCCAAAGATCAATCACTGAGAACTCATGGTGAAACATGTAGCCCGCCTCCTAACAAAGAGATGATGGAGTAAGAGCACAGATTGAGACATATATGTATATAATATACACACACATATATCACACATATGTATATATATATATGTGTATATATATATATATGTATATATGTTTTAGACATGGTCAATGAGAAATTTTGTTTTGTTTGACCAAACATATTGTAACAGAATTTTCGTTATACTTGCTTTCTCAAGTTGGTGGAGGGAGAAAAGGCTGATTTTTAAAAATAAAATAAAATTTAATTTAAAAAAGAAATTACAGAGCAGAATGGGCCTGGAGCCAACTAACACAGAGAATGATGGTTGAGTAGCAGATGATAGTGGTGAGATGATAGATCCATGATGCACTGGACTTTAACATATCTGTGTTTGCATTATTGTAAGAATGTCTTCCACTAATATAATTATAACCCCTCCGCAGCTTCTATCTCAGATGATTCTTATTCGTGCCTTCCTATGAATACTCTATAAAAGATTCACCCAGGGCACTGGAGGTTATCCTTTAGTTCTTTTAGAATCCCAAGTGTACCAATGTAGTATTCAGGCTGTTATCTAGTATTTCTCATTCTTACTACACAATCAACCCATCTCTCCTTTTCCAGTCACGTATGTCCTTGATGACACCTTTTACACCTGTTCTTGTGTATAAGTCATCATTTGTAATATATTGTAGCCCACTCACACCCACCATATGTCTTTCCATTGCTTGTAATTGTGAATCTTTGAAGCTCATGGTGCACCATGATTCATAGCCATACTCACCATCAAGAGAGTATTATTATTAGAGATGAGCTTTTGCGCTAACAAACAGTTTGAGATCCTTGAAAGCACTTCACAATTTCCCAAATGTGATCTAGTCTGAACTCCTCCTACTCAATATGGGACTAGCAAATTATCCCTCTATAGTACTAGCCCTAGAATAAGTCTACTCTTAGTTCTGGTATCTAATCTCTGACAATCATTGGGGTTAAACTTGAAGGGTCCACCAGTCATTATTTATCATTATGAATTCAAGATCTTTCTTCCTAACTCCTAGTTGGAAGAAACTAGAAACACTGGACTTGGTTCAGAATCCTGGAACAAGTCCTGTTTCTGCCACTTGCTATCTGACTGACTGTGGGGAAGTCATTTAACCTACTTGAGTCTCAGTTTCATAATCTATAAAATAGGAGCTAGACTAGATAGTCTTTAAGGCCTCTTTTTGGTCACTCCATGATTCTATTAATGGAAGTTTTAGAAAGGGATGAGAGGGCAAGGAGGCTGCTTGGGGGAGGTTGTTGGTTGAATTGAATGAGGACACTTTAAGGACACTTTCCCAGGCTCCAGCTGCATTGCTGGCTTATGGGTCACAGATCAAGGATCACAGATCAAAAGTAAATTTCCGGAATGGCAAATGGGTCTCTTCTATTGCCTTAAACCCTCATCAGTCTGAAGTTCAATGTTCTGCCATACCCTAATAACTATTATTTATTCCTATTTAAGCCCTGCCATTCTTTTTAGATGCCTTTATTCTGGCATTAACTTCCCTATTTCCAGGCCTCCAACTTCCTCCTATAGCCTGAGTTTTGAAAGGATTTTATTTATTTATTTATAGAAGAAGAGTCAAGTTACAACTTATTTATATAATAAGGAATAAGCATGTTCAGACTGTTAACAAAACAGTGTGCTCAGTGCCTGACAGGATCGTTCTGAACTCACTAAATCTATGTTATTTATAAGCTAGAAACTCCACCCAAACCTTTCTAGGATGTGGTCTTGACTCCCTTGACTCCCATTCTCATGACCCTACAGTTTCTTCTGTTACCTTTGGGTACCCCCTCTGGGCTCACTCCCCAACTCTCAGTGTATTGGTGGGTTGGGCAGCTACTACTTGGGTTCTTGGGCTAACCTTGTGTCTCTCTTCCTAACACTATAGCTCATGAACCCCAACCTATGTGCTTCCCTTTACTAATCAACCAGGAGACTGAAATAGCTTTTTAGAAAAGGCATTTATTCAAATGACATTGCAAGCAAAGTAGTTAAAAAACATCTTCCCTCCCCTCAAACCTGAGGTGTACTCTCCCACAAATACACACAGAATCCATGGACTCTACTGGATATGTGTATATATATATATATATATATATATATATATATATATATATATATGTATATTCCTTTCTAGAAATGGCTGCTGCTGGGCTGGATAATTGACTATGAGACTCTTCAGAGGGTATAGTGTATCTACTGGATGGATTGAATCCCTGGGCTCACTCTTTGTTGGGAAGCTGCAGTCTTCACTGTTTCTAGCCTCTAGATTGGATGTTACTTGTTTTTAGTAAGGGCAATGGCTTTTATACTAGATTTGGAAGAAGCTTCTTTTTTTTTAATCCCCCCCCAGGGACTCTTCAGGTCTGAGTTTTGTCACCTCCAGACAGAAAGTAGAACCTCTCATGCTCAACAATAATTCTGGCTCAGATCAGGACCCTTTCAGTGAATGCCCCCATCTTTCCTTAGGGTAACCATCTGAATTATACTTCTCAGATTTCTTTTGAGTCTCATGAAAATGAGTATTCAGAAACAAAGGTGTGGGGGCACTGTAACTTAACGATATTGCCTCAGCTGGCCTTTTCACATGGATGTGAGCTATTCAAGCCTCGGACACTTTTAAAATGGCGGAGTCTTTCTTCTGCAGCGGAAAGGCCTCCCTCTTTTCATTTTAGTCTTCTTTCCAAGCTTTGCTGAAGTCCAAAAAGTCCACTGTTGCTTTCCCTTCCCAGTAGTCTCCCTACTGATCTTCTGTCTAGCTCTTTGTTTCAAAACCTTCCACATGCCCACAGCATATTGGGAATGGTTCCTGACATCAGATGTGATGGAGCTTCTCCCCACCCTGCATTCAGGTACCCACTCACCTTCCATATCACCCAGAGATTACTATGCTACAACCATAGCCTGCTTCTTTGCAGCCAACAAAATGGGGGGGCGGGGAGGGATTGCTTATTCATGGGATAATGAAATTCAAAGCAATAAGTGGCCTTTGACATAATTTCATCCATCCATCCATCCATTTATCCATCCATCCATCCATCCATCTATCCCTCTGTCAACATGAAGTTATTAAAATACTAGATATAAAAAGATGAAAGTAAAATAGTCACTGTCCTTAAGGACCTTATCTTCTGATGGGGTAGAAAACACGTATGTTTCTAAGTAGATACATGATTTATACACAGTGAATGTACAGGGACAATGCGAAGGAAAGAGCTTTCAGCTGGGGGATCAGGAAAAGCTTCATGTAGAAGGTGGGTCTTCAGTTGAGCCTCAAAGGAAGGGATTCCAAGAGAATCATCACCAGGGAGATGAGAAGAGAGTGCATTCTAGGCTTGGGGGGTAGCCAGTTAAAAAAAAATCATAGAGACAGGAGATGATAGGGTGTGCATGTGTGCGTGTGTGTGTGTGTGTGTGTGTGTGCGCGTGTGTGTATGGTGTGTGTGTACGTGTTTGCAGAACAGCAAGGACCTGACCAGTGTGGCTAGATCAGAGTTCAAAGAGGAGAGCAATTTGTAATGAAACTGGAAAGATGGGAAGCAACCAGCTTGTAAAGAGCTTTCAACACAGAGGAAGTTATATTTGATCCTGGAAACAATAGGGAGCCACAGTAGTTTGTTGAGTGGAGGGCAGGGGGAAGAGGGTTTGCTTTAGGGAATTTACTTCAGTAACTGTGTGGTGGATGCATTGGAGAGTGAAGAAACTTGAGGCAGGGAGGCTATTGCAATAATACAGGTGATAGATGTCGCAGTCCTGAACTAGGGTGGTGGTTAAGTGAATGGATATGGGGACACACATGCAAGAAATGTTGTAAAAATAAGACGAAAGTCGTAAAAAATCTAAAATGTGGGTTCTGTGAAATTGAGAAATCTAGGATGAGATGGAGGTTGGGATCTGGGTGCCTGGGAGGAAGCTCCAAAGAGGAATATGGAATTGGAATTTAGGAGAAGCTAGGGTTGGGAATAATCAGCATAGTGAGAGTAATTGAACCAGGGGGTGCTGATGAGGTCTCTAAGTTCCAGGATGTACAGAGAATAGAGAAAAGGGTGCGGGGCAGAGCTTTGGGGTACATTTACAGTTAGGAGGTATGATATGGATGATGAATCAGCACAAGAGACTGAGAAGGAGCAGTCAGATAGGTAGGAGGAGAACCAGGAGAGACCACTACCATAAAAACCCAGAGAGGAGAGAGTGTTCATCAGGAGAGTCCACTCTTTATTTTGCAGATGAGGAAATTGAGGCCCAGACAAGTGAAGTGACTTGCCAAAGGTTAAACGGTAACAGAGCTGGGGTTTGAATTCAGGTTTGCTAATCACAAATAAAGCATTCTTTCCACTGTACCACTAAGTCCAAGGCACTGACCAGGGCACCCCCTTTCCAGGAATGGAGAAGGCTCAGAAAGGGAAATGGGAGGGTCCTAAAGACCTACTCAGTAGTTTTGCTCAGGGCTAGTCTTGGTCAAAGATAAAATACCACTTCAGGCAGATGATCCTATATTTATATATTTATTCCTGTGCTCCCCAACCCCATTGGTCTTTTTGTTATAGTTTCTTCAGTGGGGCCAGCTCTGGTCACTTGCCCATCTCTTGTAATTATCTTTGCTTCTCCTCTTCCATTAGCAAACCTGGTCTTAATTCATGTTTTTGAAAGAAGCCAGGAGACCATGTTTGACACGACATGACATGAAGTAATTTACTGGAATTGGGAAGGACCAAGGAAAAGAAGAAAAAAAAACAACAAAGAAGGAGGAAGGTTGGGTGGAATTACTTCCCTCAACTCTAATTATCTTCCTTTCTCAATCTTCACCTCTGTCAGAGGCTGGGCAGGGCCAAGATGACATCTTACCACTAGGAGAAAGTTTCATACATCACCACCTGAGAGGTGAAGAAGAAAAGGTAGGGATGAGGAGGTCCTAATGCAATGACCAGCAACCATTTAAGTGAGAACAGAGGGAAGAGACACAATGATATGTTCTGAGTCACTAGGAATGATGATGGAGACAAGATTTGGTGTTTCCTGTCCCAAAGGCATTTGTGTCCCTGATGGTTTTCACAGTGGGGAGAGTTCCTGACCCGGGAAGTTCCTCTTTGAGCCTACAGAGATAAATTACCACCACTTTCCCAATCAGCTTATTTCTAGCTTTATCTTTCTTTCCAACATCTTGGTTGTTAAAAAGATAATTTCAAAAAGCACCCTCAAATGTACTGAACAGTCAATTTCAGACCTTCTGGTGGGGGTGAGGGCAGCTTGGAAAGTTTGTGAAACACACTGTGAAACACAGCCCTCAATGGTGTGTGTGTGTGTGTGTGTGTGTGTGTGTATGTGTGCGTGTGTGTGTGTGAAAGTGGAAGATCATGCTCGGGAGGAGGACGAAAGAATTTGCGGGAGATGGAAACCCGAGAACATAGCTGGGCCTCTATTTGAAGACAACAGTAAGGGAATGGGGGCAACGGGGCTGAGAAGTTGAGTGTGCAAATGTGTGTGCCGCGCTGAGGTGTGTTTCTCCATCAAATGCTTCTCTGTGTTCACTGGGTTTGGAACAGAACTGATTCCCCTTTCCCTCTAGAGCTAGCCCTCGGTGGGCCTCCTTAGTCCCATCCCGTGAGCCGTTTCTTAGGGGGCGATGGTGATTATTTACACATCTATAAATAAAATAAACACAAGCAATGATGGGAAAGGGAGCCCACTGGCGGAAGATTAGTCCCCATCCCCATCCCCGTCAAGTGAGGACAGAGTAGGCAGCTGTTTTCGGACCCATGTCTGGCTCCTCGTAGCTTCTGCGGACCGTAGGAGGCGAGGCCACCATCGGAGAGCAAATGGAATACTTTACCTAGGCTGCCATCGCCCGGCTCCAGGACCCGGAGAAAGGTCCGTGTGTGTGTGTGTGTGTGTGTGTGTGTGTGTGTGTGTGTGTGTGGTTCTATCTCGAGCCTTTCACAATCTCCAACAGTTTAATCCGTTCCCATTCCAGTTGTCGTTACCCCAGCGAAGCCTTTTGGTCAGGCTCCTAAAGAGCCTCAGCCACCTCCCGTCTTCTAGCAGCTCCGGGCAGAATGGGGGAGGGGAGGTACATAGGGCAAGGGGAGAAATCGGTCAGTCATTGCCTGACCCCCAGAAGCTCGAGGCTAAGGGCTGACAGCCAGCGTCACCATCGCTAGGGGGAAAGTTCCGCGTGGAGGGCGCACGTGTGTGTATATGTGTGTGCGTGCGTGCGCGTGTACAGGATGGGGGCTGGTGTGTGTGTGTGTGTGTGTGTGTGTGTGCGTGCCCAGGGGTTACTCCCTTTGCCTCTTTCCATTTACTCCCTCTGGATTACTGTTGGGACCCTAACACGAGGGCCCCTGGCCCGAGAGAAGAGGGTTAAATAAATGTGCTTTGGGTTAAACCAGTCATTCGGGGTGCGCGGCAAGAACAGCCCCTTTCGTTGCCCCCCGCCCTCACCGGCCCCTTTATGTTGCGGAAGGTGGGTGGCTAGGTCACTCCAGGCTCAGCCTCCGGGCCTTTCAACCTCTAGCTCAGGCATTCTCTGGGGGGTACCAAGGGATGGGTGTGGGGGCCGAGAGTGCAGGCAGCAGGGTCTTTGAGAGAAAAATCCGCTGGAGGGAGCGGTTCAGTTGAAAGAAGGAGAGCTGGCAGGCTGAAGCTCGAGGCAGTTTGAGAGGTCTGGATCTCCGGTCAATTTCCGGCTAAGGAGCTGGTCAGTTTCAGGAGGTGTGGGGAAAGCTGCCCACTACAAGGCAGGCAGAATCCGCTACAGAACTCACCTTTGCCTCGCGGGCTCGAGCTCCTGCTGCAGCTGTAGAGCTGCCGCTGCTCCGTGCTCTCCTCGACTCCTCTTCGCTTTTTCCCAGCGTTTCTTGCTTTTTCTCTCGCTCAAACTGGGATGCCAGGGTATCTAGCCCTGTAGAAGAGAGCGAGAGTCTGGGTAGAAGAGAAAGAGGAGAGAGAGTAGAAAGGGAACGGAGGGTTGTGGGAGAGAGAGATTTGAGTGAGAGATTGTGTGTGGGGGGAGGGAGGGAAAGGGAAGAGGGGAGAGAGAGAGAGAGAGAGAGAGAGAGAGAGAGAGAGAGAGAGAGAGAGAGAGAGAGAGAGAGAGAGAGAGAGAGGCGCAGAGACACATACGGCCACTGGAATTCCATCAGAAAAAAAAGTGAGGCGAGCAGGGCTTAGCGGGAGAAGATTTTTCTAATCCTTTCTTCATCTTGGTGAGAAAGAAGCGACTCCACTCTCTTCTGACCGAAGCTCCTATTGGATTGTTCCTTGGCTTAACCATCCGTTTTTGGATTTTTTTTCGGTTTTTGCATTTTATTGCGACCCCCCAGCCGGTTCCATCCCTTCTCCAACCCTTCTATTCTCTCGCCCCCTTCCATTCCCTAGCCCCGTCCCTCTCATTTGGAAGGGTTCTGGAATAGTACTGGCACTCGCGCATCCCTGGAGAAGGGCTAAGAGGCGTCTAACAGAAAGACTGGGATATCGTGTTTTTTTTTTTAATTTATTTCTTTTGGGGGAAGGGGCCGGCGAGAGACACCCAGCAGCCCTGCCTTTACTCCCCCTTCCAACACCTCTTTCTTGCCAGAGGAGAGAATAGCAGGGACACGAGATCGTCATCTGGTGGAATATCTGGGATCACCGCATTGGATTTGGGACTGATTATTACTGTTTGACTATTATTGTTATTGGTTGTTGTTTTTTTTTTTTAAAGCCCAGGAGGGAAAGGGCAAAAACTGTTGGATATATTTAACATGATCTTAGCAAACACCTTTTGCATCCTCTTCTTTTTGGGTGAGTAATCGCGGGCTGGGAGAGCTAGGTTTCTGGCCAGCGAGAGCCAGAGGGGCCAAGGTGGGGGTGGGGGGGAGCAGCAAGCTTGGGGAGCGCGGGAGAGACCGAGAGTCAGAGCGAGGAGGGAGCGGGGCTGGGGACACACCGGCGGAAAGCCAGAGCTAGGCTGAGGGACGCGCGCCACGGGCCCGGGGTCCGAGCAGAACTGGGGCAAGGAGAGTAGAACTAGGGGACTAGAAGAAACCTAGGGGTTTGGACCCGAATCAGCGGAGAGCTGGTTATGGATAGACACGTAGAAGGAAGAAATTAAAAAAAAAATTTAAAAGGACCCGTGCTCCTCCCATTAAACATTATCATTACAATCACGAGACCAATTTATCCCCAAACAATGGCCTTTAATTGGGACAACTTTTTTTTTTCCCTTTTTCTTTTTTAAACCCTCTCGTCAGAACGGTAGGCTAGGCAAAGGACTGGGGAATGAAACGTAGCGCAGAATCAAACCTGAATATAGATGCGGGAGGTGGAGAGAAGGGCATAGATTCCGAAGCGTATTCCAAAGCGTCTGGTTGCCTACCATGGGAAAGCTCCGAATATCAAAGACCCTCCTGTGACAGATCATGGAACCTGTCAATCAACCCTTAGAAAATAATCAGTCTCTTTCTGCTCCAATCCCTTCCCTACAGATCACCTTTTAAGACTTTGAAAGATAAATTCCTGGCCGACCACCTTGACACCTCTTGCCCCCTAACCTTTTGACTTTTTTTTGATCTTTGCCTCCGGGGTTATGAGTGCTAGGGAGGGGTCCGTTTGAGGTAGGTGGGTGGGAGTTAGAAACGTCCGTTCCAGGATCCTCGGTGAATCCGAGTTGAGCCTGGGGGGCCTGGTCGCTTGCCTGGTGGTAGCAGAAGTGGGTGTGTAAAGTTTAGTTCCTTGGCCAAGGAGGGCCCAAGTTACCGGGAGCAGGGGACAGTGATGGAAGTGTTAGGCGGAAGTTAATGTTGGACAGCGACAGAAACCGCTTTTGGGTTTGTAGCCCCCTCCTGCTGGTTCTGGGGAAGCCTACCAGAACATATGAGTCCAAACGGCTGTTCTCCCTCTTTTTCTCCTCCGCCCCCATGGTCCCTCTTTCCTTTTGGGAAGTACAATTTCTCAGAAAAAGATAACAGAAAAGAGGAAGGGAGGGAAGAGTGCCCAGGGTGGAGAACATTGGGGGAGGGGAAGAAATGCATGCTTGCAAGGCCTTCAGTTTGCAGTGACCACAGAGGAGTGGTTCTTGGCTAGTGCGAATTTACATATAGAGAGAAATTAAAAACATGTCCATATCTATATCTAATTCTATAGATTCTCATCACAGTGGTATTGTTAAAAGAATAAAAATGAGCAAAAACAACCTAGCCCATACAGGGTCCCAGTGTTTATGCCAAGGTGCCCCCTCGTGTTGGGGGTGTCTGAGAGAGAATAGCACGCTCCGGTAACTGAGGCACTCTTAGTTCTCTTGGATTGTAGTGCTCCCTTTACCCAGAGAGGACTGCAGAACAAGGGAAGAAGATGGGGAGGTGGATGTTATTGGGGGTGACCACCTGAGATAGGGGCTTAGGACAGAGACAAAAAGGACAAGAGCTCTCCTACCTGAGTAGGGAGGCTGGGGCCTCAGTAATCTAGGTGAGCTTTTGCTCTGTGGAAACCTGACTCTCTTGGGTTGCAGTGGCCCAACTCTAGTGTATTGCCAGTCAATTGTCTCCACTCTTCCACCCCTCCCAGCCCCACCCTGCTCCACCCTAGAGGAAGCTAACTGCTTTAAGAAGTGAGCCTTTATGGGGTTACAGGGTTTGGGAGCAATAGGGGATGTGCCTTGGCCTGGTTTGGTCTTTTCACTGGCTCCCTGCCCTGGGACATAGATTTAGATTACCCATCCTCTATTACTCATTCTTTTGGAGTTGAGAGGTGGTGGTGGTGAGAAAAGAGAGTTGGGCAAGGATGCTGCAGACTTTCTCTATAGACCCAGGCAGAATATGGAACCCCTGGATGTAGCTTCTTTACCTGATGGGGCTTTTTGCAAACTTGACATTCTCTCCTTTGAGACGTTTTAAGTTTTAGTCTTTTATGGCCCAGGAGGGTATAGGAATAAGGTAAAGGAAGACTTAGATTAACACATTCTTCATAAGCAATACTTAGAAGCATTTATGCTTTTCAGACATGGGAAAGTTGGCTGGGTCCCTTCAGTGATCTTCAGGGCACCTAAGGGAGCAAGAATTGTCTTTACTGCCAATATTGTAGTCTTTCTGAACTAAGATAGGGGTAAATTTTTCCGTCTCCCGGAAAGAGGTACCGAGGTAGAGCTTTGAGTCGATGCATATGTTGGGCAAAGGTACAAGACACCTCCGTCCTTTGAAGTTCCTTGGGGATGAAGATGGAAGGAATTATGAATGTTGTATGGGTCCTTGTGTGTTGAGTGATGGAGAAAAGGAGTAAAGGAGAGATTTGGAGAAGGGGAGACTGAACCAGAATCTGACATTCCCTTCTGATCTCTGCCTTTCATTTCTCTTCCCTTTCTGAAACCTCTTACTTTACTTAATTAGGATTTGCGGCAGGGAGAAGGAAATTCACTACCATATTGTAGGATGGTATTGAGAGGTCAGGGAGTCACAAGGGGTACAGATCAAGCTATTTTCATAAGAGATTAGATTAATTCCAAGGAAACTTTAGTCCAGAATCACCATTAGATGATTTCTCTTTGAGTTAAGACTTCCCTGGAACTTTAAGAGAAGGTAATCCCATTCTGACCCTTTTTTTTGGGGGGGGGGGAGGTTGCTGACGAAGAAGATTCTAACATGAGAATGTGGTGGGCTTGGTGAGATGTGTTCTAAATAGCTTTAGTTTTGACTCGTACCTCAACAAAGGGACTGGTGCTATTAATTGAGTGGCATTTATGTAGTGTTGGCCAAATGGACTCTCAATGAAGAATGCTTAGAGTGACTGTGAAATAGGAAAGAGAGCCAGCTGGGCTAGGCCGGTCAGAGGTCCCATTTTGGGCTGGCATTTGGTTTTGGGGGAAGGTACATCACTTCTTTGTGGCATCATTTTACTCATTCTTGATCAGCTCCTGTTTAGTGGGCTATATGTTCCTTTCCTTGGAGGATGTGAACTTCTTCCTGTTCTAGAGTTTGGACCTATCTCTGGAACCACTTCTGCTCAGAGTTGGTGGTTCTAAGAATCAATTGCGTCTGCATTTAGAAGTTGCCATCCTTGTTGGATGTTAATAGGGTTCATCAG
Organism: Phalanger gymnotis; assembly: GCA_028646595.1. Lineage (NCBI taxonomy): Eukaryota > Metazoa > Chordata > Mammalia > Diprotodontia > Phalangeridae > Phalanger > Phalanger gymnotis. Next base: position 238,434,590 of record CM053625.1, read on the forward strand.
AAGGTGAAGAAGCAGGTGGTAGACAAAAGGTGGATGGAATGAAGGAGGAACTGGCATTTTTCAGAGATCATCACACTGATGATCTGTGATTATTAAACTGGACACCTAAAGGATAATCAAGGCCTTTGTTATAGACACCAAGGCCCAGAAGTCTGGCAAGACTTTCTTCTTTGGGTTCTAGATACTTTTGCAGGGGTAGAATTGTTCTATTTTCCATTCTCCGCAGATACTTCCCTATCCCTTAAGAAAAAGGTTTTCTGAGCACTGAGCCTCAAAGGGTTCAGGAATATGTTATGTAGGTATCATGTTGGCGAAGAAGCTTCAGATTATAGCCAAAGACCCAGTTTTGGGTCAGTTTGCCCTACCTAAGGGAGAGGTGAGAATTGGACCTGTGTGCGGGACAGGGAAGTTTAAGAACTGAAGGTTCGGCAGGCCAGCTGGCCAGCTGGATGGGTTTGACAGGGCTATGTCAGCTCAGCTGCTCCTCGACACCCAAGACTGAATCACTTTCATGGGCACAGTCCTAGTAATGTTCTAGAAACCGTAATAATGCTTCTTCTTGGAGCTAATGGTCCAGTTTCCATCCCCGATACTTCCTTCCTAGCTTCATAGAGCATCTGTAATTCCATTCCCTTCCAAAGACCCTAGGTTGGAACCTTTTAAATACTCTTCCCATCTCTATCCTTGTTTGGGGATTTATCTTGGAGAGAGGAATTCTCAGTGCATGTGAAGGAAACCCTTTTCGATCTACCATTTTTCCATCTGTTCATTCTACCCAGAAACTCCATTTCTGTTCTGTTCCACCTGGACCCTGGTCCATAGTCATTTGTATTAGGGAGCTGGATTATTTTTGGTGGGAAGGAGGGAGTGGGTCCCGAAGGCCAGGCAATCCAACTCTTTGCCTCTAGGTGTCGCTGTCTCCCTGCTGAAGCACCCCCTAAACAGAGCCGCAGTGGGAAGAAAGAACTGATCTGGGTGGGGAAGGTGGAATTCACTGGGAAATCAGTTTTACTTCTAGTAGGTTTTGATGGGAAACTCAAATGCCCCTTACAGGATTTCCTCTTAGAATTCTTCCCTGGCCCCTGAGGCAGGGGCTTGGAGCAGGGTTGGGCTATTGGGACCAGACTAGGGCTGGAGTGAGTAATTCTTCAGAGTTAGGGAAGACCAGAGAATAGGTCTGAGCAGAGAGAGAAGGGCTGAAGTATGCCATTTAAAGGGTGTGTGTGTGTGTGTGTGTGTGTGTGTGTGTGTGTGTGTGTGTGTGTGTGTGTGTGTGTGTGTATGTGTATGTGATAGTTCCCATGTGGTTTTCTTCCCAGTATTGGTGAGGCTTAGGAGTCTTGTAATCCAAAGGAAGGTGGTTCAGTCCCTTTGATGATGAGAGTCCAAAAAGAAGTCCCTTCCCTTACTTCCAGACTCTGATTTTATAGGAAGCTGGGTCTTTTGTATTTGATTTACTACTAAGGCCATTTAGAGAGAGGGTAAGGAGGAGAAGATAGAGAGGGAGAAAGAATGGGAGGGAGAGAAAGGAGGGAGAGAGAAAGGGATGGAGAGAGAGGGAAAGAGAGGGGGAGGAAGGAGGTGGAGATAGAGAGAGGGAGAGAATGGGAGGGAGAGAACGGTATGGAGAGACGGAAAGAGAGAGGGGGAGAGGGAAAGGAGGTGTAGATAGGGAGAGAATGGGAGAGAGAAAAAGGAGGGAGAGAGAAAGAGATGGAGGGAGAGGAAGGAGGGGGAGAGAATAGGAGGGAGAGAGAAAGGAATGGAGAGAGGGAAAGAGAAATAGAGAGGAAGAGGAGAGAGAGAAAGAGAAAGATAGGGAGAGAGACAGACACATACACATACAGAGAGAGAGAGAGAGAGAGAGAGAGAGAGAGAGAGAGAGAGAGTCAAAAGAGAAGAGAAAGGGGAGGGTGAGAGTGAGAACAGGAACACTAAAAGGGAAATTCTTTCCCTGCAGGTTTGTTATACATCACAATCAGAAAGAAAAAGAAACATGGAGAGAATGGAGAAAGGCTAAACAAAAGGGAGAACGTGGGGGAGGGGATGCTATTTTTCTAGTGGAATACAGTAGTGAAGAAGTAAATGGATGAAAAAGGTATCTTGGGAAGGCCCCATGGAGGCAATCAGGGTGGGATTAAGGAAATAGCTTATTTCTAGGCCATAGTAAGAAGAACTAGGAAGATGCGATTTGAGCTTTTCTCACATCAATGGGCAGCCCCCAGATCCTGGGTCTTCTGTCCATCTACCTCTGTAGCTCTGGGCTCCCTAGGATTATATCATATCTTGGTGGTTGGCTATTAGATGGTTTGGAGATCTACGGGGCAAAGCAGTCAGAACCTCTTGCTTCTAGGTCCAGGGAAGTCCTATAGTTTCCAGCTTTTCTATTAAGGCTATGAATGAACTCTCTGAACTCCCATAAAGAATTTGGCCTCAGGTTAGAACTCAGGACCTTCTCTCTTAACAATTTTTTAAAAATTTTGTACTAAAACATCACCTTGATGTGGGTACTGTTTTAGTAATATGATGTCAAAAGGCCTGGGTTCAAGTCTCACTTTGTTTGTTGCTTTGTCCACTGGCAAGTCATTTCATTTCTCTGAAAGTCAGTTTTCTTGTTTGTAAAACGGAGGACAAAAATTGCCCTGATACAGGGTGGTTTTGATTAAACTGCCTTGACCCTATCCAAATAAGGGTTGTTTTTAGCCATCTGTCTTCCCATCTCCCGTGTGAGCTCCATGAGGCAAGGGGCCTCTCTCAGTGAAGACTTACATCTTTTCTAGCACCCGATATAGTTCTTTGCACACAGTAGTTCTTTAATAAATGTTTGTGGAAATAAGTAAACTGTCAAAAGAGAGTGAAAAGAAGGGCCCAAGTACCATGGTGTAGCTGACCTAGTCTGAGAGATAGCATTCCTGGATTTCTCTTTGAGTTTTGGGTGAGAGCTAGGCTGGTGAATTTATGACTCCTGAATCTTCTTTAGCCGTAGAGAATGAGTATGCCTACTTCACTTTATGGGCCCAATCTCTGTTCTGGTCCCCCACCTCCAGTCTTTCTAGTGATTCTCTGTTGAGGCTAAGGAGAGGTAGAGCAAAGAAAGTCTCAGTGCGCCTCACCTTTCCTTCCTATAAAATGGGTGTGAAATCCCTGGTAGGGCCCAAGACCACCACCCTAGACCTGTTCCCCTGGCTGGTAGTCCTGGCTGCTGTCATTCATACCTCTCTTCCCTCCCCTCCCATCCCCACCCCACTTCCCAGACGAGTCCCTGCGCTCCCTGGCCAGCCCCTCCTCCCTGCAGGGCTCAGAGCTCCACGGCTGGCGGCCCCCCGTAGACTGTGTCCGGGCAAATGAGCTGTGTGCAGCTGAGTCCAACTGTAGCTCCAGGTACCGCACCCTGCGGCAGTGCCTGGCTGGCCGGGACCGGAACACCATGCTTGCCAACAAGGAGTGCCAGGCTGCCCTGGAAGTGCTACAGGAAAGTCCCTTGTATGATTGCCGGTGCAAGCGGGGCATGAAGAAGGAGCTGCAGTGTTTACAGATCTATTGGAGTATCCACTTGGGGCTTACAGAGGGTAAGTGAAAGAGGTGGGCTGGAGGTGGGCGGCAGAGGGCCTGGGGAATGGCTGACGTAGTCATGGGGAAGGGGCCCAGAGGAGGAAGGGCCTGGAGGGTCTTGGGGGTGTGTGTGTGTAAGGAAGGGCCAATATATTAGAGGGGCTGGTGCTTATTAATAGTCTCAACTCCTCTATAGAGCCTTGAAAGGTGGGAAGTATAAGTGTTGTTGTCCCCATCATGGGTAGGAAATTGAAGCTGGAGGTAGGGACTGCCCAAGTGAACTGCCCAAGGACACCCAACCAGCGGATAAGTAGTAGGGCCTGGATTTGAACCTGGGTCTTCTGATTCTAAGACCAGGGATCATCCCACTACACTCACTTAGAACTCAGAGGGACCAGCAATGTGAATGCAGTGGGGCAGCCTACAACTGATTCCTAAGGCTTCCGTGCTGTCAGAGAAGTGGGTGAAGGGGTGATGTATAGCTAACTAGCAGGGGAACTCAAAGACGAGAGACAGAAAGAGGTCAGGGAGGAGAGAGGAGAAAGGCAAAGAGATGGGGAAAAAAGGGCCAAGAGGGTAGAGATAAGTCAGAAGAGCTATAAGCACAAAGACATATTTCTCTCTCATATACAGAAATGATGGAGGGTGATAGGAAAGTTAGTCAAGAACTGATGGGAGGGAGACTGAGTGTGAGGCCCCTCACCACAGATAGAATCAGTAGGTGGTCTTTAGATTGACACTCTAAAGAAACATAGTTGTAAATAAGGGAAACCCATTCCTCGGGATGACCCAATCAAGAAATCCGTTCTTGGAGATAGATAGATGGTTGGACAGATGGATAAATAATTGGATAATGGATAGATAGATGAATAAATAGATGGATGGATAGGTAGACAGATAGATGGATGGATGGAGAGATAAAGCATTTATTAAACTCTTACCACGTGCCAAGAATTGTACTAAATTCTGAGCATAGAAATATAAGCAAGTCAAGGACCTTACATTCTAATGGGAGAAGACGAAACATAAAGAAAAACTGGAAAAGGGTGGTGGTGGTGGTGGGGAATAGCCAGACTATAGACTGCTTCCAAGCCAGATAAGACAAAGGCTGACCCGTCAGAGCTGAGGGACATGGGAGGAGGTTAAGATGGAGGAGAGATTAAACTGGTGGCCCAAACTCACTGTTGTCACTGAGAAATTCCCCTGCTCTCAGTAGGTCTCTTCTTTGGGCGATGCTTTCTGTTTAGTTCTTATCCTGGCTTCAAAGCTTGCTTGGTGGCAGCTCCAGGTACTTGAACTGTTGACCTGAGTGCTGCACCATCAGTAGGAACTATGACCCAGCTTAGGTAAGCCAGTCCTGGAGGCCCTCCTTGTCCTGGATGACCCTTCCATGATGTTAGCCAGACTCTCAAACCTAATCTAGGGTCTTTCCAGTGCTGAATCTCCTCTTGGAGGCTGGAGGGAAGGACTGAGTAGGGCGAAGGTTCAGAATCCTGGGAGATTCATCCAAAGTCCCACTCAGGCCAAACTGGGACAGACTTGGGGAATGAAGGTTGAATCTGCCATAAAAATAGAAGTTTGAGTATGTAGTTGAAAATGACAGCGTAACAATACAAAATAGAGTAGCTTTGTTTTGTGATCGCCGGGTTTTGCCATATGAGGGCCACTTGCAGGAATGCTTAAGCCAGGGGTGACAAGACTTCCTGGGGCTTTCCTATGGCAGAGAGATTCGACTGTTCTGCTTGGCCCCTGCTTGGCAAGATTAGCAGCAGCCGAAGACAGAGGAAGTGAGTGGGTTAGAGGAAAAGGGAAGTGAACCATTCCAGCTGTCCAGAAATGGCAAAGGGCGGTGGGCTTTGGCAGGGAGTAGCTTCTTTCTCCCAAGAAATCTTTATTCAGAATTCTTGGAAGGAGGCCTTAGAGGCCCCCATGTGCAACTTCCTTTTGGTTTACTTAGGGTCATATGTTAAGTGACTTCTCTAGCAGGGGTCACAAACAACTAATAAGTGTCTGAGGCAGAATTTGAACTCAGAGCTTCTGCATCCCTTAGCTGCCTGGATGACATGATCTCTGAGATGCCTTCCACTTCATAATCCTCAACTCTCTGGAAGACAACCCCACTTAGTGATGAGGAAAAAGGAAAAGAGACCTATAATAGACATTTTGCATCTTATTCCCCAGCAAAGGTGGAATCACCCTGAGGCCAAAGACGATTGACTTAGTGCTTCATGTAAAATCAGCATTATTGATTTAATAAGCTTAGCTATCTGGTTTCTCCTGGAAACTTTCAGTTCTGTTTTAAGTTATATTGAAAGCAGAGGAGGAGTGGAGTGAGATTGGGAATCGCAGGAGGGCAGAGGACAGAGAAGGTCTACTTCAAGTAGTCTCCCCAGTAACTAGGGACAAGTAAGGGCTAAAGGGGCAGTTAGATGGTACAATGGATAGGGTGTCTGGCCTTGGAATCATGAAGACTCATCTTCCTGAGTTCAAATCCTGCCTCAGATACTTACTAGCCATGTGACTGTGGGTGAATCACTTAACCCTGCCTGCCTCGGTTTCCTCATCTGTAAAATGAGCTGGAGAGGGAAACGGCAAATCGCTCTAGTATCTTTGCTAAGAAAACTCCCAAAAGGTGTCACAGAGTCACACATGACTGAATGACAACAACAGTCTCTATAGAAAAGACATAAAATTCTTGGACTAGAAATAAAAGCCTAGAAATGAAAGTGACCAGCCTCCCATACCTCTATACTATCTCACAAGGTAGTCATGGGGCAGCTGAAGGAACTGAGGAATTTTAGTCTGAAGAAGACTTGCATGGAGGGTGGCGGGGTAGGGGAGACAGGGTTAGTTGGCATCAACTATTTGAAGGGATATCTTGTGGAAGAAGGATTGGCCTTGTCCAGCAGCCTTGGCTAGAAGTGTCAGAGGTAGATTTAGCCTTCATAAAAGGAACTTCCCAACTACTTGAAGTATCCAGAAGTGGAATGGATTACCCTGGGAAGCAGTGAAACCTCCTCTCAGCCCAGGTCTTTAAGCAGAAGATGAATGACTGGTTGGATGACGTGACAGATGGGATTCTTTTTCAGGTATGGTGTTGATAAGATGACCATTGAGGTCCCATCATACTCTGAAATTCTTTGATTCTAATAAGTTGTACAACTGAGCAGTACCCTACATTTATACTATATAGAACTCAATGCTTTCGAAAGTGCTTTTACATCCATTGTCTCTGGAGCTCCTGATTGCAGATGCCTCTTTTCTGGATAGAAGGCCTAGACATAATTTTTTATTCTCCCTATCTTCATAGAATATAAAGCTGTCAGGTGGTACAGTGGCTACAGTGGTACCTGGAATCAGGAAGATCTGATTTAAAATATAGCCTCAGACACTTCCTAGCTGTGTGACCTTGGACAAGTCACTTAACATTTGCCTGCTTCAATTTCCTCATCTGTAAAATGGGGATAATAATTATGCTTACCTCCTAAAGCTGTTGTAAGAATCAAATGAAGTAATATTTGTAAAGCACTTCATAACCGTTAAAGTGCTATGTAAATGCTAGAAGCTTTTGTTACCATTGTGCAAAGGAGTCTAATTCTCTAATTGATGCTTAGAGTAGGGAAGCCCAAGCTCACACAGTTATGAGTAGAGTTAAGATTCAGATCTGTGTCTTCTGACCCCAAATCCAATGTTATCTCTATTATGTGACCATTCCCCAGTAACCTCCTAAAGCTTAGATTTACTAGAGTTCCTAGAGCATACTTCTAGTTCTTCACAAGCTACCTGCCATGAGATTTTTCCTCCGTAATTCTTTTAGGAAGGAGAGGCTTATCCTTGTCTCCTCTTGTCTATCTCTCTCAATTTTTTTCTCCCCCTTCCTTGGAGCAGGGCTCCTTTCTTAAAGTCACAAGAGAGTCCTCTTCTGGGTCTTGGGCCAGAGATTGTTCACACATTCAAGGCTGGCCATGGAAAGCTGGGAGCCTTTGAATGGAAGGTAATTTTTCTGTTAGTGGCAAGGTCCACCTGGGAGTTAATTATCCATGGACTAGATTGAATAGTCTCCTGAGGGGAGGTCATAGTGACTCCTCTATGCCCCTTAATAAACCTCCTTAACAAATCTTGCTGGGGTTTGGGGAAGAGGGATGGGGGAAAACTGTAGATAGGAGAAGAGCTTGTTGAGATTTGGTTTCTTCCCCATCTCCAAATGTTCTCCCCTCTCCCCACCTCTTTGGTGTCTTCTGATGGGCAAGGTTAGATGCGGGGCTTTATTAAATCTTATTGCCTTTAGCAGAGATAAAGTTAAGTTTGGAATCTGAGGCCCTTGGAGCTAGGAAGATGACAGGAGGTGGTAGGAAAATACTGCATGATATGAATATGAAATCAAAATTCCCTTTGGTGGTGTTACTGTTCAGCTTGTGATAATCATAGAATCAAAGAACCAGAGAACCAGAAAGACCTTTGAGATTATCTAGTTTAGCACCCTCACTTTACATGTAGGAAAAGTAAGGCTGATGGAGGGGATGGGATTTGTCCAAGGTAACCCAGTTTGTGGCAGAATCACTACTAACACCTGGTCACCCCATCCCCCTCCAGAGATGTTTTGTTTCTTTAATGATCTCATGTTCGTTATTCCTACTTTAAAATCATTATCCTTCCTATTCCTATTATCTACACAGCCCAGGCTGCCAGCATCTTTACATTTCACTTAGCTCCTTCTGTATTAGAAAAAGATGCTTTCATAACTAAGGGTTATCCATAAGCCCCAAATGGAAATTGTGTAGGTTTTTCTTACAAAGTTCTCAGCCAGGTACTCCCTATATCAGTATCCTGCCACAGCAGTCATCCTGGTGAATATCAGGCCACTGGACCCAGATGGCTCTGGAGGAGAAAGTGAGGCTGGTGACCTTGCACAGCCCTCCCTCACTCAAATCAAAGTTAACTGCAAGTCATGTCTTCATTTCCCTGATGTCATGGTCCTCTTCGAAAACAAAGGACAAACACAACAACAACAACGACAATAACAGCAACAACCATGCCACAATTTAGTCTTGGGAGTCAAGTACTAGGTTGGGAGCCTGGGTTCAAATCAACTCTGCTTTTTCCTGCCTGTGCGACCTTTGCACAAATGATTTAGCTCTGAACCTCAGCAATTTCCCTATCTGTAAAATGAGAAGTTTAGACCAGATCCTTTCCAGTTCTAAATCCTATGAACTTATGAATCCAGTGTTCCTGGGCCTTGCCGCTTCCCTTAGTTTTCTGTGTATTCTCTTTCAACCTTATGGGGTATTATCAGTAGAAATTCCCCTTTGCATTTTATAAACAATAGAATTACCCATTTCAGAATGACTCGTTGAAGGCCAGCTTTCTTTCATTTAACCTACTTTCAATTATTGAGCACCAACAGAGTGCTGGCTTCCAGGGAGTGTACAAGGATGAATAAGACTCAGTTCTTGCCCTCTAGGGGCTTGTAGTGTAGCTGGAGGAACACAGCATACATTAAATAACAGTGTCATGCATCAAAATAATCTGTATTCTTTTCAGTCCAATACCTTGCCCATAGCACCTTTGTGCTTTGAAGGCAGCTTCCTATGTGTTTCCCTTGAGTCTTGTGAATTAGTTATATGATATTTAACTGTCAATACAAGAGATGTCAGCAGGCAGTGCAAGCTGAATGTCCAATAAGTGTGAGAGATAATAAGGGTCCTAGAAATTCAGAGCGAGAAAAGCTTTTGTGGGCTGACTGTAGTCAGGGTAGGCTTCATGGAAGAGGAGCATCCCCAGAGGCCAGCCTTAGCCTCCAATGTGCCAGAAACTTGTGGCAGATTGGAAATGGGTGGGTGAGGCTGTGAGTCATTCCCTCCTCTTCTTCCTCTCTGACTCTGAATCCATTGATTTCTCCTCTCAGTGCTATCTCAAGAGGTTTTTTCCTTTCCAAATGAGGACTTGGAGTTGGGGGTTGGGGGATAGGAAGAGAGAGATTCCCAGCAAGTCACAGAGGGAGAATGAGCCTAGGCTAGGTTGTTAGAGGCTAGAATATGCCTCTTGTCTTCTGTCACTCCATCCTTTCTTTTTCCTTTCTCTTTCTATCCTCCTATGACAAGGCTCTGAAGCTGGGGAGTGTGACAGTATGGGAGGGAAGGAGAGAGGCACTTAGAGGGAGTTGACAGATGAAGTTATGGAGAAAAACAGGAGGAAGAAAGTATGAGTGGGGTTTGAGATGGAAAGAATCTGAGGTTCTTGGAAGGAGGGCCTGGAATAAAGCACTATATGTGTATGGGGGTCAGGGAGAGCCTGGATTCCTGCTTGGACAGAGTTCTTGCCCCTTCTCTCCAGCAGGGGTTCTTAACCTGGAGTCCATGAATTTGTTGTGTTTTTGAAAACATTTTGATAACCCTCTTTTAACATATTGGTTTCTTTTGTAATACTATTGCATTTCTTCTGCACATTTAAAAATATTACACTGAAGAGAGTTCTGTAGGTTTCACTAGACTGCCTATCAGAGGGGTCTGTGACACACAAAACAGGTTAAGCCCCCCTCTTCTACGAGGTTATAGATTTATGACTGGAAGAAGCCTTAGAAAGCCATTTAGTTGAGCCCCCTCAGTTCACAGATGAGGACCCGAAGACCAAAGAGATTAGATACCTTGCCCAAGGCTGCACAAGTTGCAGGTGACAGGGACATGATCCAAACCTGGGTCATTTGGATCATGGCAGAAGGGAAGGAGAGCTCACTTTCTTAACCTCTATCCTCTCACCCTGACAAGACTATCTCCATCAGTTTAATTTTCTTCTCTCTCTTTTAGGAGAGGAATTTTATGAAGCCTCACCCTATGAGCCTATCACCTCCCGCCTCTCAGACATCTTCAGGCTTGCTTCAATCTTCTCAGGTAAGTGGACTCCTTGGGAAGCCCTGTTTTAGCCCTGAATGTCAGAGCTTTCCTTCCCTCTCTCACTAACCACACATGCTTTATGTCGCCACACCTCTGTGGCTATCTCACCATACACGCCTCCCAGGTGTCCCTTGTCTCTAGCCATCCCGCTCTGGGTCTCCAATTCCATTGCCTTTCTCGCTGACTCATTCTTTCCTTTTAAATCTGTTACTGCTCAGAGTGGTAGTCCCAATGAAGGAGTCTTTGGGCCTTGTGCATTGGGCTGCTATAGGGAACAAGGCGGAAGAGGTACTTAGTCCTGGCTTCTTCGTTGGTGGTTGTCTGTTATTGGACCTGGACTAGATATATTTAGGTTCTTTCACCTTATTCTTTCTTCACCCCTGAGAACTAGGGGATGAAAGATGTAAAAGTCTTGCCATGCCTGGGGGGTGGGAGGAATTCTGATTGGGAGATGAATCTGTGGGTGTTTGGGCATTCGCCTAGTCAGGGAAAGTCTCTCATCGGAACTCTTCACAGGGGAAGAAGGCCTTTGGGAGCAAAAGGGTTGGACCAGAACTTTCTCTGCAGTGTTCTTGGTATGAAACTCTACCCAGGGTTATCAGACTATCCAAGGATAACTTTGGCATCTTCTAAGGCTTGAGGGTATTTTGGCTTTGTAAGCAGTATCTTCTTGGTGTGATCTTGAAACTTTATGAAAGAAGGCTTCTTTAGAGGGGTAGATAGAATAGAAATGACAAACGTGCCTTGTGTGTGTGTGTGTGTGTGTGTGTGTGTGTGTGTGTGTGCGTGAATAATTCTAAACACACAAGCAGAGGGTTGCAGCGCTTCAAATAAGCCAATTAAGGATCTCTCTCTCTGGATTCCTATTGGGAATACATCTGGAGACCATAAAAATGGATTGGCATCTAAATTGAGTGCTCCTTTCTCTCCCTCCACCCTACCCTTCCATGCATTGTGGCATAGGGGAAAGAGCCCTATAATGGGAATTAGGAGACCTGGATGATAGTCCTTTCCTCTTCAAAGGTTTCATTTTCCTCATTCATAAGGTGGTTGAACTAGATAATTATTAAAGTCCATTCCAGATGTAATTTCTTGCATTCTTTGAATGGATTTGAAAAAGATTTTGCCCTTGGGTCACTCTTCCCCTGAGAAAAAGAGGCATTTTGATGAGATTGAAAGTCATGGGCAGCAGTGGCCCTCCTTCTTATACCTGTGGATGCGCAGGCTGCTTTTACCCTGGCTATACCAAATGTGCCCTTTCTGCCCTCCCTGTCTTCTCTGGGCCCTGAAGGATGACTCTGAGCTTAATACAGGTGCCAGGTGAGGCTCGTAGATGAAATCATGTCAAAATGAATATCACAGGAAACCTCTAAGGGAGAAAGAAAGACATCATGAAGCCTGAGGAATGGGTGGCAGAAGGCAGGTGAGCCACAGATGTCAGAAGTAGGAGGGACTTTGGAAGAATTCCAGGTGAAATGAGTTGGCATCCAGTGGTCCACCCTCCAGTGGGCATCAGTGTGCCTCCTTGGCTATGGAACAGCTTGGGCCCCTATCCCAGCCCATACATCAGATGACTCTGAACTTAAGCCCAAGTGTCTTCTTAGAAGAAAATCTTTACTTAATGGACTTGACATTCTGCTAGACGAGGAGGATGTCAACAAGACAAATGAGCAAATTACTGGGTCTCTAACCCACAGTATCAGCTCCCTATTATCTGCTGCCTACAGGCAGCTGGGTCAGACATACATTTTCCCCTTCTCTCCCCCTCCCCTTCCTCCCTAGCCACTTTTGTTATCCTCCTGCCCACCTCCCCTATACATATAGAACAATACTTTTAGGGAAGGTGAAACAGTTTTGCATAGTGGATGCAGTATTGAACTGGGAGTCAGGGAGACTTGGTGTCAAATCCTGTCTCCCACATTTACTGTGGGACCCTGAACAAGCCATTTAATGTCTCTGTGCCTCAGTTTCAGGGGTATGATGGAATCAGCTCTTAACCTCTTGTGAGAACTGATGGTTAAATTTTCAGTGTGAGCGTTTGTATCTCAGAAATCAGCAAACACTATGTCAGGGCTTGATTATTGTTGAGTTTCTTGTCGAGACTTAAGAAAGTGATGGAGAAACTATTAATAATGCAGATGAAACTTTAAAATGTGTGTATATAGGTATGTGTATATATCTATATATATTTGAGAGTTAGTATTTAGACATTTACTGTCACAATCCTGTTCATTTCCTCATCTGTAAGGCTAGGATGCTGGACTAAATTGCCGCTAAGATAGATTACGGCTCCAGAACTATGATCCTAAGAGTAAACACTGGGGTATCCCCATGGGGGGGCATGTGAGGAAATAATGCTGTAATTGTATTTATTTATTTACTCATTCATTCATTGTTTACTTATTTGTTCATTCATTCATTTTGGAGGCAGTTGGGGTTAAGTGACTTGTCCAGGGTCACACAGTTAGTAAGTGTCGAAGGCCAGATTTGAACTCAGGTCCTCCTGTTGTAGTTGTATTTAGGAGAGATCTCAATTTAAATCCTGCCTTCAACATTTACTAGCTGTTTGATCAGGGACAAATCACATCTTCTCTGGGGCCTCAGTTTCCTTTTCTGTGTGATGAGGATAGTAATGCCAATAGTACTTTCTTCACAGAGTTATTTTGAGGTTCAAATATGATAGTGCGTGTAGAGTTCTTTTGAAACCTTTAAGGGCTGGACAAGTGTCACCTCTGGTTGGTTTAGAGGCCAGGTCTTATTGGGCATTGGGGCTCTTTGGCCCTCTGCCTGTGCCAGCTCACCTCTAACTAGAGCTATCCCAAGGATGTGGTGAATCGGTAGTCTTATTTGGGTGTTATATCTGAAGAGTAGTGGGAGAAGGGAGGAGAAGGGAGGAAAAAAGGAGGCTGATGTTGCTGGGGGCGTTAATGCCTTCTAGGACAAAGCATATGTTAGGCAGGGCCATGGATCGGGTAGGAGTTAACAACCCAGGGTAGTGGAAGGAACACAGGACTGGTTACTGGGAGACATGAAGGCTAGGAAACTTAATGCCCCTAATTCTGACTAATTCTGGGCAATATACTTCTCTTCTGGGCCTCTATTTCAGGTCTCAAAGTGAAGAGCCTAGACTAGAGTGCCGCCATTTTGTGATGTGATGGAATTAAGTGGGTCTTACTCTTCCTCTCTCCATGCAAGGATGAAGCTGCTTATTGGCTTTCTTTCCCCTTTAGTGCTATTCTTGGGGGTTCATTTATACACTGGCTATATGTGTGATGTGAATTTATGGGTATGTGAAAGACTGAGGTTGCATAATGGCTTTTTTTTCCACCTTTCAAGGCTACTCTGGGTATTCATTTATACTCTGTATAAATGTGCTCTATGAGTGTATATACGTGCATGGAGTACACCCACACCATTACCACTGTGATTCTTCAAGCCTGGGACACCAGGGATTTGGAGAAGGGAAGTATCCTGGGTCTTTGGGTCAGTTCCTCTCTTCCTTCTGATGACTATTCCTTGAGAATTTTATATTGATTCATCTCATTATATTGTGTTCTACCTGGGTGCCTTCAGCTGGATACTTGTACCCTATTGTTGGGAAGTGTATTGTAATGGAGAGAATGCTGAACCTGGAGTCAGGATGCATTTAGGTTCAAATTCCAGCTCAGATATTTAGATGCTGTGTGATCTTGGGCAAGTCACTTAACCCCTTTTAAACCAATCTCTTTGTTTGTAAAACAGGGATAATAACACCTGTATTACCTACCTCGGGGTGGCTGTGTGGCACACATGGGATACTGTGTATAAAACATTTGGCTAAGCTTGCTATAATGACAGCTATTGTTACTCCAAGCACCTCTCCCCCCTCCATTTGCTGGTGCCCCACTAGAACATGTCAAGCAAAGCTTTTTTGGGGGCAATAAACATGCCCAGACCCCCTCAGAATACTGTTCTAACCAAGGTAGGTTGGGGTGGGTGGTTTATTTTTTATTCCTTTCTCTTCTTGTTCCTAACTAACCAGGCCTTGGATTCGGTTATGGGACCTGAGATCCCTTGGCCAGATGCTCTGTTCTTGGGCTCCAAGGCTTGTGAAGCAAGTTATGTCCTAGATCATTGGGGAAGGTCATGAGTGGTGACCCAGCATAATAATTATTGTTCTAAACTCCCTCATGTTGCATCTAAAATAATAATAATACAGCTACTAATAATAAAACAGCCGACTTTTTTGTAACGATTTAAGAATTTCAAAGCATGTTTCTCATAATAACCATGCCTATTTTCCAGGTGAGGAAACTGAGGCAAAGAGAGTTTAAAGCAATTTGTCTAAAGTTGGAAGGCAGATAATCGTCAGAGCTGGAATTCAAATCCAAGTCTCTCTGCTCCCAAGTCAAAGTGC
>CM053625.1:238449527-238463427 GCA_028646595.1 Phalanger gymnotis
AGACAGAGAGATAGAAAGAGATGAAAGAGAAGAGGAGAGAGAGGGAGAGAGAGAAGACGGGGAGATGAGAGAAAAGAGAGGAAGAGAGAGAGAGAGAGAGAGAGAGAGAGAGAGAAAGAGAGAGAGAGAGAGAGAGAGAGGAGAAAGGGAAGGAGAGAAGACAAGAGGGAGAGGAGGGAGAGAAAAGGGAGGAGACAAAAGGGAGGAAGGGGGACGGGGAGGGAGAGAGGAGGAAAGGAGGGAGAAGGAGGATTTCCTCTTGGGTTGGGGTGGGGTGAGGTAGCTATACAAAGCTGGAGGAACCCAGCCAGAGATCAAAGCTAGGATGAAAGGAATTCTTCTCGGAAACAGCAACTGGGACGCAGGGCTTTGTGACAGGAGAGACAAGACAGGCAGATGGCCTTTGCTTGTCAGTGGGAGTTGCCTGTGAATTCTCCTGGAGAGAGGGAATACAGTCATAGGTCCCCTTCTTCCTCACCACCCTCCTTTTCCCCCAGAAGGAAAACTGGAGGACTCAGTTTGGGCCAGTAGTCCCAGAATCATTGAATGTTTCTGGGGCCGGAAGGGAACTTAGGAAAAGTCTGGCCGGCGGTGCCAACAAACTCATATGGAAATGGAGCCCTTCAGCCCACATATTGTCTTAGAAAACCAAATATAAACATGATCCATGTTCTATTGCTATTTTTATTTATTTTGTTAAGTATCTCCCAATTACATTTTAGGCTGGTTCAAGATCTCCCTTGGTAATGTTGCTGTCAGGCTACATATTTGGTATCTCTGGTCTGGCTCCACCTACTTATTTTATAGATGAGGACACCACTGGGGCCTAGAGAAGGGAGTTTTGAACTTGGGTTCCACAGGTCTGTGAACACATTTCAGGGCATGTGGGAATTTGGAAGGGAAAAAAATTATGTCTTGATTTAAAATGATTGGTTTCCTATGTAATTTTATGAATTTTATTTGTGCATCTACAGACATTCTGGGAAGGGGGTCCAGAGGCTTTATTGGCCTGCCAGAGAGGTCTATGACATAAAACAAGTTAAGAGCTCCTGAATGAGATGATTTGCCCACATTTACACAGGAAGTTTCTGACTAAGCTTATTCTGGAATCCTGATGGCCTCATAAATCCCAGTCCGATGTTTTTTTCTCCTGGTTCATACTACATAGCCCTATCCAATCATGATCCCCCTAAGGGAAGAGGGCCTATGTGCCATCTCTATGCTGTAAGTCAGGGGCCCAGTGGCAGCATTCTGAGGTGATGATGACTTTAGCTGGCTTCAGAGGGGATCTCTGAGGGTGGAAAAAAATCCCATGATGATGGACTTGCACAAAGCTGAGCTCCTTAGAAGGGCATGCCTTAGGACAGAGGTATCAGATTTGCAGCCTGGGGCAGTGACTCAAACCAATTAAAATGCAATTGAGAAATATTTAGAAAAATAAACAACACAATAACATTAATATGTAGTTTGCTAAGTCTACTTGTTGTCCAAAGGGATCTTTATTTATGGTTTTATGTTGGTTAGTCCATTCAGTCGTGGCTCCGTTTGGGGTTTTCTTGGCAAAGATCCTAGAGTGGTTTGCCGTTTTCTTCTCCAGCTCATTATACAGATGAGGAAACTGAGGCAAACAGGGTTAAGTGACTTGCTCAGGGTCACACAGCTAGTAAGTGTCTGAGGTCACATTTGAACTCAGGTCCTCTCGATTTCAAGACCCTGTCCTATCCAATGTGCCACCTAGCTGCCATCCATAGTTTAGTAGCCCCTATTTCTGTAGGAGTAAGAAAACATATTCTGAAGGAGACAGTTGAGACTCAGAATAGTCCTTTTTGGTTCTTTTGTTGATATTTTTCTTTAAAGGACTATCTGTCGTCCCACAGGAAGGTAGATTGTGTAGTGGATAGAACTCAGGACTTGGGATCAAGAAAACCTGAGTTGACTCCTGCCTTGGACACTACCTAGCTATGTAACCCCTGGGCAAGTTGTTTAATGCTTTTGCTCCTGCCTCAGTTTCCCCATCTGTAGGGATAATAATAGCACCTACCTCACAGGGTTGTTGTGAGGATAATCATTGTAAAGCACTTTGTAAACCTTACAGCACTATTTAAATGCTAGCTATTATTCAGAGGGGCCCAGGAGAGAAGGGAACCAATCAGAGTCATCAATAAACCAACTCATGAACTGAGAACCTATTATGTGTCCAGCACTGTGTCAGGTTCTGTTCTGGCTGCAAACACAAAGACTAGTGACCTAATCTTAAGACTAGGTTCCTGTCCTCTAGAAACTCACAGTCTTGTTGGCAGGGGAAGCAGAATGTACAAAAAAGATAATTATAAACAAATCTGTAGGTGACAAGGGCCAAGGAAATGTCAAAGTCACACCTCACAGGTGAAAGCAAGTGAAAGGCCCAGTGAATTGGAGAGGTTTCCTGGAGGGAGGGGATTTGAGCTGGCCTTTGAAGGATGGGTAGGATGTAGAGATGTGGGGCCCAAAGTGAAGAGTCGGGGATGTGTATGGGGTGTTTAGGGAATAGAGAGGTGACCTATGTGGTTAGGGTGGAGGAGTGGACGCCAAGGGAGGAGCTGGGATCAGGCTTCTTGCAGCAAGCTCTGGGCTATTGTTCCTTCCCTTCCCTTCCCTCTGCTAGGCTCTCCAGCATTCTTCTCTGGCTTTTTGTATTGGTCTGTCTTGGTGGGTTTTGGCACTGGGAGGAGGGAGGTGTTCACCTTTGAGAAGAGGAGCAATCACCCCTAACCCTATCCCAGAGGCAAGAGATTGCAAATAGCAGTCATGAATTCAGTCCTTCATGCTTGACTCTCACCCAGTGTATGGTGCTGCTAGTAGGGTTTGGCTTCTCATTCTGCCCCTCAATTTTCTGCACCAAGACCTTTTCCCTCTCCGTGCCTCAGAAAGTGAAGAAGCCCTGCCCTTGTTTCGGCCTTGGGCTATTTTGCAGATACACGGAGTGTGGGTGGTATAGTCCAGAGCACTGTGAGTGGGGGCAGGCCAATCTTGGGGCGTCTCTGTTGAATGGGGAGGGGAGGAAGGAGTGGGGCTTCGGAAGGAAGAGGAGAAGGAGTAGAGAGGAAATCATTAGCCCTGCTCCCCGCCCGCCTTTCACCGTGACTGGGGAGATAAACTGCTTATCCTCAGGTTGTCTCCCCAGCCCAATGCAGAACTGTGTTATTTAAATTCCCAAATCACATTCCTTTTCTAACAGCTGTCAGATTCTCTGAGTGTCAAGAAAAACGGGGCATTAGCTGAGCTTGGTCACCTCCCATACCTCTCCCTCCAGGGGGAAATCATCGGGGGGAAGAAAGGGGAAGGTGGCGGCTTGGGGTCCAGAGAGACGAGGGATGGAACTAGGAGATCCACCCAGTTTTCCTCCTTTCCCCATTAGTTGGGCTTTGAGAGTCCTGGGGTAGAGTGGAAACCAGATGGTTCTGTGCTTATGCTGACCTGCTGTGTCCCCTGAGAGAAACCTTGGGGCCTGTCTGGAGAGGGAGCCAGCTGTCTGTCTATCAGGAGGTGTCTTGCTTGTGAAGCTGGTCTTTGGCAGATTTTTTTCTGTCTCTTCTCTCCCATCTCTTGCCTTCAGGTACCTTGTGAGTACTTACAGATGGTTCCAGTGGCCTCTTATTGAGAGAATTATGGCAAGACTTTCCCTTAAATGTGATGCTGACCTTAGTTTCCTCATCTGGAAAACGAGAGATTCTGGACTAGATGAGCTCTGATGTCCCTTCACCTCTGGAGCTCTGGGCCTCTTCCCTTCCTTCCACCCCTGGAAAATTTGCATTAAGGACCCTAGAGATTGGTACTACTTTAGTGAAGGGAATTAAAATCTCAACTGGTAGAATTTCAGGCACAACATGGGGAGAGATGGGCAGACAGGTGGCACAGTGGGTAGAATGCTGGGCCTGAAGTTCAAATCCAGCCTCAGACACTTGTTAGCTGTGTGACCCTGGGCAAGTTACTGATGCTATTGGTCTCAGTTTCCTTATCTGTAAAATGAACTGGAAGAAAAAATGGCAAACCACTCCAGTATCTTTGCCAAGAAAACCTCAAATGGTGTCACGAAGAGTTGGACACGACTAAAATGACTGAACAATACCAAGTGGGAGAGATATTTTTGGACCAAGGGATTGAGAGGTACTTTTAAATTCCCTTACATTACATCATATGGAGAACCACCTACTCTACCACCAACATGTAAGATCAGCATTGTTGGCAGCCAACGCGTGGTATGACTGTTGTCTTTTCCTAGTTCAAAGACCAAGAACCTTGCTTCCTTTCCCAATTCCTAAGTCTAGTCTGACCATAACTTTACAAGGTACCTACATTCTGTCTGAGTCAGGTTTCTGTACATGGTTTGACCACTGAACTATGTTCTTCGCAGAGGTTGTACCTTCCTTTCTTTGGGACTATATACCTGCTCTGAAAAATAGGATCTAAGGAAAAGACAAAATTGGGACTTTCTGCTGAACATGTTTCCTAGCCTGTTCATTGAATGCTATTTGGTGAATTTGGAGGGATAAATGTCTGGAATGCATGCATGCATGCATGCGTGTATGTTCTGTGTATGTGTATTAGAAGGCACATGGAATAAGTATGGAGGGCACAATTTGTGTGTGGAGGCTAGCAGCATGGCATAGTGGAAAAAAACACTGACTCCATAGTTAGGGGTCCTGGGTTCAAATCCTGACTTTGGTGCTAACTACCTGTTTGACCTCAGGCAAGTAATTTCACTCTTACTCAGTTCTCCACCCCCCCCCCCCCCAGTTTCCCTATCTGAACATTGGAAGAACTGGACTAAGTACTCTTCGAGGTTCCTCCCATCTCTAGATATATGATTCTTTAATAAAAGGGCATTCATTCATCAATGGTTTGCAGTTTACTGGGAGAGAAGAAAGGTAGGAAAGAGAATAAGGTATGTATAGGAATGTAAAGACGGTAGATGTCCCCTAACGTCCCACAACCTAATGTCTTACTAGTCTTTGAGGTAAGCAAATCTTGCCTCTCCATAGCCCCACTTCCCCTCCTACTAGGGAAGCTGTATAGTAGGACAGAGTCATTGGACCTGGAGAAATGGAGAAGGATTACTAGCCGTATGAAGGAGAGCTAGAGTAAGCCCAGCTAGATCAGGAAAAGAGTCCCCCCCCGCCCCCGATGATTCCCATTTTTGTATGTGAGGAAGCTTCTTGTAGTTCATTTTATTGGCATGCAGGCTCTTAGGCACCCTTTCTGCATGGTGTGTGTGTGTGTGTGTGTGTGTGTGTGTGTGTGTGTGTGTGAGAGAGAGAGAGAGAGAGAGAGAGAGAGAGAGAGAGAGAGAGAGAGAGAAAGAGAGAGAGAGAGAGAGAGGTGGAAAGGGTTTGGTTATCTAGCCAACTTATATGAGGACACCCTGCTCTTAATTATGTATTCACACCTTAGGGAGCAAGATAAAGGATGGGCATGGGGGTGTGGGGTGGGGCAGGATTCCAGGAGGGAACAAAGGGGAGAAGATGGAGAGACCAAGGACAAACTAAAGCATGCATCATTGCCATAAGCTCCCTCCTCCCTCCTTCTTTTCTCTTTGGGGTGGGGCTGGTAGAGGCTGCCCGCCTCCTGCAGACATAGGCTGGGGCTAGAGAGCAGGGTTTTCCATCCCAGTTTGGAATGTGTTTACTACGATCCTTTTTGTTCTGGCAACCTTGCTCACTGCTGGCTGCCCTCAGCCAGCTCCTGATGGTGGGGCCCGGGAGATCGCAGAAGCATAGAATGGCAGAGCTTAGAAAACATACCTTAGAGGTCATCAAATATGTCCTCCCATCCACACCCCTTCATTTTGCAGGTGCCGCACATAGAAAAGACGTGGGGGATGGATTTGTTTTTTAAAAATAATTTTATTTGCTCTCTCTGTGCTTTTTATAATGTCTAAATTTCTCCCAGTGTCTCTTCTCTTTCCCCCTCCCATGGAGTCATCCCACATAGCAAAGAATATCGGATGGTTTTATTTATAAACCTGTGTGTCTGTCTGTACACATGTATACACATGCTTTGCATGTATGTTTGTATGTGTGGAAGTCTCTGGAGGTTTCTACCAGGATAGAATCCCATTTTTGAGAGGGCGATTACCATATTGTTTTGCTCAGACAAAGAGGCATGGCCTGTGGACTAGGTGACCTCTGGTTGTCTGTTTTTGCCTTGGGATACTAAAGGGATGGTGTTCTGTCATTTAGGGGTGATTAGTCAGGGCTGGTCTTAGGAAGTGGCCAGTTGGCTTACTGTAATGTCAGGGCAGGACCTTCTGCTCACCCTGTCTTCCTCCCCTTACAAATCTCCCTCTCACTGGTCTGAATTTTCACTATTAGAAATAGAGTCCTTTGGGTTTTGAAAGCCTTTTGGTTTTCAAGAACTCAGTGACGAAACCACAGGGTGGCATATCTTAAACCACTGTAGACTGACTAAGGGTTAGTACCCTGAAGGGAGCAAGAAGAGTTGCAGGAGGAGGAGGGTCAAAGACAAATTTTGCTATAAGGATCAAAATTTAGAGAGAAGGATAAATAAAGCTCTTTTGTCCCATTAGAAGCTTTTTCCAGTGACCCATAGGAGGTCAGAGGGGTCCCTATGTTTGTTCTTAGGCAGGGGTGGCCCATGATAGGAGACTTGTCCTTGGTCACACAAGCCAGGATTTTAATGTACATCCTCTAATACCAAATCCAGGCCCTGCCTCTTTTCCAGTGGACCACATAGAGGTCCACTGATTCATAGTCACACAAATAGACCTTATCCTTGTTCCGCCATCAATGACAGCCACAAGAAAGAAAGGCAGTGCCCTTTGGGGATATATGTCTGCCTTTTGGAGCCCAGCTTGGGGAATCTGAGGGATAGAGAGGAAGGATGGATGTGAGGAGCTCAGGAAAGGGCAGGGTTCAAGAAATTGTGAATCTCTCCTTTTTTGTACATCTGACTCACTGAGGTTTTCATGGATGGGGGGAATCCAGAGGAAATTGCTAGGCTCTAATGCTAACTCCTGAGAGAGAGTCTCGGCACCTCCTTTTTCCCCTTTTAGAAGCTCTTCCAAGTGGCCCATAGGAAGTCAGAGGGGTCTTTATGTTTATAGGTATAGCCCGTGGTAGGAGACCAATTGGTTCTAGGACTCTGGGGTCTTGCATTATTGTAACACTCTTAATTGGTCTTTCTGTCTCATCCCCCTCCAATCAATCCTCCACTCAGCTACCAAAATGATCTTTTTTTTTCTATAATTTAATTTTTTTTTATTTTTTAAAAATTATTTATTTAATTTTAGTTTTCAACGTACACCTTTATGAGATTTTGAATTCTAAATTTTTTCCTACTCCCCTGTCTCCAAGATGGCATGCAATCTGATATAAGCCATACATGTATAATCGTATTAAACATATTTCCACATTAGTCATTTTGTGAAAGAAGAATCACAACAAAAGAGAAAAACCATAAGAAAGAAAAAATACACAAAAAAGAGAGAAAATAGTGTTCTTTGATCTGCATTCAGACTCCATAGTTCTTTCTCTGGATATAGATAGAATTTTCTATCATGAGTCTTTGGGAATTGTCTTAGATCCCTGTATTGCTGAGAAGAACTAAGTCTATCAAAGTTGGTTTTTGAACAATGTGGCTATTACTATGTACAGTGTTCTCCTGGTTCTGCTCACTTCACTCAGCATTAGTTCACGCAAGTCTTTCCAGGTTTTTCTGAAGTCCATCTGCTCATCCAAATGATCTTTTTCAGGTACACTTCTGAGCACATCACTTCTTTCTCCTTCCAACTCCACAAACTCCAGTGGCTCCCTATTACACCCAGGATCACATATAAAACCCTCTGTTTAGCATTTAAAGCCCCTTCCTACCTCTCCGATCTCCTTATACTTTGCTCTTCTTGAATTCTACAATCCAGCCCCACTTGAACTTGTTGTTCCCCACTTTGTATCTCCAGATTCTGGGCATTTGTATGACCTTTCACCCATACCTCTCCCTTTTCATCCTGGCTTCCTTTAAGACTCAAATCCTTCTATGGAAGGCCATCCCAGGTCCTCCTTATTGCTGGTTCCTTCCCACTAATATTCTCTCCTTTTATACTGGATATATCTTGTATGTATACAGTTATTCTCATGTTGTCTCTCCCACATTACAATGTGAGTTACTTGAAGGCAGGGACCATGTTTTTACCTTTCTTTCTATAACCAGTACTTAGCATGGTGCCTGGCACATAAGTGTTTAATAAACGTTTATTGACTGAAAAAAGGGTGTTTGATGGGGTTGGGCAGTTTGTTTGGGGTGGAGTGGGAATGAATATTGTGTTAAATCTGTTAAATGACTTGTGGAACCCCAGAAAAGATTAAAGCATTATTTCCAGTAACAATGCCAGAAGAGAAAAAAAGATGATTGTGTGTTTGGAAAGCAGAGGAAGTGGGGTGGGGGGAAGAGGGAAGAAGGACTGAGACAAAGTATTGCACTCGTATGTAAGAGGCCCTGCCTCTCTCCAGGCCTTGGTTCTTCCTTGATTCTCTACACCTGCCTCTCATCAGTCGTATAGGGTGATAGGGTGATTGAGGATAATGAATCAGAACTGTATCCCCAGAGGCTGGGAGGATTAATTTGTTAATGTTTTTGGAAAGTGCCAAATGTCATTAAAGCATAGACTTTCACCCAGGCAGCTGCTCGCCTTTCATTCATCTGCCACCTACGCCCGAGGCTCACCCCTTCCCTCCCTCCTCACCAGCCTTTGTGGCAAGCCAGGGAGGCTTTGCTTGGGAAGGATCATGGATATGACCTTGTGTTTCTGGTTCTTCTTGACCTGGGACAATTGAGTCTAGAATTCTCCCTTCTGTCTTGCACGATCTTAGTTTGTTCTGGGTGGCCTTCCAGTAACTTCATTTCTCAGCACCATTATTCTCTCACTGCTTCCTGGGACTAGTGGGAGACTTCAGACATGGGGTAAATGTTTAACTCCCAGCTCTTAAAAAATGTACACGTGACATCTGTATAATTAACATTTTCTCTATCGCCTTCTTAAGTGTAGACACAATCAACAGAATAAGAAACAAAGCCTTCATCTTTAGCTTTTGTTGATTTCTGAGGTGTAAATGCTCACACTGAAAGTTTAACTATTGGCTTTCTTTAACTTGTATGAGTTGGCTCTAGCCAGACCTTTCTGATTTCGGTAAAG
This sequence comes from Phalanger gymnotis, assembly GCA_028646595.1. Taxonomy (NCBI): domain Eukaryota; kingdom Metazoa; phylum Chordata; class Mammalia; order Diprotodontia; family Phalangeridae; genus Phalanger; species Phalanger gymnotis. The sequence goes on from CM053625.1 coordinate 238,458,715, forward strand.
AGGCTGGCAACTGGTGACAGGCATGCTTTTGAGGGACATAACCAGGACAGGATTGGAAAGTCGGTGATATTTATCTCTGATGTTCTTCCACTTTTTTTTATAATGAAGCCCTTTTCCTTCCTCCTGATGCTGCACCTCCTCCTTTGTCCCATTCATGCTTTCAGATAGTTGTTAACTAATACAGGGCTCAACTAGTAATTAAAGTGTTAATTGATATCATAGTGGGAATCTTCCAGGTGCTTTTCCTTTTTGAAAGAGAATCCTTGAAGAAGTAAAAGGCTCCAGGACCCAAAGGAATGAAATTCTAATGAGGGGAAGGGAAGCATATAGCACCTACTCTGTGCCAGGCACTGTACTAAGCACGTTACAAATATTATCTCATTTGATCCTCATAACAACCCTGAGAAATGGGTGCTATTATTATTACAGTTGAGGAAACTGAGTCACACAGGGTCTAGGGTCACACAGCCAGGAAGCATCTGAGGACAGATTTAAACTCAGGTCTTACTGACTCTAAGCCCGGCACTCTTATCACTTAGCTCATAGAATGAAAGGTAGTGAGAACTTAGAAAGGAGAATGTGTGGCAGCAGAGAGGTCTTGGTTCACATTTTCACCTTGTTGAAAGGAGTTTGAGGGAGCCAGAGACTGGGGTAGGATCGTCCTTGGGGTATGCATCCCTGCCTCTTTCATTGCTGGCAGGAAAGCTCAGCTGCACCTTTCTCCTGGTGTGTGAGGTGGGTGAGGACACTTCCCCATTCTCCTTACACTGTTTCACGGTGTAGTGGAAAGAATACTGTATTTAGAGACCTGAGTTCAAATACTGACTATTCCCCTAACTGACTGTGATCTCGGGCTTATGAGAGGCGGCTAGATGTGAGACCCTCAGCCCGCTAGATCCTTGCTGGAATTCCACTTGGAATAGTTACCAACCTTCTGATCTTGGGAAGTCATCTTACTTCCTTCAGTCTTTGGTTCCTCATTCGTAAAATATAGAAACTGGATTACAGGATTTTTTAGTTTCCTTCTAGATCTACAACTGTGACCCTTTAATCGTTTATGCTCTCTGAGCCTTATTTTCCTCATCTTTAAAAGGAGAGTGTTGGTCTAGAGTGCTAAGGCCCCTTCCAATTTCAGATCGATAATCCTATGAATTTGGGATTGACCCCTGGCTGTTACAAGTCAATTCCTGGTTGTGTTTCCTCATCTGTTTAAGGAGAAGGCTGGGCCAGAGAGACTTCAAGCTATCTGATCTGAAACCTAGGAATGAATGCCACTTGTTTTAATAGCAAGGGACTTGCTTGGAGAAGGGGCCTGGAGAGAAGGCAATTGTCCTGATGAGCTCTGAAGTGGGCCTCTCTTCTGAGATCAATCAATCAATAAACACGTTAAGTGCCAACTATGTGCCAGGCATAAATTTGCTGGCATAGAGGGGTCCCTGCATCCCTTGCCCTCTCCCCTCCTGCAAGAGGGAGGGGGCCGCTTTTCTGGTAAGGAGGCAATCGCCTATTTCTACTGCTTCATTTCCTGCCTTTTTATTTTTTTGTTGTTTGTTTGTTTCTAGGAAATTTACCAAGTTTTGGCCCAGGGGTTTCCATTTTTTTCCCCCATAGCAAATGCTTTCTCTATTCAAGCTCCAAATGGAAGCAACTGAGGCTATAATTACACGGGCATTAGCACAGGAACATGCTGAGAGGAGAAGGAACAGAGCACCTGGGAAACCTAAAAGCAACCACAGGCCTAAATTAGCTACCATTCCCATTCGCAATTGTCTTTCCCCAAGCCCTGCTTCTTCAGTCTGTCTTCTTCACCTTAGCTCTGGGCCATTACCTCCTCCTTGCCCAGAAGCCACTCTGACAGTGATGGGGTTTGAAAGAGAAACCTGGCTGCAGGTGGACGGCTACTCCTCCCAGGGCATGTTCCCTCTGAGTAGCTCCTTCCCTGGTGAGGCTTTTCTCCTTCCCCCTTCCCTCCCCCATCCTGGGCTGGTGGTGGAGGCTTGGCAAGGCAGTGGGTATCTTGGGAGCTGGGGGAATGAAAGCACGGCCTCTATTCCTATCATGGCATTCATGGTAGCTCTGTTTCCTTTCTGCATCCTTTCCCAGTGCTCCAAAGGAAGAGGATTTGAAGAGCTGCTCTCTTTCTACCTATCCGGGGTTGTTGTGGGGACAGGCATGTTGCTGGGCATAGCCCCCCCGGCCCCCATTTCCAAATTGCCTTTATTTTATTATTATTATTATTATTATTATTGGAGGAGGGAGGTGAGGCAATTGGGGTTAAGTGACTTGCCCAAGGTCACACGGCTAGTAAGTGTCAAGTGTCCAAGGCTGGATTTGAACTCAGGTCCTCCTGACTCCAGGGCCACCTAGCTGCTCTCTGAATTGCCTTTAGCACTTTTAGGACATACTATGAATTGGTGCTTGATTATAATTTGCCCTATTTCATGTGTGACAGACCAGTAGAGAGGGTTTCTTTCTTTGGACTTGAACCCTCAGAGCCTAGCACAGTGCCTGGAATGAATAGAGCTCTGGGCCTGGAGTCAGGAAGACCTGAATTCAAGTCTAGCCTCAGACACTTACCAGCTGTGTGACCCTGGGCAAGTCACTTAGCCTCTGTTTGCCTCAGTTTCCTCAACTGTAGAATGGAGATAATAACAGTACCTAGTTCTAGGGTTGTTGTGAGGATCAAACGAGGTAATATTTGTGAAAAGCACTTAACACAGCACTCGGCACACAGCAGGTGTTTAATAAATGCCTATTCCCTTCCCCAGTAGGTGCTTAATAAATGCTTGTTGATTGATTAGTCTTGTTTCCTTAAATACACTACAAGTCCTTAAAGAGGCAGGACTTACTACTTTTATCCCCATAATCTAGCAGGTGGACCTATGATATCTCCCTCCCTTGTTTTGGTCTGTGTACTTATGTGGGGAACTTCTCTAAGAATGTAGATCAATCAAACAAGAAATTACTAAGGGCTCACTTACTAGGTGCTAGAACTTGGAGTCAGGAAAACTCAGCTTCCTGACTTCAAATCCGGCCTCAGACACTTATGAGCTGTGTGACCCTGGCCAAGTCACTTCACCCTCTTTGACCCAATTTCTGCATCTGTAAAATGAGCTGGAGAAGAAAATGGCAAACCACTCTAGTATCTTTGCCAAGGAAACCCCAAATGGGGATAAGGAGAATCAGATATGACTGAATAACTAAACAACAATTGAAATATAAAGAAAAAAACCGTCCCTGCCCTCAAGGAGCTTACAGTCAATTCATTAAAAAACTTATGTACAAAATGAATACAAGGTCTGACACCTATCTGTGACTTATGGCCTTAAAGGATTGCCTCGGGGCACTCAGAGGTTAGTTACTGGTTAGCTACACCATTAATACTTGTCAAAGACAGAACTCGAACCAAGCTCTTCTTGACTCTAATTGGTAACCGTGTAGATGAGGGGATAGAGGGAAGGCTGGGTACAAAGGGCTCAGTGGATTCCTTCCACTGTTATTACATGATAAAATGCTTTGTCAGATTCTTGTAATGCTAATTGGGAGAGGGGAGAGAGAGCACCAGTATGAAACCTCCAGTTAATCTTGGAGGTTCAGGTTGTCAGTAGCTTCAAAGACTCAGAGAACACCGCGGTCAGAGGGTCCTATACTTAGATCTGGAAGAGACCCCAGAAATCGTAGATCAGAGAGTCTGAGCTGTGAGGGATATCAGAGAGGGCCTAGTTCAGCCGCGTCATTTTGCAGATGAAGACATTGAGGCCTATGGTAGAGAAGTAACTTGTTCGAAGGCAGCTAGGGGCTGCCATAGTGCATAGAGCATCAGGTCTGGACTCAGGAAGACATCTTCATGAGTTCAAATCTGGCCTCAGACACTTACTAGCTGTGTGACTCTGGGCAAGTCACTTAACCCTGTTTGCCTCAGTTTCCTCATTTGTAAAATGTAGAAGGAAATGGCAAACCACTCCAGTATCTTTGCCAAGAAAACCCCAAATGGGGTCACGAATTGTTGAACATGACTGAAAAATGACTCAACAATGACAACAAATTTGTTCAAAGTCACACAGATAGTCAATTAGTCAGTCAGTCAATAGTTATTAAATGCCTGTTACGTAGTAAAGTAATTTAACCCTGTTCCTCTGAATCACATTCTAGCTTTCTTTACCGGGCATATACCAAATAGATCCAAGTCATTATCGAGCAACTACTTGAACCTCAGCTATTTACCAATGGAGAAATGCCAGTTGAAAGGAAAGAGAATGCATTCCAGAAGTGACATCTAGTTCAACACTTTCACCAAACAGATGACAAAACTGAGGCACAGAGAATTTTTTTTTGGAGGGTGGAAGGCAGGGCAATTGGGGTCAAGTGACTTGCCCAAGGTCACACAGTTAGTAAGTGTGTCAAGTGTCTGAGGCCTGATTTGAACTCAGGTCTTCCTGACTCCAGGGCCGGTGCTCTACTCACAGCGCCACCTAGCTGCCCCTGGGCCCAGAGAATTTAAGTGACCTGCCCAAGTGTATCCTAGAACAAGGGGTGGAGTGTGTTGTTAAGCAAAATTGTCTCATTAGCATGGCTTTTGTTTCTTTTGAGTGGAAGTACTTTCAGCTGTTAAGTGCTAAGCCCCAGGCTCAAGGCCCTGTCAGGTGTGAAACCTGTGTGGGTGTGGATTGGTGACTTAGGAAGGGCCAGCTCGGGAACCAATGGTCTCTGGTC
>CM053625.1:238463927-238555169 GCA_028646595.1 Phalanger gymnotis
AGTGGAGGCAGAAGCTGTGGAAGCAAGAAGCTGCAGAAGCAGGAAGCTGCGGAAGCAGGGCTTACCCAAGTGCGAGCAGGAACATGAGGCCAGTGAAAAATGATTTGGCTAAATACTCTCTTGTTTTTCTGTGGCCTCCTGGTTGCTCTTGTGAGATGGACTTTCTGGGCCTGGAGTCTTTTTGTCAAGATGTTGGAATGGGGAGGCTGGTTCAAGGTTCTGCTGCGTTGGGGCCTAAATAAATTTCTTGTTGTTTTCTCCTTAGAGAATCTCTCATACCTTGAGATTTCGGACCATTCAAACATATACATGATTATATTTGAGATCATAAATTCGGCCTTCCTACTACACCAAGGTCACATAGGTAATATTCCTAAAACACAGATTTGACTGTCACTCTTCTGCTCAGTAAACTTCACTGGCTCCCATTGCCTCTAGGATCCAATATAAATGCTGGGTTTAAAAAACCTGGCACCAAAGTGCCCTTCCAGCCTCATTATACATCTTTCTCCTTCATGTACTCTTTGATCCATTCAAATTGTCCTTCTTGCTGCTCATCCCCCATGAAACTATACCTACTGTCCCCCATCTTTGTATAGTCTGGCTCCCATGTTTGGAATGAACTCCCTTATCTCTACCTATTAAAATCTCTGGTTTTCTTCAAAAAATAGCTCAAATACCACCTCATACATCAGTCTTTTTCTGACATCCTCCAGGTGTTAGCTCTCTCCCGAAACCCCAAATTACCTTGTATTTATTTTGTAAGTAGTCATCTGTATACGTGTTGTTCTCCGTGATGGAATGTGAATTCTTTGATTGCTCGGAGTTTGATTTTTGTCTTTTTATCCCCAGTCGCTGGTATAATGGGGGTGTTTGTGACGCATTCTCCTTGGGCTCAGTCAGGTGGACTCCTCAGGTGGGCTCAGTCAGGTGGACTCCTCAGTCAGGTGGGGCAGTAGTAATAAGACTAATGCCTCGATTTGTCCAGCGACATTTCGGCTCCCTCTTTTGCTTTGGCTTTTAGCCCAAGTTTGTGCAATGCCCTTTCTCCAAGCTAGGCAGTGTGCTACAGTGGATCTGGGATTCTCATCCTGCTTCTGACACTCATTGCTTGTGTGACCTTGAGAAAATCACTCTACCTTTCTAGGCCTTGGTTTCTCATCTATAGAATGGGCTTGGACTCAATAACTTCTAAGATTCTTCCAGCTCTGCGCCTAGGAGCTTGTCAGTTATGACTATCTTGCTCTGACTGAGGCCATCTAGTTTGTACTGTGATGGACAGAGCCCTGGACTGAGGCAGGGTGGGATAGCAGCCATAGAACTGGACCTAGAGCCACAGGATCTGGGGCTCCCGTTTAGCCTCTGACAGTTATTAGCTGCGTGACCCGGGGCAAATCACTTAATGACCTTCCTCGTACATAAAAATGATGGAATTTGCCTGGATGGCTTATGAGAGAGATCTTTTCCAGCTCTCAGTCTGTGGTCCTGTGATCTTAGCTCACTCATCTCTCTGGCCATCAGTTTCTTCGTCTCTAAAATGGGGATAATGGGGTACCTGTAGTGTCTGTTTCATAGAAATGTTATGAGGATCATATGAAATAACGCATGGGCAGTGCTCGCCAACTTTAAAGTCTGTAGAATATGACAGCTATTATAGTGATGACTATTAAATATAGTAGAAGTAAGCAGTAGAACTGGGTTGTAGCCTATGTAATGAGGATCATTGACTTAGAGCTGACTTTAGAGATCATCCAGATGAGGAAAGTGAGGCCCGTAAAAGCTAAGTAATTTGCCCAAGATCACAGAGGTCAGGAGGTCAAAGTTAGGATTCAAACCCAAGCCCTCTAATGGGAAATTGCTTAGCCTCTCTGGGCTTAGCTTCCTCATCCGTCAAAGGACACTTGCCCTCCCAGTGACCCAGACTATCGTGGGCATCACCATGAGATGATGGATGATGTAGATGTGTTTTAAAAGTTATGAGAGCTCATTATTATTTATATTCCATGCTCCTGATGACCTCTGACCCCCTTCCTCTTCCTCAGGGACAGGGGCAGATCCAGCCATGAGTGCGAAGAGTAACCACTGCCTAGACGCCGCCAAGGCCTGCAACCTGAATGAGAACTGCAAGAGGCTGCGTTCAGCCTATATCTCCACCTGCAACCGCGAGGTCTCCAACTTTGAGCGCTGCAACCGCCGCAAGTGCCACAAGGCCCTGCGCCAGTTCTTTGACAGGGTGCCCAGCGAGTACACTTACCGCATGCTCTTCTGCTCCTGCCGTGACCAGGCCTGTGCCGAGCGCCGCCGGCAGACCATCCTCCCCAGCTGCTCCTATGAGGACAAGGAGAAGCCCAACTGCTTGGACCTGCGGAACTTGTGCCGGACTGACCACCTGTGCCGGTGAGAACGCCCCTGGTGTCTGCTGCTGCCCATGGAGGGTCAGGGCAGCTCAGTGGTCTTCTGTTTCTAGAGAGTACTGAGCAGGAATGTGTGTGTGTGTGTGTGTGACAGACAAAAAGAGAGAGAGAAGAAAGGGGAAGAGAGAGAGAGAGAGAGAGAGAGAGAGCGCGAGGGACAGAGAGACAGAGAGAGAAAAAGGAGAAACAAAGAGAAACAGAAAGAAAAAAGAGGGGAGAGAGGCACAGAGAGAGAAATAGGAGAGAGAGGCACAGAGAGAGAAATGGGAGAGAGAGAGAGAGAGAGAGAGAGAAAGAGAGAGAGAGAGAGAGAGTGTGTTCTTGGGTTGCTCATAATTATAATGTAGTTGGGCTTGGCTTGGAGTGTGTGGAATATTCAAGGGATGGGTTTGCAGAAGCCATTCTATGGCACAAGCTGCCCAATCAAGCATGCCCCGATTCAACCCTTGCTATAATAACACTGGAATCCAATGTGAACAGGTCCAAATGAGGTCTTGAAAGCCCTTTAAATACTTTAAACGATCATGTTCCATGTTCCTTTGTGCTGAGATGTGCATGAATAACTCAGAAAATAATTCACACTTGTCTAGGGCTTTAAGGTTTCCAAAGTGTTTTCTTCACAACAACCCTTTCGAGGTAGGTCATGGAAAGATTATTGCCCACCATTTTTACAAATAAACCAAGACTCTAGAAATGGTTAAATGACTTGTCTGTGGTCACATATGTTTAGAGCCAGAATGTGAACTCTGACTCTAAGTTCAATGTTCTTTCTTCTTTATCATGTATAGTACCAGGAAAGTTCAGCAGAGAGCTCCTAACAAATTTAAGTAGAGGGGTAGAGTGTGGGGCATAGAAGAGGGAGAGAGACCTTCTGTCTGGAGTTAGAATTTATGGTTGAGGCAGGGTTGTGCTGGAGCCAGTGCAAAATGACTCAGAAGAGCTGATTGTTAAATTTTCAACATGTCCATTTACATTTTGGAAATTGGCAAATGCTACTCATCAGGGCCTGCTTTATTGTTTTGTAGACTGCTTAGACCTAAGAAAGTGATGAAGAAAATGTAATAATACAGACTAAACTTAAAAGTATGTCATGGGTACATCTACAGATTTTTCTTTTTGGAGAGAGTTACTAAACATTTATCAGCACACCACTGAGTATGGGGGAATAAATAAGAAAGTCAAATTATGGTGGCTCCTGAATACCAGGCTGAGGAGGCTGGATTTTTTTCTGTAATCAGTCTGTCAGTAAACATTTATTAAGAACCTATGGAGTGTCAGCCACTGCTGGGGATATAAATACAAGTAAAAGAAAAAAAAAAGACAATCCTTTCCCTCAAGGAGCTTACAATCTAATGGGGGGAGACAACATGTCATAGAAGGAAGCTGAAAGGCAGGATTGTGGTTGGGGAAAGGGGGAGGTACTTGATGGGGGGGGCATGCTGGAGAAGTCCAAAAGCAGTGTAGCTGGTGGGAAACGGGGAGAAAACAATGCTGAGCCCCCTCCTTAAATAGGGGCCTTGCAACCCATGTCCCTGCCCTCCAGCCAGAACATCCAATTAGAAGAACAGAGGGTAGCGATGAGACTTGAGTGAATACCAAGGCTGATTCCGTCTTGCAGGATAATGAAATTGTCTAATGATGGGATTCTTGGGGAAGGAAAGCATGATGGAGAAGTCCGTAGAAGTCCAACTAGGCAATGGGGAGCTGCTGAATGTTTTTGAACCGAGGAGTGACATGATTAGATCTGTGCATTGGGAAGATTACTCTGGCAGTGGCAAATAGGTTGGATGGGCTGGAGCTGGAGCCAGAGAGGAGCCAAGCCCGGTTAGGGGACTATTTCATCATCTCTATGAGAAGTAATGAGGGTAGCGGATAGCAAGAGAGTGAAAAGGAAATGTGTGGTTGAGAGTATTTCGAGAGGGGTTTTGATAGAATTCCTTTTGATGGATTCTGAACTGGATGACTGGTTTGCTCTACCCCCACTCCCATCTCCACCCCACCTCAAAGAGGTAATTAATGCTGGATGTAACTGTGGAGAGAAATGTCTAGAGAATGCTCTAGGACTCTGTTTTTGGCTCCATTTTATTTAGCCTTCTTATCAGTGACTTGGAGGAAAGCGTAGGTGGTATGCTTGTTAAGTGTGAGGGTAAAGCAAAGCTGAAAGAGATAGCTGTTGGGTTGGGATGACTGAAAGGGCGTAAAAAAGATTTTGGCATGATAGAAGAATGTGCTAAATCTAATAAAATAAATGTAATAGGGAATAAATGTAAAGTCCTGTATGTGGGTCCAAAAAATTACCTGCATGAGTATAGGAAAGGATAGTTTTGATTAGATTCATGTGAAAGAGATGATAAACTCAACATGAGTCAATAGTATGGGATGGTAACTCCAAAAACATCCATGATCTTAGGTCATAGTAATGGGATGTTGTGTTCAGAATGAGGCAGATTCTTATCCTGTTTTATTTGCCCTGGTCAGCATATCTGTCTATTGTGGACAACACATTAAAGGAAGGATATTTGACAAGCTGGTGTGTGTCAAGGTGAGGATAATTAAGATGGTAAAGTGATTTGGAATGATTTAAATGGGGAGTAGTTGAACAAACTGGGGAAGTTTAACCTGAAAAAGAAAAGACTTAGGGAAAATATTATTTCTGCATTCAGGTCTTTGAAGGGTTGTCATGTAGAAAATAGATTAAATTTATTCTGTTTGACCCTAGAGGGTAGAAATAAGATTAATAGGAAAGTGGATTCCAGCTCAATATAAGTAACAACTTCTAGATAATTACATGGAATAGGACAGCATGGGTGATGATGGAGGCTGGGTGACCCCTTCTAGGAGACGTTACAGATGAGATTAATGATTTCTACTGGGGCTTGGACTGGATAACTTCTGAGGATACCTCCTAACTTTGTGATTCTGTGAAATGCTTTTATGACTGATTGGATATGGGGAGGGGTGGAGGTGGAGAAGGCATTGAGATGACTAGAAAATGATGACAAGTGTTTTAAAATTTTTTTGTGACATGGACCCTTTTTCAGAATGTTTTTAAATGCAAAAGTAAAATACATGAGATTACAAAGGAAACCAATTATATGGAAATACAGTTCTCAACAACTGAAAAAAAGAATTTGTAGACTTTAGGTTAGGAACCCTTGCATTGATGGAAAATGATAGGAGAGAGGAGGCAGCTAGTGGCTCAGTGAAGAGAGCCTTGGCCCTGGAGTCAGGAAGACCTGAATTAAAATCCAGCCTCAGAGACTTACTTGTTGTATGGCCCTGGGCAAGTCACTTAACGTGTTTGCCTTAAGAGAGAAAGAAATCACAAACCATTCTAGTATCTTTGCCAAGAAAATCTTATAGACAGTATGGTCTGTGGGGTCATGAAGAATTGGACAAGACTAAAAAATAACGTAACAAGAAAAAGTCAGGAGAAGGAGCTGTTTCAGTAGCAAAGATGGTGAATTTGATTTTAGACATGCTGAATTTGAGGCACAGGTAGGGCTTTTAGGAAGAGAAATCCATTAGGTAGTTGGAGATCTGGGTCTGGAGCTCGGGAGAGAGCTTGGGCCTAAGTGTAGGCAACTGGAGACTCATCCACCTAGAGGTGAGTGGATAGAAAAGAAAGTACTCCACTTTTTCATGAAAGAGGTGGCCTGGATCAGTCAGTCAAACAATAAAAACTTACGTGGTGTCTACTATGTGCCAAGTACTAGGCCAGGCACTGGGGCTTCAAAGGAAAAAAAATCAGAAAATCCTGGCCCTCAAAGACTTTACATTCTCTTAGAGGGATACAACATATTCACAGAGAAAAAGTGGGGTGGAGGCCCTAGTAACTAGGGGAGTCAGGAAAGGACCTTTGAAGGAGAAGATCATGCCTGTGCAGAGAGGTCTGGAGACACAATGTTGTAAAGGGAATAGCAAGGAGGCTGGTTTGACTGCATTGTAGAGTACACTGTAGGGTACTGTAGAGTAGTGAATTAGGCTGTAGCAAGATTGTGATGGGCTTTAAATGTCCGAAAAGCTTCCATTTTACACAAAAGACCTAAAGATGTGACATGGCATACCTGTGCATTAGAAATATCAATGTGTGATGGATTGGAAAGGGGAGGGTCTAAGCTAGGTGGAATGAGTAGAGAGATGGGGACAGATTGGAGAAATGTCAGTCAGTCACAGCATTTATTAGGCACTTACTGTGTGCTAGGCACTGTGCTAAGCTCTTGGAATACAAAGAAAGGCAAAGGATAGTCTCTGCTCTCTGGGAGCTCACAGTCTAGAATCAACAAAACTTGGAATGTGATTAGATATGGGGGTTAGTAAGAATGAAGAGTCATGCTTGAAGATTCCCTGGCTAACATACTTGGGTGATGGGAGGAATATGGTGCCCTTGGCAGAAATAGGGAAGTTAGGAGGAGGAATACATTTAGGGGATGAGATAATGAGTTCCATTTTGGACACATTGAGTTTGAAATTCCTATGGTGCTTCCAGGTGGAGATGTCAGACAAGCAGTTGAGGATTAGGGACTATTGCTCAGGAGAGAGTTGAAGGCTGGGTATGTAGATTTGGGAGTCACCTGCGAAGGCTCTCCATTGGAGCCGGTGAGATCAGAAAGCATATAGGAAGAAGAATAGAAAGAATCATAGTTATTCTGATAGATTAAAGATGCTGGGGTCCTAGTTATAGTTTGGCTGTTAAGTGATGATGTGACCTTTGGCAGGTCACTTCCCTCAGTTCTTTTATCTGAAAAATGAGGGGGTTCACTTTAATGATCTTCCAGCTCTCATATAGGTCTATGATTCTATGCCCAGAGTAGGTGTTAGGCCCCACAGAGAAATAATTTAAAGAGCCAAATATCTATCAACCAGGACAAAATAGGGATAAACCAGGAGAGAGTGCTTCAAAAGATCAAAGGGCCGGAATATTGAGGGTCAAGGAAACCAAAGGACTCAGAGTTGACACTAAACCAGATATACTAAGCTTGTTCAGGGTAACTTTTAACTGATGAGTTCTTTGTGCACTGTTGGGTAATGGAAGAGGTGCTGCCATTTTTGTGATTTAAACTTTTTTCTAAAGTCTTAAGGGGTTCTGTCCCATAGAAGAGGAATAGTCTGAGTGGGCTATTTCATTTGTTTATAGCAGTGGCCAGATATGCCTTAACTCTTAGGGCCATTTACTCCCACCAAGCTATCTGTTATTCATACATGACCATTGAGGTGGCTGGGGAAATGCAGGGATGGAATTGCCTTCTGCAATCTTAGATAGCTAGGGATTGGGAAAATCATGAAGTTGTAGAGCATTTTTTTTGTTTGCTTTTGTTTTTGGCAGGGCAATTGGGGTTAAGTGACTTGCCCAAGGTCATACAGCTAGTAAGCGTGTCAAGTGTCTGAGGCTGGATTTGAACTCAGGTCCTCCTGACTGCAGGGCCGGTGCTCTACTCACTGCACTGCCTAGCTGCCCCTGTAGAGCATTTTTAATTTGGGATCCATCATACATCTCATGTCAAGAAGCTCTTATCTACCCCCCAGAGGATCTGTGGATAGATTTCAGAGGCTCTGTCAACCTGGATGGTAAAAGTTACATCTTTATTTCAATATAATAGGTTTCCATTAATTTCTGACATATTTTATTTTATGCATTTAAAAATTCTGAGAAGGGGCCCAACGGCTTCCATGACATAAAAAAAATTCAAGAATTGCTCTTATGGTATATTCATTTGAGATAATTTTCCTTCTGAAATTAAATTTAGCCACAGCAAAGTCCAGCGTTGAGATGGGGATAGCAGGTAGGAGATAAATGACTAATAGCAAATAGAAGCACTACCATGCAATGATGGGCAGCTAGGTGATACATTGGATAGAACAAAGGGCCTGGAGTTAGGAATACTTGAATTCAAATCCAGCCTTAGATGCTTACTAGCCATGTGATCCTGGGTAAGTCACTTTACCCTGCTTGCCTCAGTTTCCTTATCTGTAAATGAGGTAGAGAAGGAAATGGCAAAACTACTCCAGTATCTTTGCCAAATGGGGTCCTAAAGAGTTGGAAACAACCAAACAACCATGTAATGGCAGTAGCACTGAGCTGGGAGTTAGAAGATCTAGGAGATCCTGACTCTATCACTAAGTGACCATGCGAAAATAGCTTTTCCTCCAATGGTTTCAGATTGCCTGTATTTGAAAGGAGAGGGTTGGAATAGATCAACCCATCAATAAGCATTAATGTGTTCCAGATGCTGTGTGCAGAGATCACTATACATAGTAGCTGATCTCTTTAGGTCTCTCCCAGATCTGAACTTCTATGATTTTATGGTGTCACCAGTTCGTCCTCCACTTCTGATATGCTCTTGGGGAAGTGACTTTGCTATAAACCTTCTGACTTGTTAAGAATAAGATTCACCAAATTTAGTAAGGCAGGAGGGTATATTTGGAGGGCTCTTCATATGCCCATAGGGTAAGGGCTGGGAGAAAAGAGGAAAAGTTTTCGTTTCCTCTCTTCTTACAAGAGTTCTCAAACTCAGGAAGTAGTATGCTGGTAAATCTTTAACAACCACCTCTGAAAAAAGACATACTTTTTTAAAAAAGACATTTTCTCCATCATTTTCTTAAGTCTAGACAACTTTCAAAATAATAAATCAGGCCTTGATTCATAGTGTTTGTCAATTTCTGAGGTATAAGTGCTGAAAATTTTACCATAGGCTCTGGTTCAAGCTGGCTCCCTCTCCCCCCACAAGCCTACCCTGGTCAGGACACTGAGAAATGCACTCATCCTTCCTCCACTAGCCTCTCATAGGAAGGTCCAGGGTGGGCTACCACAGTCTGGAGCCCTGGGATACTCATTCACAGTTTTGCATGTGGTGTGAACCCCAATTGTGAATCTAGAGAACACAATACCTGAGTTTGGTTCTCAGTGGGACTGTTGTGGTGGGTGAAAGATGAAATGAATGAGGAAACAAAGGTTGTAGCCTTTGAACATATCAATTTATTAAGTAATGTATGCCAAGTGGCTAACAAAAGGGCACCAGACCTCCTCAGCTTAGGTCTAGACCCTGAATACAGGGAGAAATAGACTTGTATATTGAAAACAACTAATCAAATAAGGCCAATTAATTAAAAGGAACCGATACAACATTAGGTAATCTGATTTCTAATTGGATGAAAGATTAGGGACTTTCCAAGTTGGGAGGCAGAGAGTGAAAAGGTTCCATTCTCTTAAATCAGAAAAGGAGATATCCTACCTCCCACAGTGTCTGTAAACTTGACTGATCACTCAGTGTGGGGCCAGTTTTCAGATAAGACATAGGGGTTGCTTGAGATGTTCAATTGTGAGAAAACTCCTGGCATCCATCTTTGGATCTGACTTGGTTTCTGGTCAGCATAACCTAGGTCCTGTATGGGATGGAAAATTCAAATAATAAGAGAGACATCTTTAGGAGAAGCAAAGCGAATTTATTTTACAAACCTTGCAAGATTTGGGCATTGCCTCCATTAGGAAACTAGTGAGGGAGGCAAAGTAAAAAGGAAGTGCAGCACTAGTTATACTCTTAATGAAAAGATTCCCGCCCACCATTGGCTGGGAGGCAGGCTTACAATCTAGGTGCAAAAATACAGATCCCATCCATACGTACTTCCCTTATTTGGCTACTAATATGGCGATGATATGGCTAAAGAGAAGGAATGAGGAAGAAGAGGGAGACCTTCCTGGAGCAGAGAACGAACTGCTCACAAGTGGTCCATTATCTCCCTATTTGGTAAAATTCTTGTGCTAGCACCAAGAGAGGGGGAAGGGAAGGTCACCTATTGCTTCAGGCTCTGACTTTCTAGAAGTTAGCTAAGTCACTACAAGGTTAAATTCCAAGCCTCTCCTACTCCCTCAGACATTCCCCGTTCCAGAAATATGAGAAAAGAGTAGCCCCTATATTCTTACCCTGTGAAGTCTTCACAAATTGTATCCTTCTCATTTAGTCCTTAGTTAAGGGTCTCTAAGCAGTAGGCAGAGGTGATCCAGCTTCCTAGTCACACAGGGCTGGGTTCAAACAATGCAACCAAGTTTTCTCTCAATTCCCTCAATTGAACAACATTTTCTCATAGGACAGAAGTTGGACCCAGGGATTGGGAAACTGTGACCTCAAGGCCACATGTGGCCCTCTAGGTCCTCAAGTGTGGCCCTTTGATTGAATGGACTAGAACCATAAATGAATAGAAAAGAAATAGAGAGGAAACTGAGCTAGTTCAAGAATTGAATCACAAGATAGTGTCAGTGTGGTTCACTCACTTCCCACAATTAGGCACTTGTTTTCCCTGTCCCCTCAATTCCCTTACTGTGGAGGCATGGACACTTCCCTGCCCTTTCCAGGTTTGCCTATCAGTTAAGCAACATGATTCCTCTATGGAGAACTTTGTTTCTTTAGGTGGAAAACCTTGTTGACTCACATGGCAAAAGTCGAGAACTGTGGTGGCGATGGTGGTGGTGGAGGTGGGTGAACACGGAATGAACCTTTTGCCTTTGGAGCTGTTGAGCTGAAGCCAGTACTGATGAATAACAAACATGCCTCTCAGGATCTAGCCATTTGGAAGTGATAAGACTGAATATCTTCCTAAGACAGGCCTTGTGCCTTAGATACTCATTTCTGACTTTCTTAGGACTGCCATTTTCTATCTCCACTTCAGTGCAGGAAGCCCACCTGACCTTGCCCTGGTATCATTTAAAGCTTTGACATGGAATCTTGAGAAGGAGGCTCTGCCAGAGCTCACAGGGACCAGCCCAAATTAGAGCTGGTTCATTGATTTGCTGCGAGGAACACCTTTGACAGCTCTAATACATCACTGGGGTGATATTTAGCGGACTCTGCCATGCCATCTTATTAAATGTCACTAACGATAAAGTGTCTAAGCCTCTCCTAAGATCAAGGCATCCGAAGAAGCCTCTGATTACACATCGACAGTTCCTTATTGGAACTTGGGGGTAGGATGGGAAGTCCAAGCCAGAAAGCAGAGCTCAGGTCCAACATTCTGCATGAGGCCTTTTTATAACCTTCCCCGTGATCAGCATCACCCCTGGAAATTATTTTGTTTTACATTGGATGTACTTGTATTTATACTTACATTTGCTTATTTGTGGATATGTTGTATCTTGGTCTATTCTCCTCCCACTCCTCCCCCCTGCCCAATAACTAGCACAGTGCCTTACACACAGCAGGTTTTTAATAAATATTTATTGAATTAAATGCAATGACTTACCCATCTCACCACTGAGCTTCCATGCTTACTGACTACAAATGGAGTGTGAGGAGAAGGGGTAAGTATGTGAGATGGTTGGTTACCTCTAATTCTAACTAGTTTTAAGGTTTGGTTCCCTCAAACAAATTTTAACTCGCTCGTATGTCCATGTGATGTTGGCACTCCAGATTCATGTTAGATTAGTGATGGATCCTAGGAAATGCCAAAAGACTCCTTTTTCTTGGAAAGATTTACAATCTGGAATCTTGGAAATTCAGGGAACCCTTTGGATTTAGAATGTGACTATAGGATCCCCAGAGTGGCCTCCTTTGGCCCCACAAACTTTGCCAACCTCTGTTTCTATCAGTGCAAGACCTCTTAAAGAAGTCCTCTTCACCTTAGTCTGATGGACAATTATTAAACACTTGCTGTGTACAAGGTACTGTGTTAGATATTGGGTATACAAATTGAAAATTGAAAACGGTTCCTTCCTTTAAGGAGCATACTATATTCATATATAGTGATGGGTACTGAAGGGTGGTGCATTTTCTATAAACAATGCTTTTTAATATCCCATTTAGAATAGGCCTTTGGAAATAAATGACTTATTTTTCTTGGTGGGCCAAAGGTGCAAGATTTATGAACAAGTCGATGATGGCCCAAACACCACTTCCTGGCATGCTATTTTTTTTAAAACGCCAGCCACTGCAGATGAATATAAATAGGACTCCAACCCAGGGATAGCCTCATGTCCCTCTGTAGGACAAGAAGGAGGTGAGTGCCAGGATTAGTGTTCCCGGCAATGGAATCAGGGCCTCTAGGTGACTGAGAGATGGTTTTAGGAGTCCTGTGTTTGACTCATACTCTGCTGGGTGGCCTCTGAGGCTGCCTCTTGTCTTCTCGCAGAATAGCTCGGCCGTTGTAGGTTGGCTTCTAGAAGTAAGATGTCCTGCTGGATATTTTGATGATTAAGTGCTAAATTATATGGTACAGACTCTAAGTGCATTGGGGAGAAGTTCAGAGAAGGGGGAGATCACTGAGCTCCAGGGTTAAGAGAGGCTTCAGTGAGAGGGTGAGACTTGAGATAGGTTGTGAAGGGTGGGTGATTTCGGGACTGAGAGAGAGGAACTCATTCCAAACAGATGGAACAACATACATGAAGACACTGCAGAAGGAATGAGCTTAGGATATTAATGAGACGCTGAGGATGCTCCCCTGCCTGGAAGAGAAATGTGTACTGTATAGGAGAGATGAAGTTACACAACCTTGAAGTCAAGAAGACCTCAGTTTAAATCCCACTTCAGATACTAATAAGCTGTGTGACCATGGAGAACAAGTCACTTGGACTCTCTGTGCCTCAATCTATGATTCTCAAGACAGAATCTTGGGGCAGAGCCTGAGGTGGGTTGTGGGGGTGGAGAAAAACCTATGTAGACTCCCCTTACCTCCTCCTTTCTGGCACATTGAGCTACCTGGGACATTCTAATTCTGTATCCTCACTTTTTTCACCTTTATATCTGCTTTGGGCCATCAGAAGCCCCATATAAAGATAGACACAGAATATTTCTATTTATATAACCCTTAGTGACTGTAAAGTCCTTTATATGCACATCTCATTTGGTTACCATGACAATCTTATGGGGCAGGTTGTATAAATATTCCCATTTCACAGATGAGGAAACCAAGGCTCAGAAAGGTTGAAGTGATTTACCCATAATCACATAGCTAATACCTGTTAGAGCTTGGAATAAAACCCTGGGTCTCCTATTCTAAGCCTATAGTGTTTCCTACTCTTTTTTTTTTTGTTGCTTCTAACCAGAAGCCTCCTATACATTAGTGTGCCTTAAACCAATTGAGGCCACTTGTGCAGGGTTTGGAGAACAACTCATACCCCAGGATGATGGAAGGCAAGAAATACTGAAGCCACATAACCTTTTGTGCCACTGATTCAGGAGACACTGAAAGGGAATTGGGGGTGGGGCTGGAGAAGGAGCAGAGTTTCCTTTGTGAATGGTATGGCAAACGATCAAGGTCATTCTTTTTTCTTTTTGTTCTTGCCAGGAGGCACGCTTCCATTAAGTGCCTGCTCTGTCTCTGTATCCTCCTTGAGCACACTTGTGCTCCCCAAGTGTGTATTTTTCTGCTTATGACCTCTGTTTGTGTCTCCCAATCCTGCTAATGTTGGGTGTATTTGCGGGAAGCTGTGTCCCAGGTTTCTGAGAAGATGTTTTGTCGTTTCTTTTCTTATTTTGCCATTTCAGTAAATGTCTTTGCTTTGGGCTAATTGTGTCCTCGGTCTGATTGGTGATTGAAAGGTAAACACATCTGTGGGGGCCTCTGAGCTATAGTGTTAGGAATGCAGACACACAGAGTACCTTGAACCTGGGTTAGTGATTTCCCCAGAGGACATAGCCTGTGAATTCAAGCTCAGGGGCCGGAGATCCAAAAGGTGTACAGCCTATGAACATACAAAGGGCATACATAGACCAAAACAGCATAGTATTTGCCTTCAAGGAGTTTATATTTGGTTGGGGGAAGAAAACAATACATACCAAGATAAGTAAATAAAAAATACAAAAATGTCAACACAAAATAATTTTGAGTGGGAGATATCACTAATGACTGAAGATGTGGGAGGAGGAGAGGATCTGAAAAGGCTTGTATTGCAGGTGCCATTTGAACTGAGGCTTGAAGGGAGCTGGGGTTACCAGGGCTAGATGTGAGGAGGATCTGTGTTCTAGGCGTAGGGCTTAGCCTGTGCAGCTGCACAGAAAACAGGAATAACAAGACAGCTCATTTGGCTAAACTGTCCAATACTCCCCATGAAAGGGAGCATTATGAAACGAGCCTGGAAACACAGGTTGAAATCAGATTTTGAAGGACTTTAAAGACCAAAAAGGAGTTTATATCACTTCCTAGAGAAAATAGGGAAGCATTGGAGATTCTCCAGTAGGTGAATGGTATAGTCTGACCTGGGCTTTCTAATGACAAATTTGGCAACTGTGTGGTAAATAGATTAGAGAAGAGAGAGATTTGAGGCAGAGAGTCCAATTGTGAGCCTGTTGCAATAATTCAGGTGAGAGGTGATAAGGGCCTGAATAAGGATGGTTGTGCTAACTGTAGAGAGAAGGGACAGACACAAGTGAAGTTACAGAGGTAGAATCGAGAAGACTTGGCAGGTGATTAGATTGGGAGAGGTAAGAGTGGAGGGTGACTGAAGTTGTGAACAGCTGGATGAAAGTAGGGGAGGAAGGAAGAAGGATAGGTTTTAGGGGGGGGGTGGCAGAAGATAATGAGTTCATTTTGGACATGCCAAGTTTGAAATTCTTGTACAATGAACAAAATATTAGATTTGGAATAGAAAGACCTAGGTTCAAATGCTGACTCACTTATTAGCCATATGATATGGGGCAAATCTCTTAACCTCCCTGTACCACAGGTTTTTTTAAAATCTATATAACGGGAATAATGGTTCTTGCTCTACTGGCTTCACAGGGTTGTTGTGATAAAGATAAAGTGAATAAGGCATTTAGTAAGTTGTAAAGTCTATGTAAATGCCCTTTATTGTTATTGTGCTTGTTTGAGTGTGATATCTATTTGTTGATTTGGGTCACTCTCTTAAGAATGAAAGCATTAAGCATTGGTCTTTAGGGAGAATATGGCCTTGTATCTTGTGGAAAAAAAACCCAGCTTGGGGGTAATAATAGCGTCACTGAACATACAATATACTCTTTAGTAATTTTCCAAGACAACAGGGAAAATAAAACAGAAAACACAGGAAAGGAATAAGTATTGGGCAATGATTAAAAATGAATTTAGGATTACAGTATTATCAGTGAGAAGGTTCCAAGGAGGGACCATCATGCCTATCAGAAAAGACTAGAAACAGTATATGCTCTCCCTACCCATGGCTATATGCTAAGGTATAATCCCTGAAAAACGAGAAAACAAAAGTGGTTTTAGGGTATTTAGCTCTCACACTATCCCCTGTTTCTGGGTCCTTCATTCCATTTCCTAAGTACTTTGTTTTTTCTTGGGGAGCTTTAAATACATTAAGAAAAGATCATTGATTGATACTTGCTAATCTTCCTCTTGGGCAGCTAGGTGGTGTAGTGGATGGAGTCAGGAGGACAGGAGTTCAAATCTGGCCTCAGACACTAGCTGTGTGACCTTGGGCAAATCACTTAACCCTATTTGCCTCAATTTTTTTCATCTGTAAATGAGCTGGAGAAGGAAATGGCAAACCACTCCAGTATCTTTGCCAAGAAAACACCAAATGAGGTCAAAGAGAGTCAGATGTGATTGAAATGGCTGAACAACAACAATCTTCTCCTGGTTCCAGGAGGGCTGATTTGAAATTCCTCAAGAAATCTGTTAGCCAATGGCTTTTGAGTGGTAACCAGAGAGCAAATGAGACTTGGGGGGTTGAAGTAGCAGGGGTAACCAAGCCTCCAACTTTTCCTCACTAAAGGGAAGAAGCAATTAGAGAAGATGTGGACCTTTATCTTCTAATACTTGGGCTAGGGGGGGAGAATGCTGAGTAGATAGTATGGGTCAACCCATGTGATAGCAGGCTAACTTTTTCAGTGAAATGTGAGGCGAGGCTCTCAGCTGAGGGAGTCAGGGTGGGGAATGGGGAGCAAAGGAAGGTGTGAGGAGAGTTGAAAAGATTTAGAACAGTTGTGGTGAGTGGGCTAAGGATTGTCTTGCCACAGTGAAGATCTAAGTGAGATAGTGTAATACAAATTTGTAGTGGACCCCATCAACACAGGGTTGTGATTTTCTACAGTTTCATTTACCCATTGGGGAATAGGAGTGAAGGCAGCAGATAGTTAGAATAATCCAGCCCCAACAGAATGTAAGCTCCATGAGGCAGGGAATTTCATTTTAGTCCTTGTATGCCTAGCAGAATTCCTAGCACATAATAGGCGCTTATAAATGTATGATAAAGTGAATTGGAAAAAATAGTCCCTGCCCTCAAGGAGTTTACATCTGACTCAGAGGATGTGCCATATACACAAATAAGAAAAAGAAGATACAACTTGAAGGCTAAGGAAAGATTGAAGCTTGAAGGAAGAGAAGGATTCAGACACGTGGAGATATCCAGGGTGGGCCTTCCATGCATGGCATTTGTGGAGCCAAATTGCCAAATGGCTTGTGTGAATGTAGGGAGGTGAGAGATAGGGTATTGAATTTAGGAAACAGCTAGTGGTTCAGTTTGACTGGAATGGAGAGTTCATGAAGGGGAGTAGTATGAAATACAGGTGGGAAAGCACCAGACAGTTTGTGGAAATCCTTAAAGGTCAGGCTAAGTAGTTTGTGTTTATTCTCTAGGAAATGGGGAGTTACTGAAGACTTTTGAGCAGAAGAATGACATAGTTAGATTTGTGCTTTAGGAAGATTATTTTGGTGACTAATGGAGGTTGGGTTCAAAAGGAGAGAGATTGGAAGGAATGAGAACAATTAGCAGGATATTACAGTTATGTAGCTGATTAGAGATGCTGGCCTGAACTGGAGTGGTGGCTGTATGATGGGAGAAAAGGAGACTTATGTAAGAGATGTGGTGGAGATAGGTTTCAATTGAATTCAACACATATATGAAGTGCCTATCATTGAAGAGGAACTGTCCAAGGTTCTAGGGATACAAATACAAGAACATAACACTCCCTTTCTTGAAGAAGCTTTATGACTTTATGACAATATACACACAGATAAAATAATACAAAGTAATTTCAGGAGGGTGAAATTGACTGGGGGTGGTGGTGGTGGTGGTGGTAGTGGTGGTGGTAGTGATCAAAAAGGCTTTACGTAAGAGTTGGCACCTGAACTGAAGGTTGAAGGAGGAGAGATGGAGAGATGGAGGTGCTGAGTGGGTGTATGACAGGAAAAGAGGAGAGTCTCTTTATATAATGGCATGGAGATAGGAGATGCCATGTCAAGTTGAAGTTCAGTTTGGCAGGAATGGAGGATTGTTAAGACTTGACAACCAGTTGAACATTGGGGTGAAAATTCAGGATGATTTTGAGGCTATGAACCTGGGTGACTGAAAGGATAGTAGTGCTCTTATCAGAAGTTGGGAAATTTAGAAGGGGATAGTTTTAAGAAGGAATATAATTCTGTTTTTTGATAATTCTATTTTTAATGTGTTGAATTTGAAATACATATAGGACATCCATGAGGACATTCATTCAGCAGGCAAATGATGCTGCATGATTCAAATTTGAGAGAGTGATTGGGGCTAGATATATAAATTTTGGAGTCATCTACAGAGAGGTGGCAGTTGAACTTATGTGAGTTGATGAGATCTCAAAGAGTGTGTGTAAAGACAGAAGAGAAGAAGGCCCAGGATGGAGCCCTGGGGAGCACAGATTAAGTGTGTAAGAGATGGATGGTGATCCAGCAAAGGACACAGACACATAGAAAGAGATCCAGGAGAGAGCAATGGTACATAAATCAAGGAAGGAGAGGATAATTAACAGCATCAAAAGCCTCAGAGAAGGCAAAAAGAGCACAAGGACTGAAAAAAGGCCATCAGATTTAGCAGTCAAGAGGTCATTAGTAACCTTGGAGAGAGCACTTTGGGTCAAATTGTGGGGTTGGAAACTTTGAAAAGATTCCTAGAGTGAGGATGCCCATTAAAAAGTGGTGGCCATTAAAGAGCTCTGCTGTTATGGTACTTAAGGTCTACCAGCCCTCTATTCCTTGGGAATGGTGCTTGGCTGCTCTTAATGAATGGAGCTGGTTTGGTGAGGCCAGGTTCAATTTTTTTCTAAATTCTCAGACTATCCAGTTCTTATTCTTGGTAAGGTTCCTTGCTGCTTTCTTGGTGTACTCATCATCATGTATGTTTTTCCCCGCTCCTTTGTGTAACTGATCTCTAAGAGGTTGATGGAAGGTTTGAGGAGAGAATGCCTGCCTAATCCTTCCTCTACACCTCCAGTCTCTTTCTTGGTGAATATCTCCAGAAGGAAGAAAGCAGTTTCTTCCTTTTCTAGCCAATTGTGGATACTCTGAGGTGTAAAAGAAGCAGGGAAGGAGCTCAAACCCAGGCCTTCTTCATCCTAGCTTGGTGTTCTTTCTATTACTTTATGCAGACCTAATATGAAAAGGGTTCATGGCCCTATGATTATACCTTCTGATGCCAGCTTATTATAGAAGTGTTCAGAGGATTCTCAGAGGGCTACTGAAAAAAATAAAGGATTTTGGTTTGGGACATCAGTTTAGGGTGGACTTGGACCACAGGAAAGAAGAGAGATAGGTGTCCGGGGAAGACCTCAATGATTTTTAGAATCCATAACTGCAGAGACCTTTGACTCTACTGGTGTTCAGGGCTGGTAGGACCTTGTGCTTCTTGGGACAGTCTAGAAGGACCCAGAATAGGACCCCAAACTAGAGAAGTATGAAACTCTCTGTTCTCCTTTTACCACCACTCCCCTTGCAAGCTCTCTGGGCTCTTTGGATTATTATCAGATTTCTCCCATGGTTCATAGAGCCCAGCCATACCCTATCACCAAAAAATGTTGGCACCTGAGGGAACCTGGCACCCTGGCAGCCCAGCATCCTGGAGGTAGGCTGGGGTAGAGAGGGAGAAGAGGTGTGTGTCTGTTTGGGTTATTGACTCCAGCTCCTTTTCCCCCTGCCTCCTCTTGCCTTTTCTCCATCCACAAAGGATTAGGCAAGCATTCTCTCCCCCTTACATCAACCTCCTAGAGGTCAGTGGCAGAAAGGAGGGGAAAAACAGAAATGATGATGACTTTGATTTTTTTTCTGTCCAAGCCCGGGGAGGGAGGTTGTTTTGCTTCCTGGACGTCAGCGGAGAATTCTGTGCCAGACAATCATCTCGGTGCTTTCATTGCTTTCTGCTGCTCCTCTAACTGCGCAGGGTCGGCTATTAAATGGTCATCAAACCCCAGCTTCCATCCCATCAATAGTCATAAACTTGGGGAGATAAAAGCCATCAGTTTTCCATTATAGCTGAAAGCAATACTGTAGATAGCTATTTTCTGAATGCTGCAGATAGATGTATCTTAACTAGTGCAGGGCTTCCAGCAGTCCCTAGCTCAGCCAGGGCCTGGCTTTGCCTGGGATAAACTGCCAGGTGGTTAAGAGGGGAGGGGCCCATCAAAATGAGCCATTACTTTCTCTCCCCCTTCCCCTTACCCCAGGGTCCTCCAGGATGACATCATAGAATTTTAGAGCCAAAAGGGACCTTAGAGATTATCCAATTTCATGGTTCCCAACCTATGCACTGTGAGCTCCAGGAGAAAAGGTGAGGGAGAGCCCTGAAGGACTCTATATCAAATTATATAGCTCTTTAATGAGTGGATACTAATACTAATGCTACCTAACATTTATATATTGCTTTAAGATGCAAAGTACTTTACAAATATTATTTCATTTTATCCTATGACAACTCTGGAAGGTAGGTGCTATTGTCATCCCCATTTTACAGATTAAGTGACTTGTCTAGGTCACACAGCTAGTAAGCATCTGAGGCAAGATTTGAACTCAGGTTCCACATCCAACTCTCTGTCTATCTGTGATGCCACCTAGCTGCTTTTAAAAGTGCAATTACTATAATAGGAGTTTATGACTTTATTTCTTTTTTCTAAAAGGAGACCTCACTGGGAAAGAATGGCAACTAATGATCTAGTTCTACTGTTCCTTTCCTTTATGCAGATGAGAAAGCTGAGGCCCAGGGAATAGAAGTGATGTGCTCAAAGTTAGCAGTGGTGGGATTTTTTTGGGCTACTTTGTAGTCTTGCGATCCAGATTCTCTGGCTTTATGGCAGATAAAGAGACAGAAAGGATCCTTCTCTCTCTCTCTCTCTCTCTCTCTCTCTCTCTCTCTCTCTCTCTCTCTCTCTTCTTCTTCTTCTTCTTCTTCTCCTTTTCCTTCTCCCTCTCCTCCTCTTCTCTTGTCTTCTTCTCCCTTTTCCTTTCCCTTCCTTTCTCTCCTTTCCCCTGCTCTCCCTCTTCTCTTTTCCCCTTCCCTCTCTCCTCTCATCTTTCCTCCTCTCTCCACTCCCCCTCTCTCCTCCTCTTTCTCTTTCTTTCTCTCTGTCTCTGTCTGTCTCTCTATATACATAAAGAGTCATACACATATATGCACACGTATATTCCTAGGCAAAGAGCATAAACTATAAAGTAGTACATTGACTATGTAACTACTCTCCTTTCCAATATTTCTTCATTGTAATCAACTTGAAGGACTCTCCTCCAGCCTTTGGGGTCTTTTGGAGCCGAATAACCACATCAGTCAATGAATCAATGAATCAATTGATAGCCACGTGTTTATTGAATACCCGCCACACGTTCTCAGTGTGTTGGAGACTCAGGGCACACAGAGAGGATCCAGACGGTCCCTGCCCTCAGGAACAGAGTCTAATTAGGGAGACAGGGCAGACAAAAATGAAACGCTGACAAAGGATACAAAGAATGGAGAAACCTCAGGGGTGGTACAGATAGGGAGTGAGTGCTGCAATTTAGGTGAGGGAAGAGATCCTCATGAGTTATGGAAGTCAAGGAAGGCTTCTTGGAAGAGACATGTTTTGACATGGGGCTTGAAGGATGTCATATGGTCAACAATAGTGCCTGATATTTGTATAGTGCTTTAAAATCTGCAGAGTACTTTATATATATATTTGCTAATTTGTACCTCGCAAAAATCCTGTGAGGCAGGGTAGGTCAGGTTATCATTGCTCCCAGATTGGGGTTGTTATGTGACTTTTCCATGGTCACACAGTCAGTCCGTGTGAGAGGTAGAATTCAGATCCAGGTCAGCTTGATTCCCAGATCAACTTTCTTCTGACTATACCATACTTCATCTCAGAGGGAAAAGGTGGGAAAAATGAGCAAAGACATTCAGGGGTATGCTGGAGCCAGCTCGAACTGGTTCTTGAGAGGTGATTGTTAAATTTTCAGAGCCACTCTTTACTCCTTGGAAATGGGCAAAAAGATTATCTAATTCAATGGTTCCCAACCTATTCACTGTGGGCTCCTGGGGGAAAGGTGAATGAGAGCCCTGAAGTGCTCCATATCAAATCATATAGTTCCTTAATCTGAGCTTGATTATTGTTCTATTGGGATCACTTAAGAAAGTGATCAAGAAAATGTTAATAATGCAGATTAAATATAAAAGTGTGTCCTGTATCTCCCCCTCCCAGAGCTGGTTGTTAAATATTTACCACCACCATTGAGAACATTCCAGGTGCGGAGTATGTTGTGAGCAAAATCAACGTAGGAGGGGTTGAAAGGTTTAATAAGATAGGAACTGATTGCCACATGGAAGGTTTCTTTCTGACTGCCGTTGAATCCTGGCAATATGCTTTCCTATCCTGTAATTCTGGTACAAGGGCAGATAGGGCAAGAGCCTTGGCCCCTTCCTCCCTGGGGAGGAGAATGGATTGTTTGATAGTTTAGTTAATCAATCAACAAACATTTGTTAAGCACCTGCTAAAGGCCAGGCACTGTGCTAATCCCTGGGGATATAAAAAAGAGGTCAAAGACAGTCCTAGCCCTCAGGGAATTTACAATCTAATAAATTCTCCCAGGGCCCTAGGAATTCTCTCCTTGGCTCTATCCAAGGTCTGGCCTCAAGGGCCAAAGTATCTTGCAAATCATAGGGCTGAATTTTCCAGGAGCTCAGTCTGTCTGTATCCCATGTGAAATGGTAATGCCTCCTTTCTTATGCCTCATTTAGAGGTGGCTGGGAGATACAATAGAGGAAGCTAGATGGCTCGGTGGATAGAGCTGTAGGCCTAGGGTCTAGAAGACCTGAGTTCAAATGTGCCATCAGACATTTACTAGCTTTGTGACCTTGGGCAAATCACTTAACACATGTTTTCTTTAATCCACTGGAGAAGGAAATGGTGAACCACTCCAGTATCCTTGCCAAGAAATTCCTGTGGTCTGTGTGATCACAAAGAATCTGACACAACTGAACAACAGCAGGTGGTAGAGTCCTCACGTTGGAGTGTGAAGACCTGAGTTCGAATCCTGCCTCAGACTCTTACAAGGTGGGCAAATCACCTAACCTTTCTTAGTCTCAGTGTCCTTATCTACAATCAGGATAATAGCGCCAACATTATATGGTTATTGTCAGGATTAAAGAAGTTAACCCATGTAAAGTACTTTTCAATCTACTAAATACTATAGAAACGCTATTATTATGATTATTATTGTTAATTCAGTGCCACCAGGAATGAGCTGTTTCACAGTAGAAAATTTTCTAGAAAACTGAAGCTTATCATTTTATGCACTCATGTTAAAAAAATAACTGTTTTAAGTGAAAAATCTTTATAAAACATATTATACATGTCCCTGCCTTCTTAAGCAGATAATGCTGAACATAATTTAAGCTTGTCTTGATGACTCAGGTTCATTGTTACACATACCAGGCAATGTACTCATGTTGTAATACAGTCACATCCTCAAGGGCTATTGAAGTGTGTAGAATTGTTTGTCCTTGTGCTAAATGGCCCTAGATTGCCTTAAATTAAGTTCTGGTGTCTTCTTTGAGTGATATTTCTGTCTCTTTCTCATTGTTAGATTTTTTTTTGAATAGGTCTATCCCTCTATTTATTTGCTTCTCATCTTTTAGGAGGAAACCAGATAATCAGGCTTGTTAAAACAGTTTATAAAACAAGAGTCAGGAAGCTGTGAATAAGGGCCACAGGGGCTCTGTTCTGTGAGTGATGTATGAAAGCTCTAGTGCCTGGATTTTGTGACATTTAATTTGGCTGCTTGGAAGTCTTTGCTGTTTGCTCTAAAGAAAGGCAGTATTATGTGGGGGAAGGAACTCAGTTAAATCAATTGGTCGATTGGTCAATAAACATTTATTAAGTGCCTACTATGTGCCAGGCTAAGCTTTGGAGGACAAATAGCAGCAAAAGATAGTTCATACCCTCAAGGAACAGTATACTTAGAAGCAAAAGGCCAAGGTTCTGTGCATGGCTGCTCCACTTATGTGACCTTGGCCAGGATACTTCTCTCTCTAGATCTTCATTTCAGTCTTTGTAAAATGATGGAGATTTGATTAGATGAGGAAAGGTAGTGGAGTGGAGTCAGCCAATGAGCATTTATTAAGCACTTACTATGTGCCAGGTATTATTAGCAGTTATTACATGCCAGCTAAGCCCTAGTTACACAAAGAAAGGCAAAAATGGGGTCCTACCCTCAGGGAGTTCACCTTTTAACATTTACAAACAACTATATACAAGATGTAGACAGTGCAAATGGGAGGTAGTCTCAGAGGGAAGGATTTAGCAGCCAGGGACTGTAGAAAGGGTGGAGATCCAGAAAGGCCTCCTATAGAAGGTTGTAAGAACAATGTTACTTGAAGCTATGGAGGTATAAGGCCAATATGCCACCACACAGGAGGGCTGCTAGCACAAGTTCTTTGATCTGCTTTTCTAAAGGAAAGCAACTTTAAGGCGTTCACAATCTCACTTTAATTAAACATACATATATCATTCACTTAGTTCAGGGGAAAAAGTCAGCACCCTGAACTTCAGAGCAAATACAAACAGAAATTACAAACAGAGAAAATATCACAAATCAACAAACAGTCTTCTATCTGTCTGACCACAGCAATACATAAATAGGTACCAGAGAGAGAAGCACCAACATCTGGGTTTTCAAAGCTGGGGGGCTCCTTAATGTGCAGAGTCTTGTCTGGCCAAATCACATGAACCCTCTTCTAATGAGTAAGCCCCAAAGCAAAATGGTAACTTCAGAATATATATACTGTTTCCGATCAATGACTCTTGATTCAATCAAAGACTCTTGATTCAAACAAAGGTGAGACTCAGTCAAAGGCACTTGATTGCCTTAGTGCTGAGAAGCACCCCAAAAGAAAAAAATAGCAAAAAAGTCCCACTTTGCTTGTCATTACAAAGATGGGGTTTGAACTAAGTTTTGAAAGAAACCTGAGAAACTCAGACATGCAAGCAAGAAGGGATGGCAATGGACAGCCTTTGAAAAAGCATGGAATTGTGAGATGGCTTATCACACACAAGGAGCAGCATTTTAGAAGGCCAGTATCACTGAATTATGTAGTATGTAGGTGGTGCAGTGATACAGTACTAGGCCTGGAGTAAGAAAGACCTGAGTTCAAATGTGACCTCAGATTAATATCTGAATTAGTAAATTTTAAATTTATTTTTCTTCTCAAAGCATAATTTGAAAACATGAAGTTGAAGTTTGGTAGTTTCCCTTGAATCTTTAAGTAAGTGTAGGTAGCAGGGATTTTTCACCAATGTTGAGAGCAAACCCAGGGTACTTAATCATTGTCTTCACCTATTCTTATTTTCCAGACCAGAACTGTGATTTCAATGGTAGGGCCTACTAACCAAATAAGGTAAAAACCCTTCTTGGCTCAAAGCAGTATGAAAAAAAGCAGAGGGCCAGATATTGTGCCCAGACCTTAGTTTGCTTACCTGGGTAGATTTTCCAGTAGGGAAACTTCTCCTTTCAAGGCAGATTAGAATTTGCTTTGCATCGTAGAAGGACAATTGCTTGGGAGGCATGGAGAGGTTAAATAATTTGGTCAGGGTCACATTGCTAGTATGTGTCAGAGGCAGATCTTGAATCCACTCTACTTGGCTATCTCTCAACTTTTTTTTGTCAAAAAAAACCCAGAGTTTATTAAAGATTTACCATATTGGCCACACTCTTAAGAAATCTCACCATTGGCTAGACTCTTAAGGAATCTGAGCTAAATTAAGGTTTTTTTGGAGCGGGGAAGGCAGGGCAATTGAGGTTAAGTGACTTGCCCAAGGTCACACAGCTAGTAAATCTATCAAGTGTCTGAGGCCAGATCTGAACTCAAGTCCTCCTGCTTCCAGGGCCGGTGTTCTACTCACTGTACTACCTAGCTGCCCCCATCTCTCAATTTGTTGGTTAAATTATAAAATAAACTTTATGTTTGAAGGATGATCTTTCAATTCTCAAAAACGCCAGAGTAAGGAAAAAGTAGTTAGAGTAGGAAAGAGAAACTGTAGTTACTGCAAGATATTTAACTCAGTTGCCAGTGTATTCTGGGGAGTGCTTATAAAATGCAGGAGTTCCAATAAACCTCAGTGACTCCCTATTACTTTTTGGATCAAATATAACTCTTTACATCCTGGTCCTTTCCTACCTTTTTCCAGTCTTCATTCCCTTCCACGGTCCACTCATAAACTCTATTTGCTGTTCCTCCCACACAATATTCTTTCTTCTGTATACCTACATTCCCCAGGCCCAGAACTCTTTCCCTCCTCACCTCCATCTCTTAGAATCTCTGGTTTCCTTCAAGACTCAGCTCAAATGCCACCTTCTGCAAGAGGCCTGTTCGAGTCCAACTGTCTATACTTTCCTTGCTAAGGTTATCTTATTTACTGTGTATACATATCTTGTATATGCTTGTATATGTACGTGCTGTCTCTTCAATTAGAGTGTAAGCTCCTTGAGGATAGGCATGGTTTTTGATTTTTCTTCACATCTCCAGCACTCAGCTCTAAGTCTTGCACACAGAAAACCTTAACAAATACTTGCTGATTGATAAGCACTTCTACTAAACAATAGATTTGTGAGGTGGCAAAGTGGATAGAACACAGAGTCAGGGATACCTGAGCTCAAATTCGGCCTGATAACTTACTAACTGGGCAAGTCACTTAACCCTGATTGCTTCCAAAATATAACAGATTCAGGGCTAAGAGGAAGAAGAGATTGAGTAAGATACAAAATATGAAACTCATTCTGTTGTTACTATATTAAACCTAGGAAAAATTCGGCTCAGTTACCGTTAGTATTTTGTTTTATTCGCTTGGCTTATACTATAGTTATTGATGGGGATGTGCTGGTAAATGTTAACAACTGGTTCTCCCCCCCTCCCCAAAAAAGTGTACTGTACACAGTTTTAAGTTTAATGGGAGTTGCTAACATTTATCTATCACTTTCTTAAGTTGAGACAATCAACAAAATAATAAATCAAGTTTTAATGTGTAGTATTTACCAATTTCCAAGATGACACTGAAAATTTAACAGCCGGCTGGAGCTAGTTGCAGCCCACCCCTGGTGACTGAACCCTGTTTTCAAAGTAGTTAAAAAAGAACCCTGGTAGTTTTCTGGTCCCACGGTTAAGTAAACTTATCTGAGAAACAGCCGGATTTATGACTAAAAAAGGGAGGTTGAGTAAGGACATTATTGTGATATGCTATTAGACAAAGAGATAGGGATCATAATTTTGCAGACACTAAACCTTTCTTAACGACACCTCTAAAGTGGTGCTAAACCCCAGCTAGTAAGTGGTGACTTATTAAAAATTACTAGAGAGAGGTGGCATGGTGCTCCCTCTAGCATGGTGGAAAAGCTGCCTGGATTTGGAGTCAGATGACCTTTGTTACCTACCCCACTTCTGTGATCTTGTTTCCTCAACCATAAAATGAAAGTATTATACTCGATGCCTTTCAAGGCTTCTTTCAGCTCTAAACCTATGACCTAAAGCGATTCTGTGACCATAATCTTCGGTAGTAGCCAGGGAGGTAGCAAGAGGTCCCACAGACATTAGGTATCAGAGACAAGACTTGAACTCAGGACTGTTTGAACCTGGATTCTGAGGCCAGCTCTCAGGCCCCTATGTCATGTTGCATAAATCCTTATTAATAATTATTTTATTTTATTGTTGGTTTGGACCTGCAATTTCACTACGATAGAGAGTTCCAGTTGGGTATCTTGAAAAATGTAGCAGCATTTCCAGGGTTACCTCCTTAACTTTTACTTGCATTGGTGGGTTGGGTCCCTGGAGGGTAGCAGACTACTCCTCCCTTCAAGATTCTAGGGGTAACCTTGAAGGATTGTGGCTTCAGGTACTATTGCTAATGAGCCCCCATCTGATGTGTTCCTTATTGATTATTAATTAGCCAGCCAGGATTAATTAGTTTTCAGAAAGGAGTATTTACTAAGATGTAATAAGAATAGTAAGTACAAAGCCAATGCCTGCAAAAGTCTGAGGCACACTTCTCTCTCACAGTTACACACAGGGTCTATGGGGGAAATTGGCTCAAATTTAGAGAGGAAAGGAAGAAAACACTCTGATTATTAAGTGCGTACTATGTATCAGGCACTGCACCAAGTCCTGGGAATACAAAGACTATCAAAAAGAAAGACGGTCTCTGTCTCCAAGGAGCTTACATTCTAATGGGAGAAGACAATAAATAAAAGGGAGATGAAAAGGGGAGGAAGAGGGGCATTGGTATTGGGGGGTAGGAGGAAATGAAGTGTGTGTGTGTGTATGTGTGTGTGTTCTGTGTAGAGGAGAAAGAATAACAGAAGAGTGAAACTTTAGAAGAGGGAGTGATTTTACATGTAATTCTGGCTGATGTAATTAGATCCTGGAGAGGTTGGCAATTGGATATTCAATGTGTATGTTTTGAGTCGTATTATGTATATGAGAGTGTATGAGGGAAGAGAAACCTCATAATATCATGGAATCAGAGCTGTGACTAGGATTTTTGGCATCTGGGGCAAGAGGCAGGAAAGGTGGTACAGGGTTATATTGTTTTGGCGGGGAAGGAAGGTTGAGAGGATCCAATCAATCAATAAACATTTATTAAGCACCTACTATGTGCAGGCACTGGACTAACCACTGGGAATACAAGAAAAAAAAGACAAAAGACAATCATTTCCCACAAATACTTCACATGGAGACAACAAGCAAAGAAATATATACAAAGCAAGCTATATTCAGGATAAACACGAAATAATGAAGAGAGAGAAGGCACTCAGATTTAGAGGAGTTAGAAAAGGCTTCCAGTAAAAGACAGAATTTCAGTTGGGACTCAGAGGAAGCCAAGGGGGTCGGTAGTTGAAGCAGAGGAGGAAGAATGTTCCAGGCATGGGGGGGCAGCCAGAGAAAAAGCCTGGAGATAAAGTGTCTTGTTCATGCAACAGCCAGGAGGCCAGTGTCACTGGATCGAAGAGTGCATGGTGGGAAGCAAGGTGTAAGAAGGCTGGAAAGGTAGGAGGGGGCTAGGTTATGAAGAGCTTTGAATGATAGAACATTTTGTATTTGATACTGGAAACGATAGGGAGCTACTAGAGTTTATTGATTGGAGGTGTGTGTGTGTGTGTGTGTGTGACATAATCAGACCGGCAATTTAGGAAAATCGTTTCGGTGGCTGAGTGGAGGTTGGATTGGCGTGGGGAGAGACTTGAGGCAGGCACACATACCGCAGGCTGGGACATAGGGAATATGGAGCTTCCCTCTGGGGCTCTTTTCGTAGATTTCACTTTAAGCCAAAGCAACAAGAATTTGCGAAGTGCATTCTGTGGGTAAGGCATTGTTTCTCTAGGTGCTGGGGATTCCAAGACAAAATAGTCCCTTCTCTTCCTCAATAAGCTTACATTTTGATGCAGGGCTACAGCTTATAAACAGTTAAGTATAGACACAATCATTTGAGGAAGGAGAAACTTTGTAACAATTAGAGATGAGGAAAGGCTTTCCATAAGAAGTAGAGGAATGGAATCTTCAAGTTTGCCAAGGATTCTGAGAAGGGGTGAAGAGGGAGTCCATTGGAGGCAGGGGGAGAGTTTGTGCAGACATGGAGTGCCATATTTGGAGAATAGCAAGTAGTCTGGTTTGACTGGGATATGTTCTATGTGAAGGGGAGTCATTTGAAATAAGCCTGCAAAGTAGACGGAGGCCAGACTGGGAAGGGTTTTAAATGCAAAAATAGGAGTAGTTTGTATTTTAGCTTCAAGACAAGATGGAGACACTTAAGCTTCTTGAAGGAGACAAGTGATATATCCAGACTTGTGCCCAAGGAACATTATTAGCAGTATCTGGCACATTTTTGTGTAGTTTTCAGTCATGTCTGAATCTCTTTGACCCCATTTGGGGTTTTCTTGGCAAAGATACTGGAGTGGTTTGCCATTTCCTTCTCCAGCTCATTTTACAGATGTGGAAACTGGGACAAACAGGGTTAAGTGACTTGCCCAAGGTCATACACCTGGTTAGTGTCTGAGACTACATTTGAATTCAGGTCT
Organism: Phalanger gymnotis; assembly: GCA_028646595.1. Lineage (NCBI taxonomy): Eukaryota > Metazoa > Chordata > Mammalia > Diprotodontia > Phalangeridae > Phalanger > Phalanger gymnotis. The sequence continues at coordinate 238,493,582 of CM053625.1, forward strand.
TCCTGATTCCAGGCCAGGCACTCTATCCACTCTTGCACCTAGCCGCATAGTAAGTGATTAATAAATATTCATTGTTGGATCGAAAGGTAGCTGCCGTGCATTATCTGACCTGAGTCTTCCATCAGGAGCCTGTCTGGGCAGGGTTACCTGCAGCTGAGGTCCCCTGGAGCCCAGTGATTGGGAGTGAGTTGTCACGATGCTTTCTTAGATCTCTCCCCCTCCCCTCAGAGGCCTTAGATGGGAAATGCTGGAGCTGAGATGGCCTAAGGGAATAGAAAGCTCCTGGCTCAGGCTTTCTTAGGGAGAGCTTGTTAAAGGGCTGGAACTTGAAGTGTTGTTGGTCTTACTCCTCTTGGTTGTCTCTGGACCTCTCCTATTTCCATGACATCTCCAGCACCACCTTGGTGTCTTCTCTACTTCTACACTTGAGGTAGTACGGTGGATAGAGTGCAGGACTGGGAGTCAAGAAAGTTCATCTTCATGAGTTCAAATCCGGCCTCAGATACTTACTAGCCATATGACCCTGGACAAGTCACTTAACTCTGTTTGCCTCAGTTTCCTCATCTGTAAAATGAGCTGGAGAAGGAAATGGCAAACAACTCTAGCATCTTTGCCAAGAAAACCCCAAATGGGGTCAAGGAGATTCAGACATGACTGAAGAACAACAATGAAATTCTGAAGTCACTTCCAGCTAAGAGATTCTGTGGTGCATGCGTAGCATAAGGAATGGCACAAGTGAAAACCTAAACATGGGGCAACTCTAGGACTCAGGAGGGATCTTATTGTTCCAGTGGCCAACGGCAGCTATATTTGTAATTTGGAATAAGGAAGGCTTAGGTGGAAAGGCTGCCTCAGACACTCACTTGGTATCAAGCCAAGTCTATGACCATTTATAAGCCCTTGCTATGTGCCGGGCACAGAGCTAAATGATGAGAATATGAAGAAAGGTTACGCACCTCCCTCCCCCCAAGGTTCCTGCCTTCAAGGAGCTCATTGTCTAATGAGAGAAACAACATGCAAAAAAACACATCCATACAAGATATAGACAAGGTAAACAGGAGGTAATCTCAAAGGAAAGATACTAGCAACTGGATGGGTGGGGAAATAGGACCAGGAAAAGTTTCTTTTTTTTTTTTTTGAGGGGAAAGGCAGGGCATTTGGGGTTAAGTGACTTGCCCAAGGTCACACAGCTAGTTAAGTGTGTCACGTGTCTGAGGCTGGATTTGAACTCAGGTCCTCCTGACTGCAGGGCCGGTGCTCTACTCACTGTGCCATCTAGCTGCCCCCCAGGAAAAGTTTGTCCAGAAGGTGGAATTTGAGCCAGGGAAGCCAGGAGATGGAGTGAAGAGGGAGAGCCTTCCAGGCATGGGACACAACCAATGCAAATGCCTGGAGTCAGGAGCTGGAGTATCATGTATGAGGAATAGCAGGAAGGCCCGTGTTGATGAATCTATAGAGAATAGGGTAGGGGTGAGTGGGAGGAGAATATTATACAAGAAAACTGGAAAGGTAGGATGGGGACAGAACATTTAGGGCAGTGTAACCCTGGTCAAGTCATTTAACTTTTCACCTTCCACTTCCTCATCTGTAAAATGGGGATATGATACCTTATTTTTCTCATAGGGTTATTGTGAGAGTCAGTTGATAGAATGTAGGTAAAGTACTCTGCAAACCTTAACTAAACCATAACTAAAATATTAGTTATGAGTGTTAAGAATAAGTCACTTTCACGTAGTGCTTTGGAGTTACCAAGTTCTTCCCATTCATTATTTCATTCCATCTTCCTAGGAGGAGATAGCAATGTGGCAGCAAAAGCTGCTGGCCCAGGAAGTGGAGGGGAGAAGTTGAGGAGGCCCGACTCCCTGTCTGGGATAGGAGTGTGGAGCCTTCGGCCTCGAGTCCACATGTGGCCCTCTAGGTCCTCAAGTGCAGAATTATGAAGTTTGGATTCAGTCAACAGGCCACACTTGAGGACCTAGAGAGCCACAATGTACTCCAGGCCTGAGGTTCCCCATCCATGGTCTAGTAGAAATACCTGTGGCCGAATCTGGAGGAAGTGAGACATGGCTTCTGGATGGCTTTAAAGCTGAGTGGTCTCGTGTGACGGATAGATTGATTGATTGATGTGGGTGTGCACATAGGAATGGGATGTGTGGCTTTGGGGGAGTGTGTGGGCAGAACCTCCATGCCTATGCGTCCAGGTATGTGTGAGAAGGACGTCAGGAAGATGCCCCAGTCATGGACATCTTAGCAGGGGAGAGCGTGGAGACGTGACTTGGATGAAGAGGCCACCAGCAGTGGGGAAGAGCCTGTTTGGATGCTATGCTCTCTGTGCTTGAGCTTACCTGACAGGTTCTAACCTTTTACACACACACACACACACACACACACACACACACACACACTATATATATACACACATAATACATGCGTGTATACATGTGTGCATACACATGTGTATACACGTATGTACACACGTATTGTGCATGTATATATGTGCAAATAGATATATGTAACACAATAGTATGTATTTATATGCATAAATGGATTATGTATCTCCTCTTGCAAAACTCTAAGCACAGCTAAGGGGAAAGAAAGAAGAAAAAGCAGAAAAGCTGACTTCAGCAGCTGCAGTTTGCTGTATTTTTCATCTTGCATCAGCAAGTTGGGACCACAAATAATCTGGTCTTATATGCTTCACTGATGCTGCCGCTTAAGAATTTCCTATCCTCCAAAGGCCGTATATTCACAGGAGCCAGGGACGAGGGGAAACTTAATTTTTCATTGTCTCCCAGCTCCCCAACCTAGCTGCCTGGGCTGGAGGAGAAGCCCATTTGACAGGTCACAGAGTCAGAGGAGAAGGGAGGGAGGAGGAATAGCATTGGGCCAGGAAGGGGGTGGGTAATTAATTTCTGAACGGTTTCTGGAATCAGCTAAACATTTCCTTTTAACCAGTTTCCCCAGTTTCACATCCTTTGTTAGTTCAGGAAAAATGTCATTCATAATGGATGCTGCCTTGATAAATTGTTCCTGAGGAGCACAGCGTTCTCATTAGTCTATATAATGAGAGAGGCCCCGAGCGGTGGTAAAGCTGCCCAGATATTTGCCTGGTGGTAAAAAAAACAAAAAAAACAAAAAACGGTGCCTATACAGCGTGCTAATAATAGTGAGCCCGTGAGCAGGGGTAACTGGGCTCTCTGGGCTCAGGGGCTATGGCCTGGGGCCCACGGGGGCTTTGAGTATGAAGTTCTCTGTTGTTCCTTTGAAATCAGTTGAAGGTTCAAAATCCAGGTTCCCCTCTGTAGGTGGCAAGCTGTTATCTCTACTGCCCTTCTTAGCCTCTGTTCTTCTTAATTCATCCCAGGGGGACGATCTTGGCTTCCCTTCTTTGAGGGTTTATCTACTGAGTTAGTTAAACAGGAGAGTTTGAGCAGAAGAAGACAGAATGGGGCTGGCTCCTTGTGTAAGGAGAAGCTTTCTAGCAATTAAATCCAGGAATCTTAACTGTTCTTGTGTTGTGAACCCCTTTGGCTGTCTGGTGAAAGCCATGGATCCCTTCCGAGAATGTTTTTAAATTCATAAAATGCAAAGGAAACAAATCTTATTAAAATATTTGTAAAAACCAAGTTTATGAACCTCAGGTTAAGAATTCCTAAATTAGAGTCTTCTGAAAGTCCAACTCACTGCTTTGGGTGGTAGTGGGTTTTCCAGTGAAATTTGGATGACCAACCTTTCAGGAATTTAGAGAGGGGATTCCAGTATAGGTATGTAACTCCACTGGACCAAATGGGCTCTGAAGTTCCTTCAACTGAGATCCTGTGAGTGGACACTTGCCCTCTGTCCATCTGACCCATTAGATTCTCCTTCCCCACCCCCGACCCCAGAAGTACTTCTGAGAGTTTTGTTAGATGCTTTTTGATGTTTGTTAGATGTTTAAGGAGGGCTAGTAATTCTTTCTAGCTGACGGGGCCTCATTTGGGGCATTTCAGCTACTATGAAATAATGAAAGGGGCTTCTTTGGACCCCGTAGTGAATCACCTGGCATCCTTTTGATCAATGAGGTGGGTGGGACCTGTTGGGTCATGTTTGTGGGCACTGGGTTAGATTGGAATTGAAGTCCCCAGATCAATGCCATTTCTCCTCAACCTACCATGCAGTTTGCCTGATGCCTTGACCCAAATTTTGTTTCCCTGAATGAGATGCTTGGGGAGCCAACATTAAAAAAAAGAGAACATGAAGGGGCCATCCTTTAGGAAGAAAAGTCAGGGTCAATAGGTATCTGTGCAGAGTGGGGGTAAGGTTAGAAGCACATGGAGTGGTCCCTAAATACAGTGGGACCTTTGTTGTTGAATGAGAGGACTAACATCTATCCATCTTGCAGGCTTTTCCTATATTGGGATTTAAAAGGACATGATTTAACCTGAATATATAGTCATGGAATCTCACAATTAAAAGGAGTTTTAGGTGTTTTATATTCCAACCTGTTCTTAGGCAGGAATCTCTTCTACAAGATTTCCAGTAATTCAGCCTCCACTAGATTTCTAGTGATGGGGAGCTGCTACCTCCCAAGGCAGCCTGTTCCTTCCTGAGATAGTGCTAATTGTTAGAAAAGTTTTCTTTCCATTGGTCACTTTCCCCTGGTGGTGGTACTCTGGATGATCAGTGTCCTTCTGAAAATATGTGCCAGGAGCTGAGCACAGATCTCAACCTGTGGCCTGACCAGGGCAGAGTATAGCAAAACCAACCCTTCTTTATTTAGGACACTATGCTTCTATCAATGCGGTCTGAGACAGCATTAGCTTCTGTGGCTTTCTGGTCACTCTATTGATTCCTATGGAGCTTGCAGTCCATGAAAATCCCTTTCTTTGTCACATCACATGAACTATTGCAAAGCTATGTGTCTTCCAATCTGTATTTGGGCAGTAGATTTTTTTTTAAAAAATCCAGACATAAGACTTTGGTTTATCCTTGTTGCATTTCATCTTATTTGGTTTGCCCCATGGTTCTAGACTGGCAAGATGTTTGCTTGTTTCAATGTGATCTTTTCCAGTTTCATGTCATTCACAAAATTGATGTGTGCTATCTATGTCTTCATCTCAGTCATTAAGAAAAATGTTGAACCAAATGGGTTCAAGGTCAGAGCCATGTGGTACTCCCCCGGAAACCTCTCTCATCTAGTCTACCTCAAATAGCAGTCCTATTCCTTCTTTGATCTTGTCCATGCCCCAAGCATAGCTTAAGGAATGAAAAAAGCTCTTTTTGTCATTCTTAGCATTCATTGCAAGCCTCAGCTCCTGCTGAGTTTTTAGCTCATGATGTGGTTATTTTTATAGAGCCTTACCACTCTTTTATCCATTTTATGTTTTTAGCAGAGAGGCTTAGCACGTGTCAACATGGTCAAAGTCCTCTCTCATCACTATGCTACAGTCACATACTCAGTTTGTGAACTATTTTTCAGAACTTAGCTATTTCTCCCTTCTGACTGGGTGGGTTGTAGTACATGCTTTCTGTTTTCTTTTTCATTGACAATCACCACTGTTTTCCCATATGGCTTCCTTGGCATCCTTTGGGAAGTCATCAGCATCTATGACTCTTCTCTGCTTTTTGTAATCAATGTAATAGATGCCTATCTTGTGGATCCTCATCGTCATTCTGTGGAGCATAATAATAATAGCTAGCATTTATAGAGCACCTACTATGTGCTAGACACTGTGCTAAGTACTTTACAATTACTATCTCATTTGATCCTCACAACAACCCTGGGAGGTAGGAGCCATTATTATCCTCATTTTACAGTGGGGGAAACTAAGGCAGACAGCGATTAAGTGACTTACACAAGGTCACATAGTAAGTGTCTGAGGGCAGATTTGAACTCAGGTCTTTCTGACATGAGGCCCAGAGCTCTAGCCATTGCACTTACTTGCCTCCTAAGTAGAATAAGAAGCTACTTTATAGAAGGTCTAGCCTCTTAATCTAGGTTGAGATTCTTCTTTGGATTCTTTTCCCCCTTTTTTTCCCTTTTTAATGCTCCTTCCATTCTTTAAAGGAATGCTTCCTGATCGCTAGGAACTCAGAGAAGCATTTCCTTTAGTTCCCTTATCTAATTCTTCCTATACTTTGGACTTCTGTGCATATGTAGTTATTGTCTGGCACTGGCAGAAAACCAAATGGGTCAGTTTCCTCCTCAGGTTACCAGAATAATCTCCTTGCCTTCCCAAACCGCTGAAGCCGAGATCCTTAACTGCCTGCCACTCTTTCTGCTACTGCTACGGTGAGGTGCTTTGTTGTTACTGTTGTGGCCATTTGCTGCACCAGCGTGAGCTCTTTTCTGGAGGGGCTCCTCAGTTAGGCTTTCTTACCTTGCTTCTGGTTATTTCTTGCTTCTAGATGGAGGTATTGAATAGATTCCTGCCAAAGCCCTAATGAAAGCAATGACTGACCCCAGTCATTGCCTGAAAGGTCATTTGTAAGATTCGATTTTGAGTACTAGAAGGATCAGGCAAACAATTTATAATAATTTTACTTTGAAATAAAAGAAACTCATCTTTTTTTCTATTTTCTGTGCCTTATGGATAAAAAACATACTGCATCAATGGACTCAGCTTTGTTCTTCAAGGTATTCTTAAATTCTAGTCTTTCTCAGTGCTAGTTATATCTAACGTCTTCCTTTCTCTTCTTCTCAAGAATTGAGCAGACATCAGATCCTTTTGACATGACCCTTGCTTCTTCTCTGTGCTACTGATTAACATATATCTGCATTCATGTAGTAATTGGCCACGCTATAAAGGAGTTTGCCTAGATCAGGAAGACAAAAAAACTTTTCCTGGGACAGGAAGGGATGGAGGTAGCAATGTTGATTAGACATTGAATCAGAGACCCTCACAGTTGTTGATAAGGAAAGAAAAAATAAAGCCCGAAAAACGCCAGGCCCAGGAAAAAACAAACAAAGCAGAAAAATGGACCTTTGCACATGACCCACCCGTGATGGTGGGACAGATGGCAGCGCTAGGCTAGAGAATTTCAGGAACCCACTGATGCTGGTGGAATTTGACCTGCTTAGTTTCTCTATCCCTGCCTACCTGCTCCCGCGGCCTCCACAAGTACCTGCCACCCCCACCCAAGGGTATCAGACCTGAAAACCATTTCTCTGAGACAGAGAAGAAAAGCAACCTCGAACCACTGGCAGGGACCATATCAGCATTCAGAGAAAGTTGAAAGAAATCTTTCAGCTGGCTGGCTACCTCGCTCAAGGCTAACCACACTCTTAACACAATAATAAGTCAATCCTCACTGAATAATTAAATAGAGAGCCTTCATAAGTATTGACTTAATGTGACAGCAAGTCTATAGTGACTAGGGGTTTGCTTATGTAAACACAATCTCTTGTTCAGCTTACTTAGCAGTTCAATGAAATAGAACAGTCCTTCAATTAAAATCAAATGATGCATACATTTAATTCTTTTTTCCTCTTACAGGGTAATAATAGGTTTGGAACATAGGTGAAGGGATGGTGGGTGGAATGGAGGCAACCGTATCTGCATGTCTGTCTGTTTTTGGAGAAGCCATATGGTATCATGTTCCAAGTCAATGCCCTGAGTAAGGAAACATCTATTCTTCTGTTTAGGAGTTGCCAGTGGGATTGTGAGGACATGCATGCATGCATGCATGTCTGTGTCTGGGGATGTGTACATCCACATGTGTGCAGATGTGGTGGTGGTGGGGAGGAGAAAGGGGATAGAGAACTATTAGAGCCATAAGGATTTAGAATGGCTTTTATTCCACCTAGCTTTATTGTTTTGGTGTGTCCTGGTGGAGTTGCGCTGTGTGTGTGTGTCCATACTAGGACCTGTACCCTATCAATTGCTTCTAGTAGACTGGGATCTTTGTCTTTAGCCACCGATTCCTACTCCTTGATTCCCACAGAAATCCTCGTGGCCCTCACTGAATGGGGAGGAGGGTTTGTGTAGGCACAGGATGGAATGGAGAAGCAAGGGGTAGTGAATGAAGGGGATTGTGATTTCATTAGGTCACTCCAGAGAAAGGCGTTTACTCATGAGACCCATTTTGCTTCGTGTAAAGGGTAAGAATTAAAGACTTGTAGCCTGGAGATGTTATTTATCTCTTGGCTTTTCCTTAGCAGAGAAGCAGTTTCCTTCTGCTTGAACTGGTTGAAATAATCTACCACAATCCACTTTGGTGATATTACAACAGCAAAGGCAGGGAGGTGGGAAACAGTGGGAGCTTTGGTTCCTTCTCCTGGTGGATTAGTCTGGCTGGTACTTTGTCCACTTTGGGAAGAACTAATGAAGGACAAACACAGAGTCCTTCTAGAGCATCTCCTCTTCTCCTTGTATCCTTAGATCATTGAAGGCCAGGATGCCCTCCCCTCTGCCCACCTATTTCACTACAATCCCTGTGCACAGCTTTTATTCCCGAAATGTTCTTATTGCTGAACTAAGGAATGTAGGTGATGGTAGGAATGGATGTGTCAAGTCACATCAAATGTTTGTTTGGCTCTTACTATGTGTCAGGTACTGTACTAAGTGCCAGATATGTCGAATTGATGTGATTTTTGCTTAGGTCTTTTTAAATTTATGATATTCTGGCTTCTGCAAATTTGGATTGGAAGTTTCACTTGTGAGTGGAAGCCAAGGGGAGAAGAAGAACAAGATCAGTGGCACTTCTCTTTTAGGGACAACAGTGTTTGAAGCCGAGATATACCTAGGGCAAGGCAACTAGGGAACTAACCTAGGGTAATGAATTTAGGGGGCATTGGATTTAGAAGGTGCTAACAGCACTTGCAGTCCTTCAGCAATGTAGGGGGGAAACCCCAAAGCTTAGCATTTAATTAGCAGGAATAATTAATTAAAATAGGAAACTCCCTGGGGGGGTATCCTGGGGTGGAGCACTTCATACTGCTCTGCCCCTCTTCAGGGAAGCCTAGCCAGCAGCAGTCTCATGTCTATGTCTTAGAAATATTTCTGTCCCACAGTGCTGCACACCTTCCCCATTTATCTTGAGCTGTTTACCCAGTTTGTGGTACTTGCCCTGGGCATAGAAATTCCATTTACAGCTCTGGTCAAAAGGCAGGTATTTCAGTGAAAGACAGACTCCTCATTGTGTTGGTGTCTGATCTCATGAAGCAGGTGGCAGTGGGCAGTCTGAAGAGGTAAGTCTGGTGGCACAGAGGCGGATGGAGTGCTTGGGAAGGCAAGGCAAGGCAAGGCAAGGCAAGGCAAGGCAGAGCAGCCCCATCGGTGAAATTCACTTTCCCCATTCCTGGTGCCATGGAACATTGATTTCGCTCAGGTATCCCCTGCACTTCCGGAGTGAATCATCCAAAAGCCATTCCAAGGTACTTCTATTAAAGTCATCCACCCCTCCCGGCTCCTGCATTCTTGCAAATTATCTGTGAAGCCCGTATGGAATAATCTGGGCTTCTTGAGAGCTCTTTTTTTTCCTGGGCACACAATATTTGCATACTCTACTCTGTTGGCACCAGGCAGCAGTTTGGGCTGCTCCTGGGGACGACCTCTGCACCTTGTTCTGGTTCTTTCTTATTGCCCAAGGAGGTTATGTAGTATCGGCAGCCTTCTGGATAGCTGAAGCTGCTTTTTGGGGTGCTGAGGTTGGTGGCAGTTTGTCTCTCAGCTATCCTGGATTCTTTTCTTCAAAAGAGCAGGAAGGAGTATAGCTCTGGGTGAGCTAGACTACAGAAAGAAAAGAGGGGAAAATGGAAGCCCTGGCTGAAATATGGTCTTGGATGACCATCTCCTATACAGAAGACCTCAGAGAAGGCCCTGACCTCTACTTCCATCTGAGAGCCTGCTGGGCTTATATCCTAAGGATAGCAGTGCCAAAATCAGGGGGCATAGACAAAGACAGGGGGGGCACAGAGTGGGGCTTCTGCTCATGCGTTCTAGACTGTAGGAGAACAAAGCTGCCTGCAATAACTAATTATAGCCTGGACCTTTAAGGGAGCATCAAAAGTCCTGTGATGCTGGTGTTTGAGAAGCATGGCTGGGTGAAGCTGACCCCTGAGAATTCAGAAGGACAGTTGGCCTTGTGACTAGAGTGATTGGAACTGAACAGAAGCAGAGACTATTGTGTGGTATGAACATGAGTCAGTTTGGTGTGTGAGACAAGCTTACTGCTTGAGATCTCAGAGCCCCAGGGGTGTCTTTGTGTGCAGGAAGGAGCAGGAATACTAAAACAAGTGGAAAAGCTGGCTTTACTGGCGCTAAACCCAGAAGCAGGAGACTGCTGCACAGGGCCCCCAACATAGGGATATCAGTGTTGAGGACTGTGATGAGAAAACTCAATTTGATCCTTTATCACTAACTTCTGAGTCTCTCTTAGAGGGCTCGGGGTGGGGGAAGGGCTCCCCTTGCTCTCAGATCTCTGGGTATGAATGTGAATGAATGCATTTGGGTCAAATCAGGTTTGGATTCTGAGTCAGGGGCTTAAAGGGAAATTTTACTTGTATTGTCTTCTTCCTTCTTGGGAAGGATTGGTAGGAATCTGGGGACTAAATTTGAGAATTTCTGAGTCCACAGGTACCCAGGGCCTTCAAACCACAAAGCTGTTCTGGAAACATTTCCAACTTTGGCTGACAGGCCTCTGTTGTGGGGAGTCTTACTTTAGGCTTCTTCTGAATTATTCTAGACTGGAATCCTTTTGAAAAGTATCTTGAACTGGGGAGATACATATAAATGAGACCTTGATGAGGGTGGGGGTCTCATTTGTTATCAGTGGGTGCCCTTTCTCTGTCCAGGTTCTTGGGTCTAAAAGTAGTTCACAACCTGGGTTTAGTGGTTTAAAGTCTGCTGGTTTCATGGCCTTGTGATTCCCACTCTTTATTCAGGAACAATGGGCAGAAATAGAGAGAACAGTTTCTGTTTGGTATGAGGAGAAGCTTCTCAGTCATCAGAGGCATCCGTGAGTGGAGTGGGTTGCCTTAGGTGATGAAGGTTCTCCTTTTTCTTCTAGCTGAGGCTGGCTGATGATCTCACAGAAGACATACCTATTCAGGTGATGGCTCCAGAGGTTCCTTCTAGGTCTGAGATTCTGTGATTTTGGTCACTCTGTTTTAAATCTCTGGCTTTCTAGGGATAAGGATAATTGCTGTCCCTGTGTGTGTGTGTGTGTGTGTGTGTGTGTGTGTGTGTGTGTGTACACGTGTGTTTCTGGGCTGTCATTTTGGCCTTCAAGCCTGATGCTGGAGAGATACACACAGAGAGACACAGACACAGACACATAGAGACAGAGAGAGAGGGAGAGACAGACAGACAGACACACATACATAGAGACAGAGACAGAGAGAGAGAGAGAGAGAGAGAGAGAGAGAGAGAGAGAGAGAGAGAATATCTAAAAGGTGATCACAGTGGAGCTTTGAAATCTGTGCTATACCTGCTCGAAGGTACTTGTGAGAGGAGGGAAAATACATAATCTAACATAATCTGAGTGAATTTGGGAGAGGGAGGAGATGGAGAAGAAAAAGGGAAGAATTAGTTTTCTGAAAATCCAACCCTTTCCTCTTTTTCCCTTCACTCTTTCTGTGTACATTTCCTATACAGAAATAATTTGAGATCCAGTTTTCTTTCTCACCTCTCCTGGCAGTCCCCTTTCTTTGGCTGAAATGGCCACAGCTCCTAAGGATGCAAACCCAAAGAGAAGGTTCATTTTCTGGTGCCTTGTGCCTAGAGCAGCCAATTGGCTCATTGTCCTCACTTTGCTGCCGAGATGGACTCTGTGTGTGTGTGTGTGTGTGTGTGTGTGTGCGCGCGCGCGCGCATACGCTCAAGTGTTCCATTGCTCTATCTTTTGTGGAGGCATTAAAAGGCAGCAATCTGAGAAACCATGGGGCCATTCCAGGAAAGGTCTATTCTTGGCAGCTAGAACTACATCCAAGAAACCAACTAACTCATGGTGTATTGTGGTGAAGAGTGACATCTGGCTCAGAGATTACCAGCTGGCATGTCATGTATTATGAAAAGAATAACATTTGCCTTGGAGAAGGCTGGCTACTAAGACTGAGTGTTTGTACAGCAGCCTTGCATCATAGTTGGGCCTGGAACTTTTCACATACCTCAGAGGAAACAGATACTACTCAGTGTCTGATACTGACAGAAGGTATCCAATATGGTGGACTTTATCATGTTTAAGTGGGGTTGTAGAGAGAAATCCTAGCAACCCAGTGACCCATGATGATATGGACCTGGTGTTTTTCTAACTGTCATCATTTATCATTCTAGTTGCCTTGGACTCGAAGGTAGTGAGAATCAATGAATGAACAGACAGCTTTATCATTTCTTTTCACCTTGCCTATCCTTCCTACCCTCTGCTCTTCTCTCCTATTTTCATTGAGTAGGATGTCTTCTCCTGAGGTCCTGGCACTGATAAGATCCTTCCGTCATAGGGGGAAACAGCAACCTGAGGAAGAAATGAGTTGTTTGGTTGGGAAAGTCTTGCTGAGGAAGTTGGTGCAGGACCCCCTGCCAGCTCAAGAGCATATACTTGGGGTCTTCTCTGCTAACCTCCTCCAGTGTGGCATGAAGAGGGCTTTGATGGTGGGCAATAGATCTTCTGAGTTCATGGCATTGTGCCACTAGACTCTTTGGTCCTGGCCAGCCGGTGAGGAAACAGGAGATGTTTCTCTCATATTTGCTCACTCCTCTGAAATGACAGGCCTCATATCTTCAAAGCAGGCAAAGGTTCCTTTCACATCCAAAGCCGATCCCAAGAGAAGCTATTCTACTTTTACATACTAGTGGTAGACAGCACCTCCCCCCGACCCTGTTTCAATGTCATCGTCAAGCAGGGTTATAAAAATAATATTGTTTCACTTTTGCAAAACTCTATTTTTTACAAAACACTTTCATTTCTGTGGTTTCACTTGATTCTACTAGCAACCCTGTGAGGGATCTAAGGGCAGGTATTCTATTCAATGTTTATGAAGCACTTACTATATTCAAGGTTCTGTGCTGAGGGCTAAGAATACAAAGATAAAAGCAGATGCAGCCCTGCCCTGAAGGAGCTTATCAGTGAGGAGCCCCACAGGACTGAGTGAGAAGCAGGAGCTGGAAATCACTGAAGAGTAACGGAAGGTCAGCATTGGAAGGAGCTTGAGCAGGCATCTAGGCAGTCACTCAGTAAGCCTTTATTAAGCACCCACTATATGCCAAGGACTATGTTAAGTGTTGGGGATACAAAGAAAGGTAAAAGACAAAAGGCAATCCTTGCTCTCAAGAAACCCAGTCTAATGGAGGGAGCAATGTGAAGCTATATATAAACATGAGCTATCTATCTATCTATCTATCTATCTATCTATCTATCTATCTATCTATCTATCTATCTACCTATCTCTAATTCATACATGTCTATATATACACATGTGTATACGTATATCTACATACATGTATATATACATATATGTACATATACAGACATATACACATCTATGTAAGTACACACATGCATACATATGTGTATATATACACACATGAGTATATGTATACATATTGTGTATATATACACATACATATATAATAAATTGGTTATAATCCACAGAGAGAACACACTAAACTTGAGGTGGACTAGGAAAAGTTTCTGGCAGAAGGTAAGATTTTATCCAGGATGTGAAGAAAGCCAGGGAAACCAGGTGGTAGAGATAAGAAGGGAGACCATGGCCAGTGAAAAAGCCTGAAATCAGGAGGTGGAGACTTGTGCAAGAGACAACGAGGATGCCAGTGTCATTGGATCGAAGAATATATAGGTAGAGTAAGGCATAAGAAGACTAGAAAGCTAGGAAGGGGTTGGTCAGATTATGAAGGGCTTTGAATGCCAATCCTGGAGGTGACAGTGAACCACAGGACTTTATTGAAGGGGGTGGGGAGTAACATGGTTAGATCTACATTTTAGGAAAGTCAATTTGATGGTTGAATGGAAGGTGGGCTGGAGTGGTGGGAGGCTTGAGGCAGAAGATCCTATCATCAGGCTATTGCAATAGTCCAGGAGTAAGGTGATAAGGACCTGCACTAGGGTGGTGGCAGTGTCAGAGGAGAGAAGGGCGTATTGGAGAGACACTACCAAGGTAGAAATAAGCTCCACTATGACATGCCCAATACGTGGTCGCACAGCCTTTGCTTGAAGACTTTCAGTGAGGGAGAACCCTTCACCTCCTTAGGGAGCTGATTCCATGTTTAGATAGCTGTAATTGTTAGGCAGTTTTTCCCAGTATCAAACCTAAATTTGTCCCTTTCCTTCATAGCGTCTGCATTTATCTTCTGGGGCTAAGCGAGATAAGTACCCTTCATCAATTGAATTCAGTTCAGATAAATTCAATTCAATTCAACTCAAGGAGCATTTGTATTTTGGGGTTTCTTTCGAGAAATAACTGGTGAATTCTTTCAATTTCTCTTCTACCCTTAGGTTCTAAGCTGGACAGTTTTAGAATTTCTTAGAACATCATGTTTAGACTCTTTTTTTGTTGTTTGTGTTTATGGCTTTCAGGGAGTCCAATGATTTTTCAGTTATCTCTGTCAAAGAGGATTATAAAGCACCTACTGTGCTTTATAAATACAGGTACTCTTCCTGGTGACAAATTTTTCAAGTATTTTAAAGTAACTCCCTTATAGTTCCTCCTCCTAGTCTTTTCTTCTCCAGGCTAAACATCCCTAGTTCTTCCAAAGATCTTCATACATGATAGACTTGAGTTCCTTTGACATTCTAGTGGCTCCCCAGCTTATCGACTTCTCTCTTAAACTGAGCACTGAATTCCAGATGTTTGTACAGCAGGACTCTTGATCACCCTCTTTTCCCATCAACCTATCTTCATGAAGTACAAGATTGCATTAAGTTTTTGGGGTTGCCATATCATGCCATTGACTTATGTTGAGCTTGTAGTGCCCTGTAAACTTTAGATCTTTTTCAGACAAACTCCTCTATTTTGTGAATTAGATTTTGGCCTTGAGTCCTGGTCCAGTGACCTTTTCCATTCAGGTGTGTGCTGGTGTTGTTGTTGGTCCTTCCTTCTCAAAGAGGACCAATGACATCATTAATGTTTAACAGTAAGTGTGTGTGAGGGGGGCAGAGAATGGACCTACAATAGACTCTTAAGTTTAATCTGCCAACATTTTCTCTATTACTTTCTTAAGCCTAGACAATTAACAAAACAATAACTCAAGCCTCGATTTGCTGATTTCTGAGGTGGAAATGGTCACATTGAAAATTTAACAATCGTCAGTAAGCCTATTTGAGAGGGCTTGAGCATACCCCTGTACCACACTGCCTTGTTCCCAGCTACCTGCCCTTTACCCTGACTCACTCCCCAAAGGCCTTTGCAGTGTCAAAAGTGCCTGGCCATGGCCTTTCTCTTTTACTTACTTTCTCCTACAGATGGCTTATCCTCCTTCCTTTAGGACTCTTAGGAAAATGTTTTCAGTCCTTGGAGATTTCATTTATAAGTAAAGTTTCCTCTCTCTAGATTTTACAGCTACTTCTTGAATATTCTTAACCAAAAGCTAGAACCAATGATAATCAAGAGAGAGAGAGAGAAGAGAAAAGATTGATGGAAAAGCTTGTGGTTGAGGCTGCAGTCCAGAGAGGCAATCCAGTTGGAGGGAGAAATGACTACACTGAAGGGAAGAGAGACCTCTAGTATGTCATGCTAAAATTTAAAGCTTCTGGGAGGCTTCCAACTCTTGCAGAACCAGAGCATGGAAGCCAAATGTGATGGACAATATGCTCATTCCTGTGAAGATTAAAGCAGAATGTGCTTTATCACCTCTGATTAGCATAGATCAGCTGGCCTTGAGGAAACCTTTTGTGATGTATCATATTTATTTCTATCACTCAGCCGGTCTACCAGTAAGTATAAAATGTTTGTTCTGTACTTAGGCTTCCACCAGAATCCTGGGGGATGTAAAAGAAGGAAGAAAGAAGTAGTTTTCTTCTGCTTGGAGAAGTTTACCTCTAAGTCATGGAGAAGAGGCTCATATAGGTGAAGCAATTAGAGAATAATGCAAACCATGATAGAGTTTATTTGCTACATTGTGTCATTTGATTACAAAGTACTGTGGGCTCCCAAAGGAGGGAGAGACTCATCAATCAACAAGCATTTACTAAGCACCTTCTCTGGACCAAGATCCATTCTGGCTGTTGGGAAATACAAGAAAAAGAACAATGCCTGCCCTCAGTGAATTAATGGCATCTGGAAGAGTGAAGGGAGATTTCATGAAGGAGGTGGGCCTTAAATGATAGGTAGTTTGTGCAGATAGAAGAAGGGGTGAAGAATCCTGAATGTTGTGGAGGTCATTGAAGTATTGGAATAATACTCTTTTCCCCCTTTTATAGGATATGGAATTTGGTTAGCTCTTTGGAGAGCCTATCCTTGGCAGCTCTGTTCTTGACCTTTCATTTCTATCCTGGCCTCTTCCCAGTTCTCTTAGTCTCTTTAGAATTTCAGTTGAGTTTCCCAACACGATGTCCTAGAGCAGGGCTGGGGAGCCTTTGGACTCGAGGCCACAGGTGCCTCTTTACATCCTCAAATGTGGAAAAAGATTTGTTCTGTAAAGTTTGTATTCAGTCAAAGGGCCATACCTGAGGACCTAGAGGGCCACATGTAGCCTTGAGGCTGAAGGCTCCCCATCCCTGCCCTAGAGTCTCCTTAGGGCTGAGACCTTGCTCTGTCTCCTCTAATATCTTGTGGAGGAAACTATAGATTGAAAAAATGAAGACCAAAACATTGCTTGTCTTCTTTTGAGCCTCCAAATACCAATTGCCTCTTCTTGGTTATTATGGCTACAAGCCCCATTCATATTCCTAAAGGTCAGGGATGTATGTACAACTATTCTTCATTCCAGTCACATAAACAGTGTTCAGACTGATTCTGATCTCGCCTACATTGCATCTCTCTCTTTCCACTTTTGTGACAAAAGCAATCCTGGTCTGGGAAAGAAGGCCAGCAGGTTCTTCAGATGGAAAAGAACAATCTAAAATATTGCTCTTATCTCATTCTGGGGCCTGATTATGGGATGTATAATTCAGACATAGGAGGAAGGGATGAAAACAAATCTATGTTTCATTTTACTGTGGTATGGGAGATGGGATTTAGTTCATCTGCCTTTTCCCCAGGCTTCCTGGAAGGAAATTAATAATGTAATGTGGGCTAGTCATATGTAAAGAGTATGTTGCTCACGTGCCTTCACTCAGGCATGCAGTGGGAGTTGCTTTTGCAGCAATGAGGATGGGGTTGTCTTGAACCATCTGCCCACCCTTGTCTAGTTCTGCATCTCCTAGCTGATGTTTATATGGTACTTTAAGTTTTGCAAAGCACTTTTCTGTATTTTATCTCATTTGATCCTCTGTGAGGCAGGAGCTTTTACTATCTCGAGTTATAGATGAGGAAACTGAGAGAAAGATTCACCTAGCTGCTGGTCTTGCCAAGTTTTCCATCCCTCTGAGTTCAGCGTGATAGCCAGTATTCTATCTCTAGCTGACCAGCCTGGCTTAGGGGTTTGATTTGTCTATAGCTGGAAGGGGCACTCTACTTCCATTTTCTGTGAGGATAAGGTTGTAATCAACCGGTCAAACTTTTATTAAGTGCTGACTATGTGCCAGGCAATGTGCTAACACTTGAGATACAAAAAGACGAAAAAGATATTCTCTGTCCTCAAGGAACTAACAATCTAATGGGGGAGACAACATGGAAAGAAGTATATACAAAGCAAACTATATATGAGATAAATAGGAAATAGTAAGAGAGAGAAGACACTAAGAAGGGTTAAGAAATTCCTGTGAAAGTTGCAAGTTTATTTGGGACTTAAAGGAAGCCAGGGAAGTCAGTAGGCACAGTTGAGTAAGAGAAAGCATTCTAGTCACAGGGGACATCCAGAGAAAATTCATGGAATCAAGAGGTGGAGTATCTTGTTTGTAGAACAGTTAAGAGTATGTGGCCATCATGAGGAATAAGATGTAAGAAAAATGGAAAGGTGGGAGGGGGCTAGGTTATGAAGGGCTTTGAAAGTAAGAGAAAGACATAAGCTGAATGAAAAGGAAATCATACATGTGACTTGGAATTGTTTGGACTAGTGACTAAGTCAGAAGTTAAATTGGGGAAGGAGAAATTTGGCAGAATTTCGAAGAAGTTGAGGAAAATTTGAAAAATGATCTCCAGATCTGGATTCTGCTCCAGATACCACTGCTTGGTTGTAAGAGAAGTAAGAGCAAAGCCAAGTAAGGAGGATACAAAAGAAGGAAGTAGGATTAAAGAGGGGGAGACCAGGGGGAATAGAACCTGGAAGAGGTAAATTCAAGAAGGATAAGGGAAAAGTAGTTGGCAAGTCAAGAAGTTGGTAGGTTGGAAAGCTAAGAAAAGATTAGTACAAAGATTAGTGCTGTGAGCAAATTCATTGAGTGAGTAAGTGGGTGGGGCAAATTGTTCAAACAGAAGATTTGTGCAAGGCTAAATGGTAGATGGGTGGGTCTGGGACTGGGGGTTGGCAATTCAGAGTTGTTAAGTTATTAAGAAGTAATAAATGGTTGCAAAATTTTTTTTAACTTAGGTTAGAGGTGTAAATATCCACAAGTAATTTCAAGAAACAGACTTGAAAATCTCAACTATTATGAACAGTAGAGGAAATTATTCAATGACTGGTATCTAGTGTGTGATGTTAATATTTCTGCTGCAACTGAGTGACAATCATCTGCATTCCAAGGGTAGACTGATCTCTCTCCTAGAGGAGAAGACTGAAGGAACTCAGAGTATGCTTCTCCACATTCTAGATTTTTAGGGAAAATGAAAGTTTCCTGAAGGAAACAGAGAGAGATGCAAAGCTTCAATGGGAAAAAAGAACTTGAAGTGGAGGTTGGAAGGCTCGACTCTTGCCTGGATGATGGAGAATAGGAGAGTGTGATATAGAGGAGAAATGGAAGGAAAAGAGTGCCTGTACAATTAGAGGCTCAAAAGAGATGCTCAGCTTAAAAAAGAAGAGATAGCAGAAGCCCTGAGGAGGAGGAGGAGGCTGCTTGTCCTTCCAGGAATGATTTGTAGAACTACCCAAATTATCCTTAGAGGCAAGTAGGTGACTCAGCAGACTTAACTAGGACCTGGAGTCAGGTCTGAATTCAAAGCTGGTCTCAGACATTTCTTAGCTATGTGACCCCAGAGAAGACATTTAATATTTGTCTGCCTCAGTTTCCTCATCTGTAAAATGGAGATAGTAAAACTTGCCTCCCAGGGTTGTTGTGA
Organism: Phalanger gymnotis; assembly: GCA_028646595.1. Classification (NCBI taxonomy): domain Eukaryota; kingdom Metazoa; phylum Chordata; class Mammalia; order Diprotodontia; family Phalangeridae; genus Phalanger; species Phalanger gymnotis. The sequence goes on from CM053625.1 coordinate 238,512,831, forward strand.
AGATAAAAATGAGCTAATATTTATAAAGCACTACATAACTTGTCTATATGCTAGCTCTCAGGTGGTAAGTCATTTACCAAAGTATAAAGGAAGAAGGAAGAGTAGATTTGTAACAGTTGGCAAGGGCTACTCAGGGCTACTGAGGTAGCTATTTGTTGACCTGGAGCAACAGTAGAGATGTCTGTTGTCTTTCTGGGCTGTGTATCCAAGCCATAACAGGGAATTTCTGAAGCTTATCAAAACAGATGATGCTGATATGCTTTTGATGATTCATGTGGGTACAAATGGAACCGAAAACAGATACCCATTAAAGGCAAGAACTGCAGAAGAGAAAAATTAATTTGAGAAGGGAATAGCTAATATAATGAGATGATATCTGAGAGTGAGACTACTCGAATCTCTGGATCATGGCCTACAATATAGGAATGACAAACTCCTGGGGACTGATGGAGAATGCCTAACAAAGGCCAGTAAGGATATATTTGCCAAGGTCTGAACTAAAAAGTTCAGAGAAGTGAAATGACTGCCTGTATATATCCTCAAGGTTAGTTACTATATAGAGAATAACAAAAAAAAATGGCATCCGAGATATCCAGAAAGACCTAGGAAACAAAATCCAAGGAAAGGACTAGAAGGAAAACCCATAGCTGCAAGGGTCTCCATGTTAATGTTTGAAGTGTAGGCAGCATCAGATGGGAAGAACTAAAGGTCCTAAAGCAGGGGGGCAAATTTGACCTCATAGATATCATTGAGATAACAAGTTGGGAAGAAACTCATGACTGGACCCTGCCTCTGGATAAGTATACCCTATTCGAAAGGAATAGTATAGGTAAAAGGTGGTGGTGGTGGTGGGGAATAAAGTAACATTGTTTATTAAGAGGATACACTTATGTGAGGAAGCCCAGGAACAAGAAGAGGGAAGCATGTTAGAGAATATTTGTTCAAGGAGGGAGAGATAAGTTATTTTGTCAAGGTTACAGGTTAACAAGCATTTTTAAGCACTTACTATGTGCCAGGCATATGCCACCTGGACAGAAAGAGGAAATAGATGAGGAGTTTGGGAAACAGATCATCAGCCTAGCACAAAGACGTAATACAGGTTTACCTAAAAGCTATGGAAGCTTTTAAAACTTAAAACTGCACTAAGACTTTTGGGACATTCTGTATAATGGTTAGGTGGTGGCTACATCTGCTGGCTCTCTCTCTCTCTCTCTCTCTCTCTTTCTCTCTCTCTCTCTCTCTCTCTCTCTCTCTCTCTGTCTTTCTCTCTCTCTCTCAGAGCCAGGGTGGCATCGAGAATAGGTTATTCCAGATTAACTTAATTTCTTTTTTCATAGGATTATGAAACTAACAGATGAGGGCAACTGTAGCCATAGTTTACCTAGATTTTAGCAAAGCTTTATGATTCTTATGGAAAAGATAAAGAGATAATACAATGAGATAAAATTCAGACTAGTTTGTATGGCCAGACTCAAAGAGCAGTGGTTCAGTGTCAATATGGCAGGACATCTCTAGTGGAGTACGTCAGGGACCTGTGCTGTTTGACACTTTTATTAATGAGTTAAAGGCCTACATGGCATGTTCATCAAATTTGCAGATGACATAAAACTGAGGTCAGGATGGAGAGGGGTGGGGGGAAGAGGGAAGGCTAGCTAGTATACAGAGTGACAAGATCCAGAAGGAGCTTGATAGCCCGTAATAAGATGAAACTCATAGGGATCTATATAAAGTCTTGCCCTTAGGTGCAAAAAACCATCTTCTCAATTATAAGCTGGAAGAGGCATGGATAGAGAGCAGTTGTTCTGAAAAGAATCTGGAGGTACTAGTGGACTGTAGGCACACTATGTTAGTAGGGTGATATGGCACCAAGAAAGCTAATTTGATGTTGAGCTGCATTGAGGGGAGTGTAGCTTCCAGGAGTTGGAAGGTGATCATATCATTGTATTCTACCCTCATCATACCTCATCTGGAGTATTGGATTCAGTTCTGTACACCGCTGTTTAAGAAATTAATTAACAAGCTGGAGAGTGTCTGGAGGATGGCAGCTGAGACGTTGAAGGGCTTGAAATTCATGACTTAGGAGTGTTAGTTGGAGGAATTGGGAATGTTTAGCCAAGAGAAAAGAAGCCTGGGGATACGATACCCATTTTCGATAATTTAGAGGGTTGTCATATAGGGACAAGCACTTACTAAATGCCTACTATGTGCCAGGCCCTGTGCTAAGCACTTTATAAACATTATCTCACTCGATCATCACAACGACCCTGGCAGGCAGGTGTTATTATCTTCATTTAATAGTTGAGATAATTGAAGCAGGCAGTGGTTAGGTGATTTTCCCAAGGTCATCCAATGTTTGAGGCTGGTTTTGCACCCAAGTCTTCCTGTTAATAGGCCCAGTGCTTTATCTACTGCACCACAGAACCAAGAACAGTAGGTGGAACTTTCAAGGATGCAAATTTAGGCTCAAAGTCAGGAGAAACAACCCATTGATTTGTGCTGGCTCAATGGGCTGGCTCAAGAGGTGGTAGTTTCCCTGTCCTTAGAGGTCTTCAAGCAGAGTGTAGATTCCTTTCATATATGCGTTAAACTAGGTGGCTGCTGAGGTCTCTTCCAATTTTCCAATTCTGTGATTCCACAATTCTGTGGCTATTGATCACAGCAAATGACCCTGGCCCAGTAAGCCCCATGCTTGAACCATTGGAATGGCACAGCCTGAATAGACTCCTTGAATAGAGAAAGAAGCATTGACTCCAAATCTGCTCAAGGGACTGAAGGGCCATGAGGACAAGCAAAGGTGTCATCGTGGCCAGAAAAGGAGGCAAAAAGCAAGGAGAGATTCTGATGTCTGGACGGGTTTCAACTTCAATCTGAGCTTTTCTCAGAGACATCCCCCTGAGACCACGAGAACATTGAGTGCTGAAAGACCAGATAGGTTTTTCCCTGTGAATTTTTTACACTCTGAAGCCTGAGATTTTTCACACAGTTTTTAGACTGACTAGTGCATGAGCTAGGTGGTGGTGAGGGTGGGAAGTGAGGAGGCTGGGTGATTAGGTCGGGTGAAATTCCTAAAGCCTCCTTTCCAGCCAGCCCGAAAGGCACTTCCTTCATTATGTAAAAGGAGAAAGGAAGCCACTACTTCCAACCAAAGTCACAAGTCTTGCCTCTTCTTCTCACTTGGAGCTCCACTGGCATTTCCACAGAGAAATCCATTTGTGTTTGGATTCTCTCCCTCACCCCTTCCCCAGATTTTCAATGATAAATTATGAGAAGCTGAAATTTTTTTCTAGAGTCATAGAGCTGGAAGAGACCTTAGGCATCATCTTGTCCAACCCCCTCATTTTAGAAGTGAGAAAATTGAGGTTGAGAGAGTGGGGGTGACTGACCCCAGGTCACAGAGATAATAAGTGTTGCTGTCAGAATTTGTACCCAGTTCTCTCACAAGTCTAGTGTTTTTTCAACTATACTATGTGGCCCCCTGTTCAGAACCGACTGTATAGCTTTGGAAGGGGTGGGAAACTAGGACAGGAGAAGAAATTTCTACATAGGTTACATTCTGTTGTTCAGATTTGAAGCAGAGAGAGACCAATAAATAATATGAATGATTGATATTTATTTCTCTCTAAAGGATGATCTCATTTAATACTCACACAACTCTGTAAGGTAGATGGGGTTGGCAGTATTATCCTCATTTTATAAAGAGGGAAACTGATGTTCAAAGTGGTCTGCTCAAGCTCATTCAGTTGAATAGAGGAGAGGCCAGAACCTGGGTCTCCTGTCTTAGGCTCAAGTCACTTTTCCTAGCCCTTTCTGAAGCTAGGTGGTGCAGTAGAGCCCTGGGCCCAGAGTCAGGAAGATCTGAATTCTAATCCATTTTTAGGCACTTACTAGCTGTGTGACCTTGGACAAGTCACTTAACCTGTCTGCCTCAGTTTCCTCAACTGTAAAGCGTGGATAATAATAACGCTTACCTCCTGGGGTTGTAAGAAAATATTTGTAAAGCTAGCACAGTGTTGGCACATAGTAGGTGCTTAATAAGTGTCTGTTTCCTCCCTCCTTCCCTCCCTCCCTTCCTTCCTTCCTTCCTTCCTTCCTTCCTTCCTTCCTTCCTTCCTTCCTTCCTTCCTTCCTTCCTTCCTTCCTTCCTTCTTCCCTTCCTTCCTTCCTTCCTTCCTTCCTTCCTTCCTTCCTTCCTTCCTCATTCCTTTCCTCCCTCCCTCCTTCTCTCCCTCCCTCCCTCCGTCCCTCCCTCCCTTCCTTCCTTCCCATCTCCCTTCCTCCTTCCATTTCCCAATGGCTCTTTCTCCTGTCCCATTCCCTTTCCCTTTCCCCTTCCCCTTCTTCTTTTCTATTTCCTTCCCTTCTCTATTTGTGTTTCCCATTCCTCTCCCTTCCAGCAGTATGCTACTATAGCAAGAGCCCTGGATTTGGAGTTGGAGGACCTGGGCTTGAATCCGGATTCTGCTCCTTAGTACCTGTGTACTCTTGAACAAGTAATTTCATCTCACCAGAACTGTTTCCATATTAGTAATAGGAAGAAATCAGATTAGAAGACAACCAAAGTCCATCTCAGCTCTACCCCTACAATTCATAATGTAATGAATGCTATATATAAAATTACATATGTGATACTTTATTACATGCATTAGTTTTGCCCTGCACTGTGCTGGGGTGGAGGTCGGCAGGATATAATGATAAATGTTCTTACTACTTCAAGTTCGTATGCTACAGTACTTTCGGTCTTCCTTCACAATTCCATGAGATTATAAGATCCTTAAGGTCAGGTACTGTGTTCTGCCTCTTCTTGTGTCCTCATGGCTGAGCATGGTGCCTGGCACATAGTAGGGACTTAATTAATGTTCATTGACTGACTGACTGAGATAGGTAGGCAAACACGAATGCAGGATTCCTGCTTTCAAGGAACTTACAATCTAGCAGGGACGCAAGACTTACAGCCCCACACGAAGCAGCACTGAACAATATAAGAGCATAAAATTATTCCCTCTTATTTCTCTCTCTCACTTCCTTATTTTCTTTTCTCCCTTTCTAACCCTGCACTCCTTGGAAGGCGTGGAAAAGAGAACTTTCTGCTCTGGACCAGGTGAAGAAAAAAGGAGGAGAAAAAAATCAGCCAGATCACAATTATGTTTTTTCCTGTTTTTCGTCTCATCAGGTCCCGGCTGGCAGACTTCCATGCCAATTGTCGTGTCTCTTACCAGACAGCGACCAGCTGCCCTTCAGACAACTACCAGGCGTGTCTGGGCTCCTATGCGGGCATGATTGGTAAGCCTCTACGCTGCTGATCTTCCCTGGAGTAAAGGTGACCTTTTGGCCTTTCCTAGTCTCTGCAGGGTTTAGAATGTAGAATGTAGGTTAAGTCAGTTATTCGATGGGTGTGTGTTGACTTTGCTGAGGTCTCGGGCAGTGGCGGCTAATAGTGGGAATCAGAGGACATTCAGTCCTTACTAGGGAGCCACTTAGAGATATGACGGCTCCAGCTTTGCTTTGTGGTAGAGTAGGCTGGTTGCCCTTGGGATATCTAGAAGTTTTGAAGGGATACTGAAGTTGGGGGTCAACAGGTAGGACTTGAAATGTGGAAAGGAAGGATGGTTAATAAAGGGGAGGGAAAGGAGACAAGGATTTATTAAGTTATCTATTATGTGCTAGGAAATGTGCTAAACATTTTTTACAGATGTCTCATTTTATGCTCACAATGGGTAGGTGCTATTGTTACTTTACAGTTGAGGAAACCGAGACCAACAGAGTTGAAGTGAGTTGCTCAGGATTATATGGCCAGTAGGTGCCTGAGATCAGATTTGAACTCAGATCTTCTTGATTCTAGGCCCAGCTCTCTATCACTCGTGTCATCTAATTGCCCTGATGAAGGCAAAAGCAAGCTTGCTTTCAGGAAGCAGGACTCTTGGGTTTTCTTTTCAGCCTTAGTGAGTGAGGAGGCAGATGACTCTATGCCTCAATTTCCACCCAGTGGCAATGGAAACAGTGACATCTGAATTAATATTGTGATGCTGATAGAAAGCATGTGTCTACCTTAGGGTGTATGATGTGCCTGGATGCCAGGAAGAGAGGAAGAAAGGGAAAAATCTGTTGCTATCTTCACCTTCTTCTTCCCTTCTTCCCCCTTTCCATGTTTCCTCAGGGTTTGATATGACGCCGAACTATGTGGACTCCAACCCCACCAGCATTGTGGTGTCCCCTTGGTGCAGTTGCCGAGGGAGTGGAAACATGGAGGAAGAGTGTGAAAAGTTCCTGAAAGACTTCACAGAGAACCCATGTCTCCGTAAGTTCTTGTGGCCCTAGGAAGACCCTGGCCATCCCTTGGCTGCTTTTGCTCCACCTCTTGGTAGCTTGGCATAGATCATTTCTACAGGGGTGTCTGTCATATATAATAGACTGGGTCTTTGCAGATTCTCCAGCTCTCAGCTTTGGTGTTTGGTCATTTGGGGCTTATGTTCTGGGAGCTTGAACCTGTGTTGTCTTTTAATGCAGCTGCCCTGATGGCTCCAATCATGTATTCCCTATTAACTCTTTCTACCAAGCCACTGTCCATGGTGGCTTTTCCCATTTAGTGAATCCATTATGTCATGGAATCAGATCCATGTCCTTTGAAAGTCATCCAACACCCCATGTGAGACAGCTACAGAAGTGGCACCTCCTGTCTGGTGATGTCACAGCTGGGGAGGTGGCTCAACTCCAATGTCAGAGGATATTAAATTCCTCTTGGTTTTTATCATGTCTCTCCAGTTCTCTCTAGCAGCTTGCCAGTCACATTTCCCTCTATTCTCCTTATAGATCTTTCTTTCTGCCCTCCATCATCTTTATTGCTTCAGTTTTCTTCCCTTTCTCCTATCTTTCGATCTTTCCTTTTGTCCACCATGCATTTTTCTTTCTTTCCTTATCCTTCCCTGTTTTTTCTTTCCTCTCACCGCCTCTCCAGAGAGCAAAATGCCAGTAATAACAGTAATACTTTTGCGCATAGGTCTTTGGATGTTGACATTAGAGGAAATCTCCACCCCACCCCTAGTTTTGGTGCAGTCACAGGAGGTTTGAGGGTAGAAGAGGTAGGAGGGAAAGGTGGTATGAGGTGGCCACTGCGATTTTGGAATCTTTCTGTCTCCCTTCTTCCATATCCCTTCTAGGAAATGCTATCCAGGCCTTTGGCAATGGCACGGATGTGAATATGTCCCCCAAGAATCCCCTATTCCATGCCACTCAGTCTCCTAGGATGGAGAAGACCCCATCCTTGCCAGATGATCTCAATGACAGCACCAGCCTGGGGACTAGTGTCATCACTACCTGTACATCTATCCAGGTGAGGAGATGTGACCCAATTCATGTGAAATCATTCCAAGATATGGAGGTGTGACCTGGGAAATCAAGAGAAACATCTTAGGGCCAAGGGATTAGAATGGAAGTGGAAGACTAGGTGGAAATTTAGGGAAAAAGGTGTTACCTCTCATTCAGTCACCCCTGGAGACACTGCATCCATCCATCCATTCATTCACTCATTCAGTATATTAAAGAAGTATTCATTAAGTATCCACTCTGTACCCGGAACTGTGTTAAGCACTAGGGAATATAAAGGATATAAGAGAAATATAAGACCCAGTCCCTTCCTCCCCTTTTCCTCTGGAGGCTAACTTGACCAAAGCAGAGAGTTATATTAGCCTTAGGTAGGAGATAAAGTAGCGCCAATAGGTAGAGTTGGGGTAAATTCTAGAAGACCTTGAATGCCAGAATTTGGCAAGGGAAACAGCATGCTTGATACCTTGCCCTACTAATGCATTTCTTTCTCCTTTATCTGTCCCTTGCCAGCAAAAGTCCCTGCCTACTCTTTTTCTCCTTTCTTCAGTGGGGTTAATTTTGATGATTGGAAGCACCCAGGAAGGACTTCACTTCTTGTTCTGCTGCCTACTGGTGGGAGGGGGAGGGTGTTCCCGTGGAAACCAGAGCTGTTGTTAGCCCTTCTGTTAAGGCTGGGTGAAAGGGACAGCTTCGGATTAGATGAGGCAGGCTTGAGTAAGTCTGGATCTTTGCTCCTGTTCCTTCTTCACCAGACAGTTAGCAGGTCAGTTGACTGCTAGACACTTCTCTTAAGTAACCAAAAGGTGGTATACACAAATTAATGCAATCATTGAAATAACAGCTTTCCATCAAAATGCATTTACATTAGCCTCTCAAATTAAAAAAAATCAGGGCATGATAAACCTTTTTGCTCACCTGGAAATTTTTTTGCAGCTCTATCAGTGTCAAAGCAATGGTGCTTCTGATTATGGTGATCATCGATCACCTGAAGAAGTAGAGTTGGCATGAGGTATTAGCTTTAAATATATAAAATATCAAATTAAAAATGTCTATTTTCCCATAGGTTTCTCATTTTTTTTTCAGAGCTATACTTCAGCCTGGTTTCTTTCTAGACTCTGGGTCTGGTGGTGCTTATTTTTATTTGCATGGCTAATTTAATTCTTGAGATACAGGGAGTAAGTCTGGGAATCATCACTCATAGTCTTCATACAACACAAATTGTTGCCATCTTTGGACCAGCCTTTGAGACCTCTGGTGAGACCTCTGGACAACACCCTCTTGCTATGGGCAATAGAAAGATCAGAGACAATTGTGAACTCCCAGCCACCCTTAGAGGACAGAAGAAAGAAACTTGCAATGGAGGGGCTCAATGCCTTTCAGTTCTGCTCTCTGAGTTCCTTTTCTGAAGGAATAAAAGACTTTGAGGAAGAGAGCTTCTGCTTTCAATGGATTCATTGTCTTCTGAATGTGCCTTGCTCCTGCCACCTGTGCATCTTGGCTTGAACATTTTGGAACTGCAAAAAGCCTATGGTAGTACAAAGAGGTCTTGCAGCTCCTGTCCAGTTTGATAGTAAAATTTCATCAAGCTGCCTACCCTGGGTCCTCATCTCATCCCCTGCATCTCTGCTCCCCCCGATGCCTGGTTCTTCCAGCTCTGAATGTCTCTCTGTCCAGATGCATCTGTCTGGCACCTGGACTGGAGATCAGAGATGAGGCTGGTGGTTGCAGAATCACACCAGAAAACAATTTACTTCTGGAAATGTGGGGAGCAGACTCCCTCTCCCTTTTTCCTATTTAACAGCTGAGTCTTGAAGCCCCACTACTTGCCTGCCAGAAAAGTGATGGTGGGATACTTTCTCTGCTGTGATTTGTGGAGTCCCGTGTAGATACCTGGCATTTCAAGCTTGTGTAAAGAATGAAGACAACATCTCCATGCCCCTGGCTATGACTATCTTACTTGGGTGATGGGATAGCTTCCTCATCTTCCTAGTCCCCGTCCACATAGTCTTTGAATGGCAGGAGCCTTGGGACCTTGGGATGGACTGGAGAGTGGGGTAAACTTGTTTCTATCACATGGACCAAGGAATATAGGGGTGGATGAACAGGGATATGATACTTTGAAACAGGACTGGAGAGATTTCAGATTTACCTTCCTCTGGGCTTCTGGGTGGGCACTGGGGCATTGGGGAACTGTTTAAACCTGGTTGGCTGACTTATTTGGAGGGTTTATTACATTGTCACATTGTCAGTAATCCTTCCCCTCCTCGCCCTTCCAGGTTGAACTCCCTTTAGGGGCTGGGAGTTCTTTGGTTTCTGTAGTTCCTATGCTGAGGGGACAGGGTCTGGGTTGGAATCTCACTTCTTAAACTTCTTAGCTATGTGACCATGGGTAAATTCCTGAGCCTTATTTGGCTCATACATAAAGCAGAAATTCTAATTCTTGAAATGCCTGCCTCATAGGGTTGTTATAAGGTTCAAGAGAGATAATGTACATTTTTTTAATCCCTAAGAACTATATAAATTATTATACATAATATATGTGTGTATATATGTATGCATACATGTGTATGTATGTGTGTCTGTCTGTCTGTATGTGTGTATATATACATACATAGGTATGTATACATATATGTATATATATATATAATATTCCCTGGTTCTTTCTGGATTTTTTGGTCTTATTCATTGATATCCTGGGAGAATCCTCTGGCATCTTACTCTAAAATAATTCAATTCAATAAACATTTATTAAGTACCTACTATGTGCTAAGCACCATGCTAAATGCTAGGGATACAATTAATAAAAAGGCAATCCATGCCCTCAAGGAGCTTACAATCTAAAAAGGGAGACAACACACAAAAGGAGTCAGGAAATCCAGAGGGGCGATGGGATATCAGGGGGTAACTAGTGTGGGTGCATCTTGTTCCATGGAGATGAAGCTAGGCAGAGCAGCAGATGCAAAGTGGAGTGAGTGGAGTCCAATTTCTGCCCTGGAGTTTGGTATTCTGTTCTCCAGACCTTCTAACAAAGGTAGAGAGGAGGCTGACGGGGGTGGTGTCAATCAAGGCTTGAGTTGGCAGCATGGCAGTGATGAGCATATCTTGGGGTGGGCATCTTGTTGCCCAGAGTTGAAACCAGGCAGGGCAGAAAGTACAAAGCAGAGGGAAACAATTAACTATAGACCAGGAACAGGTAGAGGTCAAGTTCATCTTAAATCCTTTTGAAAGAGTGGCTTGTTATAAGCAAATACATAGAAGACATAGCTCTTCAGATTGAAAGATGACAGAGGTTAGCTTGCTCATTTTTACAGATGAGGAAACTAAGGCCTGGAGAGATGTAGCGCTTTGCCCAATGTCATACAGATGATGTTGGAAGAGCTGGGATTTGAACTTCCATAGTCCTCATGACATCATCACACTGACTCCCTTATAAAGTAGTCTCAACCAAGAAAAAAGGTCCCTGATGAGGAGTCAGAGGACAGAGTTAAGAGCACATTTTCTGTGTAGCTTTGTCCAGGGTCAGATTTCTTAATTAGAGGGTAGTCAGCTAGGTGGCAGAAGTGGATAGAGCATTGGGCCTGGAGTCAGGAGGACCAGTGTTCAAATTTGGTCTCAGATACTTCCTAGCTGTGTGACCCTAGGCAAGTCACTTATCCCTGTTTGCCTCAGTTTCCTCATCTGTAAAATGAACTGGAGAAAGAAATGGCAAACCACTCCAGTATCTTTGTCAAGAAAACCCCAAATGGGGTCATGAGGAGTTGGACATGACTGAAACAACAATAGACTTAAGTTCCCAACTGGGTTGTGGTATACACTTACATTTTATCTTCTTGGGAGCTTGTTGGTTTTGCTGTACTAGGACAGGTGAGACTCATGCCACTTCTTCTCACCCTTTCCCACTTCCTGTTTGAGTGGAGCTTTTATAACTTTCCTGGATCAGTCAGGATGCAAACTCCTGGGGGACCCTGGAATTCTGAATCAAGTTAAGCTTTTGCGTTCTTGCTTCCTTTCCCAAAGTTCTCTAAATCCGGGAGAATCCCTGACCAGATGATGCCTTTGTCTTTCTTGGATCCAAACCCCAATCGATTTCTACTCTCACCCTTTGTGTTGCCAAATAAGTCCCTGGCAGAATTATAAATAGGTTTGATTGGGCTGTAGGTCGACAGCCCTCCCCATTGTCAGAGACTGTAGCCAGCTAGCCTCTTCCTGCCCTGCTAATGCTCCCCAGTGCCTGCAGTGAATCTGTTACCAGATACACACTCCTCCAGAAATCTCAACAAGAGGCATTAGCCAGCTTGGCTATGCAAGACGATTTAACTAGAAGATGTTGGACAAGGGAACTAAATAAGCAAGTATAATGAATATCATAAAAATGAATATGGGTAGCCTCCAGCTTTGAATAGGGTGCGTTCCAAAAGTTTGTTAGCCAGTTGTTGGGAAGTTATAATGCATTTTTTCCATAGACTGTTATCTCCAGTGTACATTCATAGGCTGTCCCATAAAAGCCTATTTAACTTGCAGGGTGGTTGAACTTTGTTGCTAATAGTTCTGGGCCTGAGATGTGGCTCCTGGGAGTAGGGGCCCAGGTGGTCTTAGACCACACAATTGTGCGTTCATTACAGCTCCTGGCATATAATAAGTGCTTAATAAATGTTTATTGATTGATTGAGATGTAAGGGACATTAGGGATCATCTTGTTCAACAGATAAGGAAACTGAGTTCCAGAACAAAGAATATTTCTCCTTTCCACCAAGGGAATGGTCTCCATCCCTTGAAGCCATTGCTTACAGAGTACAGAGCCTGAACAATCGCTAGCTGGGGTTATGGTAGAGAGAATTTCTGCTTAGGAAAGGGTTGGATTAGATAGCCTCTGAAATTTCTTCCAGCTCCAAGTCTATGGCTATGATTCAGCCTTTTCCTGAGTTCAGGGCTAGACCCAGTTCCACTTTAAAATTAGGTCAAGTTTGTCTTTGGCTTCTTTCCTTCTCCTACTTTCTGAATCTCTTTGTGGTGCTTCTGTCTCTCTCCAGGGACCCTGATATTTAGAGTCATGCAGCCTTGAGTTTGCCTCAGTTATACCCCACCCAAGCCTGTCCTATTCCCCAAAGTGTTCTGTTTCAAAACAACCTCCTTTCACCTCCCTTCCTATCTCCACCCAAATTCCCATCCCCTAGGATCAATTCCCCTAGGGTCTTATCTAGCAGTTAATGTGAATCCCTTCCAGGTGGTAATGACTGATGCTGGCCTCTGAGCCCTCCCATGGGATATTAATATTTTTAAAAGCAGAGGCTTATTAACCCAAATGCCACTTTAATTTTTGGAATTTCAGGCAGTGTGGAAAAGTGAAGCAAAGAAATTTGAGTTGTATGGAGTGGGGGGTTGGTTTGGAGATAAAAATCACAAAGTAGGCAGACCTACCCACAGGGTCAAATTCTGCTCTTCATTGTTCAGCAGGGATCATGGGAGACCCCTTGTTTGCTGGACCGGGGCCCTTCCCATGGATTTGGACATGTGCTCTGGTTCCTTGCTGAAGGACAAAGGGCTTTGTTAGAACAACATAGTAAACCACTCAGATAGGTCTTTAGTAATAGAGGAAGAGGGTTGTATCAAAGATTGGTTAATGAGAATCAGAGAGGATGGACCGCCTTCTCCTGTAGTCTATAAGGAAAACTATGGAAATGACTCCTTTTACTTTTAAGATTTCTCTCTCTTTGTGCAAGCTTTCTCAACTTTGGATTTTGAAGAGGGTGATTTACTTTCTCTTCTTCCCAATTCCACCTCCTAATCCCAAGCAGCAGTGGCTGCTTGTAAGATAAATACAAAGGACTGAAGAAAGGTGATTTCCTTGGTGGGCCTGAGATCAGACCTGGAATGCCTCCCCTGGGCACAGGTTAGCTCCATGAGAGGTGCCCCATGCAGAAAATCAGGGGGCTCTACTTACCCCTGCTACATTTATTTCTTTCAATTCTGAATATACAGATGTTCTAAACATTTCACTTCCTTACTCCTCACCACTCCCCCACTCCCATTATCTGTTGTGTTGCCATAGTAGCAAGACTGCGGGTGGGGAGGGGAGCAATTTAATGTCTGGTAAGGATGAAGGTTTCTAAGGCCAGGGTTAGGGCTTCCTTGCTGGGATCTCTATAAAAGATTTAATGCCTGATGTGCTGTCTTTTAGAAACGTAGAAAACTCCAGCTGGATGGAAGTTTAGACGGCTGGTCAGCAAATGACTTGTTCAAGGTCACATAGATTAGTAAGCAGCTAAGATGGCATTCAGAGTTGCTGAGTGTTTCCCCCTCAGACTGTCCATCTAGTGAGGTAACCTGCTGCAGCTGGAAGCTTCAAGACAGGGAATTCTCCTCCATTCAGTGAGGTGGTTCACTCAGGGGACTGACTAAGCTTTTGCCCTATTCTTGTTTTGCACTAAATCAAGTTGGGATTTGTATGTGAGAAAGGGAGCAAGTTGGGTGGGATTTGCACCTCTAGCTCCTTGACAACCTGTTTAGAATTTCACTGGTACTTTAAGAGCAACAAGCTCCTCCAGTGTAGAGCTGAAAGCTAGTATTCCACACTACTAAGGCAAGCCATTTTCTTCTTTGTTTCTTTTTCTTCTCTGTTCCCTGAACACATAGACATCTACAAACTACTTCTATTAAAGCCTGAGATACCTAGATCTCATGAATTTGCTTCCCACCCCACCCTGACTCCATCCTACTACTGAGAATAAGTGAGATTGTCAAAGGGGAAAACAAAGGAGGAAAGAGAATCAAGAACAGAGCTTTGGGAAGTATTTCCATTAAGGGACCAAGAGAGGAATGGGAGACTGGGAACTGTGATGATCAAAGGGTTAGGAGGAGAATCCGGGTTGTGGAGTGTCATGGAAATCAAAAGACTAGAGATTTCCAAGGAGAGCGTTGTCAGATCAAATACTGCAGTGTGCTTATGGTATGACATTTTCTCTGTACCCACAGAATTATAGAGTTGGAAAGGACTTCTATGGCCTTCTAGTCCAACCTTTACCTAAAAAGGATTTGGTCAGTGAATAAGCATTTATTAAGTACCTACTATACTAAATGCTGGGAAAAAAGGAAAGGCAAATGACAAACCCTGCCCTCGAGGAGCTCACTGTGTAATGAGGAAGATTACACGTCTATGTACAAAGACTATGTACATAGAAGCTAGATACTTCTTTGTATCTTTGTAGGAAAAACTGGATAATCTCAGAGGGAAGGCACTAGCATTAAGGAGGACTGAGAAAGCCTTCTTTCAGAAGGTAGGATTTTATTTGGGACTTGAAGAAAGCCAGGAAAACCAGGAGGCAGAGAATAGGAGGGAGAGCATTCTAGACATGGGGGACAGCCAGTGAAAATGCCCAGAGTTAGAACCTCAAGGAGGCCCCAGTCACTAAATTGAAGAGGATTCTCTACAACACACTCTACCACCGGTCATCTAGCCTCTGAATGAAGACCTCGGGTGATGGGGAATCCATGGCATTTTAAAGCAGTTCATCCCACTTTCAGATAGCTCTAATTGCTAGCAAGTTTTTCCTTAAATCAAAACTGTTTGCATCTTTGCCCTTTGCCATTGCTCTTGGTTCTTTTGGTACCAAGTCAAACACGTCTAACTCGTCTTCTATATGACAGCCTTCCCAATACTCAAAGGCAGTCCTTACATTCCCCTGAGTTTTCCCTTGTCCACATTAAACCTCCCAGTCCCTTCAACCAATTTCATAAAGTATGAATCAAGCCTCTTCATTGTCCTGGTTACTCCTGGCACTCTCCAAGGTATCAGTGGCTTTCCTAAGAGGAGGCATTCAGATACTCAACACAGTACTTCAAATGGGATCTAGCCAGGGCAGAATTCAGTGGGATTATGGCTAAAGACTATACCACAATATATGATTGCGTTAGAATACTATTGCACTGTAAGAAATGCTGAGCAGGATGGTTTAAAGAAAACCTGAGAAGTCTTACGTGAACTATTTCAAAGTGAAGTGAGCAGAACCAGAAGAACATTGGATATAGTAATAACAATATGTATGATGATTAGCTGTGATAGACTTAGCTATTTGGGTCAATAAAATGATCCAAGATAATTCTGAGGACTTATGATGAGAAATACTATCAACCTCCAGAGGATAAACTTGAAGCATGCTTTTTTTCGCTTTCTTTACTTTTCTTCTCCTCCTTTCCCTTCTCCTTTTTTTCTCTTCTTCTTCTTCTTCTTCTTCTTCTTCTTCTTCTTCTTCTTCTTCTTCTTCTTCTTCTTCTTCTTCTTCTTCTTCTACTACTACCACCACCACTACTACTACTAGTACCACCACGACCACCATTACTACCACTACTACTACTACTGCTGCTGCTGCTACTACTACTACTACTACTACTACTACTACTACTTTTTCTTCTTCATGATTTCACATGTAAAATCATCACATTTGTTGCCTTCATAATGAGTGGGGGAAGGGTAGGAGGGAGAGAGAGAATCTGGAACTCAAAAGTTAAAAAAAATGATTAAATTTTCTTTTTTGTATTCTCAGCATTTAGCACAGTGCTTGGCACATGGCAAGCACTTCATAAATGCCTTTTCCTATATTAATTCATTCCTAGAAATATCAGTGTGTTCAAGTGTGCTTCAGATACATTTTTGAACCTAGCAGGCTAGTAAGGGGAAAGGAGGACATCTTAACCTTTGGAGGTAACATTGTAAAAGATAACTGTCTGGTTACCTGGTCCTACCATACCTACATCCACAACCTGTCCCCTGTTTCTCCTGTCAAGAGGTGGAGTCCCTAGGCTGAATGCACCGGAGCCAGTATGTATTATCAATGTTCTTATGACAGTGTGGGTCAGTTGATTGGAGTTATACTCTGCTCTTCTTTGTCTTCTGTTCTTTCTAGTCTTCTTCCCTCATTCCTCTTTTCTCCTTTTTCTTTTCCTTCCCTCTTCTTTTATAACCTTTTCCCACCCCCCTTTTTCCTATTCATCCTCTTCCTTCTCCAGTATTCCTCTCTCTCCATCTTTTCTCTGTCTTCCTTTTCTCCACCTCCTCTCTTGTGAAGGCTCCTAACAAGTCCTGCCAACATAATTCAATCACATGCTTGGCTCTGGTCAGAGCACATTAGAATTCAAACTTCATTTACATACACTTGGCTCAGCTGCTGGCTGAGAGATGGCAGAGACTTTAGCCTGGATGACTTGGCAATGGCAAAGCTTCTCTTGGTTCTTTTTTCACCTTCAGTTGCAATCCAATATACCTGATATTAGACCTTCCAAAATAAGCTTGGTCTCTGGGTTCTCCTTAAGAGACAGAAGACTCTTGTTGGAACAGACATCAAAGACTGCCTGGAGGTGAAGAGGTCATACAAATGGATGGGTTCTAATCCAGCTGATTCTGCCACTATCTTCTGACTCCTGGTTCACTGCTCTTTCCTATCCTAAATTGCCTCCTCAAACTGTGGGAAATCAGGTTGGGTAGGTAAGCTAGGACCACATTATCAGGCTTGATAATTCTTTGTATTGTCTTGACATCAATACATTTCTGCCTTGGATAGATTTCCCTGTAATGTTCCTATGGTACTAAGAGGAGCCGTCATTACCACCATCGTCACTGATTGCATTATGGGTATGAGTCTCTCAGGGGCAGCTGGAGACCTTATTTAGCTGCCTAGATGCCCTGTGCTGTACCATGCCTGTAATGTCCTAAGACTAGTCTATGCTTCTGGCTAGATTAGTGGTCTGGTTGTGATTTCTCAGTCTTCCCTATGGTTTCTGGTGTTGATAGCAATAGAATAGTTGCTTCCACTCCCCAGCTGTTTCACCTTAATCAGTGTGTCATACTTTGTGAAGAAGCAGTAGGTACGATGAACAAAGAGTTGAACTTGGGCTTGGAAAGATCTGAATTCAAATCTTGCCTCTGACAATTTACTAGTCGCATAATCTAGGAAAATCAGTTAACCTTTCTTGGTTTCTTCATCTATAAGATAGGGTTACCTGTAATACCTTTCTCAAAGGTTTGTGAGATTTAAATGAGATGATATTTGTAAGGTACTTTAAAAATACTACATAAATGCCAGTTCTTCTTCACACAAAAAGAATGCTTTCAATAGGGTGTATGCTTTGATTTATTGTAACCGGTAGTGAGGAAGGGTCGTACAGAGCCATCTGCATTCTCTCAGCTTTTATTCCCCTTTGCTCCCTGCTAGACTTTGTAACTAATAGCATTCACGTTTAAGATATTTGGCTGGGCTAAGGGAGGTGCAGTATAGTCATTCTGTGGACCATAAGAAAGCTTGAAGCTAACTAGCCCATCCAGGGATTAAACCTTTGCACTCTGACCTCAGAACTTTAGTGCTTTGCTATAGAGTGTTAATAAAAGGAGGAAATACCGAGCACCAGGAAAAACATATGGCCTTATCCAAATAGTTGGATGAAAGCAACTCCCTACCCACAGATATGAGGAAGTAAGAAAGCCAGATGGGATGGGAGCAAGGGAGAAAAGAATCAGAGGAATTCGTTAGCTATGGTAGCCATGGAAAGGAGCTGGGTGCTCTGTAAAGGCCTCCTAGAAATGGGGAGCGTAGACAATGGATTTGCTGAAGAAGAAGAAGGCAGCTGTTTGCCGTATGCTGGTGGGGAAAAAATCAAAGCATGTATGGAGAGGGGAGGAAAGAGGATTCTGGGAAGGAGGGCAGGGAAGCGAGTCTCACCTCTAGAGACAGAGGTATTGTTGTATAGGGAAATAAAAGTAATCGTAATCGCTTCCATTTCCATAGTACTCTAAGGTCTGTAACTCTGTGAGGTAGGTCGTAGAGGTATTATTAATCCCATTTCATACATGAAAAAACATAGATCAATTGAATTCAATTTGATAAACGTTTATTAAGTGCTTACTATGTGCCACCTGTGCTTGGATTAGTTTGTCTCAAAAGTGATTAATCCTTGAGAGGTTAAAGGACTTGCTCATAGTGAAGCTGCTAACAAGTGTCTCAGGCCTTCTCACTCAGAATCCAGCACTCTGTTGATTATGTAACTGCCTAAATATGAGACTACCATTAGGAGACCTGGGTTCAAACCCTAGTTGTACCACTTTGCTCATCTCCAGAATGGAGGTGAGATGACTTGGCCTGCTGACATGAGGCTCAAGTGAGAGAATGTTTGTGGAAGTGCTTTGTGAACTGTTAAGGACCATCCAGATGTTAGGAAAAGTGATGATAGCCCTGAGGTCCTAAGGGCAGAAGGTTAGGCCCAGTATTCTTCTTTGCCCAAATCCCAGTGACTCAGTTCTTATAGGGTGTTTTTTCTTCTGCAGGAGCAGGGACTGAAACTCAATAAGTCCAAAGAGCTGAGCATGTGCTTCACAGAGGTAAGGAGGCAGGAGAACTTGGGTGGGGGAGCCAGGGGAAGGGGAATAGCTGGGGAATCCCAAGTACTTGGCAGGAAGTAGACCTAAAGATGGGGTCAGGTTGGTCCAGGGATCCAGGAGCAACCCAACCCAGCCCCTTCGCATCCCATTAGGCCTGTGCTAAGGTTTCAACTCTAAGCTGGACTGGGACTTAGTCTGTCCATCAGTGAAATCATGGTGGGCAGGGCTTGCTCTCAAAGACAGGGAGATGTCTGCCTCTAGAAGTGAGGTAGTAGTGATCATGGCATAATGGAAACGTCATGGGATTTGACATTAGAGAACCTAGGCTCGAATTTTGCCTCCACTGACTCCTGTCTCTTGTCCAGGTCCTCTTTCCATCTGTAAATTGGGGGGGCAGGAGGTTGAAATAGATTATCTCTAAGGTCCTTTCCACCTTCAAATCCTATGAACCTACTGCAGGATAGGGGCCATGAAGGACCTGAAGCCATCCCTGCAGAGGAGAGACCCTTTGGGTTTTAGTCCTTTTCTCTTCTAAGATCAAGGATCACTTTCTACATGAAGCCTTTCCTGATTCCCTAGCTGCTAGTGCCTTTCTCTTCAAAATTATCTTGAATTACTTTTGTATGTACCTGTATATCTACACACAGCCTCTCCTGATAGAATGTAAGCACCCCGTGGGCAGAAACTTTATCACTTTTGTCTGTGTATCCCCAGAGCCAAGCACAGTATCTACCATATATAATAGATATTGAGTGAATGCTTGTTAATTGACTATTAAATTAATGAGTGTCTATTGTAGGCAAAGGCTTTCTGCCTTCAGGGTTTCTCCCCTCAAGAAGCTTACTGTCTAGTAGGGAATGGAAATAAGACATACACACCTAAGGTACTGGGTAGCATAGGCTAATTGTCCAATGAGAGGTACAGGCCAGAGGTGCTAGAAGAATTTGGAGGAGGGAGAGAGTTCACTGAGGGCAAAAAAAGGGTCTATGGAAAATTTGAGCAAATAGAGAAGCTTAAAAAGAGATTCATACAGAACCCAAGGAAATGGGGCTCAAGGAGATAGGGTTATATCTTTCAGTTTCCACTCTCCTTACTCAAATCTAAGACCAGAGAAATGTGTTTTCCTCTGATTTAGCCTGGCCCAAGTGTTGGGGAAAAAAAGCCTCTTTAGTCCTAAGGGACCATCATAGCCCTCCTGTGGTCACTGTGCCAGGAGGCAGTGTTCTTGCTTCCCTGCCCTTAAGAACAGCCCTGAGTAAGATTGGTACCTGGATTCAGAGCCTCAAGGGTGAGGTGGTCTAGTCTAAAGGATAAATCCTGGGCCTGGACTTGGGGGGGTCTGGTCAGGCAGGATTCTTGAGATTTTTTGCCCTTTCTTTCCTGGTCACTATTCCCACCAGCCACATTTCTTTCCAGGGTCTCAATCTTCTCCTGTCTCCAGAAGAAACATTAAAGAGAGCCATGCTGTCTCTGCAGTGATACTAACTTTTGTTTTTCTTGTCTGTATTGGGCTCTTCCTGTCTC
Source organism: Phalanger gymnotis (assembly GCA_028646595.1). Lineage (NCBI taxonomy): Eukaryota > Metazoa > Chordata > Mammalia > Diprotodontia > Phalangeridae > Phalanger > Phalanger gymnotis. Next base: position 238,533,040 of record CM053625.1, read on the forward strand.
ATGCATACAGCTCACCACGAACATCATTCCAGGATCAAATTTTGTGGGATCTCCTGACTCAGTTGATGGCCGGCCCAGACCTGTGATTATCCTGACTGCAGTCACCTTCCTATTGCTGACCCTGGCATTGTAGGTGATGGGGAGGACCATATCTGAAGATTTCCAAAAGCTACAAAACAATACACACACACACACACACACACACACTCACATGAACCTGCCTGACAAAATGGAAACAGATAATATGTACTGACACAAACACACACCAACACACACATTCCTTGCAAAAAAAAAATTCACCTTGTCTCTGAACTCATCTCCTCTCAGCTTTCTGCTCTGGGGAATTTTTTCTAAAGCAAACAGACAAAGCAGGTGATTGGCCTGAGAGCTGGCACTGAGTGCCCCCAGTGCTAGGGGAGGGCAATTGGCTCTCAAAATGCCCTTTGCATTTTCTCAGTGTTTTCTTTCTCCCTCCCTTTATGGAAACAAGAGACAAAGGTGATGCCATGAAGCACTTGACTCTAGAAGGACCCAAAGCTGTGATCAGAAGAGGCTGGAGGGAGATGTGCTCCTGGTACATTTCTATCTTTGGAACTTGTCCATGGGACCAAACTCAGCAGCCTGGCATCAGTGTGTGTGTGGCCACTGAGGCTGGGGGAGGAATTGGCAGTGTGGCCAATCAGCAGCCTTTAGCATTTCCTCATGGCGCCTTCAAGAACTGTCTTTTTTTTCCTCTCTCTTTTTCTCTTCCTCCTTTCCCCCAACTCCCATACCCCTAGAGGGGCTGGGCATTACCTATTCCAATCAATCTGTATGCTGGTATTTTTGCTCCCTAAGGATACCTATGAAGGGTGTGTGTGTGAGGAGGGAGGTGCTGGGGAAAGACCCTCTGAGGCTGAGTCCTTCATTGTGATTCATCACAGAAGAATGTCTCTGCCAAGAATAAGGGGCTCAGCCTTCCTCAGTGCTTATGCGGTGGTCACCAAAACAAGCTTTGGCCTCAAAGAAGGTGGGGGGGGGACCCTTACTTCCACCTTCATGGTGAGAGTTTTAAAAAGCAAAGCAAAGCAAGTACTTATTCTGTTTCTAGTTGGTTCATTTGGTGGGTTTCCCTTTAGGGAGATGAGCGGGGAGAGCAGCAGGAGAGGCCACAGTTAGAAGTCTATACGTGTTTAACTCTCTCTCCCTCTCTCTTTTTTCTCCTTTCCTAGCCCCTCCTGAGAAATACATAGACTGTATGTATATAGTGAACTCTCCTTTATTGACATATATGTATATATACATCCCATATACATATACTGTGTGGTTTCCCCCTTCTTTCCTTTTTTTAAGAAACAAAACAACAAAAAAAATTCCCAAAAGATGAACGAAATGTATTATTGTAAAGTTTATTTTTTTTAATAATGTTGTCTATAATGGAAAAAAATGGAAATTTAACCCCTTTGTATTCCTGGTCCAGACTCACCAGTAGGGCTGGAAAAGGGTGGGGGCAGTGACCAATATTCACGCTTAACCAATGGTTCCAATAAATGTACTTGGAAGCAATTTGCTTTCAACTTCACTCTAGGCGTCTGTCCCCTGCCTGCCTTTGCTTTCTCTTCTGGACTCAACACCTCTGGGTTTTCTGCCTTCCATCCTTTGAAGGCCTGGGCAAACCTGAGTTGGCTATATGTGTCTACTGTAGGTGGATGGATGGGTTGAGTTCCATCTTGAAGTTTACAGTGAAGAGAGAATATCCATCCTAGCCTATATGCCCTGGGCTATATCTGATACCACATTCTGAACAGTCCATTTTAGAAAAGAAGAGCTGAACAACTGAAATTAGCTACTTTTTAATTCCTTTTAAAAAATTTATTACCCAGTGGCCAATTCCCTTTGGGATGGGATACTTTTCATTGAGTTGAGTGACTCCCACTGTCTATGACTCAGTCACATATTTCTAGGAGGTAGGGATCTTTATCTATGACTCATTTCTTCTTCTTGGGTCCCAAGGGGAGAAGGAAATATAGCTATTAAAGATGATGTGACCAAGGAGAAAAAAAAACAGAAAACACTTGCTCTTTCTTCCCTCCCCTTCCCCTAGTTGTCATCACCATAGCACTAGGACCATCAGGTCTGATCATATCTTCCCTAAAGAGGGCTAAGGAGGCTGTTGTTGGAAATGTGAAGGGCACCGTGCGGTGAATCCATATTCCAACTGAGGAGGATCCAGACCATATCGTTTCAAATTGACCACGAGTGATTCCTGGGGACTTCAACAGCTGCACTTTCTCTCCTATCCAAATGAATCACCATGAAGTTCCTTTATAACCGTCACCTGAAAGGGGTTTGGTCTGGGTCTCAGCGTCCTGAAACCGCTGCTACTGTTAAATATAAGTCAAGAATGAAAAGACGCAATTACTATCCTCACCTTTCCTGTGCTGAGAGCATAGGTGAATGCAGCAAGTTTACTGAACTACCAGAAATGTTTGTCAGCCCACTCTTGGCCTACCCTGGGCTAGTCTGCCATGTGGGGAGACTGGGCAGCTGTCTACATTGTGTGATTTGCATGCTGCTGCCTGGAAATCTTTTACCATCTGCCTCCCTAGGTATGGTGATGATTGTATTTTAAAAGAGGACACAGGTCCTTAGCCAGGGGTAGGCCAGGGCCAACTTGGTCAGGGGTCATGTGTTAGTTTTCCACTGTGAGCATTCACACTTTGGAAATGGGCAAAAGCTACAAATCAGAGCTTGGTTGTTTTCTTGATTGTCCAGACTTAAGAAAATGTTAGCAATTCAGATTAAACTTGAAAGTGTGTTGCGAGCACACTTCTCTCTCTTTCCGTGGGTCCTCCTCCCCCCAAGCTGGTGGTTAAACAAATACTAGCCTATCCCGTCCTTAGCCCAAATGAATGAATCTCTAAACAGCTGAATTTCAGTTAGTCTTGCAGGAAGAACACAAACACTCCTGTTATGAATTAGTGTATCAGTTTGGATTATACAAGAACTCAGTAGCAGGGTGGGGGTATTCAGGGCCTGGAACAAGCAATGATTTGCTGAAAAGGAGGAATATGACATAGACAGGGTAGATGGAGAGTATAGAATCCTAATAACCTCATCTTTATGTAATAGAAGAGTGTTCTTTACAACATCATGGGATGGAATAGTGCAGCTAGGATGACTAACAGCTATATAGCTAATAAGTAGCAAAGACTTTTACCTATATCATCTAAGGCTAGCCTTTGTATTTGTCCTACTCAAACTGACTTTGCTTGCTTCATAATTCTGCTTAGGGTAAGATCTATCCCAGCATTCTGTGCCTGTACTCCATAGGCAGTAAAGTGCATATAATAAGTGTTTTTTTTGTGCTACCTGTACACTAGGAATTGTTACTGGCCCAGGGCATGAGGCTATCTGCAAGGATGTTTCAGCTCTCATTTTCAATGTTGTAATACCTTGTTGAATCCAAAACTTAACTGGGAAATTGCACTCTCATTTGACTCTCTGTGCCTGGAAAGAAAGGATCACTATGGAGAAGCTAGGAACCAGCCTTCTCGTGGCCAAGGATAAAACACAGGCTAGCCTCCTGCCAGAGAGAATCTCCTGCTGCCTCATTTCCCTATTCATAACATTGATTTAATAATGCCCACCCTCTCTGGACCTCAGGGATGCCAGGGAGAATAAGACAAACTCCTTACTATATTAAGCCAAGTTAATATATCCAGTCTTCAACACCTTCCTATGTCTATATTGACAATTTTTTGTTTGTTTGATTTGGGTCTGGATTTGTGAGTTTCAACAGAGCAGGAAACCCTTGGGTATAAAGACTCCTTCTCCAACTCTCTGTAATCTCTTTAACTTAATAGAGTTGCCTTGGATACTGAGAGTGAGGACCGGTGACTTTGCCCACGGTCCTAATAATCACTATGTATCATCAGCAAGACTTGAACCCCTATCTTCCTTCCTGAGACTGGACCTCTATCCACAGTGCCATACTACTTCTCAAGTTCATGTATAAATAATACAAATTGTGTTTCTAGAAAAAAATACATATTTGCAAAATTCAAGCTATTTTAGGACCTTAGTCAAGCACAACATTATTTGGGAGAAGGCAAATAACAAAGGAGTGAATGCACACTGAGGGATGGCACACTGGAAAGAATGTTGGATTTGGAATGAATGAACATGACCTTCACTCTCATAGTCTCCATGTGACCTTGGGCAAGCCACTTAACCTTTGTGGGCCTCAGTTTCCTTGCCAGTGAAATGAAGGAGCTGGACTAAGCTCCCTTCCAGCTCTACTCCATGATCCTATCAGTAAGTAACCTCCCTAGCCAATTCTAAAGTATGTCCTGGGCTTAGTGGGCAGACAGCCTTCTCTTTCATGTCTTTGGTGTTTCCATTTGCAGTCCCAGGTAATAATGATGAGCAATGTACATTGTTATAGGACTTCACAGTTTTCAAAACACTTACCAACAATCCTTTAAGCCAGGTAGTGAAGTCTCACAATCCTATTTTAGAGATGAGGACATAGGCTGAGAATGACATAGCTGAGAGTTGCCCAAAGCAAGGCAGAAGTTGACCCTTGAACTCCTTATTCCCAGTCCTATGCTCTCCCTACTGCATCACACCATGATGATGATGGCTGCTTGGGATCCTACAAGACCTTACATCATGAAAGTGATTCAATTGCAAATGAAAGGATGGACCAGTGAATGAATGAAAAATCATTTATTAAATACTTCCTGTATGTGACAGGCACTGTGCTAAGTGCTTAGGACAGAACTACAAGAAATTCTAAGAGATTCCCTGTCCTTGAGGATCTTACATTCTAATGAAGACAGCACAGGAAGGGCTACTACCAAAGGGATGGGGAATTGTAAATGGTGGCTTGCAAAATGGCATGAAGCACACTATTAGTTCAAAAGAGGGTTAGGACTATTGGACAGGGAGAGGGAGACCCTGTGTTATTATTCTAGACCTGCTGTGGGGAAGGCTAGTATGAAAGACAGGTTGGGGAGGTGCTCACCCTTGTCAATATCCGGTAGGTTCCCATCTTCACTAATCATTGATTTTTTTTCACAAGTTAAGTGGGAACAGGCATGCTTGCAAGTTTATTGGATGGGTATTTTAGTGAGCTCCAAGCTCAGTGCAAGAATTAGGTGACAAAAGAAAATAAAGGGAACCCCTGGGACCTTGGGTGTGCCAAAAGGATGAGCCTGGGCCTCACCTGGTTCACTAATTGTCCTTGCTAACTAGGTGCTAAATTCTACTGATGCTAACTGCTAAAGAAATGCAAGAGTTGTCAGTGTCTTCTAAAACCCTGATCACCTCTTCCTATTTATAGCTCTAGTGGGCTTTGAATGGCCTGGTCCCCAAGTGTGGGTGGGAAATCTGGCAACATCTGGCTAGGGTGAAGTGCACCCTATATATATATATGTGGAATGGTACAGGAGCTGTAATTGCAGTGGGCTCTGAGAAGTGTGGTTGGGGTAAGGGAGTTTTTAGATCTAGGCAGTGACTGACAGGTATAATGGACCTGACATGACTTCACAAGAGGACTGGTGGGAGAGAAGGGAAATGTACATTGTATTTGAGAGTTGTTTGTTTGTTGGGGTAGGGATAGGAAAGAGATGTCATCCCTGATCGACCAACAGTCATTGGTGGGGAAGAAAGGTCATGCATCAACCACAAAAGCTGGGGGCATGGGGTGGATCACAGTGCAATGGAGAGAGAACGGAACTGGGAATTAAGAGATTGGGTTCTAGTCCTCTCTCTCACAAACACATTTTATGTCCTCGGGCAAGTCATTTCCCATGTCTTGAATATAATTTCCTCTTCTGTAAAATAAGGGGTGAGACTAGAAGATCTCTAAGGCACCTTCCAGCAATAACATTTATGAGCTTCTGACTATCAGCTATTTCTACACCCGTTCTGCCTGCCCAGCCTGAAACACCCGGAATGAGACAAAATCAATCTCCCTCTCAGCAAACATAGCTACTCCGCTTGGCTTGGTCCAATTTCTCACCCTGTCTTGTGAAAAGAAGCATGGGCTACCACAACAGTGCTCACTCGGGGTAAGGCAGGGAGGGGCAGTACATAGCCTTGGTGCATAGCCTCATTCCTTCCTCTTAAAAGATACTATAATGTTGAAAAAGAAATCAGTTTCCCTGGATGCCAACATTCACAGCCCAGTATGAGCATCAGCCTGGCCTCCCTTTGAGTACTCTGAGAACATTGCTTTGGACTCCTTGCCCAGGGTAGATTACTCTGAAGCCATGGATTGGTAGAGATGTAGTCAGTCAATAATACTTACTTTGTGCCGAGCCCTGAGAATGCAAAGAAAGCCAAAAAACACAGTCTCTGTCCTCAAGTAATTATTTTTATGGGGGAGACAACACGTAAACAATTATGTACAAACAAGATAAATGCAGTGTAGATAGAATATAATGTCAGAAGAAAGGCACTAGCAATGGGGAATAATGGGGAGGGGAGATCAGGAAAGACTGAATTCAGAAAGTGGGATTTGAGATAAGTTTTGAAGGAAGCCAGGGAGGCCAGCAAGCAGTGGTGACAAGGGAGAACACTTCAAGCTTGAGGGACAGCCAGTGAAAAGACACAAATTGCAGAGAAGGAGGATTCAGGTGGAAAGAATAGCAAGAAGGCAGGTGGCCCTGGATCCAAGCACACATGGAGAGAAGTATGGTATAAGAAGATTGGAAGGGTAGGAAGATTGGAAGAAAGGAGCCAGGTTATGAAGGGATTTAAAAAGTCAGACAGAGGATTTTATTTTTGATCCTAGAAGTGATAAGGAACTACTGCAGTTTATTGAATGGGGATGGGGGAGTGACATGGACAGACCAGCATTTTAGCAACGTCATTTTAGCATCTGAGTGTAGGATGGACCAGTGATGGGGAAGACTTGAGGTAGGAAGGCCAATCAGCAGGTTATTGAAATAATCCAAGATTGAGATGGTGAGGGCCTGCGCCAGAGTGGTGGAAGTATCGGAGGAGAGAAGGGGGCATATAGGAGAGATGTTATGAAGATAGAAATGGTAAGACTTGACAATGAGATTGAATATGAGGAGTGAAAGAGGGTGAGGATTTGAGGATGACATCTAAGTTTGGGGACTGGGTGCCTAGGGGGCTGGTGGCTCCCTGGACAGTAGTAAGATAGTTAGGAAGAAGTGGGGGCTTGGAGGAAAAGATAATGAATTCGGCTTTGGACATGATTATTCTTCAACCTTGGGTTTTTCTTAGCATCACTGGAAAAGTAGAGCTATCTTCTCTGAGAACTGCCTCCTTGAGAAACTGCCCGGAAACAAGGGCCCTTCCTCCCCAAAATCCTGGCCCATAAGCAGTTTGCCTTAACTTGCCAGACACCAAGGACAGCTCTGACTGACCAGGACCAAAGTCTAGGTCCCTTTTTCTGACTCCACCAGGCTTTCTAGGATTTTAGAATTGTAGAGAAGATATTGTGGATTCCATTTCCCATGATACTTGGGAGTGAGAAATCCTCCTTCATGGGAGAAATTCCTTGTTATCATATTTCCTAGATTATATGTGAGCCTGTAGCATAATGATGCCCCTCAGTACAAACCCTGGGTGAGGAGGCATTGTAGTGTGGGAGGTTTAAAAAAAAGTATTTCCTAAGTATTACTTGACAGTCTGGCAAGTGTGAAAGTGGAGGCAGGATCAGAAGAAAGGGCAACTAAGTGGAGACAGAGCAATGGGCTTGAACTTGGCTATAGAGTGCCAATTCCTGTCTGGACCTTGAGGATGTCTGAGAGGGCTGGGACAAGGGACTTCAGTGTTTATCTGGCCTTGAAGTCAGCCACTCATTCAATCAACAACTATTCTTTAAATGCCTACTATGTGCCAGGTGCTCTGCTAGGTGCTAGGGATCCAATTCAAAGAACGAAACAATCCTTTCTCTCGAGGGGCTTGCAATCTGAGGGGGGGACAGGGACATCTACAAATATATGCCTAGTAAATATGAAGAGGAGAAATTCAGATACATACAAAGTAGTTTGGATGAGAGGGCACAGGTAGTTGAGCAGAATCAGGAAAGGCTTCATGAAGAAGGTGGGTCTTGAGCTGAATGTTGAAGAGAGAGATTCCATAGAGAAGGGAGTACATTCCAGACATTGGGCACAGCCGGTGCAAAAGCATGGAGAGAGTAGATTATTTTTCTCCTGTAGCCAGAGTCAAGATGGTACGTCAATCTATCAATAAACATTTATTAAGCACCTACTGTGTGCCAGGCACTGTGCTAAGCATTGTAGATAGAGTAGATGGGGATATAGTATCAGATGTGAAAGACAGAGAGAGAAGGACAATTTGGCTGGATTTCAGAGTGCAGGACCAGGAGTAATAACCAATAAAATTGGAAAGATTAGATTTGGGACTGGGTAGAGAAAGGCTCTAAAAGCTGAACAGAGGAGTTTGTCTTTTATCCTATTGGTAATAGAAAGCCACTGGAGTTAGTGAGTAGCAGTGGGGGAAATAAAGGGAAGAGAATAAGCATTTATATAGTACCTACTGTGTGCCAGCCACAGTACTAAGTACTTATTATGGATGTTATCTCATTTGATCTTCACAGAAACCCTATGAGGTAGGTGCTATTATAACCCCCCAGAGGAAACTGAGGTTAAGTGACTTGCTCAGGGGCACAAAGTGAGTAAGGGTCTGAAGCTAGATTTGAACTCAGCTCTTCCTGACATTAGGCCTTAGAGCTCTATTTGTTGCACTACTAGCTGTCTCAGAAGGGTTGGGGTGTGGTCAGAGCTCAAGGAAAATCACTTTGGCGGGCAGGCGTGTGGAGGGTAAATTGGAGAGGAGACACCTAAGGCGAGGAAACCATTGATCCATGCACGGATAAGTAAAAATTTAGTCTTGAAAATTTCCTCCACTAAATGAGGCTGTTTTATTATCAAATGTTATAAGAAACAGAATTCGGCGTGTCTTCTACAGAATGAAAAAGGCTGGGAGGATAGTAGGGGAATCAAAGCTGTTTGGTTGATTCATGACTGATAGAGTTTGTGCAACAAAATGGGGATCCCCACCCTCTAATAAGAGGCTTCCCCGGCTCCTGGATAAGTTTCCACTGCCTGGGGACCACCCCATCAATCTTATACGATTTAGGAGTAGATTATTTTTCTCCCATAGCCAGAGGCAGGAAGGCACGTCAACGTATCGATAAACATTTACTGAGTACCTACTATGTGCCAGGCGCTGTGCTATGCATTGTAGATAGAGTAGATTGAGAGCCAGCCAGTCTTGGGTTCAAGTCCTCCCTTTCATATACACTGACTCTGTGACCTTAGACAAATCACTCAATCTCTAAGTGACCCAGGCAACTCTCTAAGATGCCAATCTGAGTTGGTAGAGGAAACACTTTATTTATTTGGACTAATTGCCTTAGGGGATGAGAGACGGGGCAAGGAGGAAAACTAGGAAAAGTCTAAATTCTATTAACACTTTAAAAGAAGCAGTGTTACTTAGAATACATGTTATACCCCCTCTTTTCTCCCCAATTCACTCCTGGAGCACAAGAGAGTGACCCTCAATTTTTTTTTTTATCTTTGAATCCCCGATGTCTAGCACGCTTTGTGCCCGGCACAAAATAGATGCTTGGTGAGTGCTTGTTGAATGAATGTGAGTTTGTACAGCAACTTGAACAGAGCTGAGTATCTTTAGTCTAATGGACAAATAAAAGCGATTTAGAATTAGAATATCAAGGCACCAACCTGGGCAATCCCGGCCTTAGAAGCAATTCAATTCAGATAATGTAAATGCTTGTGAGTTCTGGACTGCCCAGGCTGGAGCTTCGATATTCTAAATCCAAGTCATCTTCATCTAGTCATTAGACTAGGCAAAAAGTAGTTTGGGAAAGATTATTTCATGTCCATTATCATATGTGATTCCCCACAACAAGCCTGTAAGGTTGGGAGGGGCAGTGTTACAGCCTTCTTCCCCGTACACCTGAGCAAAAGGTCCATGGAGACTTGCTAGTTGGAACGAGAACCCACGTCTCCTGTTTCCTAGCTTAGGGCTTGTTGTGTCCTTGAAAAGTTTCTCTTAAGTAGGTCCAACTCTCCCCCTGAAACCTGGTTCGCATGTAGGAACTTGCTTTATAACACCCCCTTTCCCCCTTTAGATGTGCAAAGAGGAACTTTGGGGAAGCCTCATCCATACTCATGAGTTCAGCTGGGGGTGTGTGAATGTCTGGGAAGAATGTTGATCACTCTGTGGATGGAGATAGCTGAGCTGATGAGATAGACTTGGACTTCTGCTGAGGGCAGCTCAGTTGGGCTCCTCTATAAGCATTTCTGCCCACTTGCCAAGGTGACTGGCGTTTGGATTTTTCCAGCCTGTTCCTCCAACGACTGATTCCATTGACCTTCCCAATCTGGTCTCATCAAAATGAAGCTTCTAGCTTTGAAATGCTGGAGTTCTATACATACACAGTCCAAGAGAAGTGAAATAACCTATATTGTGTGTGCAGTACTGCCTCTCGATAAATCTAGGCAGCTGACACAGCAAACGCTAACTGGGCCTCCTGGTTGGCCTTGGAAGGGTTAAGTAAAAGAGAGTCTGGATGGTGGAGAGAGGGGGGGATGGTTTTGTTTACTAAGGGGGAAAATAATGATAATCAAAAAGGGGAAAAATCAAGTCTTGCTGGTTCAGGTATGTGATTGAGAGGGGCCATCAGTAGAAGGGCGAGGAGCTTGTTACAAATCACAAGGCCATTATAACAGAGATCAACAGCTGCCTCTCGAAATGGGAAGGAAATAGATACAATCTCAGGAGGATGATAAAATTGAAAGATTCCAATGTGCCTGGGCAAACAAACATAACTTCATAAAAAGCCTATTCTGTTGAACAGCTTCCTTCATAATAATTGTATCTTGTCTGCCGTCCATGATGGAGAATAAGAACAATAGGGATCAGGGGCTGGGGAGAGGACACAAAGGGCAAAGGCAGAGGTGGGGGCCTGGGAATCAATCCTGGACAGTCTGGTAACTGAGCTCCTTGACCTTTAGCCAAAAGGCAGCTAGAAGGCATAGTGGATTGAATGCTGGGCCTAAATCAAGAAGACCCAAGTTCAAATATGACCACATACTTACTAGCTGTGTGAACCTGAGCGAGTCACTTAACCTCTGTCTACCTCAACTGTAAAAGGGGCATAATAGTAGCACCTACCACACATGACTGTTGTGAGGATTGAATGAGATGTTATCTGTAAAACAGCACAGTGCCTAGCACATGGTAGGTACTTAATGTTTATTTCTTTCCTTAAAGTGACAAGAGGCAAGTGCAGAATTGGTGCAACACTTCGGGAGAGGCTCTAGGTCATAGAATCATAGCTCTAAGACTGGAAGGGACCTTAAAAAGCATCTAGCAGAATCCCTACATTTTACAGACGAGGGAAGTGTGACGGCAGGGGAGGGATCAGGGAGGGTGTGTGTGTGTGTGTGTGTGTGTGTGTGTGTGTGTGTGTGTGGGGGGGGGGGGGGGGGGGGGGTGTGAAATGACTCACCCAAGGTGACAGAGATTATAAATGGCCTAGTGGGAATTTGAACTGGAATCCTGTGATTTCAAGCTCAGTGTTCCTTCTGCTGCTTCGTGCCATCCTAGAAGAAAAGAGACTTGGGAAGACTTGTGTTGTAATGCAGAGAGCAGCCTGTAGAAAGGAGAACAATACATATATTGATCACAATAATGTAAAAGAAAACAACACGAAAAAATCAGAACATAGATCAATACAGTGACTCCAGAGGACTGAAGGTGAAATATAGTCCCCTCCTTTCTGTAGACAGCTGGTAGGTAGGGGTATGAAAGAAAGCATGCCTTAATGGGCATTAAATTTCTGAACTTCAAAATGTTAAGTGCCTACTGTATACACGACATCACAATGGATTGCTGTGGCTATGTGAAAATGGAAAAGGAATAGCAAATCCAGCCCCCACTCTCCAGAAGCTGACAATCTTATAACTCAATCCCAGTTGGACATGTTGTCAGAGTCAGTTTTGCTTTCTACATTCTAATTTCCCCACTTATAGAACCAGATGACAGAGGCCTCCTCCAAATGATGAATGCTGCTTTCTCTAATTATTAAGATGTTGAAGTTTGGGGCTGTTCACTGTTTCAGAACTTTCTGGCATGTGTTAATTTAAATATGGTGGAGTCTGTCAATCAGTAAGCATTGTCAATTAATAAGCAATTAATAACAAGCAATGAATGAGCACCTCCTGTGTGCCAAGCACTGTGCTAAGCACTGAAGTTCCAAAGAAAGCCAAAAGACAGTCCATGACCTTAAGGAGCTCACAAGAGGAGCAGAGAAGCAAACAAACACACACTAACAAGCTATGTACTGAATAAGTAGGAAGTAATTAATGGAGGAAGGCACTAGAATTAAGATGGAAGTGAGAATGGCTTCCTGGATGTGGAAGGTGGGATTTTAGTTGGGACTTGAAGGAATCCAAGGAAGCCAGTTAGTGGAGATAAGGAGGGAGAGTGTTTCAAGCATAGGGGATAGCCAGAGACAACGCCCAGAGTCCAAAGATAGAGTGTCTTGTTTGGGAAACAGTAACGAGGCCGGTGTTACTGGATTCAAGAGTAGATGGAGTAGGGAGGATAAGGGGTAAGAAGACAGGACAGGTGGGGGGAGGCTCTAGGTTATGAAGGGCTTCAAATGCCAAACAGAGGATTTTGTATTTGATCCTAGAGGTGATAAGGAGCTACTGGAATTTACTGAATAGGAGTGACATGGTTGGCGTGGGATATAACATATTCATAGATGAATAAATATGGAAAATATATATAATAAAAAGTAATTTAGGGAGTGGTGTGTTTATATCTGAGGGAATCAGGAAAGATCTCTTGAAAGAAGACATATTTGAACTGAGAATTGAAGGGAGTTAAAAGCAATGATAGTTCATTAGAAAAATAGCATGGGCTTGGAGCACAGAAAAGCATGGAGATAGGAGAGAATGTAATGGATGGGGAACAGGAAATATAGCAGGTCAATTTGGTTAGAGCATAAACTGGGGTAGAGAATACTTTGCTACTCTCCCTCCATCTTCCTTTGAAGACTCACCATCTTTGTCTCTTTCCCTGTTTACCTCTCTCTCTCTCTCTCTCTCTCTCTCTCTCTCTCTCTCTCTCTTTCTCTCTCTCTCTCTCTCTCCCTTTTTCTCTCCCTCTCCCTCCTTCTCTCTCTCTCTCTCTCTCTTTCTCTCTCTCCACCCTCCTCTCTCTTTCTCTCTCTCCCCCTCTCTCTTTCACTCAAGATCTGTCAAAGGGAAGGAGTATGAGTCCAGCACTACTTTTCCCAATAGTTCCAAAGATAGCATTCTTTTAATGATTGTATGGCCTTCACCATGACTTTCTTAGTGCCACCGACCACTATCAATGGGTGGCCAGGGAAAGAAAAAGAATTTGTGGCAGGGGGAGACTATTATTAAGGAAAGGTGGCTGGGTCAATAGTAGATTAATGGAAAATACCGGCAGGTATTGAGACTTTTTTTTTCTTTCTTCTTTTGCTGCCTTCTTTCCATGCTTGTACAATTCTAGCAAAGTAACTCAAATGATTTCCTGGGGTTATTCATTGTCAGGTAGTCTTAGAAGTGAAATTGTCTTATGATAAGATTCTGATGTCATTTTATTGGATCAGCTATCTGGTTGGGACCCAGTATGGACTCACTTTATATGGAATTTTGCTGTGTAGCAGATAATGTTATAGTGAGGTTTCTCTCACACCAAATAATCATTGACTACTGGGCAGGCAGGAAGGCAGACAACAAGCAACGGTTAAACATTCACTATATGCCAGGCACTTTGCTAAGTGTGGAGGATATAAACATAAACAAGATCCCTGCCCTCAAGGAGCTTACATTCCAATGGGTGGAGGCAATGTACATGAAAAGGAATTGAGATGGTTGGGGGTTGTGGTGGTGGAGAAGATGCTCTTTGGGGGCATGGTAACAAGTCCAGAAAATTAGAAACACAGCTAATATGCAATGAAGCATATCTGACTGATGCCTGTCCTCAAGCTCCAGAAAAGAATGCCCCAATGGAAAAAGGGGGCCTGCCATGGTGAAGGGTTATTTCAGCGTGAGAAGGCCTCAGGAACTAAGGGAAGTTCCAAGGTGAGAAGGCAACTGAGGCATAGTGATGAAGTCTGGGAGAGCCAGAGACACAGCCAGGATGGAAATGAAGCATAACAAGCCCAGGTATATCCCCAAAATGGAGGCCCTGGAAGGAACTCATTCATGGCGCATCAGTTAGAAGGAGCCTCTGAGGTCATCTAATTGGATTCATCTTATACTTGCATAAGAATTCTCCTTAGGACAATCCCAGCAAGGCCTCTAGTGAGGAAGAACCTACTATCTTCTGAGGTAGGCCACTCCACTTTCCAATAGCTCCACTGTGGGGAAGTCATTCCTTACATTGAGCCAACATCTGAAACAGAAAGCTTGAAATAGAACATGAGACAAAGGTCAAGAAGGTAATCAAATCACGGAACCTCAGAGCTGCAAGAGACCTTCTAGTCTATGGGTGATCCAGCGAATCCCGTCTCTGATTCATGAATCCTCTCTACACTGGCAATACATCATCACTCATCTTTAACTTGGACAAGAGTTGCTAAGGTGAGCATCATACCCTGCCCTGGTCACAGCACTCCTTGATTTATGGTATTTAGTTGTAGGTGTCACGTTTCAGGAAGGAAACCGATAAGTTGAAGAACTCTCAGAGGAGGGCAAACAGCATGGTGAAGGACTGGACCTCAAGATCAGGTTATATGAGAATGGGTTGAAGGAACTTGGGGTGTTTAGTTTGGAAAAGAGGCCTGGGTAGGAGTATAGGAGGAGAAAGGACAGCTGTCTCTAGGTAGCCAGATGATTTGATTTACCACAACATGCAGAAGGATCAAATTTGTCACGTTTGGCTCCAAAGGGCAGAACTTGACGCAATGGATGGAAGTTTAAAAAGTCATATTTAAACTTGATGTCATGGGGAAAAAAAACAACCCCAAACCTTTCTAATGATTGTAGCTGTTCAAAAGTGGAAGGATCTGCCTTGGAAGGTAGTGAGAGGTCTCCCTTACTGGTGGTCTTGAGGAAAAAGAGAGAGGATCACTTGTTGCTTGGGTGTGTAAGGGATTTCTGGATTCAATGGCCACTGAGGTCCATTTCATGTTATGATATTCTATGACATTCTGAGAGAAACAATAAGGTCAAAAGTTTCAGGTTGAAGGGACCTCAGGGAGCTTTCATTGACTTCTTAGTTCATAGAGTGGAAACTGCTGACCTTAATGAGCTCTTGTCTATGTGTATTTAACCAGTTCAGCAGCAAAAAGTTACCCTGATAAGGGCATAAAGGGATAAGTTTGCCCTTATAAGGACAAACAAAACTTTTTATTGGTTATATGGGAAAAGAATGCTGGTTGTTTGGCACAATGGGGAGAGGACAGCACTGGAAGTCAGAAGACCTGGGTTCAAGTCCTGACACAGCCACTAACTAGGTGTGTGACTTTGGGTAGGACATTTCTCCTGATTTGGCCTTCAGCTTTAACATCTGTAAAATGAAGCATTTGGATGAGATGAATTCTAAGCTTTATGATTTTTACCCAATCTTCTTTTTGTCTCACATTTCCCTATCCATTCAACCTACCCAGAATACTGGAGGAAGATCTTAAAAACAGCAGTAAGATACCTACTGAGAACAAAATAAGCAACATTCTAGTTGATTTCAGTTTTTTTTTTTAGGAATAAAAGGAATGGGAGGAGCAACAGGAGACAAAGGAAAGAGAAAGGATTCGGGAATGGCCTGATAAGAGTTTTGAAGCAGCTATTGAAGCTTGTCTCTGTAGGAGATTTTGATCAATCAACCCCCACTCTCTCAACCCCCTGCCACTTTAACATAACAAGCTCCTAAGGAAAAATAGGCAGCAGCAACCATAAAAATTTCTATGGCACACTCTTGATTAAATATATAATTAAGGAATAAAGTGCCCTGGTAAACAAATTATCTGTGTATCTGAAAAATTATTTTTGTTCCACTGTTATTACATAAAATCCTTTAAATGTGTACTTGTTGACTTCTCTGCCTTAGTAAGCAGAGTAGGCAGAATTGAATTTTTCTTTGATGAAAAATGTTTTTACATCATCTTGGGACAGCCTTCAGTCTCACATCATTGATCAGAATTCAAGATGTATTGCAAACATGTACTCATCCCTCATTCATGCAAGAAACACCTAGCAAATATTTAGAAGTTCTTAAAGTATGGTCTTTTGACCCATAGGGATCCCCCAAGACCCTTTCAGGAGGTCCTTCAGGACAAAACTGTTATCATAATACTAAGATATTTTAATTTCTAATATGCAAATCGTGATAGTTATAATCCACATAAACAAAAGCTCTTCTCAATTTTTTTTAAAAGGGTAAAGAGGTCCTGAGACCAAAGAGTTTGAGAACTGCTGATTTAGAAGAGTGCCATAGTGCTGGACACGGGCGAAGATACAAACTTTATATTAGCCACAGTCCTTGCCCTCAGTGAGCTTACAGTCATAGGAAATCTGTCATGTGGGGTATGAGGGAGAAAGCTATTACGAACAGGGAAAATCAGGAAATTCTTCAAAAAGGGCATAATATCTGAGTTGGACTTCATAGAATAGGTCAGAATTCAATAGGTGAAAAAGGAAAGGGGAGGCATTCCAGGCAAAAGGAGAATCACGAACAGTGAATGACACAGACCTTGGAGAGTTCAGTGAGGATTTAGATATCAGATAATAGTCCTTTGGTTCAAAAATAGGGTTTGTGGACTGGAAATTTGGGGTGGTGATAGGTTAAGAAGAGCCTTAATGCCAGGCCAGTAAGTAATAGGGAATCGCTGAAGACTTTTGAACCGAATAGTGATATGACCAGATCTGTGCACTAAAAGGATTATTTTGACAGCAGGATGGAGGGTGGATGAGTATGGAGTGGAAAGGCCTATTAGGAGGCTTTGAGAATAGTCCAAGTGGATACTAATGAAGGTCCAAAGGTATGAAAAGAGAGGAAGGGAGGTATTCCAGAGATGTTAGAGATGGAATTAGGAGAATTTGCTAAATATTTGCATGTGAAGGGTCAGGGACCCCAAGGTAGGGTCCATTGGGTGAATGGCAGTGACCATAGAGTGATGGTGAAGTCAGGAGGAGGAGCAGATTTAGGCAGAAAGATAATTAACTGTTGAGTTTAAGGTGCTAGTAGGGTCTCCAGGTAGATATTTCTCTAAGCCAGGGTTCTCAAAGTATGTTCCATGGATCTCTGGCACCTACTAAGATCCTTTCAGGGAGTCTGATAGATCAATGCTATTTTCATAATAATACCAAAATGTTAGGGCAGCTAGGTGGCTCAGTGGATAGAATGGTGGGCCTAGTGTCAAGAAGACCGGTGTTCAAATCCGGCCTCAAACACTTACTAGCTTTGTGACTCTGGGCAAGTTTCCTCATCTGTAAAATGAACTAGAGAAGGAAATGGTGAACCACTCCAGTACCTTTGCCCATAATGGGGTCATGAAGAGTCAGACAGGACTGAAATGACTCAACCACAATAACTAAGATGCTACTTATTAAAATACTTCTCCCTTTCCCAATCTGGGTACAGCTAGATTTTCTTCGTGTACTTCAACCAAAACAAGATATCCTAACTGATGAAGTACAGAAGCAGACATGAAAATCCAGCTATCTTCTATTAAGACATTAAAGAAGTTTGCAAAAACACATTACACAATGCCACCCTTCTCACTAATTTTTCCTATTGTTGTTTTCAAAGTGATTATTATTATTTAAATGAATTTATTAATTTAGAATTTGTCAGTTTTAATTTCTGATATGGTAAATATTAATAGGTAAAATCCACATATAAAAAAGGACTCTTTGGGGGTCTTCAATAACATTTTAGAGTGTAAAAAATCTTCACCAATTTTAAGAGCAAAAAGTTTGAGAACTGCTGCTCTCAGCATTTGGAGTCTGAGGCTTGTAAGGGTAGTCAGGGCCAGAGTAATAGGGTAAATATTGATAGATGTAATCCATATATAAGCAAGAGCTCTTTGGGGTCCTCAATAATATTTAAGAGTATAAAAGAGCCTCAATGATTTTAAGGCTATAAAGGGGTCCTGAGACCCAAAAGTCTGAGAATTGCTGCAATAAGCACTTAGGGTCTGAGGCTTGGGAGGGTGGGCCAAGGCTAGGGGTACACATTTGGGAGTCTTCTGTGTAGAGGTAGTAGCTGAAATGTGGAGAGTAAAAGAGATAGCCAAGGGAGAAAGAAGAGAATAGGGCAGGGAACATATAGGAGGAGGGGGTAGCAGGGAGGAGAATAAGCATATATATATGTATATACATATATATATATATATATATGAATACACACACACACATATATATACATATACACATACACATATGTTTTCTTATTTGATCTAACAATTCTTCAATGCAGGTACTATTATTACCTTCATTTTGTAGATGGAGAGACTGAGGCAAACACAGGATAAGTGACTTGCCCAGGGTTTCACAGTTAGGAATCATCTGAGGCCAGATTTGACCTAAGTTTTCCAGACTCCAGGCCCAGTGCTCCACCCACTGTACCACCAGCTTCCTCTTACTTACTTTAGCACCAGACACATGAGGGGATTGGGAAGAGAATACAGAAGCAGAGACTGTAGGATCATATATTTGGAGCTAGAAGGGAATTAGAGGCCATTTAGTAGAATTCTCTTCTTTTATAGATAAAGAAACTGAGTCCTGGGTAGGTGTGATAATTTGCTCAAGGTCACACACGTAGTAAACATTAGAGGGAAGATTTGAATTCAGATCTGATTCTAGAGACTGTGCTCTTTTCTGTTGCCCCATACCCCACCTCTGATCGGCCAGTTCTTCTAAGAGCTTTCATCTTAAGGAAGTTTCGGGCCAGCCATGTTCACACCTTCATTCCTCTCCAGACTTCTTCCTCGCCCACATCCCAGCACTCTTCTCACACTAGAAGATACCTCTACCACCATGCCCCAGCACTCCCTCTTACTTTTGGAAATAGCTCTAAGCCCCCAGGTGGGAGAGGGGCCTCAGGCCCTATCTCTCCCAAAGCCTGCTGGAAGACATGAGAACATGGACATGTTGCCAATAAAGTAGCAGAGGAGGCAGAAGACTTTATATCTATTATATCTTTATGCTATTATATCTATCCTTTCCCTTTTTTAGGTGAAGGAGTATTTGAGAATACTCTGTATTATAGAGCTATTAAAAGTTTAGGAGCCAGAGTCTATGCCAGGATTTGTCAAAGTCCAAGTGTGGGTGAGTCAGTAGTAAAGCAACATGGCTGACCAAGCCTAGCAATAACCGAGATACCAATTTGTCCATCGGCCATGCCACATTTGGAAGGGAACTCGATAGAGCAAATGCTTTGTGGAAACTGCTTTACATTTGAAACCACTCTCCCAAGGGACCAAAGTGGAGAGTATGGTCCTAGATGCTGGGGAGAATTACTTGTATGTCTGTTCTTGCTATATCTTCTCAGTAAATATCTCTTTATAAAAGCTTATTGATGTTGATGGGTTAAATTATACTGGGGTGCTAATCTCTTGAGACTGATATTGGGGAGAATGCACTAGAAAGGGGGCTAAAGCTGATAGCATTAGAGAAAGATGGCCCCAACCTCTCAAGGTTACCCCTAGAACCCTGAAGAGAAGATAGAGCCTTGTTAGGAGACTTGGCTCATTAGTGGGAATATAATTTGGGATGAAGATCCTCAAAGCTTCACAAAGGCTGCTTAGGAAAACCTCTTTTAGTCAGCCTGCTCAATTAGTCACTTTCCCCCATTTGTACTGCTCCTAATCTGAACCTCTGAGGACTATTCTCTCTATCTAACCATAGACAGTCAGACACAGAAAGTAGGTTCCTAACTCATGCTCCCTGGACAGTGAGTTGTAGTAGATGGAGCACTGAGCCCAATTGGAGTCAGGAAGATCTGAGTTCAAATCCTGCTTCAGATACTTACCAGCTTTGTGACCCCAGGCAAATCACTTGACCTCTGTATGCCTCCGTTTGTAAAATAAGGAGTTTGGATATAATGACCTTAAAGTTCCCTTCGTATTTAAATCTATGATCCTATGATCCATTAATCTTCTAAGTCACATAGAAACAAGACATTGCTTCTGGGACTGAGATCCAGATGCCTAGGTTCTTTCTTTTTTCTCTCTGTCTTGTTTTCATGTGTGTGGTCGGGTAAAGGAATACATGCATATGTATATGTGTATTATAGATATGTACACACATAAACACCACCACAGGTATATATATATATATATATATACATACATACATACATATATATATATATGTATATATACACCAACCCCACCATCATTGGGGACTCAAGCCATCCATCTATCCATCTATCTATTTATCCATCTATCTACACATACATACACACATATGTATGTACACATAAAACATACACATCTACATGTACACATGTATATACACACGCACATAAACAATGCACATTTGCACACCTATATATTGTACATATATTTCACGTGGCATGTATGTATACATATATATACAACACACACACATACACATGTACATGTATGTATGAAACAGCAACAACAGTAGAACGAGGTCCAGATGGCCAAGACAGGGAAGGAAGGCTCTGAGAAGCTGCAGATGGGGCCTGAGCATGAGGCTGGTGGGCCACCCTCCAAACTTTGTAAAGCCGTGGGTAAAATTTGATTAAATGGTTATTGAAAGTAAAAGTTGCTGGCTCAGCCCCTGCGAGGTTTCCCCTGGGCTCCAGCAAGAAGGAACATTATTTGTTGCACATGTGCATTTGATTGGCTGTGGCTGTTGATGTGCTCTCATTCTGAATAGCTCCCAGGCCTCCTCCAGAGTCCCTGATCACAGGGACCTACAAGGGAAGACAAGCAGATGTGGTGGAAAGAACCCTATTTGGCGTTGGTGGACCTTGCTCAAATACTAGCTCTGCTGCTTTTATGATCCTGGCCAGGTCATTTCCTCTCTCTCTGACTCATTTTCCCTACCTGTAAAATGAAGGAGTTGGACTTAGATGACCCACAGGGTTCCTTCTTGCTCTGACTCCTATGATCTTATGACTCCTGGCTTCCCTGAGGCCTAGAGCTGTTGGGTGATATTGTGGGTTGAATCACTGACCTGGTCAAGGGGAGGAGGTGCCCGAGGAAGAAGCTTCAGTTTCCCTGTTCTAAATGGGGATGGGGCTGAGAAAGCTTTCTTCCTAGTAGTTCCCCAGCGTCTGTCCCCTTCTTTCCGCTCTGACACTATCTGGGTCTAGGCCTTCGTCTCTTTTCCTCTGGGCTCCTGAGCCTCTTAATTGGTCTCCTGCTTCAAGTCTCATCATCTTCAGCACATCTGGAAGCATCTCTTCATTCATCTTTAACACAGTTGCCAACACGATATTCTTAGAGCACAAATCTGACCAAGCCATCCTCCTGCTCCAAAAAGCTTCAGTAGCTCCCTGGGGCTTCTAGGATAAAACAAATTCCTCAGCTTGCAAATGAAAGCCATTCACAATTTGGCTCCAGCCTTCCTTTCCAGGTTTATTATACACCTCCTCTTACCTACTCTGTACCAGAGGTGGGGAACCTGTGGCCTTGAGGCCACATGCAACCCTCTAAGTCCTCAAGTGCAACCCTTTGACTAGGTCCTCAAGTGCAACCCTTGGATTCAGTCAAAGGGTTTCACTTGAGGACCTAGGGGGCCACCTGTGACCTTGAGGCTGCAGGTTCTTCACCCCTGCTCTATGCTATACTCTAACCTGGGGTTGGTGAACTATGGCCATGGGCCAAATCAGGCCAACTGTCCATTTTTATATGTCTCTACAGCTAAGAATAGCTTTTACCTTGTTAAAGTTTAGTATTTAAGAATGTAAAATCCGTTCTTAGCTCACTCACTGTAGAACAAGAGGAAGCAGCCATTGTTTGCTGACTCCTACTGTAGTAGGAAGGCCGAATTTATGATCTCAAATATAATCATGTATATGTTTGAATGGTCCGAAATCGCAAGGTATGAGAGATTCTCTAAGGAGAAAACAACAAGAAATTTATTTAGGCCCCACCGCAGCAAAAA
>CM053625.1:238555669-238585073 GCA_028646595.1 Phalanger gymnotis
GGAGGGACTTGGAGGGGAGCTCACGCCGGTTACTGCTTTCAAGTCGCCATCTTGGCTCCGCCCCCCGGGAGGTGGCTTTTCTAATGATGTGTGAATTTTACTTCATGAGTTCCAAATGGTGGTATAAATTTGTTTCTCTAAGATTCATCTAAAGTTAATATCAATGAACTGATTTAATGATTAACATTCATCTAAAAATTAATATCAACTGGGCACTCATTACTGTACCCTCCTCCTTTTATTTTCCCTTTGCTGATTCTCTATCCTGCTCCCCTCCATGGCTTTCCCAGATCTTCCTTTCTAGAGTTCCTATCACTACACTTATTCTCCTCTTTGAGCAGACATGAAGATGTCCTTGCTTCCTGTTATACTAAGAAAATTGAAGTGTTCCTTTCTAAACTCTCTCATCTTTCCCACACGCACTTCACAACCCATCTACATCTTTACCTGCCCTTTCTTCCCCTTATTCTAGTATTTGAGAGAGGCGATCTTTTTCCTCGCCAAGGCCAATCTCTGTCTGAGTCCTCAATCACCTCCCATGCCATCTCCTCCAAGAATTTGTACCATCGATTATGTTATTTCTTTCTCAAATTGTTATCTATTTGTCCTTTCCCTGCTTCCTGAACATTGACTCAGATCTGCTTTGCTCTTTTAAAATCTTCACTTGACCTGTAATCTCCTCAAACCAATGACCTATGTCTCTCCTCCCTTTTACTGCCGCATTCATAGAAAGGGTACTCTATATATCCCATGCGAATTCTTTAGACTCTTGCACCCAGAATGCAATGGCACTTATCCAGAGAATCAATAGGGGACCCCTTTGTTGCCCTACATCTGGGGGTAGCAGAAGGGGAGTAGAGAAGAATAATAGAAGCGAGCCATTCTCTCATGACCATAATGGAATTCTTCCCAAAGGAAATGGAAGGAGCACTTGGCATGGACTGATGATGCTGGAAACCTGCCGATTGGCAGGTGAAGTGGTGCTAGAGAGACGATGCTTCCCGCCAAGAAACAATGCTCTATTCCCAAGGAAGGACCACAATTGTTAGGGCAAGAGCCGATGAATACCGAATTGTGCTAGTAGTCAATTATATATTTGCAAAGGGAGAGGCCAATTGTGATCCCAAACTTGTTGCAGGGGCATTATTAGAAGCCCGGGTACTAGATCACCATAAAAATAGCCATGGCAGGCTGCAGAAGTGGAGGGAGGAATACTCAACTATTCCCTGCAAGGGGTTCACTTTCACCAAAAACCATTATATTGAATTAAAAAGTATGAAGGTCAAGGGGATGAACTGGCTGGAAAAATGGAGTGAATAAAATCGGTTGGGCCATAAAATGGGACAGATCTAAGAATATAAAGCCTGATATTTCATCTGATGACTTGAGAGAAGTCAGGTAGATTGTGCCTCCAGGTCCAGTCCTTGCTTTGTGGGTAACATAGCAACATTTTAGGAATTGAGAACTAGGATAAACTTTGGAAAGAATTATTTGAAATAAGTCCTTGGACTATTTCAGCAGATTTAAACTGGAAGGGACCACGAGGATCACCTTCATTTTATAAACGATGAAACTGAAGCCCAGAGAGTTTCAATGGTTTGCTGGAGGTCCCCAAAGGTAGTCAGCAACACAGGCCAGGTGTGAGCCCAGATGCATTTTCTCAATCTCTAGTGATATTTGCACCATGTCGCACTGCCCTTTGATTCTCTCACTCTAACTCCCAAGCCCAGAACTTTCAGCCTTTCCTAGACAGGTCTCCTTCAATGAGGAACCCTGGGGACCCATAACTGCCTGCTTACAGCAGTAAGTCCCCAGACCCCACTTATCAGGGGGCAGGGTTTCCCCCAAACCAAGCCTACCACTAGATTCTACGTGACTCTCCTTACTCAAAGAAGAAACACCTCAGATTCCTGGACTGGACTCATCAATCATTTAGGCCCAATTGGGGTTAAAGGAATTTTTTCCTTGCCTAAGGTCAGATCCCTTCTTTCACTAGAGCCCTCCTTTACCTTAGAGTGTGGTGTTGACTCTGGGTTCTCAAGAATCTCATCACTGTTCTCACCGTATGATTTTTCAGTCATAGCAACCCCTGTGGGTGGAGGGAATACACATATCCATAAACTCATGAATCTCTGCAGTATTGCAGAAGCAGTAAGGTCAGGTACACACAAAGCAGAAACAAAAACAAGCTAAGTGAAGACAGCAAGCCAACAAGTTTAGCACCTAGGTACAAAAATTGGCATTCATTAGCAATTATCTCTGGGCACCGTGCTACCTTTTCCATCTGCCTCCTGTTTCTCATTCCTTCTCCCCGTTAGCTGCCAGATTCCCATGCCATCCTCCCCCAAGACTGACAGCTGTGAAGATGGACACCTGCCCTACTTTTATTCGTATTTCCTCTTTCAGGAACTGCACAGGATTGTTAAATTTTGATGTCCCCATCTCCCTAAATCTATAGATCTGGTGTCCCACCCATGAACCAGGATAGGAAGGCAATTGTAGAGAGATTTTGGACCCTGACACCACAAATAAGGCCTTTGAAATTTGTTTCTTTACCAATATTCACTCATATTTCTCTTCCCAAGTCTAGTTTCTTGGGAAACTATATGCATAATGTATCTTGTAGATATCCCATTCTCTTTGCTCAGGGCTTCAGGACTTTATTACCTCTCTCCTTGATTATTACAATAGCCACCTAATTAGTATTCCCTACCCTCAGTCTTTGCAGTGGATGGAGCACAGGGCCATGGATAAGGAAGACCTGATTTCAAATCTGACCTCAAACATTTACTAGCTGTGTGATCCTGGCCAAGTCACTTAATCCTGTTTGCCTCAGTTTCCTCATCTGTTAAATGAGCTGGAAAAGGAAATGGCAAACCACTCCAGTACCTTTGCCAAGAAAATCCAAAATGGGGTCACAAAAGAGTCAGACACAACTGAAATGATCAAATGACAACAACAATCTCCCCCTCTCCAATTCACCCTCCACACAGATGCCAAACAACGGTTTCTAAAACATAAATCTGTCCAGTTATCCCCCTCCTCCACTAAGAATTCTTCCATGTCATCTCTAGGATAAAATACAAAGCCCTCAGTCTAGTATTTAAATCCTTGCTCCCATCTACCTTTCCAGTCTTACATTATTTCACTTCCCCTCATCTGTCCTCCATTATAGTCAAACTGGCTGGCTAGCTGTTCTCCATACCCGACATCTACATTTCCACCTCTGTACCTAAGTTATCATCCACAACCATAAGGCACTGCCTCTCCCTCCTCCACTTGCTAGAACCCTTAACTTCTTTCCTGGCACAGTTCAGGTACCATCTCCTTACACAAAGCCTTTCCTGTTGTCCCCAGCTATTAGCATTCCTTCCCTCTGGAAATCACTCTGTTACCTTGTGCATATTTTAGTTTATGTTGCCCACATGCACACACACACACACAAAGAATCAATAGGTATTAATTAAATTATTATGATAATTAATTATGATTAAATATAATTATTAAATAATTGTAGTAAATAATTAAATAGGTATTAATTAAATACCTACTATATGCCTGGCACTGAGGATAGGGGAAAAAGACAGTCAGTTCCCTCAAGGAGCCTACATTCTATCATGAGAAACAATATATATTCATATAAATAAATACTCAGTATATACAGAGGAAATGGGGTGGGGGAGGTATTAGCAGCTGGAAGGAGTAAGAAAAGTCTCACTTAGGCAATGTTGCTTGAATTAAGCTTTAAGTTAGCCTATGCAAACATAGAACGAGGTGCTAGAAAGTCTCATATAAGGAATAACAAGTGGGAAGGGAAGCAATGTGTCCCATCCATGCTAGAAAGGTAGGCTGGAGGCAGATGGGGAAGGGCCTAAATGACAAACATAGTATAGGCACTATATAAATGTTAGCTATTATTGTCTGTATTTGGAGCAGTGGAGAAACTACTGAAAAACAATAAAATTATATTTGATCTTAGAGGAAGGAATAAAGGTAGCAAACAAGCATCTGTTAAGGGCCTACTATGTGCCATTCACTGTGCTAAGCACTTTAAAAATATCTCATCCGATTCTCCCAACAACCAGGGGAAGTAGGTGCTATGCTTATCTTTATTTTATAGCTTAGGAAACTGAGGCAGACAAAGATTAAGTGACTTGCCCAGGGTCA
Source organism: Phalanger gymnotis (assembly GCA_028646595.1). Taxonomy (NCBI): domain Eukaryota; kingdom Metazoa; phylum Chordata; class Mammalia; order Diprotodontia; family Phalangeridae; genus Phalanger; species Phalanger gymnotis. Next base: position 238,559,837 of record CM053625.1, read on the forward strand.
CACAGGGTCATACAATCCCTAAGGTTGGATTTGAACTCAGATCCTCCTGACTCTCAGCCCAGCACTCTATCCACTGAGCTACATACCTGCCTTCAGAGATAGTAGGGAGCCAATGGGGCTTTTTATTCAGAGCAATCAACATAATGAGACCTACGATTTAGGAATATCATTTTAGCAGCTTGTGAAGGATGAATTAGAGAGGAGAGAGAAAGGCAGAGACACAAGTTAGGAGGCTGTGCCATGGTCCAGGTGTGATGTGATAAAGATTTGCACTAGGGTGGTAGTCATGTGAATAGAGAGAAGGTAGAGATGAGAGAGATCTAGGGAAATCGAATTGGCAAAATTTGGTGGCTGATTGTATATGTGGGGGTAGGGAGAATGGAGAGTTAAAGGTAATTCCAAAGTTATGAAACTGAGATCTCGAATGGGGCTTGGGGGTAGAGACAAGATGGCAGGGTAGAGGTAACAACCCAAGTAAACTCTCCCAAAACTCCTCTCCACATAACATTCAAATAATGCCACAAATTGAAATATGGAATGGTGAAGCCAACAAAAGTCAAGGTGAAACATTTTTCCAGCCTCAGACAACTTAGGAGGTCAGCAGGAGAGGTCTATGATACCAGGTTGGAGGCTGGCCCAGAGCATAAGCCATAGCAGCATCGGCAGTGGGCCATGGAGACATCAGCAGCTTCAGGAGTTCTCAGCCCAGGCATGGTAAGGCTGGCAAACTGAGTGTGGAGCCTGGCAATGTTTGGCAACTCTATTATCCATTTGCAGTTCTGGGTCATAGTTCCAGGGCAGAGAGGAGCCCTAGTGCTTGTGACTGCAAAGGAACAGGGGCCCTTCCTGAATAAAGACCAAAGCTCAGACCAGGAGAAAAGTGACCACACCTCTCCTCAGATCACACTACCTTGGAAGCACCAAAAACTTGAAGACCTCCTTCCCTTCACCCAATTAGCTCAGAAAAGAAAAGCATGAAAAAGCCTAAAGCTTGTAACAGTGCCTCCCCACCCTCTGGTGAGCAGAGCCCAACTTAAAGTTTGAACTTAAAGTTCAAAGCCAAGAAATAGACTGGAAAATGAACAAACAACAACAACAAAAGAAATTTACCATAAAAAATATACTAGAGCGGCAGAGAAGACCAAGACACAAACTCAGAAGAAAACAACAACATGAAAAGAGCTTTAAGCAAAAGCTCAAAGGAAAAATGCTAATTGGTCATAAGCCTAGCAAGAATTCCTGGAAAAATTAAAGAAGTAGTAAAGGAAAAATTGGGGAGGGGGTGGAAATGAGAATCAGGCAAGAAAATTAGGAAAAGAGGATTGACAACTTGGCAAAAGAGGCACCAAAATAATTTACTGAAGAAAATAACACCTTAAAAATAAAATTTGCCTAATGGTAAAGGAGAAATAAAAATTCACTGAAGAAAAGAATTCCTTAAAATTCAGAATAGGCCAAATAAAGCAAGGTACAAAAGCTCACCAAATAAAATAATTGCTTAAAAATTAGAATTGGGTAGATGGAAATTAATGGCTCCATGGGACATCAAGAAACAATGAAACAAAATCAAAAGAAGAAAAAAATAGAAGAAAATGTGGTATGTGTAGACAGAAAAACAACTGACCTGGAAAATAAATCAAGAAGGGATAGTTTAAGAATTATTGGACTATCCAAAAGCCATGAGCAAAAGAAGATCCTAGACATTTTAATAAAAGATTCCGAAAGGATAGTGGTGCTCCCAGCATCATAAGAGGAAAGCCAGGAAGAGGGGCAGCTTTCAGTGGAGAGAGAATAATAATAATGAATTATTTTGGATAGGTTAGGTTGAGTTTAAAATAATGTCAGGACATCCAATCATAAATATCAACTAGGAATTAGTGATACTGGACTGGAACTCAATGGAGACACTAGGGCTGGGGATATAGATCTGAATAATTGAACCCTTAGGAACTGATGAGATCACCAAGAAAGACTAAAGAAAGAGAGGAGAGAAATGGTGTGGGAGAGAGCCTTTGGGAATCCTTACAATTAGGACAAGAGGTGTGGGTGATGACCTATCAAAGGACACTAAGGAGGAAATAGAGAGATAGGAGGAGAATCAAAAGTAAGCTACAACATGAAAACCCAGATAGGAGGAGAGTATTAAAGAGAAGGGGGTTTGACAGAACCAAGTGTTACAAAGAGGTCAAGAAAGATGGTGTCAGGGAATCATTTTGGTTTTTGGGGAGGGGGTTGGGTTTTTTTAATTAATTTATTTATTTTTAGTTTTTAACATTAATTTCCACAAGATTTTGAATTTCAAGTTTTCTCCCCATCTCTCCCCTACCCCTCACCAGAGGAAGGCATGCATTCTGATAACCCCTTGCCCTGGTCTGCCCTCTCTTCTATTACCCCTGCCTTATCCCCTTCCCCCTTACTTTCTTGTAGGGCAAGATAGATTTCTATACCCCATTACCTGTATATCTGATTTCCAAGTTGCATGTAAAAACAATTTTTAACATTTGTTTTTAAAACTTTGAGTTCCAGATTCTGTCCCTTCTTTCCTCCTCACCCAGCTTCATTGTGAAGGCAAGCAATTCAATATAGGTTATACATGTGTAACTATGCAAAATATCTCCATAATAGTCATATTGTGAAAGACTATATTTCCCTCCATCCTATACTTCCCCCCATTTATTCTATTTTCTCCTTCGACCCTGTCCCTTTTCAAAAGTGTTTGATTCTGACTACCCCCTGTCCCATCTGCCCTCCTTTCTACCATCCCCTCCTCTTATCCCCTTTCCCCTACTTTCCCATAGGGTAAGATAACCCATTGAGTATATATGTTATTCCCTCCTTAAGCCAAATCCAATGAGAGTAAGGTTCACTGATTCCCTTTCACCTTCTCCCTCTTCCTCTCCAATGTAACAGCTTTTTCTTGCCTCTTGTATGTGAGATAATTTACCCTATTCTATCTCTCCCTTTCTCTTCCCAATATATTCCTTTCTTACCCCTAAATTTTATTTTTTGATATCATCCCTTCATATTCAACTCACCCTGTGCCCTCTGTCAATTTTATATATATACATATACATATGTGTGTGTGTATATATACATATGTATGTGTGTGTGTGTTCCCATCAACTACCCTAATACTGAGGAAGGTCTTGTGAGTCACAAATATCATCATTCCATGCAGGAATATGAATAATTCAACTTTAATAAATCCCTCGTGATTTCTCTTTCTTGTTTATCTTTCCATGCTTCTCTTGATTCTGGTATGTGAAAGTCAAATTTTCTGTTCAGCTCTGGTCTTTTCATCAAGAATGCTTGAAAGTCTTCTATTTCATTGAATATCCATTTTTCCCCTGAAGTATTACACTCAGTTTTGCTGGATAGGTGATTCTTGCTTTTAATCCTAGCTCTTTTGACCTCCAAAATATCATATTTGGAGCCCTTCAACTCCTTAATGTAGAAGCTGCTAGATCTTGTGTTATCTTGATTGTGCTTCCACAATACTCAAGTTGTTTCTTTTTGGCTGCTTCCAACATTTTCTCCTTGACCTGAGAACTCTGGAATTTGGCTACAATATTCCTAGGAGTTTTCCTTTTGTGATCTTTTTCAAGAGGCAATCGGTGGCTTCTTTCCATTTCTATTTTACCCTCTGGTTCTAGAATATCAGGGCAGTTTTCCTTGATAATTTATTGAAAGATGATGTCTAGGCTCTTTTTTTGATCATAGCTTTCAGGTAGTCCAATAATTTTTAAATTATCTCTCCTGGATCTATTTTCCAGGTCAGTGGTTTTTCCACTGAAATATTTCATATTGTCTTCTATTTTTTTTCATTCTTTTGGTTCTGTTTTATAATTTCTTGATTTCTCATAAAGTTGTTAGCTTCCATTTGCTCCATTCTAATTTTTAAGGAAATGTTTTCTTCAGTGAGCTTTTGGACCTCCTTTTCCATTTGGCCAATTCTGCTTTTTAAGGCATTCTTCTCCTCATTGACTTTTTGGACCTCTTTTGCCATTTAGGTTAGTCTATTTTTAAGGTGTTATTTTCTTCAGTATTTTTGGGGTTTCTTTTAGCAAGCTGTTGACTAGTTTTTTTTACAATTTTCCTGCATCACTCTCATTTCTCTTCCCAATTTTTCCTCTATTTCTCTTACTTGATTTTCAAACTCCTTTTTCCATAGACTGAGAACCTATTCACATTTTTTTAGAGGCTTTGGGTGTAGGAATTTTGACTTCGTTGTCTTCTTCTGAAGTCAGGAAGCAAGGCTCAGAGAACAGCAACATGATACAAATCTGTAGGGAGTAGATTTCTTCGGATACTTGCTTAATAGCTTCCTTCAGGGCACTATAGAGAGGCCCAGAGAGTTAGGGTCCCCAAGGCCATGTCTATCAGGAATGAGAAGTGAAAGGCTTTGCCCCAATCTGGCCTCCAGCACCTCGAAGCAGCTCAAAGTGCTGACATAGGGAGAGGAAGCACCACAGTGTGATGGCCCCTAGCTGTCAATTCCCCTAATGAAGTGCACTCTCCAAAAGAGTGGATATGGCTGGGGAAGAGAAGGAGAAGGAGAGCAAAGGAAACAGACACTTCACAGTTTGGAGAGCTATACAGAAGGAATTCTACTTCTTTTCATCCAACCCCCAAGCTTCATCCTAGTACCAGTTGAGCTACAAGAGAAGCACAATAGGTTGCTGGATGGGAAGTGGCTTCTGACCTCCCTGAAGGGAAGGCTACCTTTGGCTGTACTAATTAAGCTCCGGGGACCTTGCTAAGCTAAATTGAAAGCTCTAGCTAATTCCCTGCCTGTGTATTCATGACCAGAGTACTGGTTCTTAAAGGTCAAGAAAAATCACCCAAAGAAGTGGGGAAAGTTTTAAGTTACTGGACTGAAAGAATTACTCTTTAGAAAGTAGTCAAATAGACAAGATAAGCAAAACCTACAAGCAAATTAACACGGCAGTTAATCTTGGATTCAATAAACCCAAGAATACAAACTATTGGAGGAAGGATTCTTTATTTGATGAGAGATACTGGGAAAGCTAGAAAGCAGTTAGTGTGGATTTGATTTATGTCAGTTTCTTAACATTTTCTTATCATGGATCCCTTTGGCAGACTAGTGAAGCTTTCTCAAAATAAAGGGTTTTTTAAAGCATAAATTAAGGAAATGCCAAATTTTAATTAAAGGTTAGTGAAAATAAAATGCAATTTTTCCCAATCTGAGTTCACAGAGCCCCTGAAATCTATCATGGACCTGCTGAGGATCAGTGGACCTCAGGTTAAGAACCCCTGGTTTAGGTAAACATCTTACCCCCTTACACCACAATGAGTTTGAAAAGGATAAGAGAGCTAAATAGAAAGGTCACACCATCAAAAAAGAGGGTTATTGTCTTTCACAGCAGTGGTTAAGAGAGGGAATTCATAACCGGACAAGGAATAGAGTACATTATGAAAGTCAAAATACATAACTTTGATTACCTAAAATTAAAAAGCTTTTGCACAAATAAAATCAAAGCACATAGGATTAGAAAAGAAGCTGTAGATCTGGGGGCAGGAGGAAATCCTTGCATCAAATGTCTCTGATGAAAGTCTGACATCCAAAACCTAAAGGGAATTTATGAAAACCTGCAAGACTAATTCCCCAATAGAAAAGTCAATCACGATTTTATTAAGTCCCTACTCCGTGCTAGACACTGTGCTAAGCACAGAGAATACAGTGAATGGCAAAGGTCCCTGCCATCAAGGAGCTCAATTCTAATGGGGGAGATAACATGCAAATAACTATGTGCTTAAATGATATATAGGCAGAGTAGATGGAAAGTAATCTCAGTGGGATGGAACTAGCAATGAAAAGAAGGAAGGAAATGAACAAGCAATTTTCAAAAGAAGAAATGCAAATTATCAAAAACCATAGGAAAAATGCTTCAAGTCACTAATAAGAGAAATGAAAACTTAACAACCCTGAGGTATCAACTTATACCCATCAAATTAATAGATGGTAAAGATGGAAATACCAAATGTTGGATTGCTAAGGGAAGTAAACACACAGTAATATACTATTGGATGAGCTATAAATTGGTCCTACTATTCTAGAAAACAATTGGAAATTATGCAAGAAAAAAAATTGCTAAACTGTTCATACTTTTTAACCTGGTAATCTCACTACTTATACCCTAAAGACTTCATATGGCATGTCACGTACAATGACTATCCAGATGACTGATAATAAAACAAATTCTCTCTTTTAAAAAATACTAAACTATAAAAATGTCACATTACATGTTATATCAGTTATAATCTCAATACCAGGTGGTTTTGATTAGTAGTTTTTAAAGAGAAAGTACCATGAAGGGATATTTATTGAGAAGCAGTTGTTCTGCCAAAAGAAAATGTATCATCACACTTATCACATTTTTTTTTGCAATTGGAAGGAAGGGATGGGAAGGAGAGAAGGCATTCTCCCATGGCAAGAAAGTCTGTTTCCTTGAGAGGAGGCTAAGGTGGATAAGTGCTCTGCACCCATAGGACTCTGGTTCACCAAGGCTGAAAAAGGACATAACACAAGGGAAGGCATATCCAAAGTATAGAGAATAACTTCCCAGTCCTCACCTAGAATTTTGAAAAAAATCTTAGCCTCACAGGGCACAATCTGCAGTACCTGGCACATAGTAGGCACTTAATTGATATTTGTTGAAGTTGGAGATGGGGATTGAGTGGCATTTTAAATGGGCAAGATTAGAAGATTTTTTAAATGGGCAAGATTTAGGTGAGTAAAGTAGGGAGAGGTAATGAATGTCATTATACGTTATAAGGTCAAAGAGAAGAGTTAGAGAAAGTGACATGTATGGTGGGGCCCTCGTGACCCTAAAATCCAAATGAAGAAGTAACCTTTGTCTCTCAGTACCACACAGGGGACAGAGTACCTAATGCATGTGAAACAACCGAGAGCTAGACAAGATGGTACTAAATGAGATATTGGATGTGAAGTACTTGGAAAAGGTTTTTTGTTTGTTTGTTTTTAGTGCACCAAATAAATGTAAAAATAATATTGTTATCATATGAGAACATGTCAAAGTGGCACAGAATGTAAGGGCTGGGGAAGCCCAGAGAAAGGAGAGACTGCTGGAAGATGGGTTTTTCAGAGAAGATTCCATAGAGGAGATGAAACTCTGGCTTAATGTTACCCACATAACCTTCTTATTTAGGCCAATTCGTTCTTCTCAAGGCAACACCCAACTCCAAGACTCCATGTAAGTCAAGACTTTGGAATGAGTTTTTATAGAGCAAGCAAAGTCTGGTGGGTTTTTATAGGGCCCTTCTCTGGGTCTATCAGGACCAGACATTGAGGGAAGGAGCCAGGAGCCTGGACATGGAGACTAGTTCAGATTCATGCTAGTGAGGGGAGAGAAAACTCCTGCGGAATTAATTGAAGGCCATTTGATACTCAAACTTCCCACCTGCAGAAAATAACTTTGAGCCATTATTGCTGGTCTTATTGTGGCAGGATTAATTCAGTATTTTTGAGCTCCCCTGGTAGCAGTTGGGAAAGCTACTACTGGAGTCATTAGTCACAGACCCACCCAACCCCTATCCCAGGTAAAGTAGGGGGAGGTAAGTGATCTCTTCTGAAACTCCTAAGTGGCACATTTCTTCCTGAACTTGGAGTCAGGAAGAAATTAATTCAATCCTGTCTCAGACACTCAATAGCTATGTGACCCTGGGCAAATCATTTAACCTCTGCCTGCCTCAGTTTTCTCTTCTATAAAATGGGTCTAAATCATCCCAGGATTGCTGTGAAGATCAAAGGAGGTAATATTTGGAAAGAGCTTTGCAAGACTTAAAGAGCTATATTAAATGCTAGTGATTATTATTAATATTATTAAATACAGTATGTTCTTCATATGTATATGAGTAGATAAAGCATTTATTAAGCACCTTCTTATTATGTTCCAGCACTATCCTAAGTGCTGAAGATACAAATACAAGTAAGTGAGACGTCCCTTCCATTACATTCTAATGAATGAAGACAACAAATAAGGGGGAGGACTAGAAAGAGTGAGGAGAAAAATGGGGAAAGAAGGGTGCCCTTGTAGAGGATCCTCGTGAAACGTAGGATCCTCAGATAGAATGGAAGTTCCTGATTATTATCCTATCTCTCTCCTCCCTTTATCAGCCCAAATTCCTTGACAAACCTTTTTTTATAACTGCCTCCTTTTATTCACTCAACAACCCTTTCAATCTAGTTCTCAACTGAAAATATTCTCTCCCAAGTTACTAATGCTCTCTTAATGGATAAATCCAATGGTCTTTTCTAAGTCCCCATCCTTCTCAACTTCTCTACTGCATTTGATACTGTTGAGCACCTTCTCCTCCTGAGTAGTCTCTTCTTTCAATTTTCCTGCAACTCCTTTCTCCTGCTTCACCTCCAGCATCTCTGACCCCTCCTCCTCCTCCTCCTTTTCTAGCTCGTTTTCCATATCATGCCTCCTAAGTATGAGTGTTCCCCCAAGGTTCTGTCCTAGGCCCTCTTCTCTTCTCTCCCTGTCACTCCTAGAAATCCTATCAGCTTTTATAGGTTTGTCTCTCATCTCTATGCAGATGAATCACAAAAATATACACATATATGTATATGTGTGAATATTTTTTAAAAGGACTCTAGATTTTATACTTGAGGCAACAGGAGGTCACTGGAATTGATTGAGTAATAGAGTCACAAGGTCAGATATGTGCTTAAAGAAAATCACTTTAGCAGAAGTGTGTAGAATGGACTGGAGTGGAGTGTGTGTGTGTGTGTGTGTGTGTGTGTGTGTGTGTGTGTACACAACCAGTCTCTCTCCTGAGCTTTAGCCCTGTATCACCAGTTGCCTAGCGGATACTTCAAGTCGGATATCCAGGAAATATCTCAAACTCCTTATGTCCAATACTGAATTCATTATCTTTTCCCCTCCTCTAAGTTTATTTCTGTCAAAGGCACCACTATCCTTCCAGTACCCTAGTTTCATAATCTCAGAATTATCCTTGACTCTTCGCTTCATCTATTCAACCAGTTGCCAAATGCTGCCATTTCTACTTCCAGAGCATCCCTTGCATCCAAGTCCTTCTCTCTACTCCCACTTAGCTCAGCCTCTCATCACCTCTTGCCTAGATTATTGCAACAGCATCCTAACTAGTCTCTCTGCGTCGAGTTCTCTCGCCACTCCAGTCCTGCCTACACACACCTGCCAGAGTAATTTTCCTTAAACTCAAATCTGACCATGTGACTCCCTTACTCAACTCAGCAGCTTCCAATTGCCTGTAGGATAAAACATAAATACCTCTGTTTACCTTTTGAAGCTCTTCACAGCTTGGTCCCAATTTCTCTTCCAGATCATTGCACATTATTCCCCTTCCCGCACTCTGTGATCCAGTCTTCTCCCTGTCCTCACACATGACATTCCTTCTCCTTTCATTGGCCACCTCTCATTGCCTGAACAGACTCTCTCTTTACCTCTGCCTCACAGAATCCTTCTTTTCCTTTGAGGTTCATCTCAAGGACCATGTTCTGCATGAAACCTTTCCTGATCCCTCTAATGACTAGTGCCCTCCCTCCCAAATGACCTTGTCTTTAACTAATCTCGCTACAATTATACTATTCAATATATCTATATAAATATGTACACATTTACTTATATGTATATATACTACATGTTTATGTGGAGAGACAGAGAGAGAGAGAGAGAGAGAGAGATTATACATATATGTGTACTTATTTCTAGGGACTGTCTCTTTCTTTGTACTTGTATTAACACCTAGCACCAAGCCTGGATCATAGAAGGCACTTAGTGAATATTTGATTGCTTGGCTCTTCTCTGTCCCTCAACTACCCCCAACATAGACAAATCAGTGGTCGGGTCAACTTCCATAGCTTTTCTCTGACCTATCCCCTTACAAATGATTACAACAATAACTTGGACCCTCAACACCTTATATTAACTTCCCAATTCAGTCACTCGCTTCCAGATTTTCCCCTGTCCAAACCATTCTCCATGCCATTGCCTAAATAATCTTTATGTTCCTACCACATCACTTCACTGTTCAAAAGTCTTTGATGACTTGCCATTTCATCTAATAACTCATATATTTATTTTCTCCTTTCTATAAATTTTGTAAGAATTATCTATATACATTTATTTTGTAACTTTGGTAAAATATATGTGTGTGTGTGCATGTGTATATAGATAGATAGAGAGAGAGAGAGAGAGAGAGAGAGAGAGAGAGAGAGAGAGATAGCTATAGATATAGATATAGATTTAGATATAGATATAGATATATAGATGTAAGCAGTTAGGTAGAGAGAGCTAGAACACCAGACTTGGAGTCAGGAAGACCTGAGTTCAAATCCTGTTTCAGACACTTTCTTAGCTACTTGGTCCAAGGCAAGTCATATACAAACTCTTTAATTGGGCATTAATTTAAATCTAACCTACCATTCCAGTCCTGTTTACATTTACTCCCCATATACTTACAGTCTCCCCAAAATGGACTACCCATCCAACTCTCTTCTAAACTTGGCAGGCCATGTTGTACCCCTGCACATTTGCACAAGCTGTACCCTGTGTTTCAGAGTCTCCCATGTCTGCATGCCCCCCTCTCAGAATCCTTCTCTTTCTTCTCAACGTAACTCAGACACCAATTCCTCCATGAAGGTTCTCCTGAATGCTCCAGTTGTTAGCGATCTATCCATCCTCAAATCACAATACTCATCTGCAAACAGATTCAATGATCTGCCAAGACAATGTAAGCTTCTTAAGGACTAGGACTGTTTAATTTTGTGGCTTTGTAACACCAGCACCCAGCAAATTGCTTTGCACATGCTGCTGTTGCTCAATCATTTCGGTCATGTTCGACTCTTCGTGACCCCACCTGGGATTTTCTTAGCAAAGATACTGGAGTGGTTCGCCATTTTCTTCTCCAGCTCATTTTACAGATGAGGAGACTGAGGCAAACAGGGTTAAGTGACTTGCCCAGGGTCACACAGCTAGTAAGCATCTGAGGCCAGATTCGAACTCAGGAAGATGAGTCTTCCTGACTCCATGTCTGGCACTCTATCCACTATACCACCTAGTTGCCTCTGCACGTAGTAGGTAATTAATGAATGCCTTTTGAACTAAAGCAAATCAGAAGAACATCTTGCAATTGTATTTCTCCAAGACTCCAACATCATATTAATAGATGTAAAGGAGACACCTCACTGACTGTGTATTGTTCTACCAAATAAAATGATGTCTTCCGGTCTCAAAAAATAAACTCGAAAGGCTCCTCAATTCCCTATGTCTTTCAGTCAATTTGTAGAAAATTATTTGTGAAAACTCAGATGTTCCTTTTTTATTTTAATAATAGCTAGCTAGCATTTCCATAGCATTTTAAGTTTTGCAGAGCACTTTGCATATGTTATCTCATTTGATCCTAACAACTCTGTGAAGCAGGTGCTATTATTATCCACATTTTACAGATGAGGAAACTGAGGCTGGAGGATGTTATACGACTTGCCCTGGGTCACACAGTTAAGGAATCTAAGGTAGGATTTGAACTCAGGTCTTCCTGCATATCAGGCACAAAGACTCCAGAGTCATTAATGAGGAAAATAATTTACTACAAAAATACTGACAGATCTTTTCCATTTTTCTGTCTGCTTGTTATTTTTACAGTCTCATCTTTAAGGGGAGCAAGAGTTTTGCTTCAAAGGCAGAAATGTTGATGGAGGACTAGCTGCTTATACCTGTCTCCTCACCAATATTTTAGTGCCTCTGAGCATTGTTAAAGCTTGAGGTCAATTTGCAAAGCGGAGCAGGATGGGAGGTGAAAGGATCAGCTAAGAGATGTGTGGTCTTTACCCTCAAAAAGCCGCAGTAAAAAAGAAAGTGAGCAGCACGTATTACCTTTCCTCTGAGTCACAGAAGAGTGAGAAGAAAGTCACTTAGCCTAGACCAGATATGAGACATGACCAGAGAGGCTCTGTGAAGAAAGATGAGAAAGTAACTTTGAGTGTCTACCTAAGGAGCACTTGACTCTTACCAAATAAAGACATGAAAAAGACGAAAAAGATAAACCAAAATACATGATGAATAGCTCCCAGGCTATTCAGGCACGTGGCCTAGGCTGTCTACCTCTAAAAGATTAATAACGCTCACCTAGGTCTAAGGCCCAGGCATTTTGGCCGAAAAATTTTTTTTAAAAAAAACATGAAACAATAGCTGCCAGACAGTCTAAGCAGGAAAAGATTACTTACTAGAAGTAAAAGAAGAAAAAAACTCCTAGGGGAGGGGAAGGGCAACAAAATAGAGTGTCAGATGTGAAGCTATGATTGACAGAGATGGAGGCAGATGGAAGGCTTGGCCAAAAGGCAGATGAGGAGGCAAGGAACGGCCTTAGAGAGCTGTTCTGATGACAGTCTCTTTGAAGCCGTGCTTTAGGTGTCAAGGAGGTGCTCAGAGAAGTGTTTCAGAAGTGACTAAAGGTAGTCCTCTTAAAGGGTCTCCAGAGCATGAGTCACCACCTTGGAAGGATCCAGTAAGTTAAGGAGACTAGTGAAAAGAGAAAAACTGGCATTTATTCTGTTCTTCCCATCAGCATAGCAATTTGTGAGGGAAAATGTTTTCCATGGATTGTGAAGTATTAAGAAATACTTTATGGCAAAGTTTCTTTCATTAGTTATGTTTTGTTGGTATTGCTCAATTAAATGCTCCAACCATTTGACTTCTGGCAAATTTCCTGGCCCATTCGTGGAGGCTGCACTGGATGAGGGCTCCTGCCAAGAGTTTATGTTCAACACACTATGAGCATGATCAGAACTTGAGAACTCCCAGTTGGAGTGGGAAAGCCCTGAAATGTTTCTAGAAAATGTTCTTGGAATGAATTGGCTTCATTGCGCCTTTTTTTTTTTGAGAGTTGGGTCCCAATGGATAAAGTAAAAGATGCTGATTCTGATCACCACTATTCCCCGGTGAAGTTTAACTAGTATAAAGCAATGCCTACCACAAGCCCCAAAACAACTTCAGCCAGCAAACAATGTCCATGACAAGAAAAGGGACAACTTTAATTTCAAAACCAAATGGCAATTCGGTACTTCAAACCAGGGATCTCAACCTTTTTGTGAGATAAACTCTTCATAAAGCCTCTGGACCCCTTCTCAGGATAACATTTTTTATTAAATAAAACAAAATGCATAAGATTACAAAGGAAACCAATTATATTGAATAATTGTTATCAAAAGGTTAAAACATTCCTGATTTAGAATATAAGCTTCTTTATAAAGTGATACAAAAAGGAAGTCAGAAAATTATAAGGAATGTCACCTCGAATTATGAAAATTATGATGTCACAAAAAGGCCAAGAATGTTAGAAGAGAAAACCGGTTTGCAGAAAAAGCTTGGCCTGAGAACCAACTAAACTAGACCCTCCCAAGAGCTTACTTTTTTCATCTCTATAAAATCTTTACAAGACTGATCTATAAATGTCTTGAGAATATCCTTCACGAATACATGAGAAATAGGCAACTTCTTCTACAGTGGATTCCATCTTCAGAATCATACAACTGCCTGAGAGGTGTGGAAGAAATAGAGATAGCAGAGTCACATATACTATCAGACTGGCTCATAGGTTTGGCTCAACTGTTTTTCTTTGTTACAAGAGTTTACATTGGCAGATGGGGATGGGGTTTTGGTCATCTAAATGATTACCAGGCCTGGAGTCAGAAAAACCTGATTTCAAATCCTGCCTTAGACCCTTAATAGAGCAACCCTGGGTAAAACACATCACCTCTGTTTGCCTCAGGTTCTCAATCTGTAAAATGAGGATAATAATAGCACTCACCTTCCAGGGTTTTTGTGAGAAGCAAATGAAATAATCATTGTAAAGTGCTTAACACAGAGCCTGGAATAGAGTAGTAGGAGGAATGCAAATATTAGCTGTAATTATTATTATTATTATTATTATTTCTAAATGGCTGTGATGTAAACAGAAAATATCAATAAAACTTATTTTTAAATGTGTATATATACAGATTTTTGTACCAGAACTATAATTTCTTGGTGTAGGAAGCTTCAGATGAGTAAATTTCCCTAGGACAGCAGATCAACATCTTTTCTATAACTTGGTAGAGTCTCAGAGGATTTCCTGGGACACCAAAATATTAAATGACTCACCTAGGGAAAAATAACCAATATGGGGCAGAGATTGGACTTGAACCCAAATCAATTTGACTCAAAAGATGGCTCTCTATCCAGGATACCAGTGATGCTGAACTGAAAGTGTATTGATATCGCTCCCTGCAGTAGCTTGACTTAGAGAACCACAAATTAAAATTATCTGTATTGTATTGTATTTCTATTTATTTTGCTAAACATTTCTCAATTACATTTTAATCTGGTTCACGTCTCTTAATTGATCCTTTCACCTCCCATCCTACCCTGCTTTGCAAATTGGCTTCAAGCTTTAATAATACTCAAGAAGGTACTAAAATACTGGTGAGGAGAAAGGTACAGGCAGTGAGTGCTCTGTTAATATTCGGTCATTGAAGCAAATCTCTTGCTCCCCTTAAAGATAAGACTGGAAGAATAACAAACGGACAAAAAAGTGGAACACATCTGTCAGTATTTTTATAATAAATTATTTTCCTCATTAATGACGATAGAACCATCACAGTTTGACTCTAGAGTCTTTGTGCCTGATACAGTATATAGGAGAATGGAAATGGCACTAAGAAAGATGAAGATGGGGCAATCAGCCTGACCAGACTGATGATATGCAGAAGAAATCTATGCTGAAGGCAACATGATTTTTGAATCTTTGAGGGAGTCTTACAGCTCTGTTCTATACAAACTTCCCCTTCTAAAAACAGGAAAAGAAGAAAGGAAAGAAGGAAGGAAGGAAGGAAGGAAGGAAGGAAGGAAGGAAGGAAGGAAGGAAGGAAGGAAGGAAGAAAGAAAGAAAGAAAGAAAGAAAGAAAGAAAGAAAGAAAGAAAGAAAGAAAGAAAGAAAGAAAGAAAGAAAGAAAGAAAGAAAGAAAGAAAGAAAGAAAGAAAGAAAGATGGGAAGGAAGGAAGGAAGGAAATTTTAAAGCATTTGACTCAGTAGAACAAAATGAAGTCTTATTCAATGTGGTGTTTCCAAAGCTGGCATTAATATAGATTTACCCATCTGTGGTTACTGATTTGGCATTGGCCTTTAAGCTTGAGAATTCCAAGGAAAGAGAACATTATTGCAGAAAAGCTGGAACATCTAGGCAACCATTTCTGTAGTAGAAGTGATATCCTAACCTCCAACCCTATGCAAGTTAGATCAGTTTTTCTTTAAAAGGTTTGGAGAACATCCTCCAGCTTTGGTTGGCATAGGGGAGTAAAGACTCAAACTGTTGACATCACTTTCTGGTCACCTGAGTACGAAACAGTCATGAGGAGCTCCAGGTGCTCTCGCCGATGCTTGGTTGGTGGATCAGCAGGGGCAACTCAGGCAAAAGAGCTCCATTCAATTGAATCAATGGAGGCTGTCCTCAATAACTATCCTTGCTGAATATCCTTCTTCTGCTATGGCTAAGTAAGTCTCCTATTGTTAACTGCTGGATGATCAATACCAGTGTTTAGTTTGATTCCAATATTGAACCTTAACTACTAGGGAAGTAGCCAGAGTCAGGTTCAGCCCAAAAAATTATGTAATTATGATCGATCCCCCAGGGGTGAAGAAAGAGTGTCCTAAAGTCCCATTGACTCTAATGATTACATTGTGGTTTATGTGAGATGGTGAGAAACAGACCTTGGGTTTGTTTGTGACAGAATATGGAACCAACATGGCTTCATCAAAAATAGGTCATGCCTATTCAAATAGCATTTCCTTTTTTTTTGACTAGTAGATCAGGGAAATATATAAGTATAATTTACCTAGATTTGGGGGAAGGATTTGACCAAGTCTTCCTTAGTATACTTGTGGAAATGATGGAGAGAGATGAGGAGGACAAGAGCAAAGCATTTAAAAAGGGAAACATATGCCTGAAAAAGGTATTCACCAGTGTCATAAATGATGTCCTGTATAAAAGCAGCTAGACAGTGCTGTGGCTAGAGCTCTGGGCCTTAATTCAGGAAGACCTGAGTTCAAATGTGACTTCAGGCACTGTGTGACCCTAGGTAAGTCACTTAACCTCTGTTTGTATCAGTTTCCTCAACTGTAAAATGGGGATTCTAATAGCACTTAGTTTATAAGATTGTTGTGAAGATCAGATAATATAAAGCACTTAGCACCATGCCTGGTACATAATAGGTGCTATATAAATGCTAGCTATTACTATCATTATTATTCCAAATGGAATGGATTCCTTTTGGGTGAGGAGGCTCTCCTATTTACAAAAAATATTGCATCGAACCATTGAACTCTACATGACTTCCTCAATGAGATCCACCATTATGAAAACAGGTCTGCCCAATTTCCAACCCAGAAAAGCCAAGTGGATAACAAATGCCTATCAGGTTATGACTTGCAGGTAGATAAACGGCAGCCCCAAAGGTCAGCCCATCATTTTATACATCTTGGACAAGCACTATGGGTGAACAACAACCTGGATACAAAAGTGAAGGAGGAAGGGAACACATTGGTCTATGTTTAGACATTTCTAAATGTTTTCAGTGATCCCAAACTGCTTCCTGATGCAAAAAAAAAAAAACACAATCAGTTTTTATTGAGCACACACTATGTGCAAGACTTTGTACTATTCCTTGAGGACACAAAGAAATATAGTCCTTGACTCCAAGAAGATTATATTCTACTGGAGGATACAACATGCTCATGAATAAATCTAAACCTATGATGCTATGTACCCAATGAATGCAATAATGTAAATGAAAATAACAATAAGGCCAAGCTGAACTCAGATTAATTGTGATGAGCAATCTCAGTTCCAGAAACCTGAAAATGAAACATATCTCTTGCCTCTTGGTAAAGTGGTGGAGGGCTACTAAGGAGGGATGCTTTCAGACCTGAGTACAGCCAAGAGAGAAAAAAGGCTTTCTCTCAGCCTCCTTCCTTCTGGCATCAATTACTTAAGTCAGAAGCAAACACATAGTGGTGGGAAACTGCCCAGATAAGCCTCAGACCTGAGTCCCTAGATTGAACATTCCTTGGCTGCCTTCTTCACTTATTTCTCTTGGCATAGATCCTGAGAACTAAACATTTCCAACCTTGGGGATAGCTCGTGAGTTCAAGAGTTCCAGGCTTCCTACTTCCTGAGTAGATCACTGGCAGACCAGAGTGAAAAAAATGTTCTTAACATAATGCCTTTCAAAGCAGAGGACGACCAACAAGAGAATTGTCTTGTAGTTGGAGAACCAAAGCTATACCATGGCTGACTGGGATTTCCGGACCTTGCTAAAGCACCACATTTGTGAATTTCCCACAGGACCAAGGTCCATGTCCAAGGTGAATGTAAATATACCAATTCAGCAATCCCACAAAGGGTCTTAACCTTTGTTGGGAGCGGTATGATGAGTGTAACAAGTATTTCGTTTTTATATGTTTGTTCATGCAAACCTTTGCATCCTTTAAATCATATACATTTTCTGTGTTGATGAAAATAAGAAGCTGCCCTATAGTTGATTTTTAAAAGGTTATCAATAAAAGAGTCGTTAAAAGATCTAACTTATTTATGTGTTCTTTGAATAGGAAGCAGAAGAATGGACCAAATGACCTTTAAAAATGTCACCTTTTACTTTATTTTATGACTTTTCATTTGGATTTCCCAAATCATGCTTTATATGTTCCTCTCAGGAAGGGATGAACAAACTTCTCATAGATTCATGTTTATCTCCAGAAAGAAGCAGTGACCACAAATTCCTTTCTCTATTCTACTTGCCCCCTTCTTGGGTGGGGAAGAGGGAGGGAGGGAAGGAGAGAGGGAGGTAGGAAGAGAGAGAGAGAGAGAGAGAGAGAGAGAGAGAGAGAGAGATCAGAGGCAGAGAGAAGAGGAAGGAGAGAGAGACAGGGAAGGAGAGGGAGAGAGAGAGAGAGAGAGAGAGAGAGAGAGAGAGAGAGAGAGAGAGAGAGAGAGAGAGAGAAAGTTCAGCCCTAAAATGAAGTTTTCTGATTTCACCAGCTCTAAAAGTCCCATTAGCCCCAGTCTTATCTTAAAATCTCCTTGCTGTCTACACCCCTACACATGCCTCAGAAGATCAATAATGTTGCAGACGTGAGAGATCAAAGTTTTTCAAGCTACATTAGGGTTTGGATTGGGGGAGGAATGAAAAAAAGTTAAACTCAGTTAAAACCACCCTGAAATACTCTAACCACTCAGTGCAACAGAATTAAGCTCTTGTTGGTCAGCCCTATTCTTCAGAAACATCCTGGCACACACACACACACACACACACACACACACACTCCCATAAACAAAGCGCAGCCTCAAACAACATCTTGTAAAGCACATTATAAAATGCCTCTAATAAATTCCTAACAGCTATAGCCATAACCATCTGAGAGAAAGGTGATTATGACACAGAAGTGTCAGGTTACAACAACAAATTGAGTCATGTGAGGCAGGGATTTATTTGTTTTTGCAAGTGTGCTATAAAGGCCCACATAATTTTATAAATGAAAATGAATGTAGGTTAATAAATGGCACCTGGATTTAAAACCCAACTATCACAAGGGAAGGCAAATTAGCATGGATGGAGCAATACAAAACATAGGACAAATTGTCCAGGAAGCCGACCAGGTTAGAGAGCCAGAAGTGAGGGTTTGGGTTCCAATTCTATCCCCACACCAATCAATGTGTTCATGGGATCAGGATGTCATTCCCCACCCCCACCCCACCCCCAAAGACCATCAGCTTGCTTCCAGACCAGCCTCAGCAACCATCATCCAGGGAAGCAATCCTGGTGGAGATGCCTGGCAACCACTTTTGGAGCTGCTATAACCACATTACTAAAGGCCCAAAAAACAAAATCTTTGCCACCAAAATCCTTGGAATTGTCAAATAGTTCAATATCAGAAAATAATATGATTTTATCAGTGAAGATAACAATAAAGGAGATACATTGCCATCTGCTTTGCCAATTCACCCTGAGAGCCATGAGACCTTTCCATATAAGTTGCAAGTGAAACCTCTTATATGTGTTGTAGAAGATGAGCTCTTGAGAACATGGAATGAATTACTTTTCTATATCTCCTAGTACTTAACATAATGTTTTTTGCCCATGGTAAATGCTTAATAAATGGGGTTTTTTCATTCATTTATTCATAAACAAGAGGTCAGAAATCTGCAGGTGAACCCTGACCCTGATGGGAGAGAGGGAAAATTACTGGGATCATTAAGAGGTCCTCACCCAGGAAGCCAGTCTTTATTTGTGCTAGCCAGGGCTTAAGGTAAGACAGTGCATGACAGGAGTGAGGGAAGAAAAGGGAAGAAGGCAAAGAGAGGAATAGCTGAGAAGAAGGGCCAAGCCATAACCACATACCAGAGAGAGGAAGAATATGTGTGTATCAAGAAGAGAAACCACCTAGAGAAGTGAGTGCTTACGTGCAGACATCAGGGGGAACCATGCTTGGGGAGGCTTACAGTAGAGCGTGTGGGAGAACATGGGAGTAGATGGACAAGTTAGGCTCCAAGGAGCTTGTGGTGGCTCAGCTGCAGGGGTCTAGTGTTCCTTTACAGTCCCTTCTGGATTCGTTTTGGGCAGCTTTCCTTTGATCCCACCCAGCTGCTAATGCCCCACCAGAAAAGTTACTATTTATTGTGCATGTGTGTATGCATACACACACATGTACATATATATGTGTGTGTGTATTTAAACACATATATGAATATAAAGTACATGTTGTCTCCTGTAAAAGAATGTAAATGTTTGAAGAGAAGCTGCTAATGCCCCACCAAAAAATTCACTTTCTATTTATTTTGTATATATGTGTGTATGTACATACATGTTGTGTGTGTATATGTGTGTTGTGTATGTATACACATATATAACATGTTGTCTCCTCCAGTAGAACATAAGCCCTTTGAAGAGAAGCTGCTAATGCCCCACCAAAAAAGTTACTTTCTATTTATTTTGTGTGTATATATATATATGCATACATATAATATGTGTGTGTATATATATACGTATATATGTGTATTGTGTGAATATATATATATTCAACACAGAACATCTGTTGTCTCCTCCAATAGAATGTAAATCCCTTGAAGAGAAGGATTGTTCCATTTTGGGTGTTTTTTATCCTCAGCTCCCAGTCCAGTGCCTGGCTGTAGGTATTTATTAATAGTAGGTGCTTAATAAATGCTTGTTGATTGCTTGATTGCAGCTATGAGACAGAAAACCAGAAGATATTGTGTATGTCTACATACAGGTGATTGTGTGTGTCCCACAACAAGTACCTATGATATCTCAGGCCTGCATCCAGGAGGGATACTGAGCAAAGGAGAATCAGCACTATTAAAGCTTCAAATCGCACTAAGACTTGTGGGACACTCTGTATGTCTCAAAGGTTTGGCTTAAAGCTACCTACTGACCCTCAGTGGCTGAGCTCAAAAAGGTCATCATCAGTGTTTGAACTGTCACATTCCATGGTCTTTTTTTTTATCCTTCTTTCTTGAGCTCCTGAAAGCATTTGACAATGTTGATAACCCCCTCCTAGTTGTTATTTTCTTGAGCGCTTTCTTGTGGTTCTCCTCCCACCTCTATGATGCATCTCTCTTGCTAGATAAGCATTTCTGTCTAACCTCCTAACCATGGACAATCCCTAAGACACTGTCTTGCCCTGCCCCATATGTTCTCTAAGAATTTATTCATTTCCCCCAATCCCATTCTTACTCCAGACCCTTTTACTTCTATTGAAGATGCTACCATCCTTCTAGTCACCCAGATTCACAAACTCAGTCATTTTACTTACCCTATTGCAGCAACCTCCTAATTAAATTCCCAGTGTCCAGTCTTCTGCCCACTCTGCCCAGTGTCCACTCTGACTAAGCCATCCTTCTACAGCTACCAAAATAATATTTTAAAAACCTGGAAAGACTTATATGAACTGATGCAAAGTGAAATGAGCAGAACCAAGAGAACATTGTACATAGTAACAGTGATACTATATGATGATCAACTGTGAATGACTTAGCTCTTCTCAGCAATACAATGATCCAACACAATTCCAAAGGACTCATGATGAAAAATGCTGTTTACCTCTGGAGAAAGAAATGATGGAATCTGAATGCAGATTGCAGCATACTATTTTCACAGTCTATATTTTTCATGGGTTTTTTAGTCTGTCTTCTTTTACAATATGACTAATGAGGTAATATGTTTTGTATGATTGAACATTGTATAACCTATATCAAATTGCTTGCTGTCTCAGGGAGATAGGAGGTGAGGGAAGAAGAGAGAAATTTTGGAACTCAAAATTTTTTTAAAAAATGAATGTTAAAAATTGTCTTTACATGTAACTGGAGAAAAATAAAATATTTTTTCAAATAATATTTTAAGTCATACTTCTGAATAAGTCACTCTTCTGCTAAGTAGCTAAGTGACTTGCCAAAGGTCACACATGTAGTAAGAGACAGAGCCAAGATTTGATTTCAGGTCTTCTCACTCCAAATCCAGCTTTCATTTCAATGGACTATGCTACGTTCATCATCTTCATGGTTCATTTCCTATTCAGTGCCTCTCCATTGCTTCTAGGATAAAATGCATACTTCTTTAGCTTGGTACAATAATTAGGAAAAAAAGATGGGTGCAGTATCTTTTTTAACCATATTTTCAAGTGCATAGATTTGACTTGCTCTTAATTCTTGCCTTGCCCTGTGTCGTGTCATGTTATTTTCCATACACAGATAACCCAGGGTCTTTCTATATGGAGACTTCCATGGATACCAGTCCAGTGATGGAGTCGTGATCCCAGAACAGATCAGGAATGGAGAAGTGAGAAGAGAGAATCAGGCAGTAAGCCAGCAGTAATTATGGGGTAGGGGAAGAAGAGGGAGAAGAGAGAAAGAATCTCTCTGCTCCACAAAGCAGGCTGCCAACTAACCCCATCGAGTGGCAAGTCCATCTCCCAAGATTAGAGAAGCTGGTACAACATTTGTACATTAGGAACTCTTCTTTTTCCCTTCATGGGAGGCATGTCTATCATTCTTAATGTATGCTTAGACATTATGGTTTTATAAAACTCTGAGGAAGACTGTAAGAAGACCTCTTCCTTTGGGGACACATGCATGATGAGTTCCAACATGATTCCATAAATTAGCTTGAGATTTGTTATCTGTGGCTGCCACCACTACCACCACCACCACTACCACCACCACCCCAGCAATTTGAGCAGCTTAGGACCCATTTCCAAACCCCATGCTGGCACATGTGGACAAAGAGACCTTGGGAAAGGAGGTAGAATTTAGGAATCTAAGCTTCGAAGATTTGGATTGTTTACCAAACTCAAGGACTTGTAAGGCACTTCTGCTTTGTAAATGAGCTGAGAGCTTAGAGATGTCCCTCAGAGAAGAAACAACTCAATGGATAGCCCAAAAGTACAGAGTTTGAAACAGAAAAAAGATACCTTCCTCCTCCTTCATTAGTCCCCTGCTCTTTGAATTCCTATACAACCTTTAAAGCCCAATTCAAATGATATCTCCTCAAGGAAGCCTTCTGATGACCTTCTTCACTCAGTCTTCCCTCACACTTCTCCCATGCTGGTTACTTGTGTTATTTTGTACTCTGGTTCTTTGTGCACAACTAAGACTATAAACTCCATGAGAACAGAAAGCATGCTTGATGCAAATCTTCTATCTCCTCCCATGTCTAGCACAGGGTGCACACAGTAAGCATTTCAAATGCATTGGATTGAATCAAATTGATGCTAACCCAAATCTACCTTGGAGTCTGAGTGCTCCGCAACTGTCAATGAAGCAAATCTGTAAGTAGACATTAATTTGTCAGAATTCAGTACCTGTTTTCTATTACTTTGCCTGTGACTATATTTTTATGCTTCTTTTCTTTGAGGTTCCTAATAAAGGTCTTTTTAATAACATTACTTTTTTCAGCTGAATTAAATGAAAAAGGATTTTTCCATACTTTGGTCAGAATGAATAGGGAGATCAGTGCAGGTGAAATATAGGAGCACGGTGGTAAAAGTTTGACTAGCTCTTCCCCCTCGCCCCCCCCCAAAAAATGTAGGCAGCATACGCTTTAAGTTTAATCTGCATAATTAACATTTTCTCCTTCACTTTCCTAAGTCTATACAATCAACAAAACAATAAATCAAGCCCTCATTTATAGTGTTTGCTAATTTCCAAGGCATAAATGCTCACACTGAAAATTTAAAATTGGTCAGGTTTGAGCTTCCTCTAGCATGCCCCAATGACTGTATCTTCTTTTTGTTGTTGTCATTGAGTCACTTAAGTCATGTCTGACTCTCTGTGACCCCATTTGGAGTTTTCTTGGCAAAAAATATTGAAGTGGTTTGCCATTCTTTTCTACAGCTCATTTTACAGACGACAAAACTGAGGCAAGCAGAGTTAGGTGACTTGTGCAGTATCACACAGGTATTATGTGTCTGAAGCTAGATTTGAACTCAGATTCTCCTGATTCCAGGGCTGGCATTCTATCTACTGTGCCACCTGGCTGCCCTTTATATTTGCCTTCTATTGTTAAAGCACAAGTGGAGTCCCAAGACATACATGATTATACGAATTGGCTTGCGATCAACTCATCAGTGGATGCCAGTAGCTTGGCCAGCTTAGGACCCACTTCCTAATATTCTCTCATTCTCTGTGTGTGTGTTCTCTTTGTGTGATCTCTGTGTATGTATGGGTTCTGTATGTATATGTGTTTCTCTCTCTCTCTTTCTCTCTCTCTCTCCCTTTCTCCTCCCCATCTCTTTCTGTCACTTTTTTCTCCTGTATACACATAGCTGTCTATTTACATATGTGGATATACAATCTTCTTTTCCTTCTTGGATACCATTTTCTAACTGGTCTTTGAGGTGTGTACTTAATTCCAAAGCTGTCAAAATTTGTTTTTTATGCCCTCCCACTTCCCTTTCTGAATCATTTCACTTCCATGTACCCCTCTTCCTAGCCCTTTTGAATCTGGCCTTTCAATCAGTGCTAAATTCATTTAACTGTATTATCATCTCTTCCACATCTCTCCATTTTCCCCCAAAATGGCACTAGATAATTTATCAAATGTTTTACTAAAAAGTGGGTAAACTTTATCTATTGCATTCCCAGTATCTACTCATTTAGTAACCCTGTCCAATAAAGGGCAGTAAGGTTAGTTTGACACACTGTGCTCTTGATGAAGCCAGCCTGGCTCTTTGTGATCTCCACTTCCTTATCTAGATGTTCACTCATCATCTCTTTAATAATGAATTCTAGAATTTTCCTGGGAGTCAAAAGCAAGCTCATTGTCTATAGTTTGCAGGTTCCATTTTTTCCCCTTTTTGAAAATTGGAACATTTGTATATGGTACCTATAGTTTCTAGTGCTTGTACTTCCTAAGGATATAATAGATCTGTTCCTCTACGTGAAGCAGAGCAAAGGGCTGTCTTCATATTGCCTTCCTTATCTTGAACATTAACACTCTAGTATCCATTTTTATTCCATTCTTTCCAGATTCAAACCATTCTCGTTGGCAGAGAAAACAGAATCAAAATAGGATTCCACGTCCTTGCACAGGAGAGTCATCGTGCTAAGAATGCATTCCCTCATCACCTCGGTCCCACAGTCTCTTCTTTCTAAGTTTGGCTCAGGTGCTACCCTTTACATGAAGTCTTTCTCAACCTTCCCAAATGCTATCATCCTCTCCTAAAATTACCTTGCTTTACTTCATATATATGTTGTATTTATTTACGAAAGTGCATATTTCACGTTTCCCTCAATAGAACATAAGTTCCTTGAGGTCGGAGACCATATTATCGTTGTATAATCAATACCCAGCATGGTCACCGTCACATAAAATATATTTAATAATAGCTTGTTGGTTGAAAGATCGATTCCGAGCTTTAGCATTCCTGGCTATTCTTACCTTCTGGTGCCACATTTTTTTTTTCATTTATCTGCTGTTATCTTCTCTTGCTTCCATCTTCTGCATGTACCTTTTTTTAAATTTTTTTATTATTTAATATATTTAGTTTTCAGCATTGATTTTCATATGAGTTTGAATTACAAATTTTCTCCCCATTTCTACCCTCCCCCCCACTCCAAGATGGCATATATTCTGGTTGTCCTCTTCCCCAGTCAGCCCTCCCT
>CM053625.1:238585573-238607336 GCA_028646595.1 Phalanger gymnotis
GGAGGTCTGTGTGGGACAGACCTTACCCAGAGACCATCCAGGGTGTCCTGGGCTGGGGCCCTGCTTCCCTCTGCCACTTTGTGGGTTCTGCAGCTCTAGAATTGGTTCAGAGCCATTGTTTTATAGGTTTTTGGAGGGATTTGGTGGGGAGCTCACGCCAGTCACTGCTTCCCAGCTGCCATCTTGGCTCCGCCCCCCAGAACTCCGAGAGACAGTTTGGCGTAGCAGATAGAGCCGGACTTGGAGTCAGGAGATGTGGTTTTTAGTCCTGTCCTGGATCCTTATTGGATTGAAGTGACTGAGTCACCGAACGTCTCAGAGGCTCAGTTTCTTTATCTGTAAAATGGAGATAACACTTACAATAATCACCTCACGGGGTTGCTATAAAGGTACTATATGTCAGCGAGTTATTGTTCAGTGTCGATCATTAGAAAGCAGCACTGTTAATAACTGACATTTGTAGTGTAACTACTATTATATGAGGATTGGAGAAAAATTGGATGTTAAAAAAGACTTTGGTTGGAGAGGTGGGGGCCTATGGGTGTGGAATATTGCACAGTGTGTTAGACTGGATCACTGGGCTGGATTTTGCTTGGCTGGTTTTTCTTTATTGTAAGGGAAGTCTAGAAGAAGGAATATATCTGAAAATTTCTGCATAAAATGTAAAAAAAAAATGGAGAAGAGTGAGACCTGTGATTTGATTGATGGTGGCGGAGGGAGGGGCAGATTTCTACCTGAGAAATCTCTAAGGAAAAAAAGTCATCAGTAAAATAAGAAAAAAAGAATTCTCATACTTAAATGCTTAGAAATCATGATCCTGGAGCACAAACTGTCTGTGCCACTTATATGACCCTTTCCATACACTCTCTTATATCAGTAATATCTTGTCAATACTAGATCATATCATGTCAAATACTAGTGTGCCATAAGAGATGATGAGCAGGTGGACTTCAGAAAAACCTGGAAAGATTTATATGAACTGATGCTGAGTGAAGTGAGCAGAACCAGGAGAACATTGTACACAGTAACAGCCACGTTGCACAATGACTAACTTTGAAAGACTTACCTCTTCTTAGCAATACAAGCATCTAGACAACTCCATAAGATCCAAGATGGAAAATGTTGTCCACATCCAGAGAAATAACAATGGAGTCTGAATGCAGATCAAAGCATAGTATTCTCTCTCTCTCTCTTTCTCTCTCTGTCTTTTGTTTCTTCTTTCTCATAGTTCCTCCCATTGGTTCTAATTCTTCTTTACAACATGACTAATGCAGAAATATGTTTAATATGAATGTATATGTAGAACCTATATAAGATTGCACTGCATCTTGGGGAAGGGGGAGGAGAAAATTTAGAACTCAAAATCTTATGGAAGTGAATGTTGAAAACTAAAAATAAATAAATCAATTTAAAAAAGAAACTAGATAGAAAAAAATTTTTTTTCCATATCAGCCATTGCAACCCCCCCCCCCCCCCACACACACATGGAGAGAAGAAGCAGGAAAAGAGCTCTGGGGATCTCCCTGCTTGTTAGATTGAGATGGAGGAGGAGTAGCAACAAGCAGCAAGAGGACTTGCAATAACAATAATAATAATAATTAACATTTTATAGAGCTCTAAGGTTTGCAAGGAACTTTACATATACTACTTCATTTGATCTTCAGAACAACCTTGTGAAATAGGTGTTATTTTATTATGACCACTTCATAGGGGAAGAAACTGAAACTAAGGGGCTAAGTGATCTGCCCAGGGTCATGCACATAGTAAGTGTCTGAGGTAGGATTTGAATTCAGGTCATCCTGTCTCCAAGTCTAGTGCTCTCTCCACACTCAGCTGCCTCCTGATTTCCCTCCGCCTCTTGGAAATCTTAAGTGTTTGCTTATAGACCAAACCAGAGCAAGAGGAAACGAGTCCAACTCATAAAAAACATAGACTTTTATTGGTATCTTTTGTTTCTATATATTTACATTTCCCCTGTATCCCTCCTCTTCTCTCCCAGAAAACCATCCACTACAACAAAAAACAAAAAGAGGAAATAAAAAAATCCAGCAAAAACAACGCATTAAGAAGTCTGAAGTTACATGCAGTGTTCCATACCCATGGATCCCCATTTCTGCAGAGTAGGTGTCTTCTCATATTTCTTCTTTGGGACTGAGCTTGGTCACAATGGTTTCCAAACATTTGGTTTCAATTGTCCCGTTGCTGTTTTTTTTCCGTTTACATTGTTATAGCCATTACATATATTGTTTTCCTGGCTTCACTTCATTTTGAAAAAAGTTTGCATAAGTCTTTCCATATTTCTCCATACTCATATTCAGCATTTCTTCTAGCACAGTAAGATCCCATTGTCTTCATGTGCTACAGTTGGTTTAGTCATTGGCCGGTTGATGGGCATCTGCTTTGTTTCCAATTCTTTACGACGATTAAAAAGTTCTGCTATGAGTATTTTGGTTTTAATGGGTCCTTTCTATTTGTCAGTTATCAGTTTGGGGCATATGCCTAGCAGTATTATTAATCTCTAGATCAAAGGGTATGAGCATTTTAATTGCTTTGGGGGGGGCATAATTCCAAATTGCTTTCTGGAATGGTTATATCAGTTCTCAGTTCCACCAACAAGTCATTAATGTGACTAGCTTTCCACAACCCCTCCAACATTGGTGATTCTTATTTTTTGTCATCTTTGCAGATTTGGGGGGTTTAAAAGTAAAACCTCAGGATTGTTTTGATGTACATTTGTCTTATCACTAGCGATGTTACCATATGGTTGTTAATAAATAGTTTGCAATTCTTTTGAGAGCTGTTCAAATCCTATTTCGCTATTGGGAAACTGCTCTTGGTTTCATATAGTTGTCTATATATCTTGAATACCAAATTCTTACTACAGATATTTGATAAATATCAATAAATATTGATAAATATCAATAAAGACTTTTCACAGTTGACTGCTTACTCTAGATGCCTTCATTTTGTGTACCCCAAGTGATATATTTTATCTTTTACAATTGCCTTTAACCTTTCTTTGGTTAAGAATTTATATTCTGCACATAGTTGTGAACAGTGTATTACTTCCCTCCTAATTTTTTAATGTATAATTTTTAATAGTCAGGTCATAAGTCCATTGGGAATTTTTTATGGAATATAGCATGAAATATTAGTCTAAACCTAATTTGTGCCAGACCGTCTTCCAGTTTCCCCAATATTTCTTAACAAATAGAGAATTTTTCCCTAGGTAATTTAAGTTTTGGCGCTTATCAAACCCTAGGTTATTCAGTTCAGTTATTTCTTATTCTTTCTTGTCTAATATGTTCCATTGTTCTACTTTTCTACTACCAGAATAAAATGGTCTCGATGATCACTGGTTTATTACATAGTTTGAGTTCTACAAGTGCTACTTCTCTTTCATTCTTATCTTTTTATTATTTCCCTTGAAATACTAGATCTTTTTTTCCTCCAGATTAATATTATTATTTTGTCTAGTTCTATCAAGTATCCATTTAGTGGTTGAATTGGTCTAGGACTAAAGCTGTAAATTCACTTTGATTAATTGTCTTTTTTGAATCCAACTTCTACTGTGCTCACTGGACTAACCTTTAAACTGTGAGGTATATGGGGCATTCGGGGAGGACCAGCACCTCTGGTGTGAGGCCTTGCTGAGCCCTTTTCAGGGCTGCCCATCCGCCTTTGGTATCTACCTGGCACTCAGCTCTCACCTGTGGCTCCAAGAGGAAGTAGCCACACTGCACACACAAGGCTCCATGTGGAAGTAGCCACACTGCAATAAAACCAACTCGACAGATGGGCTAAACCAGGTTGAGGGTAACTGACAGGCCTCAAACCCAACGGTAGTTTAGGGAAATAGCTAGCATGTGAAAACTTCCCCTAGCAAACTGAGTGGATGAGAACAATTTGCTCCAGTGGCCACGAAGGCGGCTGAAGCAGGTGTTATGAAGCGCTTAGAGCTTGGTCAGACATGGAAGATGCCAACGTCCTCCACTGCATCCTGGGCCATCGCCAGTTGTCCCGACTTTTGTCTTACCATTGGACTTTGATGGTTCTGGAAGAGAGAGCGAGACTGGTGACTTTGTGCAGCTCTGCCTTACTTAAATCCAGTTTACTCCCAAGTTAAGACATAACCCTGTGATGTCATTGGTCCTCTTTGAAATGTAAGGACAAACCATAAGCAACATTGTAGACTTCATATATCATCTCCCTAGGTGATGTTAATTCATGAAAGTGGCCCAGTTAGGGTAAAAAATGTTACCACAGTGGGTAATTTGGGGGGGGCAGGGATTTTCCAGAGTCTCATTAAAATGCAAACAGCCTATTATCAGCAATTAATACTCTAATGATCAATTAATACTTTAGTCGACCATGGGAGAAACAAAGAGAGTAGGGTGCCTGAAGGAAAGAGGGGGAAGATCCTAGGGAAAAGGAAAGGGATCCCAAGAGGGGTCAATGGGAAAATGCCAAAGATATACTTGTTGACTTCATAATCCTGCACAAGGTTGACCATGCCCTGATGAGTTGAATATTTGTACAATGGGTTCTGGGGTGCTGCCGGGGGGCTGCCTTCTCCCTGCCAGACTCTAGAGTTGATCAGCATCCCAGGGGCCTCAAGCTTGGTAGGAACAGGGGGAGATGGGCTTGATCATCTTGGGTTGGGTCTTCCCAGTTGTCAGTTTCCATTTTTCATTGTCTATAAATGTGTAAGTGGTCACATGAATGTGCACTCCCCCCTCCCAAAAAAACCCCTCCCCACCCAACAGTATCAAAAAAATAACAATGAACCCCATCTTGTTCAAATGGATTTTTAAAAAAAATTTCTAACAAAAAATACTTTTACACTTTGATCATTTTCCGCAAGGTTATAAGGCTGCCTATAAACTTCCCTCCAGTCATTAGTCGCTTGGGTAGGTTAATTATTAGCCATTAATTTTTGTGAGGATTTCTCAAAAATGATGCTTTCAAAGAGCCTGTTTTTGTTACATTGCATCTAAAGCCCTACCTCCTTTTGCACATATTTGGTATTAAATATGGCATGTTTTTTTCTTTTCCTGAAGAAGACATGACCTGTAAAAGACCCCATCCCTCCAGATTTCAAAACAACTCATGTGTTCTGGAAGTTGTGGAAATGGGCCTCTTTTCATGTTAGAGTCCTCCTCTAGAAAGGCTTCTGGGCCTGTGCACTAGGGTATTAATTGCCACAGCCCAGACTGTTGAGCTGTCACATAATGGATATATTTAGCAAGAATGACAAGGCTGGTAATTATGCACAAGGAGGCCTAAGAAAAAGGAATTGTTTACTTTGATGTTTAATTTCAGCAGACTTCTTCAGTTTGTTAAACTTAATCAAAAGCAATCAAAATATGCTGGTGTGAATTAGAGCAAATTAATTTCAAACCAACGGAAAACATTACAGTTCCCAACCATGAAAGCTGGATTGAGAGTTCAGAATGAAATATTCGAAGGAAGGAATCTATGATTTAAAAAAAAGTACAAGTCAACTTAGAATCTACTGAATAGTCATGTTAAGGGGGTGCTGGAGTATTGGACTGGGAAGTTTTTCCCGTCTATTCTTGCACTGTGTGACTTTAGGAAAATCATTTGACTTCTCTGGGCTTCATTTTGTGAATAAGAAATAAGAAAATACCCATCCTACTTGGTCACTGGATTGTTATAAAGATCAAATGTCATAATCTATATCAAATTGCTTGCCTTCTCAAGGAGGGAGGAGGAAACAGAGGGAAGGGGGGAATTTGGAATTCAAAATTTTAAAAAATGAATGTTCAATTTTTTTAGATGTAATTGATAAAAAATGAAATAAAATAAGAGAAAAAAAGATCAAATGCAAGAATGAGCATGAAAACCCTTTAAAAAGTACTCCAGAAGTGCAAGGGATTGAATGTGAGGCTGGGATCTTGAACATTAACAATCAGACAAAAGTACACATGCAATTCTTCTTTCCTAGAAGCCTTATTATGTGAGCTGCATAATGCAGTGGGAACTCTTTATAATTCCAATGTGTTAGGGACAAGATTAGCACTGGAATCCTGCATCTACTGAAATTGCAGGGGTCAAAATTTGATCCAGAGAATATCTAAATCAGGTGTGGTGGTATCATAATGGATGGAGTACTGGGTTTGGAATCAAGGAGCCCTGCTTTCGAGTCTCACTTCTGATACTTACGACTCCAGTGACGCTAAGCAAGTCAATAAACCTCTAAGTGCCCCAGATACCTCTCCATGGTTTGCCTAAGTCACAGAGAGTTTTCACTGTCAGAGTGAGGTTCCATACTGGGTGTGAGCTATGTGGACATAATCAAACATCCTTTGTGTATCTTGCGCATCCTGATCCCTGTAATAAGAAGTCACCTCTTACTATGTACCTACTTCATAATCAAGTGGCTTATATACATATATATATGTATACATATATATATAGATAGATACATCTATACATCTATCTGTCTATCTATCTATCTATCTATCTATCTATCTATCTATCTATCTATCTATCTACCTATCTGCATTACTGTTATTAGTGTAACAGAGTTTTGCTTTGTGTGTGTTCAGATTACCTAACATGGAGGCACCTTTATGGAAAATTCCAGATACCAACTTCTGGGAGAAGCATTCTGAATTCCCTTGATATGTACATGGCTCCTTTCTCTCCTCTCCCTCCTCTCCTCTCCCATTGCTACCACTCCAGACCAGTCCCTCCCTTACCTCTTGCTTTGTTATTTAGTCATGTCTGACTCTTCATGACCCCATTTGGCATTTTCTTGGCAAAGGTACTGGAGTGGTTTGCCATTTACTTCTCCAGTTCATTTTACAAATTAATAAACTGAGGCAAACGGGGTTAGATGACTTGCCTAGAGTCACAGAGCTAGTAAGTGTTTGAGGCTGTATTTGAACTCAGGAAGATGAGTCTTCCTAATTCCAAACCCACCCAGTTGCCTGGGACTACTGTAAAACTCTCCTAATCTCTGACTACTACTCTCCCCCTCCAATCCATTATGGAAATGCTGCCAAATTAATCTTATCCAAATACCATTTTGTATACATCATCCTCTTGCAAACCTTGGATGGATCCCTATTTCCTAGAGGATATACTACTCCTTAGCCTGGCTTTTGCCTCCCACTATATCACTCACACGAATGAGCCAAACCGGTTACTCATGTTCCCTAAAAACACCTTGTCCATTCTTGCCATGGCACCCTTTAAAAAATTACTATAAGCTCAATGCCCTAAACAAATACTAATAAAAAATAATAAAATATGAAGTCAATCTCAAAATAAAGTCCTCAAACGTCAACTGTTTATGTTTGTTTTTAAATTAGCATAATAAAATTGTAATGAAATGAAAACCATGCTAATACATTTGCTCCATGTTCCCTCCTGAATCCATCTGTACACTTATAAAGTTCTATTGCCTTTGTTTTTAATGTCATTGCAGCTGATGTGTGTGTTGTATTCTCCTGACTTCGCTTTCTCCACTTCATACAGCTATTTGCATGGGTCTCAGTACTCTTTCTATTTGTCATTTTTATGGCACCATAACATCCTATGATTTTATATACAACTTCAGTCATTCGGTCGTGTCTGATTCTTTGTGACCCCATGGACCATAGCGTTTGAACACTGTCTTAGGGGTTTTCTTGGCGAAGATACTGGAGTGGTTTACCATTTCCTTCTCAGTGGATTAAGGCAGAGGTTAAGTGACTTGCCCAAGGTCACATAGCCACTAACAAGGGCCAGATTTGAACTTAGGTCCTCCTGGCTCCAGGCCTGGTGCTCTATCCACCGAGCCACCTAGCAGCCTCTGTACAACTCTATATGCTGTTATTAAATTCCCATTAAGTATAAGGCACTGTGCTAGGCATTGCGGAAACAAAAACTCAGACAACCCTTGCTCTCAGGGAACATAAATTATATCCTATTGGTTAATAATAACAGATGTTCTTATTAAACTTTAAAGTTTACAAAATCATTACGTTACCTTGTATGAGTCTCATAACAATCCTGCGAGGTAGATGCTAGAGGCATTTTCATCCTCATCTTACAAACTGGGAAATGGAGGTTTAAAAAAGTTAAGTGACTTACCCAGTTAATATATTAGAGATGGGATTTGAACCTAGGTCTTCAATACTTCATGTCCAATACTTCTCTTATACTTTGCCCCCACTCACTTCTCCAACCACTCCTTCTTATCTTTAGTGGTTACAGGTGAAGAAGCTCTGAGTATTTTGGTATAGGTAGATCAGTGACTGGAATGCTATCTCTTCTCTCTTGATTCTTACTTAATTAAGCCTGACCTTTTCTTCTAGACTCAACCCAAATCTCACTTCCCTTGCCTGAGCCCATGGTTAAAGCTTCTACCGCCAAACCACAGAAGCTCATACAGTCAGTTCTGCTCATTTGACCCTCAGCATCTCCCACCTTGTGTGCTTAGTATGTTTTTACGAATATGAATATGTACCATCTTCACAGCTAGCCCTAAAAGGCAAGGCTGTGCCTAATACTAACTTTCCTACCCTGCGTCAGTCACTGTACCCTGCTTAAACAGTCAGTCACTGGTGTGGTTGCTGGCATATTTGGCGATGAAGAAAAAAGTATTGATGCACGTTATTGGTCAGCAATAACAATTTACTTTTTTGTTATTCCTTATTCTGAAGGGATTCCAAACACTTTACATACGATTTGGGAGTCCACATATTTCTGGTGACTTAGGTCATGAGAATTTTCTTTTTGGGGGATACCCAATAATAATGATGATGGTGGTGGCTAGTATTATATAGCACTTTAATGTTTGCTGTAAACATAGGGCATGGGGTGTTCAGGGAGGACTAGTACCTCTTCTGTGAAGGCTTGCTGAGCCCTCTTCAGGGTTGCTCATCCACCTTTGGTGTCCACCTTGACTAAATCTTTACCTGTGGCTCCAGGAAACAATGGCAGTGGCCACCTCCCAGTAAAACTGTCTTGGCAGACGGCTAAACCAGGGTGAGGGTAACAGACAGTTTTCAAACCTGTCAGTGAGTTAGGAGGGTGTCTACCCCAAGCATGCGTAGACTCCCCTGGCAGAATGGGCAGATGAGAACAATTTGTTCTCATGAAAGCAGATGAAGCAGGTGCTGTGGAGTGCTTAGAGCTTAGTCAGACGTGGAAGGCACCGAGGTCATCCATCGCATCCCAAGACACAGCCAGTTGTCCTGACTTTTGTCTTGACCACTGGACTTTGATGACTCTGGAAGAGACAATGAAGCTGATGACTTTGTATAACTCTGCCTTACTGAAATCCAATTCACTCTCAAGTCAAGATATTATCCTGTGATATCATTAATTTTCGAAAATAAATAATGGACAACAGCAATGTTTTCAAGGCATTTACAGATATCATCTTGTTTGTTACTTACAATAATCCTCTGAGGTAGGTGCTATTACCCTATTTTACAGATGAGGAAGTTGTCCAGGGTCACACAGCTAGAAAGTATCTCAGGAAGGCCTTCCTGACTCTAAGACCAGCACAAAAATGGAGGCAGAGAGAAATTAAATGATTCAGATAAGAACATGCAGTGAGCCAATGGAAGAGTTGGGTTTTGAACCTAGCTCAGTTCTTAATGGGCTCTATTTGCTGAGGCATGCTGTTTTCACCAGAAGGATTTTAATAACTTCCAACAAAAAGGTTGTACCATCTGATATTGCATGAGCACCCACCTAGAATGATATTTGCTATGGGGCAGGTAGCTGGATTCTGAAAAACCTGCATCTGAATTCCTGAGCCTCAGGGGTAATAATACCTGTAAGCAAAGTACTTACCTCACAAGGTGGTTGTGAAGATTTAATGAGATAATGTTGCATAAATTCTCCTGTGCTTTGTAAACTGTAATTCAACTCATAAATGTCCATTATTGTTATATACATACTCAGAAGACACGAAATTGAGTCGGCAAGAAAAGGCTGGGTGTTTAGGGGCCAGCACTAAAAGGAATTGGAAACTTTGGACAGTGTGAGTCTTGGCACCATGTTTTGTGAATTTGACATGTAGTTTATCCATGTAGGTGACAGTGACCTAGACTGAGGTATGGCCAATCCTCAAGGACTTCATGATTCATTCTCACGTGGATTATGCAGATGAATGGAACAAGAGGTGGTCTAGATTGGTGGGAATGATGAAAAACGAACAGCCCTCCATCCATTCATTCCTTGTGAACAGATTGGGTTCCAGACTGTGCAATGAACAGAGGTTGACCAAAGATGCTGGGTTAGAAGCCAGGGCTGAGAGATCCAGGCAGGAGGTTACAAATGAGCCTTAGCATCCTGACCAGCAGTCAGGATGGAGGGAGGAGAGGCTGTTAAAGCCAGTGGTCAGAGACAGAACCTGTCAAGTCCCGATGAGCTCTTGAGGGCCAGCAGGAGAGCAGACTTTTAGGAGGACAGTACGGGGCTGCCTGAGCTATCTATCCCTGTGATTACCTTTGGTCAGTTTGCAAGCCACTTCTGACCTGCTACTTGACTGCTCTCTTCCAATCCCTCAGGCTTGCAACTTTGCTGTCATCTTCAACTCCTCTCTTCTGCTCACCCCACAAATCTATCAGTTGCCAAGTTTTATTTCTCTCTCCACAACATTTCTCACAAATGTTCCTCTGTCTCCTCCTCTTGTAGTTATCCTTCTAGTCCAGCCTCTTATCTCCTCTTAATTGTACTCTTGAAATAATTTCCTATTTCATTTCCCTGCCTCAGGCCTCCTTTTCCAATCCATTCTTCACTCAGACGCTATTGCCCTGAGTCTGACCATGTCAGCCTCTTCCCTCTACTCAATAAACTCCAGTGGCTCCCTATTGCCTCTAAGATCAAATTCGAACTTCTCTGTTTTGTCTCTTGACCTATGTCTTGTCACTGGACTCCAATAACTCTAGAGGAGAGAGTAAGACTGATGACTTTGCACAGCCGTGCCTCACTTAAATCCAGTTCATGTGCAAGTCAAGACATCCCCTTGCTGATGTCATTGGTCCTCGTTGAGAAGGAAGGACGGACAATGACAACAACAATAAACTCTTTACAATGTGGCCAGCACTCCAGCACTAAGACCAGCACTTAAATGGAGGCAGAGAGGAATTAAGTGCTTCAGATGAGAACGTGCAATGAGCTAGTGGAAGAGCTGGATTTCGAACCCAGTTAGATTCTTAATGGTCTCTGTTTGCCAGGGCATGCATGCTACTAGGTGGTGCAGTGGGTAGAGTGCTGGGACTGAAATCACAAAGACTCATCTTCCTGAATTCAAATTTGAGCTCAGATACTTATTAGCTGCGTGACCCTGGGCAAGTCATTTAGCCCTGTTTGCCTCAGTTTCCACATCTGTAAAATAAGTTGAAGAAAGAAATTGCAAACCACTCTAGTATCTCTGCCAAGAAAACCCCAGTGGGATCACAAAGACAAGACTGAAAAGCAACAACAATCTGGCCCCTTTCTATCTTCCTGGCGTTCTTATGTCTAACTCCCATCCTTGCCCTCTACGATTCTGCTGCCAAGGTCTATTTTCTCTTTCATGCATACATTGTACCTTCCCTGTCTCATCCTTTGTACCGGCTGTTCCCTCAGCCTGCACTGCACTAACTACTTATTTATTTCTGCTTTTTGTAGGTTCTGGTTTTCTTTAAAACTCAAGTGCCAGGGTCCACATGAAACCTCTTCTGATTCCACCAGCTGCTAGTGCCCTTTTCCCCAAACTACTTTGCGTTCATTTGTATGTATCATGCATACATTTATATAGCTACGTCTTGTATCCCCCATTAGTATGTTGGAGGGACAGTTTCCTTTTTACCTTTGGATCCCCAGTGCTTATAACACAGTGTCTGGCACAGAGTAGGTGATAACTCTAACCCAAGGTCTGCTCCTCAAGCCTGCCTGGATGCCTACTCCCAAAAAAGCTCTCTGACGCTGTCTCTAATCCCTGAGTGCCTTTCCATGGGCTTGTGTCACACACTGACGTGCTGGAGAGATTGGATGAGAGAGGGAAAATACACCCAACTGGGAGCAGAGAGACACACACAGTGTGTGTGTGTGTGTGTGTGTGTGTGTATGTATATGTATATATATACACACACATACATATGTATATATTATACCTGCTTACATACATATTTAGATTTATATATGCATGTGAATACAGACATGCATATATTTTACATATACACACATATATGCACACATATATACATATACAAATATTTTATATGTATACATATTTGCATATATTTTATATTTTAATATATACATACATACATTTATTTTATATGTATATACATACACACATAGTTTATGTATACATACGCAGAAACATTTAATATATACACATATATTTATACACATACATAAACACACATATATTTTATATATATAAATATGCATATTTTAATGTATACATATTTAATGTATACAAATACACGTACACATTTTATACATAGTTTACATATATATGCACACATATTTAATATATACAAACATATATTTGTATTTTTATATATCCACATACATATATATACATATATTTTATATGTATATATACATACACATATCTTACATATATATACATATAAACATATTTAATGTATACAAATATATGCACATTTTATATGTATATATACATAGTTTACATATATGCCTACATATTTAATATATAAATACATATATTTGTATTTTTATATATCCACATGCATATATATATACATATATTTTATATGTATATGCATACATACACAGTTTATGTGTACATATGCACACAAACACTTAATATGTGCATACATATATTCATATTTTTATATGCATATACATACATCTATACATATTTTCATATATGTACACACATATACTATCCCTCCAGCAAAATATTCAGTAAGGAGAGGAGGGGAGAGGATATGTAGGGAAGCCCTCTTTTGCCTTCCAAGAGTGATTGATTTCCTTCCAGGATCCTGGAATTCTCAGTTCCTGGATTTGGAGCTCTCCCTCGCTCACCTGACACATCCTGAACTAGCTTGCTTTTTAAAATATGTAACCAACAAGGCAAAACTTGCTCTTCTCCAACCAATCCCAGAATGTTTCATGTTTGGTTTTACTTGCTTTATTCATTGATCCAAAGCCCCTATCACGCTTTCAGATTGATTAAGGAGTTATTCATCCCTAGTTTGCTTGTAATCGATTCAATGAGATATCTAACCTTTTGGTGATTGATCAGAATGGGTGGGGGTGGGTGGGGAAATTGTCATCCTCCAGCCTCACACCTGTATGTCCTAGAGTTCTGTCTCCACTTATGAAAGAGCAGACCAGACCTGGCAGACTGGTTCCAAAGGCCAAGATGTAGGCGTGAGTGTGCATGTGCGTGGAGGGGTAAGGAAGTGGGGTAGGGTTACCTGGTCACAGGATGGAGAAATTCAATCTATTTCTGCTATCAGGACAGTAGGAACAGGTGCATACTTTAGAGCAGGTTTTCTTAACATGAGTGTGTGTGTGTGTGTGTGAGATGGACCCCTTTGACAGTCTGGTGAACCCTTTCTCAGAGTCATGTTTTTACATAATCCAAGAAAATGCAAAATTTCAGATAGAGAATGGAGGATGTATTTTTTCCCATTCAAATTATGGACTCTCTGAAATGAGGGTCTATGAAAGCCAGGTTTAGAACTTCTGTCCTAGAGGCAAAAGGACTTGAATTAATGTGAAGTCTGCCTTGTTCTTCTGGAGGAAACCCATGGTTCAGTAGACAGAGTTATGGGCCTGGAGTTAGGAGGACCCGAGTTCAAATCAGACCACAGACACTGAGCAGCTGTTATGAACCTGGGCAAATCACTTAACCTCTGTTTGGCTCAGTTTCCTCATCTGCTCAA
Source organism: Phalanger gymnotis (assembly GCA_028646595.1). Lineage (NCBI taxonomy): Eukaryota > Metazoa > Chordata > Mammalia > Diprotodontia > Phalangeridae > Phalanger > Phalanger gymnotis. The sequence continues at coordinate 238,599,451 of CM053625.1, forward strand.
TGGGGATAATAATAACATCTCCCTCTCAGGGCTGTTGTGAGAATCAGATGAGGTAATATTTGTAAAAAGCACTGAGTACAGTGCCTGGCATGCAGTAGGCACTATATACTTATTCTCCCCCTTCTCCTTTCTCTTCCCACTCCTTGCCGTGGTAGCAACCTTGACGTGTCTAGGCTGTACTTGGAGCCATTGGCTGCAACTGGCAGTTGCTCACAAGCTGGTTTTCTCCTTGAATGCACAGGTGGTATTGGAGCAGTTGGTCTAAAGTAGGTCAGAGCACATATCTGCTTATCCTTTACACTGGGTCTTATCCCTTGTCCCCATCCCCATCCTTATGCAAAGGATGGTCTGAGTCCAATGCTGGCTGTCCTGCCAGTGAGATAGTTGCCTAGCTGTCGCCATCATTTGTTACATCTTCAGGAAATCCTGCTGTTGGAAGGCCTAAGAACCTGGGGGTGGCGATGGCGGAGGGGCTGATGGCTTCACAGACATCTGCCCATCTCAGGAGAGAAAGGAGCTTCGTGATCCTAGCCGGGCTCGCACCCTTACTGGGGTTCCCTTTGCCTTCAAAGCCTCCTGTGTGGTTCCCTGTTTACTCCGTAAGCCAATCCCCGTAGTAAATGGGACACTTGCTTGCTATTTTTCTCCACACAGCACTTTGAATGTTTAATAAATTCTTAATTAAAAGCTGGGCACCTAATCTGTTTCTGTCAATTGGTTCTTGGTTGTGAAGAAGAGAGAGGCTGGCAGAAGGAAATGTCATTCCCACAACCTCCCTCTCCCCCTTACAGCCACAATTGCACACAAATACACACACACAAATGTACACGTGTGCACATACACGGGCACAGAGTATGGGGCCTGGTATTGTATTTACATAATTCTATTGACATTTTGAGGCTAAAGTTATGTATGCTACTTTAATTCGATGTTAAATTAAATTATGGATGTTTGGAATGTAGTCATTTCTTTTGTTCTATGAACAGATTGTTTTATATATCTGCCTATATTACCAAGTTATTAATTTAATGATTTCATAATAGCAGCTTGTTCCTCTGGGTAATATAAAGACTGAAGTGCACACTCTGTACAGCTCAGGCAGACAGTACTTACCCTATGTGAATTGAAGGTTTTAGGAATAAAGATACTAATTTTGGCGGAATGTTTAAATGCAGAGAAGGGGGAAATGGAGGAATATGTCAGGTCATTGACTGTTCTCCCACTTCCTTTTATTTTTATTTTATAAAGCTAGGGCATAGTCCATTGCCCATGAGGATGGATGTAAAATGGATCTGTTAAATAAAAGCCAAGGATTTAGCTGAATTCAGCATGCCTGGCCCGTTGCCTTCCGTCTGCCCTGGGCATGGAATGGAGGTCTGGTCAGATTCTCTCAGCTGGCTGCTCTGTTAGGCTCTCAGCCCCTGGTCCACATCGGACATTTGATATGGATGGGGCTGCCATGGCAACGTGGCACTTGGCTGCAGTCTTTCTTGTCTTTGCACACTTGCTAACGGTCATCGGCAAAATGGGGGTAAGAGCTAAATTCAACAAATTCAATTCAACAAACATTTATTAAATACCTACTGTGTGAAGAGCTAGACACTAGGGGAGATACAGAAGTTAGATATGAAATTAGTTGGTGTCCTCATGGAGCTTACTGTCTCTAGGGGGATGTGACAGAAACACAAATAACCGCAGTGTAAATCCATACATGATAACAGAGGTGTAATTGAAGGGCTGTGTGAGGTGGTGTGGTGATAGTGGGGGGGGGAGAGAAAGAGAGAGAGAGAGAGAGAGAGAGAGAGAGAGAGAGAGACAGAGAGAGAGAGAGAGAGACAGGCAGAGAGACACACAGAGAGACACAGACAGAGGGGGATGGAAGGGAGATAGAGACAGAGAGAGAGAAAAAGACAGAGACAGAGAGATAGAGACAGACAGAGAGAGAGACAGACAGAGACAGAGAGAGACAGAGACAGAGACAGAGGCAGAGACAGAAACAGAGACAGAGAGACAGAGAAACAAACAGAGACAGGCAGAGACAGAGGAGGATGAGAGGGAGACAGAGAGAGAGGGAGAGAGAGAAAGAGAGAGGGAGAGACAGAGACATACAGAGACACAGCCAGAGACACAGACACAGAGAGAGAGAGACACAGAGAGACAGAGGAGGATGGGAAGGAGACAGAGAAAGAGAGAGAGAAAAAAGAGGAGAGAGAGAGAGAGAGAGAGAGAGAGAGAGAGAGAGAGAGAGAGAGAGAGAGAGAGAGAGAGAAGGGAGGGACGAGGGGGAGAATGAATGAAGGTATTATATTTATATTGTAAGAAGATCTAGAAAATTCCTTGTTAGACACTAAATTGAAGCTAGATGTCTTTACTGCTTGGGTTTATGGTCTTTGAGGTAGGCCTTCTTGCTCTGAAGCTATTGGTTGGATTCTTCTTTCTGTCTACTATGTCCTACCTAAGGAAGCAAAATATTGGGAAAGCTGGAAGCCCATTATTTGAGGGAAGGGGATGAGATTAGGAAAATAGATTTAGAACTGGAAAGGACCTTAGAAGCCAACCAGTACAATGGCCTCATTTTCTAGATAAGGGAACTGAAATCTACAGAGGTTGTGACTTTCCCAAGGTCACATAGGTAGCAAACATCAGTGCTGGGTTTTAAATCCAGGTCCTCTGACTCGAAGTTCAATGGTTTCCTTACTGTACCCCACCGCTCCTCTTCCCTCTCCCCTCTCAGCCTATTTTTAGACTCTGATTATGGATAACCATGGTATGATGATAAGCCAGATGAGGAAACTGAGGCCCAGAGAATGGAAGTGTCTTATCTAATTTCATACAGGCTTCAAACCCAGGTGTTCTGACTCCCAGTCCAAGAACCCTGGTTCTTTCATAGAGGAATAAGGTTTGGTCCTGGTTAGGCAAAGGGCAGAGATATATGAAAGTGAAGAGATTTCTGGGAACAGGGCAAGAAGAAGAGGAAAAGAATTTTGGGTCAACAAAGGTCAAAGCCTAGAATAGAATATTGGTGTGTGGCAGCTGACTTAGAAGAGCTGCTTCGTGGCAAGTCTGATTGAAGTCACCTGGAACATGAGATTCAGGGAAGAGGAGAGACGTCAGATTGAGGTGTCAGGGGGCTGTGTGGAAAACAACTCTTGTCTGAACTTTGGGATTCTCCTGGAAATGGATAAATGACTATGCTTTCCTCATGGGCCAGAGTCTGAAAGCTGACTTGAGAATAAAGCTGGGTGGAGCCAGATTTGCATGTTGAATTGGAGTTAGAGAATACCATTGGAAATAATAATGTTGGAAAATATCTGTCTGTGTCTATCTATTATTATTTATTGATCTCTATGTCTATTTATCTCTATTATAATCTATCCATCTAAATCTATTTATTGATCATCTATCAAAGGAGATAATTTAAAGGTGCTTACTTAGCACAGTGTCTGGCACATAGTAGGAGCTTAATAAATGCGTGTTTCCTTCCTCTTATCTGTCTGTCTATCTTAGTTTTTTGTCCCAAGATCCCTCACACTGTAGTAGAGCACCTGCACTTTAAAAATAGGACTGAGTATGGTGACTTGGGTGTCTCACCATCAAGGAAAGTTTCCAACCAGGAGGAGAGAGTCTTCTATCACTCAGTGGGTGGGAATGGAAATAACCAGCAGCAAATAGATGTAGGGAACATTTACTCTGTTTCAATAACACAAGGCCCTTTGTCTGTCCTGCTCCTCATAGGAAGACCATGCCCATGGTGGAAGGGGCTGGGAGAGGGGGAGGAAATGGATCTGGATCTGGGGAGGAGGAGCCTGGCCTCCTATTTTCTTTCTTTCAAAACAGAGAAGACTTGAAGGCTGTTGTGAGAGACCATTTGGAGTAATTCAAAATCTGAAGCTCTGGGTCATTTAATGTTTTCTGCAGCGAACTACATGATGGAATAGAAACCATGCTCATTAATTTCATAGATGACACCAAACCGAGGTTGGAAGAGGCACCTTGGAGAATAGGATTAGTATTAAAAATGACCGTGATAAGCTGCAGAGGTGGTGAGAAACCCATCAGACAAGATTCAGGAGAGACAAACTCACTGCTGAGTCAACCAGGCAAACATAGGTTGGCAGCGTTGACTGGCCTGGCTCAAAGCCCCTTTGAAACCTTTGCTAACCACCCCAATTCAGATTGACCTCTCTGTACTCTGCAATCTCACAACTCTTACTGTCCCTATATTTAGCATATTTAGTATAGCACCTACTGCCTTGTAGCAAGAGTTCTATGGACCTGCTACCCTTTAAGGGGGGATGGGGTAACAGGGATACTGGGGAGTTATTTGGCCAAGTCCCCATCATGCAACACAACTGAGTAACCAAACCTGCAGTGAGAAGGCCCATTCACAGGATCATAGAAACAAAGATTTAGAACTGGGAGACACCTAAGAGGTCATTTAGTTGAGGGCGGAACTCAGAGTCAGGAAGATATGGGTTTGAATCCTGCTTCAGATGCTTAATTATCTGTGTGACTGAAGTAAAGTTGCTAAAAATGAGAATAGTGGCTCTTAGCTCCCAGGGCTGTTTGGAGGATCGAGTGAGATCATATAGGAAAAGCACTTAGCAAACATCAAGGATCTGTATAAAGAAGAACTATTACTAGTCCAAACCCTTATTTTATAGATGAGGTTAAAGTGTCCCAGATAGATTTAAGTGATTTGCCCAAAGTCACATAGGCTGAAATGGAGTTGGTATCATAGCAGTTATAAATGGAAGGCACCTGAGAGATGGTCTAACCTAACCTTATTTTACAGAAGAGGAGACTGAGAATCAGAAAGCTGAAAGGACCTATCCGAGGTCACATATCTTTTAAGTGGCAAAGATAGGGTTGAATTCTGGGGTATGGCTTTTTTTTTATGCTAAAAGTCAGGGCTCTTTCACAAAGAAGCATGCACACAATTATCTGAGAAGTGGAAAACAGAGACAAAAGAAGAAGCTGTGAGCCAGACAGCTGAAACCACACAAGGAACAGGGAAATCCAGGAAGTAAAAGGTGTAGGAGTATGACATCCCAGGAGATAGTTTGACTTGACTTGCTTGGGACCATGCTTCGCATCCAGAGCAGAGGCCTGTGGGCATGCAGTCTGCCACACTTTTGAGAGTAGACCAGAACCAGATTAAAATGTAATTGGAAAATAGTTTACAAATTCAGTAAAAATTCAATACAATATAGGTGATGTTAATACGTGGTTTTCTAAGTCAACATGTGGCCTGCAGGGATCCTTATGTCCTGTTCAGTGGCCCTGTTTTGATTTGCATTTGACACCACTGATTCAGAGGATACATGGACCATATCCCTCTCACCTGCTTGGCAGTTATGAGCTAATCATAGGTGGGAAATGTATCTTTTAATATGTCTTTCTCTAATCTTCCCAACTGGTTTGAAAGCAAAAAGCATATCTTTTACAGGTTGTTATAGTCCTCAGAAGCCCTGGCATAGGGTTTTGGAGATAGTAAGTGCTTAACTAATGCTTGTTGATGGAAGGAATGATTGAAAAAGATCATGGTCTTATAGTAGGCTACATGCTGAACGTAAGTCAACAAAATAGTTATCGCAAACCATCTTTATTTTCTTAGGGATTTTTCTTTGAGACAAGTGATCTGTGAATACCTTGAAGGAACAAGGATGTTGTCTTAGATTTCTTCTGTATACATTCTGTTGTCCTTGTTGTTCAGTCCTGTCTGACCCTTTGTGACCCCATTTGGGGTTTTCTTGGCAGAATTACTGGAGTGGTTTGCCGTTCCCTTCTCCAGCTCATTTGGCAGATGAGAAAACTGAGGCACACAGGGTTAAGTGACTTGCCCAGGGTCACATAGCTAGTAAATGTCTGAGGCCAGACTTGAACCCAGGAAGATGAGTCTTCCTGATTCCAGACCCAGCGCTATCCACCGAACCACCTAGCTGCCCTATATACATCCTATACTTCCCCCTACTATCTACTTTTACCCTTCTTGCCCTTACCCCATTTCCCCCTGTTAATTGGAGGCTGATTTCAAATGTTGCCCCCTATGGAGGCCACCTTGTTCTATCCTGTCATAAATTCCCTCTTCTATTCCTAGCATTCTTTTATGCACTTATCAAAATCTACTAAATTCTCCTTTTGCTCCCTAAAGATCCAGGATCATGTTTATTTAATCTTTCCATGTCCTCTAATACCATGCATAGTTACCTGAAACCACAGCTAATAAATGTTTATTGAGTGACCCATTCAGCTGCTTTCTCTCTGTTTGTTTTCCTTAGTTCTGTTCCTGTCCCTTCTATAAACTTGTATGGGACTGTGACGTTAGCGACTGAGGACTTGATGCAATTTCCCAATGTCTTCCTGCAGATGTTTAAAACTTTTCTCAAACCACTTCCGCCATGTTGATATTGGATGCCTGTCCTTAGGAGTGTTCTTAGCTTCACTTTTCCCCATGTGATCCTCACTATGGCAAAGGCCTCAACATATGTGATTGTGTTCAGGTCTTGACATGTTTTTAAGCTCTCTGTTAGATATCGTGGGTGAGTATGTTCATGCATGATGATTATAGCACATACCAGATTTTAAAAATTATTCTGTTTTGGTATAGTTGGTCTACAGTTGGTTCACTATGCCGTAGCTGCCTTCTAATCCTGGAAGTTCATTCAAAGCCTAGGATCTTCCCACTTGGAACCTCCCTCCCCCATGCCAGTTCTCTTTTCTCATCAGAGAGTTTCTTCCTGAGAACCTCCATGTTGGAGATAGGGCAGGGCTGCCGTATTTCGTCCCCTTCCTGACTGTGCCTCTGACTCTCTTGGACTTTGCCACCATGGCTCTGAGTGGCTCCCTTTTTCCCCCAAACTTTTTCAGCTCGTTTTAAATTTTCTCCTTCTATTAGAATGTAAGCTTTTTGAGGGCAGGGATTGTTTTTGTTTGTTTGTTTGTAATTGTATCCCTAGTACTTAGCATAGCGCCCAATACTTAGAACATAGTAAGGGCTTAATAAATACATGTTGACTATTAGATTTTTGCTATTACACTCAAAAAGGACTTTTAAAAATTCAAATTTAAGTATGTACATCTATTTTCCCAAACTATTTATCACCATTACTATTAGAACACCCTATCAGTTGATTTTAAGTGTAGATTTTTCAATAACATCAGATTCTGTAGCTTTTTCTCATTTCAGATGTAAATAACTCCCTATTTTCTCATCTAATCTTTTAGAAGAGAAATTAATTCTTATGATTGTTCTATATGGGTCTGCAATACATCGTCATGTTATATAGATTGAAGATATCCTAAGAATCTTGTTATTGAAAAGAAATGTGAAGTCTTTGCATAGAGCTACCCAAATTCATTGCTAATTTTGTTTAATGTAGTCCTGGCATGTCAAATCAAGTTGAGTGAAGTCAACAAGCATTTATTTATTTATTCATTCATTTATCCACTTATTTATTTACTTATTTATTCATCCATTTATTTATTCATTCAGTCATTTATTTATATATTAATGTATTTATTTATTTATTTTTAAGGTAAAGAGTAATTTATTTCCAAAAGTTATCCATATAAGCTTTTCTTTGTATTTTTTTTTAACTCCAAGTGGTCAGACAAAACCTCTTTATTTTGGTTTTTCCCCTTTTTTAGTTAATATTTTTAGTTTATAGCATTGATTTTCACGACAGTTTGAATTAAAAATTTTCTCCCCATTCCTACCCTTCCCCCAACTACAAGATGGCATATATTCTGGTTGCCCCATTCCCCAGTCAGCCCTCCCTTCTGTCTCCCTACTGTCCCCATCCCCTTTTCCCTTACTTTCTTGTAGGGCAAGATAGATTTCTATGCCCCATTGCCTGTATATCTTATTTCCTAGTTGCATGCAA
>CM053625.1:238607836-238629264 GCA_028646595.1 Phalanger gymnotis
ACTTTATGTGAGATAATTTACCACATTTTATCTCTCCCTTTCTCCCTCTCTCAATATATTCCTCTCTCATCCCTTAATTTGATTTTATTTTTTTAGATATCATCCCTTCATATCGTGCCCTCTGTCTATATTCCCTTCAGCTACCCTAATACTGAGGTCTCGAATTATACACATCATCTTTCCATGTAGGAATGTAAACAAAACAGTTCAACTTTAGTAAATCCCTTATGATTTCCCTTTCTTATTTACCTTTTCATACTTCTCTTGAATCTTGTGTTTGAAAGTCAAATTTTATATTCATCTCTGGTCTTTTCACTGAGAAAGCTTGAAAGTCCTCTATTTTATTGAAAATCCATATTTTGCCTTGGAGCGTGATACTCAGTTTTGCTGGGTAGGTGATTCTTGGTTTTAATCCTAGCTCCATTGGCCTCCAGAATATCATATTCTAAGCCCTTTGATCCCTTAATGTAGAAGCTGCTAGATCTTGTGTTATTCTGATTGTGTCTCCACAATACTCAAATCGTGTCTTTCTAGCTGCTTGCAGTATTTTCTCCTTGATCTGGGAGCTCTGGAGTTTGGCAACAATATTCCAAGGAGTTTTCTTTTTGGGATCTTTTTCTAGAGGAGATCAGTGGATTCTTTTAATTTCTATTTTATCCTCTGGCTCTAGAATATCAGGGCAGTTTTCCTTGATAATTGCTTGAAAGATGATATCTAGGCTGTTTTTTGATCATGGCTTTCAAGTAGTCCAATAATTTTTAAATTATCTCTCCTGGATCTATTTCCAATTTTCCCTCTACTTCTCCAACTTGCTTTTCCAAATCTTTTTTGAGCTCTTCCATGGCTTGAGACCAGTTCATGTTTTTCTTGGAGGTTTTCGATGTAGGCTCTTTGACTTTGTTAACTTCTTCTGGCTTTGGTCTTCTTTGTCACCAAAGAAAGATTCCAAAGTCTGAGTCTGAGTCTATGTCCTTTTTTGCTGCCTGGCCATAATCCCAGCCAAGTACTTGACCCTTGATTTTTTTCTCTGGGTATGACTGCTTGTAGAGTATAGAGTACTTTGTCCCAAGTTTGAGGGGCTTATCTGTTGTTTTCAGAGCTATTTCTACTCAGCAGCTCTGCCACAACAGCACTCCTCCTCCCCCAAGAACTGCCAACCCCAACTCAGATCTGAGCAGGCTCTGCATTCCTGCTGGGATCTGCCACTTATTTCCTCCCACCAGCTGGGCCTGGGGCTGGAAGCAACTGCAGTTGTAATTCTGTAGCTGCACCACCACTGCTGTCCCCAGGGTGGTGGCCAAACCATGAACTCCTTTCACTCTGTCCCCATCATTTTTTCCCACTAACCTTCTCTGTTGTCTTTGGTGTTTGTGGGTTGAGAAGTCTGCTAACTGCCACAGATCACTGATTCAGGGCGGTAGGGCCTGTTCTGCCCGGCTCTCGGGCTGGTTGTCCGGGTGCAGCCCACGCTGGGCTCTGCTCCGCTCCGTTCCCAGCTTTGTGCCAGCGACTATCCGGGCTGTCCTGGACTGGAGCCCTGCTTCCCTCCACTATTCAGTGTGTTCTGCCATTCTAGAATTTGTTCAGAGCCATTTTTATGGGTATTTGGAGGGTCCTGGGGGAGAGCCCTAGGCAAGTCCCTGCTTTTTTTAAGTACTCAGATCTTCAGTGCATTTTGTGGCCACTGGTGGTTTGCCTGTCTTAGTGGCCAGAGCTGTATGGACATTGCTGAATCTTTTCTGACAGACAGGCTGCTGCTATTTCTGATTTGTACTAATGTGTTACTGTCTTCTTGTGGTATGGGAACATGAAGCAGTACCATTCCTTCTGCTTTCTGCTGTGTCACACTGATCATCATGATGGTTTTTCAGTAGGTCCAAGTTGTATCGTACTCTGCCCTGTCTGTCAGGTTTCCTTACTTTTATATTCCCCTTCCCATCTACCCTGCCCCCAACCTCCTTACTGATAGGTTTGGTTTTGAAGGGGGGTATTTATTATTGCTGCTGTTGCTTTTGCCATTTTAAATATAGCAAAACTGAGTCACAGAAAAGTTGAGACAAGGAAAATTTAACAACCAGCTCCAGTATGCCAGTACAAGCTGGTCTCAGTATACCTCTGCCTGACTCCCAGTCTTTCTACTATAAATCATAGAGTTAAAGACTTATCTTATAAGACTCTGGGAACAAGGTGTTTAAAAAATAATAATAGCCAGCATTTATATGGCATTTCTAGGTTAATAAAGAACTTTACATAGATTGTATCACTGGATCCTCAAAACATCTTTGTGAAATAGGGGCTATTATTATCCTCATTTTACAAATGATGAAACTGAGGCAAACAGAGGTTAAGTGACTTGTCTAGGGTCACATGGCCAGTAAATGTTTGAAGTGGGATTTGAACTCAGTTCTTTCCAACTCTGATGTCAAACGGTTTATCTGCTAAGTTCCAGGAATCTTTAAATTTCAGGACTAGAAGAGATCTTGAGGGGTGTTTGTGATTCATCCCTCTGCTTCCAGGTGGGACCTCACTTAAACTATTTCAGACAGATAGGACTTATTATTAACTGTGTGACCTTGGGCATGTCTCTTCAAACTTTTCTAATCAAGCAAGTGGGGATGAAGACACTTGTACCTTTAAATGCTATAGGACTATTGTGAAGATTTTTTTGTGTGTGTTTGTAAATTGTAAAGTGCTATATTACGGCGAGCTATTATTATCACTGAGAGACAGTGTTATTTATTACAATGGTGTCAAACTCAAAGAGAAAATGGGGGCCACTAAACTGTACATAAAGAATGCTAGGTGGTGCCATAGTGCACAGAGGGCCTGGCGTGGAGTCAGGATATCTCATTTTCCTGAGTTCAAATGCAGCCTCAGACACTTAGTAACTGTGCGACCCTGGGCAAGTCACTTAACCTTATTTGCCTCAGTTTCTTTATTTGGAAAATGAGCTGGAGAAGGAAATGGCAAACCACGCTAGTATCTTTGCCAAGAAAACACCAAATGAGGTCTCAAAAAGTCAGACAAGTCTGAAAGGCCGAACAACAAACAACAACAGAACTGTACATAAGGAAACCTGCAGGCAGCATATTGACTTAGAAAACCACATATTACCATTATCTATGTTCTATTGTATTTTTATTTATTTTGCTAAAATATCTCCCAATTATATTTTAATTTGGTTGGCGTCCACTTGGGGATGTTGCTGGCTCCAGTGTTCAGGCTGTGAGGTTGATGCCTCTGATGTAGTGGGTAGAGAAATGGTCTCAGAGTCAAGGTGGACCTGGGTTCAATTTTTGCCTCTGACGCATGTTGGCTATGTGAGCTGGGGCTGGTCGCTTACCTCTACATGCTCTGGGCAGCATTCTAAGACCATAAATTACAGAACAGTTTCTGACTGGCATTGGTAGAGGGAGGCTCCTAATCTAAGAATTCCCTCCTTCTAATGAAATCACAGGTCTCAAACAAAAGAGCAGCAGTAGTTAGCCTTGATATGGTGCTTTAAGATTTGCAAAGCAGTTTACCAATATTGTCTCAGTCGCTCTTCTCAACAACCCTCAGAGATAGGTGCTGCTACTATCCCCGCTTTACAGATGATCTAAATGACTTGACTGGGGCCTCAGTGTTCGAATTGAAGCCTTTGTGTCTGAGAGTCTAACATTTTACCACCTAGCTGCCAGGTACTACTAGTGCCAGAAACAATGACTATTTATTGTCCTCCTTGTTGTCATTCTATGGAAGTGGCTTCTCAGAGGCCACAGTTTCACACTAATTGGCTTATTTTGGTCACTCACTGGAGAAGCCTTTTCCACAGACTGGCTTTCTCTGTCTTTTCACAATGTCCTGAATAGCAATATTGTATGGTAGAGAAGACAATGGACTAGAGATAGAAGGCCCAGATTTGAGTCATGGTCCTGCTATGGGCTTGCTATGAACCTCAGACAACTCATGTAAACCAGGCCTCAGCTTCTTCATCTGTAAAATGAGAGGGTTGGGCTAGATGATTCCTATGGGGGAGTCATTTTGGGAACATGGTAAAGCTTCTGGATTCTGGGAAAGGGATGTCCTTGACTTGGGGATGAAATTTGGTTTGGATCCAATCTTTGAAATGGCCTGAGTCACACTTTTACTCACCAGAGAGAGATGCAAAAAACACACAGAGCTCTATGTCTAATGAGCTCTTAAAGAAAATCAGATGAAAGACAGAGAGACAGAGACAGAATAGAGATTCAGACTGAGAGAGATGGAGACAGAAACAGAGAGAGAGAGACAGAGAAAGAGACACACAGAGAAGCTAGCGGAGAAGCGAAAGGACTGAAAATTGGTTCATTCAATTGACAAAGAGCTGGCTCGCTGTTTTTTGGCTTCAGGTCTGTAATCACAGCGGCTATAGATATTCAACAGATACTACACAGACTGTTCATTCTGGATTGGGCTTCCAAGACCAGGTAGTCCTCAGAGAGGGGAGGTGAATTGTTTATGCAAGTTAGTGGCAGATATGGCAATAGAACCCAGGTCTCCTGACTTTCAACTGAGCTCATCTCACTGCACTAGATTTCTGGACTTATCGGTTAGGATCTCAGAGAGCAGAGTACAATTTAAGGCATTTTAGTGCCAAAGGTTGAATCCTCCAATGAAGTCTGAAGATGGATGCTTCTAAAGAAAGATTAAAAAAGGTTTTTAAAGGGCCTCCAAGGTCACAGGTGTTGACCACTAGCTAGACTCCTGCCAGGATATTTTTTGGGGGGAAGGATAGTCCATGTACCCTGTCATTCACATGTTGCTTCCTTTATAAGAATGTAAACTTCCTGAGGGCAAGGGATGTTTTTTGTCTTTCTTTGTGTTTTTGGTGCTTGGCACAGTAGCTGGAACGTAGTGAGCACCTAATAAATGTATTGACTAACTGAGGATGAGGATTTTCCTAGTGATAATTCCATCTCTTGTGCTCGGCAGAATGCAGGGTTGTGGGCATCAGACCAAGCACACCGGTGATCTCTGGAACCAGCTACTTTCTAAGAGCAGCCCTTTCTTATCCAGTCCCCCTCCTATCTCTTCATTGGTATGTTTGTAAATATTATCTGGAACCCAAAAGGGGAAAATGCAAGGGAGTATAAAATCATCAACCCAAGAATGGACCTCAGACATGATCTTCTCACGCTCTTCATTTTTCATAAGAGGAAACTGAGGACCAACGTAAATGCCAAGAAGAGGCGTTGATTAGGCAGCCTTGTTTCAAGCATGGTAAAGAGATGCTAGGCTGGCAACTAGGACACCTTGATTTATCTAAAAACTAACTGTGCGATCTTAAGGGGGAAAAAGTACAACAAATATTTACTTAATACATTCTGTCTGGGCATTGGGCTAGGTATTAAGGGGAACATGAAGTTATATGAGAGTGTCCCTGCCTTCAAAGAGCTTACAGGCTAGCAGCAAGATAAAATACTAGATAACTATATAGTAAGCCTTATATGACAAATGCCTCCAAGAGTTAAAACAAGGTGCCATTTGGAGTTTGAGGGAGAAGGTCCTTAAAGGCCAAGGCTGGGCGGAGGGATCAGACAAGTTTTCCTGAGACAAAGTAAGGTTTGATTAGGAATTTAAAGGATGGGCAAAAATTCAACAAATGGGAGAGAAGAGGAATGGCATTCCAGATGGAAGGAACAGCCAGCGCAAGAACGTAGAGGTGGGAAAGCAGAGACTATGTCTTGGGGACTGAGAGGTCATTTGATGGTCTTACAAGCATTTAGAACTTACCTACTATGTCTGAGGAACTGTGTGAAGTGCTAGAGATAAGACAAAAAGGAAACAATTCCTGTTCGCAAGGAACTTGTATTCTATTGCTGGGAAATAATATATAACCAAAGAAGTATTTTCAAAATATATAAATATATTAGTGATACATGCATATATATTCATCTTTGTCCTTAGCGTATACATATATATTCATCTTTAGTCCTTTTAAATATGTGTGTATATACATATATTTTTTTCATATGGACTATTTGTGCCCAATCTGTGGGAGACCTTTCTGAACTCACATTTGTCTGAAAAGCCACAGTCTGACACACTGTACCTTGACTCCAACATAGTAATGTCATTTTAGTCCTCTTTGAGAATGAAGGACAACTAATCAAGCATATGTGTATACACATACACATATATACATATACATATATGCATATATGTGTGTATGTGTGCATATATACATATATATGTAATATGAAATACAAAGTAATTTTTGTGGGGAAGGTAGGGAAGGCATTAACAAATGGAGAGATCAGGATACACCTCCTGTATGATATGACATCTGAACTGAACCTTGAAGGAAGCTAGGCATCCTGCCAGCTAGAGTCAAAGAAGAGAACATGGTCAAGGCAAAGGAGGCAACCTGTATCAAGACATGAGACTGAGAGACAGAGTGTTTTGTAAGGGGAGCATCAAGGAAGTCAGCTTGGCTGAAACATACATTGCCTGAAAGGGAATGATGTGTAATAATCCTGGGAGGGTAGGTTGGAGCCAGATTTTTTATACCAAACAAGAGGCTCACATTTTATCTCAGACAAGAGCGAATCATTGGAACTTTTTTGAGTATAGGAGTGACATGGGTGGGCTTGTGCTTTAGGAATATCCATTTGGCATTGGAGAGAGAGAGAGGCTGGAATAAAAAGATAACAAGAGTTGGAAGCCTTGGCCAGACTGTAGAGCGTTTAGAGGGGACCAATGTGAGAAAAAGCTGGATAAGGGCATTAGGTTGTGAAAGTAGAGAAATTGTAAGTTTACTTGGTAAGTAACAGGGAGTCTCAGAAAGCTTTTGAGTGCAGTGACATCACCAGATTTGTGCAACAGAAAGATTTTAAAGATCCCTTTCAATTCTGATATTCTTGGTTTATTTCCTGAGCTCCCCTGCAGTACTAACATTTGCTAGTTCCAGGCCAACAAGAGAGGGAGGAACTTAGTGTGGCTAGAGGTTGGAAGGAGGAATTTGGTGGCCATTTATCTCTACCCTAAGTCTACACCAGGATAGGCTATAGAATTTGCCCTCAGTTTCTTCAGTCTGGATCTCAATCCTGTGGCTTAGGTCTATCTGCTTCCTTGCCTCAAGCTCCTATCTCTGGATAAAGAGGGAGACATTTTCCCCAGCTCATTAGTGAATCAGTTCATGGATATGTTTTTAGAGTGCCTGTAATCAAGGAATTTACAGTCATGTTGAGTAAATCGGTGAGACTTTCCTCCCTCTCCTGGCTCTAATTCTGACTCTCTGGACTTAGCCACTATGCTTCAGCTACTTTCTCACCCTGGAAGTTCCCTCTTTCCCAATGGCTTTCTCACTCTGGAAGGTCCTACCACCTCTGCAACTCCGTCTCCCCATTAATGAGTTCATTTTAGAACCTCCATTTTGAGGAAGGGCCCAGGCTAGCAGCCAACCTTCATTCCTTTCCTGTCTCTGCCTCTGCCTTGGTGGACTTTGCCATCATGCCTTTGTGGGGTTACCTTTCCCCATTCCCACCTTTTTAGCTCCCTATTATGTGCTGTCTTCCTCCATCTCAGTTCCTTGAGAGGAGGCACCTGTCATTTTTTGTTCTTGTATTTGTAGCCCCACTTGGCATTGAAGTGATTAATAACTTTGTTGATTTTTTGAGATAATTAGAGACTAGTGCATGATCAAATGAGATAATGTATGCAAAGTACTTTGCAAACCTTAAAGTGCCAAATAAGAGGGAACTTTTATTATTAATACAATGCTTGAGTGGTACAGATTACATATATAGTTACATAAAATATATAAACAGATACTAATCTAGGCTGGCATCACCTAGAGCAATAATAGCTCACATTTTCATAAAAAGTACCCATTAAACTTGCCAGAGTTCTTGCCTTATAACACTCCACTGAGGCAGGTGGGGTGAGCATTATTATCTCATTTTACGGCTGAGTGAACTGAGGCTTCAACAGTTTTAATGACTTGACTAAGGATTGTAGGATCATTGATCTAGGGCTAGAAGGGACCCTAGTGGGCATTTAGTCCTACCCCATAATTTTATAGATGAGAAAATTAAGGCCTAAGGAGATTAAGTGATTTGCCCTCACTTTGTAGAGGTAGAGTAACCATTAGAGACAGAATTTGAACTCAGGTCCTCTGAGAGCTGATGCCATTTTGACTGTATCATGATACAGCTAATAAAGTGGGATTTGAATTCATCTCTCACCTGACTGAAAATCCAGTTTTCTTTCAATTGCACCAAGCGGCTTCTTTGATCAACTTTTTTTCAGTTGTGCCTTACTCTTCATGACCCCATTTACGGTTTTCTTGGCAAAGATACTAGTGTGGTCTGCCATTTCCTTCTCCAGCTCATTTTACAGCTGAGGCAACTGAGGCAAACAAAGTTAAGTGACTTGCCCAGGGTTACACAGCTAGTAAGTGTCTAAGGTCAGATTTGAATTCAGAAAGATGAGTTTTCCTGACTCTTGGGCCAGGCATTCTATCCACTGCACCACCTAGCTTCCCCAAGCTACTTCTAGGAACAGGTAGAAACCTATTGGTGTGATTTAAGGGTCAAGGGAAAGGCCCCTCTTCTCTTAAATGTCTCCTCTACATAGCTAAACATTCTCAATGTTCTTTTGTGGTAGGCCTAATTCCCACCAATTAGGGATTCATCTAGTTTAGCTTGCTTTTAAAGTGAAGATTCCTCTGGGAGGACAATCAGTAATTCACACCTCATTGTGAATTAGCATAATCATTGCTTTTCTGCTAATAGCTGAGGGAAGACCCAGCAGAACCCAGAGAGGACTAAACAAGTCTCTTGGGAGAATGGAAGTTTTGACGGGGAGCAGTGGGCAGAGAATGAAGAAGGGGAATCCAAGGGGCAGGTACTTTTGAAACATGGGACAGTGAGGAAAGTGCTTGCTGCATTGGAGGACTTTGGGGTGGTGACATTTGAGGAGGTGATAAGGAAGGAAAGGGGGTACCAGGAGGTAGAAAGACTATCAAAGCCACCTTATCCTACCCCACCATTTTATATGGGGTTTTTCTTGGTGCTAAGTGTGTCAAAGAAGGGAGGGTACCCTGTGGACAGGAGTAGTGAAGGCAGCTACATGAAGGGATTTGGCATGGCGGCTGAAAGATGAAGAGGAGATTTCTAGTCTCTCAAGAATGTGGAAGAAAATTTAAAAAAAATGAGCACGAGGACTAGCATCTTGAGGAAAAGAATATTAATTGGTTCTATTACCCGGGGCAAAGACCTTTCCTTATCAGAACCTTAGTTTTCTCATCTTTAAAGTTGAGAGCATTGGAAGGGGTAATCCATTAGATTCTTTCCAGAGCTGACATTGCATGGTTGATTCTATCATCGGCACTTCTGGGAAGGAGAAATGAATACTCCACTGGGGACAGATGTATGACTGCCATCATCGGCACCAACAATGAACAATGACTACCTGCTGTTAGGAGGAGTGTCATGGCCCAAGGCCACCAATAGCCCCCTATCACCTATGTTTGAAACTATTGCTATGCCGGGGGCTGGCAGATTTGTCATTTTCTGTGTAATCTGGTGAGAATGAAGACATTGAAGGAGCTGACTCTTTCTAATGACCTTCCACAGGGAACCCAAGTTAGCTTTCAAAGCTGCCATGTCCCTCACCCACCCTGGTAATGATTCAAGTCTGTAACTCTGGGAGCTGAACTGCCTCCACCCCCACCCCTACCCAATAGTGATATTGAACAAGAATTCTGAAAAGAGGTTGATGAGTAGTTGTTGGCAGAGAAGGCCCAGTCTTAGGGTGAACATATGGCTGAAGGACAGCTCTTGTGTGTTTTTAATCACTTCAGGAACTGTTCTTGCCAAGGATGTAATGCCAGGAATGCCCTCCAGAGACTATCAGACCCTGGAGGATAAATGCTGATGACATCCTGAAGACAGGACATTCTCCTGATCATTATTACCCTAGGGGATAGCCTGAAGTAATACCAATTATTTCACTCTTCTAATAACCTGAGAGGGTCCTGGAGTTAACTCCTTCCTGGCTTGTCTCCCACTAATCTGCTTGCTAATTCTGGACTCAGTTGTAGGCCTTTTCTTACATGAAGGGCTTCGGGTAGGGACCCTCTAGGACAGTTGGGTACTGGGTGTCTGAACATGGTTCTCTCAAGGCTTCTCTGGGCATTGTTTTCTGCCTTCCAGTAGCACAGAGACTTTGGATAATCAGGGACCGATGTGAACCCTGGTAAGGCGGTCTCAGAGGAGAAAACCTATTTTGAGTCAGTGACACTAATCAGAAATGCACAGCTCAGACACTCTCATGTCCTACTTACAATCTGTTCGTTAGGTATCCCGGGCCGCACGTGCTCAAGCTCGCTTTTCTCTCTGTCTCTCTCTGTCCCTCTGTCTTTAGCTGTATGTCTC
Source organism: Phalanger gymnotis (assembly GCA_028646595.1). Taxonomy (NCBI): domain Eukaryota; kingdom Metazoa; phylum Chordata; class Mammalia; order Diprotodontia; family Phalangeridae; genus Phalanger; species Phalanger gymnotis. The sequence goes on from CM053625.1 coordinate 238,618,237, forward strand.
CCTCCCCCTCTATCTTCTCCTATCTCTTTCTGTCCCTCTTTTTCTCTTCCTCTTCCTCTCTCTCTGTCTCTCTTTTTCTCTCTTACTCATCCCATCCTCCACCTATACTTACAAGCATTTGTTTCTTGCAGGCTCTTTCCGAAGCCCCATATGCTCAGGTTCTCTCTCTGTATCTATCTCCCCCCTTCCCTAATGCCCCTTGCTCAAGTCCCATCGACATTAAAATCTTTTTAAGGAGCACATGGAAATCCCATAATTGTTACCTCTCCCCAAAGTTCTGGATTACGGTTTATACTTCAAGTATGTAACTGTATGGAGAAGAGAAGGAACCCTTAAATTATTGTTGCTACTGTTTAGTTGGCAATGGGTGACTCAGAATATCTCAGGTACTGGATTTACTTTTTGGAGGGTGAGGAAAGGTTATGAATCACGAACACTACAATCCATGAAGAATCTCTGGTGAAACAAAGGATTTATATTATATAGAAAGTGTAATTAAGAATCTTATAGAATAAGTAGTGAATCTACACTGGTTGAGGAGGTACCCATATAATTGAGAGCACAGATCCCTTCAGAGGTCCAAGCATCCATTCATGGGAGAAGAGAAAAAGAAGGCTATGTGCCCTTGGATCAGGGCTAGGAGGTGCCAGGGAACAGATGGAGGTTTTCCTAGCATCCGAGGATGCTTTTGGTACTATTAGTGGGAATAGGAGAAGGAAGAATAGCAGTCTGGTGCCCTGGACCCTGTATCTTGTGCCCTGTCATCCTAGGACTTTGGCCAGCATGCTCAGTGGAAGCTGTTCTCTCCTGGCTGGTTGCCTAAGACGCTGGCAGTCAGAGTATTGTAAAGGCCCAGAATGGCTGGTGAGGCTATTCCCAGGAAGGCATTTTCCAGATGGCCCTGAGTCATCTCTCCAGTTGGCTCTTTGTTTGCATCTTGCTTGGCTTCCCTCTGGTATCCTTGCTGTCCTCATACTTGGCTTCCCCCCATATCCCCAGAAGGCATTTTGAACAGGCCTTTTATCTCCTCTGGCTCTCTTGTTTGCTTGTGGAGATCTCCTTTTTGGGTCTGCTTGGACCTGGCTCACCTAAATTGGAGCTAGAATTCCATGCTCCCAAGAGGGTCTGGACTAATCTCTTGCCAGTGTGGATGAGTGTATTGGATCTCGAATCAATCCTTGCTTTTTCCTTTGGTTGGGAAGCTCAACAAAGGAGAGCCCATATGTACATGTGCATGCATGTACACATACAGACACAGTATAATTGGCACAGAAATAACTAAATCAATGACCCAGCGACGAATCTCGGTGAATTGCTGAGCCTTGAACAATTTCTAGCCCGACTGATGAAGATCCCAAATAATTTCCATTCTAATCTATGTTGCTTGACTTCTAAGAAGGTAATTGCTCCTGTGGTGACGGGCGTCCTTTCTGCATGCAATTTATGACTGTGGTTAGGCTTCTTGAAAAGTATGAAATAAAAAAAGCCCTTGAATTATTGCTCATCCATTTTCCCCTGAGGTCCTGTGCAACTGGCATCCATCTCCAGAAAGAGCATAGGTGGCTTCTGTTGTGCTGGGGAGCTGGTTTGGGGGGAGGTTGGGAGGAGAGAGCCAAGGCGACACGAGTCAGGGCTTGTGCCTTATGGGCTAATCTCTGAGCAATACTGATCCCAGCAAAGAATGGCAAGGGCTGTAGGCCCCTGCATCTAGAAAGCAAGGGGCACAGATCAGAATTTAGAGGTCCTGGGTTCAAATTTTGGCTCTGCTACTTAAGAAACAAGACCTTGGAACAAATCACTTAACTGACTTCCATGGCATCTTCATTGATGAAATGGGAGGATTAGACTAAATGCCACTGAGGGTCTCTTCTAGCTTTAATGCTATGATCCTGAGTGAGGAAGAGGTTTGTCAGCTAACAGTTGGTTAAGTCTAGATTTGTAAACTCAGTAGGCTAGAACTGAGGCTCAAGGAGATATCTTTGATGCTTAAATTGAAACAAAAACAAAGCTCTATTCTAGCAGATGTGGACCCCCTTTCCCATCAGGGTCATAGGATCATAACATCAGATAATTAGTGTATAATTATCAGAAAATTAGACCTGGAAGGACATAGATTCAACTCCCTTTATTTTGTGGATGAGTAAACAGTTTCAGAGAGGTAAAAAACCTTTCCCAGACTCATAGCTAGTAAATATCTGTGGTAGCATTTGAACCCAGTTCTTCTTACTTGCAGACCAGTGACCTAATCCTTACAGCACACTGCCAGTCCCGTCATGTTCTAGATACACAGGCTGTACTCTGATCCACAGAATCACAGAACCTCAGATACCCTTTGTTTCAACCAATAATTGATCGAAGTCTCCTTTATGTTATAGTGGCTCATTCTGTCTATCTATCTATTTATCTATCTATCTATCTATCTATCTATCTATCTATCTATCTATCTACCTATCATTTATCTATCATCTATCTATCTATCTATCTATCTATCTATCTATCTATCTATCTATCTATCTATCTATCTGTCTAGCTATCATCTACCTACAGATATTCGTATATCTATATAAAGATAAATCATGTAATATATATAATGGCATATATAATTTTGTCATATACATATGTGTGTATACATACACACATATAATTTAAAGGTTTGCAAAATGCATTCTTTAACTTGATACAATAACCTTGTGGGGTAGGGCTATCATTTGTTCCCTTTTGCAAAGGAGGAAACCAAGGCTGAGAGAGATTGAGTAATGTAACTAGGGCCTTACACCTGAGGCGGAATTCAAATACAGTTAGTTTAGTAAACATGCATTTATTAAGTACAACTATGTGTCAGGCGCTGTTCCAGGCTCTGGGAATATGAAGAAAGGCATTCTGAAGTCCTGCTTTCAAGGAGCACACAGACTAATGGGGGAGACAACATGAAAAAGCTATATACAAAGAAGAGATGTACAGGATAAATTAGAGACAGTCGACAGAGGAAAGCACTAGCATTAAGGGGTGGGGGGAGGATCTGAAAAGACTTCTTGTAGAAGGTGGGATTTTAGCTGGGACTTGAAAGTAGCCAGGGAAGCCAGGCAGTAGAGATGAGGAGGGGGAGCACTCCAGGCATGGTGGACAGTCATGAAAATGCCTAGAGCCAAGAGATGGAGTGTCTTGTTTGAGGAACAGAAAGGAGGCCGGTGTCACTGGATTGATCACAGAGTATGTTGGGGGTAGCCTAGGTGGGCAGTGGAGTAAGGTGTAAGACAATTTAAAATGTAGGAGGGGACAAGGTTCTGAAGGGTTTTGAAAACCAAACAGAAGATTTTGTATTTAATCTTCGAGGTAATAAGGAGTCACTGGATTCTATTGAATGGAGGTGTGTGTGTGTGTGTGTGTGTGTGTGTGTGTGTGTGTGTGTGTGTGTGTGATATATATGTGACATGGTCAGACATGTGCTTTAGGAAGGTCCCTTTGACAGCTAAATGGAGAATAGACTTGAATAAGGAGAGGCTTGAGGCAGAGACCCACCAGCAGGCTATTGCAATATCCAAGCATTAGTGGATAATAGGGCATGGTGACAGATTGGATATGGGGGTGAGAAAGAGTGAGGAGTTGAGGATGACCCCTCAGTTTAGAGCCTAGATGACTGGGAAGATGATGGTGCCTTTAACAGTTATAGGGAAGTTAGGAAGAAGGGAAGGTTTCAGGGGAAAGATAATAAGTTCAGTTTTGTACAAGCTGAGTTTAAGATGTCTCCTGGACATCTAGGTTGTGATGTTCAATAGAATGCAAGTCTAGGGGTTAAGAGAGAGGTTGTGTCTGGACAAATAGATCTGAGAGGCATCAGCATAGAGAAGATAATTGAATCCATGGGAGTTAATGAGATCACCCAGGGAAATAGCATAGAGGGAGAAGAGAAAGCAGCCCTGTACAAAGCTCTGGGGAACACACATCATTATCAGGTGTGACCTGAATGAAGGTTGAGGAAAGGAGACTTGTAAGGGCTTCCTTACTCCTTGTGCAGCACAGAAGCCAACAAGGGGTCATCTAGGTTTTAATCGTAGACCTCTAGTGAGGAGGTATCTATGCTGTACAGTGGATAGAACACCAGCCTCAGAGTTAGAAAGACCTCAGTTCAATTCTACCCTCAGATACTTAACAGCTGTGTGACCCTGGACAAGTCACTTAACCCTATTAGCTCTCACTTCTCATCTGTAAAAAATGAGCTGGAGAAGAAAATAGCAAATTACTCCAGTGTCTGTTTCAAGAAAACCCCAAATGGGGTCACAGAAAGTCAGACATGACTAAAATGACTGAACGATAAGTGAGGGGGTACTGACTACCTCTAAATCATCCTTCGTGATGTCTAGGTCTTGCCTCTGGTTCTGTCCTCCAGGGCCAGATCTAATCCCTCTATCACATAATGATAGATTATTTTCAGTGTGATTGTCTCATCTGTGTTTGGAGAAGTCTGAAGTAACCTTTAAGGTACTCTTGGAAATAAGCCTTTTCCCTTATTCATGACCACTCATGAGGAGTTATTGCTTCTAGTCAGGTTAGGGGAGACCACATGGCAGGACAGGCCTCAGGACTAGACCTTAAGGAACCCCAGGGAAGTACCACACCATAGCTATATATATTGAAGAAAGAGAGAAATATTTATGCACAATAATGCAGCTTACAACAGTTAATCTACTTTATTAATCATAATTAAACAAATCCAATAATACCCAACTCTCTTGACTACTGGGCTGGAACAAACAGTCTCTTTGAGTTGCTTCCAAGAGTTAGTCTCTTCTTTGGGTCTTTCTTGGACCATATACTTTAGAATTTCCATTCACATTAAAACTGATGAAAGACTTGAGAGTTGTCTTTTTAAAAGGCTTGGGCTCATTTTGCTACCAAACTAAAACATTTTTGTACAAAATGAAAAGTTTGTCAAGCATGAGCAAAATCATTTTTCCCCTTATAAGACTAAGGGAAGATGTTTTGGGGTAAGGTCAGCAAGGACAAATACACTTTTAGGATTGGGTCACGAGTAGCAATAGGACAAGAGGAGTCAAGACATCGGGGTATCTGATTGGGGTGGGGCACATAGGCATTTTTGTAAGATTTCACAGACAAATATCAGTTGATATGGGGGGACTTATGGGTCCTATGAGTCCAGTGGGTGAAATAGAAAACAGTCTAGTCCAGAGATTATAGTAATATGCAGGTTGAAGTAGGTGAACTGGGATTGGTGTCCAGAAATCCGGAATGGTCACTAGGGCATTGGCAGCACCAGAAACCAAACGTATGGGCAAGAGTGACGTACAAGGGCAGGAACTGGAAGAAACCTTGGAGATAATTTAGATCATGAAGTTTTAGACTGTTTGGTATTGTGGATCCCTTTGGCAGTCTGGTTAGGCACCCTTCTCAGAAGAATGTTTTTAAATGCATAAAATAAAATCCATAAAAATTATAAAGGAATCTAATTATATTGAATTATTTTAAAAATCAAGTTCAGAGACCACTTGAAGTCTCTCCATGGAACTCTTGGGATCTCCAGACCCTAGTTTACATACCCTCATTTTATAGATGAGGAAACCAAGATTGAAAGAAGTAAAGTAAAAAGTCCATGGTTATACAGATGGTAAATAGCAGAGCTGAGATTTGAACTCAGATCTCCTCAACTTCAAATCCAGTGTTTTCCTTTATGCTACCCTGAATCATACTGCAGTCAGTATTCAGAAATCTAGACTGAGCCAAAATTAAAGCCTTAGTACATAGATGGGGGTCTAGGTTCAGTATTCAAATCAGACATAAGGGTCCAGGAAAAGAGACTAGGGGCAGAGAGGGCCTGGTACAGTGGGAAGGTCCACATGGCAGCACCATCAAGTAATGACCATTGATCTGGGGACAGGAGCCACCTTTCCTATGCTCTGGTTTTAAGCAGCTTTCTCACCAAGGGTGGATATAAGCTAACTTATATTTACTGTTTTCCAGAGTGAGACATGAGCCATAGGTGCTGGTGACTTCTTACAGGACAGGAAGAGGGTCAGGGTCTTCTGGAAAAGACTCACAGTTCTAACTCAGGTCCTTCCACATCACCTCCCTTGGTGCTGCTGTCAGGAACAGAACACAGGATCATGGGTCAGATGCAATGTAGCAAAGCCTAGGTTCTTATGCTCTTAGGAAGAAAGCTTGACTATGAGAAGTGGAACTTTGGGAAAAGACAATCAATCTGTCATCCTTAATCACATTCTTCAGGCATCACATCAAGTAACTGAGTTGCTTCTGGAATGCTAAAGTTTATCCACGGGCCAGGGGAGCAGCAAACCCTCCACATGTATATTTCAGTATCTTTCCTTGAACGCTAAAAGAGACATCTCTCTTCTTTCCAGGTGACTTGGTTTCATATAGATTATATTGAAATCTATTATCATCATTTCTGTTTTCCTGTGGGAGTTTCAAGGGATGTTTCCAATAAGAATAGTCATTCTTCTTTGCTGTTTACAGAAATGGATGTGTCGAGTGATGAAGTAGCTGGCCCAAGGTCATACTGTTAAGCCAGTACTAGGGCAGAGAACAGAACGCAAGAGTGTTTTCTGTTTCTTGCTAGAGACTGGACTGCATCCCTCCATTTCCCTTCCTGGGAAAAGAATCTTCCAGATTCTAGTGCAAAGCCTGGCATTACCTATAGACAGAATTGTTTATAGGGTGTGTTTTAGGGGCATTGGGAAACCTAGAAAAAATAGAACCTCAAATGTCCCCCCCCCCAACTCGATAATGTTAATTAACTCAGCCAATGATGCCATGGGTGCAGAGGCACTCTTTTTTTTGTCTCTGCACATTTTCCTTAGCTTGCCTTCATTCTTGAAACATTCCCCATATCTCTGACTCCTGGCTTCCTTAGACTCCTTCAAGTCTAAGCTTGAGTCTTACCTTCTGCAAGAATCCTTTCCCAGTCCTCCTTAATCTGAGAGACTTCCCCCAAAGGCTAAATCTCTAAGTTATCCGCTATATAAATTGTTTCACCTAGTTGTTTGCATTTTATTTCTCCCATTAGACTGTGGCTTTTTTTTTTGAGAGCAGAGACTGGCTTTTTTTTTTGCCTTTCTTTGTATCCTCAGCATTTAACACAGTGCCTAGCACATAGTGGGTTGTTGTTGTTTGTCCTTTGATCTCAAGAGGACTAATGACATCAGGAGGGTGATGTCTAGACTTGCAAGTGAATTGGATTTAAATGAGGCAGGGCTGTGCCAAGTCATCCGCCTCAATCTCTCCTCTAGGGTCATCTGAGTCCAGCGGCAACTGGAGATGACCCTGGATGCAGTGGGAGATCTTGGCCTTTTTAAGCTGAGCTGTTTCCCAGGTCTCAGTTTATCTGAGGCAACACCTATTCAGTGACTTAAGGTAAGAAATTAGGTGAAATTTGGTCTAGTTTGCCTACTCAAAAAAAAAAAATCGAACTGGGAGGGAAAGGCCCTCAGGGTTTCTGGCCAGAACAGAAACAATTGCTATTTACACTCACTCTGACAATCAAAACCCAAACAATGACCAAGTGAGGCTTGGGCTGGTACCTATTATTGACCAATCAGAGAGAGCCAGAGTGATGGTCAAGGAACTCCATTTGAATCCTAGGGGGCTTCACCAAAGCCTGGTTTTGCAGAACTCTATTTCAAAAAATCATAAGTAAAACTTTGTGAGACAGAAGAGTTAATTGTCCCATTTTTTTTAAGCTCGAGTAAATAAGTAGGGAAGAGAAAGAGAATCTAGCCCCTAAACCCCAAGATATCTTGTGAGGTTTCAACAATCAAAATTTATATTCCTTTGTGCAGAGCACTGACATATAAGGGCATGATTCCCCATGTGGACAGAGAAGAAGGAAGGAAGGAAGGAAGGAAAGAAAGAAGGAGCATTGACCAACTGGAACTGGCCAGTTGGGTCTCCAGTGGAGCAGTACTACTAGTCACAGGTTATTGTTTGCCCTCTGTTCTCGAAGCAGGTGGTTAATAAGTGTTTATTGATTTATTGATTGTTAATGGGAATTGGAAGCAAGCTTAGCTGATAAACAATACTAGGCTGGATCTACTTTCACAACAATATGGTCACTTGTTCTCTGAATCTCTAGATTTATATATGTAAATGCATCTATCTCTATCTCTGTCTAACACAGCTAGGTGGTGCAGTGGATAGAATATCAGGACACCAGGAAGACCTTCGTTCAAATTATACTTGACAAGTCACTTAACCTTGGTCTGCCTCAGTTTTCTTATTTGTAAAATGGGGATGATAATAGCATTTACCTCCTAGGGTTGTTTGTGAGGATCAAATGAAATAATTTTTATAAAGTAGTTTATAAACCTTAAAATGCTAAATAAATGCTAGCTATTCTTATATGTGTGTATAAAGCTTCACTCTAACTATTAATGCCCTAACTTCCTATCTAGCTTGTGTTAATTTCTATTTTTTTTGTATTTCTATATTTATGTATGTACTTGCTGTTTCCTCCAATAGAATATAAGTTCTTTCAGATTAGGGATTGTTTCATTCTTTGTATTTGTAGCTTCAGTGTCTAGAACACAGTAGGCACTTAATGTTTGTTCACTGATCAATATGTGAAGCCTCTCGGACATTCTCCCTGGAGAATTCTGGCCGGCTTTCTCCCAACCCTATCTATTCTCTGGGTATCTTGTACCTTCTCTCAGGTGTCTCTAAACTTCAATTCCAGTCAAAATTGTGAAATCCTGGGAGGGGGTCTTAGGACCCCTTGCTCCATCTGAACTGATTGGTAGAAGGTACTTTGACTAAATCACCCAGTGAAGTAACCTCCCCTCCCTTCCAAGGTAAAATGGAGTTCAGAGTCCTTTTCAAGATTGGTGTAGCCATGGGGGATTGAGGTCAGCATTTCAATCAATAAATCAATAAATATTTTTTGAGCACCTACTATGTGTCAGGCATGTGCTAAACATTGGGGATATGAAAAGAGGCAAAAACCTAAAAGAGCTTATAAGCTAATAGTTGCCTAGTGTCTGGTTTCCTTCCCTTCTTCTGATCCCTGGGATCATTGATACTCCCTGGGAATTTGCACTTGAAAAACAGGCCCTGGAATTGGGGGCATTGCAACCCTTGTGAAGCCCGTGGTTGCTGGCTGACCTTCAGCTGCATAGCTCAGGACTTTCACGGCTCTCTATTGCCATGTCTCGCTGCCCTTGGCCCCAAGTTCAGTCATGTCTCTGGAGTTCTGGTGTTAAGCATGTCTATTAATTCTATTAGCTGGTTGTTATAGAGTGGGGAGGGGGAGTACTAAGTGGTCTTAAAAGTCTTTAATTAAACACTGTCTCACAGCCCAATATGGCTTTTAACTCGTGGAATTCATCCATATATTCAAGCAGGGGTTTCACGCTCCACCTAGTACTTAACATTGATGCTGGCACATCCGTGATGTATGTAGTTAACTAAATACTGAATGGGCTTTTTCCTCAAAGTTTTGGTGGCTCTCTGATAATAGGCTTCTCTCCTATATTAAGGGCACTGACCAGGCAAGGGAAACTCTCCCAGCCTTCCAAAGGCTATTCGTGCCTGATTAGTTGAAAATATGCGGGGGTACATACTAAACACCAGGAGCAACCACCCCAGGAGGAGGATATGGTCCAATGAAAAGAGCACTGGATTTTGGAGTCCAAAGACTTGCATTCAAATCTTACCTCTATCATAGATAAACTGTGTGATCTTAAGTCACTTCATTTATCTAATCCTTATTTTTTTATCTGTAAATGAGAGTGTTAAATTAGATGGCCTCTAATGTTCCTTCTCACTCTAAATCTGTGACTCTGTAATCATTCCAGGGGCAGCCGATGGCTCAGTGAACAGAGTTGGACCTTGAGTCAGGAAGACCTGAGTTCAAATCCAGCCTCAGACACTTCTTAGCTGTGTGACCCTAGGCAAGTCACTGATGGATCCATTGGAGAAGGAAATGGCAAACCACTCCAGTATCTTTGCCAAGAAAACCCCAAATGGGGTCTGGAAGGGTTGTACATGACTGAAATGACCAAACAACAGCAATGATCATTCCAATATCCCTGAAAAAAATGACTTGGAGCAACTAGTATGGGTGAGTCAATTAGCCTCACTGTCAAACTGAGCAGCCTTGCTGACCGATAGATAATTCTTATGTGAGTGTTAGGGGCTCTGACTGCTCCTGTGAACTCTGCACCTCCTCCACCTCCCCATTCAAGGTGACAAGGGAAAGACATGGCTTTGCTAATGTAACGGTTTGGTTGCCCAGTCACATGGCCAGTATAAAGATGCCCTTCTCTGTGAAAAGGCATTAGGAGTAAGTTTAATCAATGCCAAGAAGTATGATGGAATGATGAGCGCTGTATTTGAACTCAAAGCACCTTGTTTAAATTGCGAAGCCCAGCTGTCCTATGTATTACCTGTGGATTCCTGGGCAAGTCACTTCACAATCTTGGGACTTCAGATATCTGTATTTAAGGTAAGTGGGGTGGACAGGCAATTTCTAAACTTCTTGCCAGCTCTATATCCTATGATCCCTCCACATGATTCAGGTAATAGTGTTGGACTGGATTTGCTGATACAGTATCATCATCATCCTTGCAATGAAGCCTTGCATTTCTCATTACATGAGTGTGTAATAAAGGTTTACTCCTCTCCTTCCTCTTCCTCCTTCTCCTCCTCTTCCTCCTCCTCCTCTTCTTTTCCTCTTCCTTCTCCTCTTTCCTCTCTTACTCTTCCTCCTCTTTCTTCTTTTCCTCCTCCCTCACCCCTTCCCTGTCCTCCTCCCCCTCCTCACTTTTCTCCTTCTCCTCCTCCTCCTCTAGTGGAGGAAAGAGAAAGGCCAAAGAAGAAATAGGACCACTACTTGGAATAGGTAAATCTTTATGACATGATAGAAAGAAGGCAGAGCTGCTCAACCTCTAACTTAATTCTATTTCTTTGTTGAGGAGAATTATTTTTGGACTAGAAGAGAGAGAATAAAAAAAGCAGTAAATTGGGAGCTGAAACCCTAGGTGGCACAGTGGACAGAGAGCT
>CM053625.1:238629764-238658549 GCA_028646595.1 Phalanger gymnotis
CCAAGTAGTTTTATGATTGCCACTTTATAATGCAGTTCCTTCTCTTTCTTTAATGGCTATCATAGCGATTACCTCTTCCATGAAACCTTGTCTCATCTCCTTTTCCTCAAGTGGAATCGGTATCTCTCTCCTCAGTTTCTCAGAGCACTTTCCATTGACCTCTTTGCATCTATCTTCCTCTTCCTGTGTCATAGTTATTTGTGCATACATCTTGCCACCCCAGTCCTCATTTATTAGACTATAAGCTCTTTGAAGGCAGGGCCTTGGTATCCTTTGCACAGTGCTTTACATAGAGCATATACTTAATAAATTTTATTGAAATTGCTATGAATTGAAGGGAAAGATTATATTCCTTAATGACTAGGAATGAGGTTTCTTTGAGGAAGTTAGGAAACTGTTGGATATGAACTGGGAAAGGTGTGAAGAAGCAATTAAAGCAAACTGAAAGCCTATAGGAATTTGGGCTTGAAATGGGGTATGGGGGTGGGGGGTGTCAGTACAACAAATGCACATAATATATGCCAAACACAATGTTAAGTGATGAGGTTACATAGAAAGGTAAAAAAGATAGTGCCTACACACAAGAAGCTCACATTCTAAGTGGGAGACAACATGTGAATAAATATGTACATATAAGACACATATGAGAGAGCTGGGGGGGCCGAGAGTGGGGGAGGGAGGGAGAGAGAGAGAGAGAGAGAGAGAGAGAGAGAGAGAGAGAGAGAGAGAGATGAAAGTTAATCCACAGAAGGAAGGGCCTGCTGAAGAACTCAGAGGGAAAGGACCAGAGAAGACATTTTGCAGAAGGTTGGATTTGACTTGTCTTATAACAAGACAGAAAAGCCAGGAGGCAGAGGTGAAGAGGGACAGGGTTCTAGGCATATAGGACAACCAGCACAAAGGCACAGGGTCAGGAGATTGTCTTTTGTAGGTGGACCTGCACATAGGCCAAAGTAACTACACCAGAGCATGTAGAGGGCAGTAAGAAGATTGGAAAGGTGGGAAGGGTCCAAGTCATGAAGGGCTTTAAATGCCAAACATAGGGCTTTATATGTGATACCAGAGGTAACAGGGAATCACTGGAGTTTATTGAATGGGGAAGGGAGACTGACATGGTCAGTTTTGAGCTTTAGGAACATCCATTTGCCAGCTGAATGGAGGATGGATCAGAGTGCAGAGAAACCTGAGGCAACAAGACCTTAAAAGGCTATTGCACCAGTTCAGCTGAGAGATCTCTGCTGGGCTGTGGACCATGTGAGTAGGGAGAAAGAGAGCCTATGTAAGAGATGCTGTAGAGGTAGAATTGTCCAGACTTGACAACAGACTGATACATGGTATGAATGAGAGTGAGGATCTGAGGATGCTGCCAAGATCGTAAGCTTGGGTGACTGGCAGGTTGGTGGTGTCTTCTAAGTAATCAAAACATTGGGAAGAGAGGAGGGTTTGGGGGTTAAAGATAATGAATTCTGTTTGGGATATGGTGAGTTTGAGATACCTACAGAACAGCTGGTATGAGATGTCCAAAAAGTAGTTGGTTAGATGTAAGACCAGAGCTCAGAAGAGAGACAAAGGCTAGAAATAAGCAGCATGCAAGTAAGATAAGAACACAGGCTTATTGGACAACCAAAGAAAGAAGGGCCTGGGTCAGGAAAGACTGCATAGCAGCTGCCTTCCTGCTCTATGAATATGCCTCTTATTCATGGATGATGTCCTCAATTGAATACAACTACATCAGGGAGAAGCTGCTGCATTAGGATGTTTTAGTATGTCTGCAAGGGGAGTGATTAGAAAGAAAACATACACTATAGAGATCAGGAACCAGTGCCTATTTTTAACCCTTATAGGGAATACTCATGTCAGGACGTATTTCACCTACTTGGGGTTCTACCTAATAGCTCCTGCCTGAATGGCACTCCTGCATTCTCTTACAGAGAGGATACTTACAGGGGTGGGCCAGAAATGGTTAACCTAGTTGATTATGTTACATGGGCTCCAGGGACCAAAATAGCCATCTATCAGGTCCTAGAAGAAGGAATTAATTAATTACTTTAAAGCAAAACCTGATAACAATATAATGAAACTGCCTATTGCATATCTGAAGAAAAAATGACTTTCCATCTGTCATTCCTATGAATGCAGTCTAATTTGTATGTTCCCTGGAGATTCAGCTTGGTGAAAATCATGACTCGTCCTGAGTTGGTCTAGGTCTTGGATAGAGTAATGACTATTGGTTCCATATTGTTATTGCACTGGGGGTCTGGTAACCACAGCAGAACTAGAGTTGTCCTGCTTATCCCTCAAGATACCATGTTTGGTGGTCTTAGGACAGAATGAGTGCTCTAATATCTGCTGGGTCTCCTGGAGGGCACCCTCAAAGTCTCCTCATAGCGGGCTGTTCCATAAAATGGATAAAATTAGCCAGCTGTAAAAATAACCCAGCCTAAGAGATGGTTTGTAAATGGGTTGAGACTAAGGTGTCTCTCCAGCCTAATCAAGGAGACTAGAATGTAACTGATGTTAAGATAAGCTGTGATGCAATTAATTATAGCATGTCTAAGGTAATGTTGTCAAGACAAAAGGGTGGCATTCTGCATATTGCCTAGGAAAAAGAATGCCAAAGAAATGGCCAGTGTTTCTCCGGCACTCTTCTGGGGAGAGCTGGCTGTCATCCCCTGGCCCCACCCAAGGCAGTATCCTTGGGACAAGGGAACTGGCTCAGGATTCACAGTCAGAGCTATAACCACTCACTGAATGGGAGGTATGGGTCATTACATAGACAGTGAAACAACAGCATTATAGACTGACAAAATACCCAGGAAACCCAGACACTACATTCCCCCTACTACCATTCCCAGAAGGTAGGCTGGTCAGCAGAGCCCACAGATGCTGATGGGAAGAACAGGTGCAGGAAGACTTAGACCCGCCCAGCTATACAGTTTTTCAGACATACATCTGGCTCCTTGACTGATTCCTTGTTTACACTTTGCCTGAAACCATAGAATTGGTTATGGCAGCCAACTAGTCTATACCAGCAATGTTCAAATGTGTCCCCTTAAGAACCCTGGGATATGCAGCCCAGGGCAGAAATATCAATGTACTTATTCACCCTACCCTAAGCTGTAATATGGAGGTGAGCCTTCTGGAACCCTAGTCGGTAGATTTCAACAGTAGAGATAAGTTAATGACATTCTTTTTCTTTTTTTTTCTTTTAATTTCCATTTTGAACTTAATAAACACCAAAATAAAATGAACATTTCCGTATATAAAGTAGAACAGATAAAGATTATGTCTGAAACCATGAATTACTATTTTGAACAACTTTCATTTCCTTTTAAGGACTTAATAAATTCAACATGTAACTTTCGAAAACATCTTGCCAGAATGTGTTTCCTTCGGACTTCCTCTCTATTCTCTTTTGTGCATTAAAAAAATCTGTCAATGACTCATTTTTCTTATTTCTTTTTTGGTTTAATTAACTCTAGCCCTCCCACTCTCCTCCCCAAACTCCTCCTCCTACTTCATTGAAAACAACCCCTCCGAAACCAAAAACAAAACCATTGTAATGAATGTGTATTAGTCAAGCAAAAAAAAAAGATTCCCACATTGACCGTGAATGACATTATTAAGATTACCTAACCTCCTCTACTCTGATTCAGCTCACCAAGCTACCTTCTCATATTGATTTAGTTTCTCAAGTAGACCTTCCTCCTGGGAAGAGAAAATGCTTTGTAGTTGACATGAACATTCTGGGTTCCTTGACACCCAAAGTCAATTAATACATTGCTATCTGGTTTACACATCTCTTCTTGGTTTGATTAGTGTGAATCAGGCCCTTGGGACCCAGTTATAGTGAGTGAACTGATAAAATCAAGTTCCTTTGATTTGAGGCCTGGTTTTTGAGCCTATCCAGGGTGACCTTTGCCTACATGCAGATATCTTATAAGGCTCAGCTTAAGCAGCTGGTCAATTTCTTCCTTTTAATTGACATGTTAATAGAAATCAAAAGAATCCCTGATTCCAATATCCCTATTTATCAGGGGATGAGGGTGAAGAAGCACTCTGGCTAGACAAGAATGGTCCCCTTTCCATAAAGTTGACCTTAACACCATGGAATGACTGGACTTAGATGCTCTAGCAGAATCTTTGCGACACATCAGTGATCGTCAGTGGTCCAGTCTCTGAGGAGGCACCCCGTGATCTTCCAGGAAGGATAGAAGTTAGAAGGAAGCTGGAGACCCCAAAGGCACAGACAGAGATGAGCAATGCCTGGAGGAGTTGCTGTCACCCTACTACAGGGAGTTTTCACTTATGTAGCTCAGAGTACAAGCTAGGAATTCTTGTCTCCACTCCCATCCCCCTAAACCCAGTGATCTAGGAACCCCTTTAGATGACTGGAAAGTCTGTAGAATCCTTGGCTGACCACCCAGGAATCTTTTTCCAAATAGACTGCCTCAGAGTCTAGAATCTACCATATTAAAGATTTGATTTTTCTAGTTAAGAATTAGTAGTTAGGGAGGTGTCCTAGGGAGGTAATATACTGATTGGCCATCAGTCATTTATACCTTGATATTAATTAATTTTTGAGAAAGTGTAGCATAGTGGGTGGATGGTAGCTTTGGAGACAGGATGACTCCAAAGTCCTGCCTCTGATACATACTGGCTGTGTGACCACGGACCAGTCTCTTAACTCCTTAATGTCCAGGCACGTAGCTCTCTAACTGCAAGTTGCTGGTATTTACTGAGCTGCACTCATGGAATGCTTCCACTGTGGGAGTTCTCTAGCTTGATTAAATCACAGGTGTGGGCAAACAAAAAAATGGATTAGTTTATTAGATTAGTAGTGGGCTCCTTCAGAAACAGAGAGCAGAGAAGAGGCTACAAGTCAGATCTCTTCTGATGGGGAGGAGGGTAAGGCATGAGTGAAGAGTATACCTTGGAAAGGATAGGAAGGGGTGGGGAGGCCTAGAATACAGTCACAGCATCACAGAACTGCAAAGTTGGGAAGGCCTTCAAAGGTCATGGAATCTGACCGGTATTTGGATGGGCTTCTATCTTCTTATATCTCCAGTAAAGACTGAAAGCTGACAATTACAGAGAACTCTCTATCTCCTGACCTGGCCATTTTGTTTTCTTTTTAAAATTTTTTCTTTTTTTTATATTAATCGTATTGTAAAGACAACATAGACAAAAACAACCCTAACTGCATTCAGAGTCCATCAGTTCTTTCTCTAGAGGGGGATAGCATTTTTCATCATAAGGCCTTGGGAATAGTCTTGGATCATTGTATTGCTGAGAATAGCTAAGTCATTCACAGTTGATCATCATTACAACATTGCTGTTACTGCATACCTTGTTCTCCTGGTTCTGCTCACTCCACTTTGCATCAGTTCATGTAAGTCTTTTTGGGTTTTTCTTAAAACATCCTGCTCATAATTTCTTACAGCATAACACTATTCTATCAAAGCAGCCCTTTTCAATTTAGGATACCTCTAATTGTTAGAAAAGGGGGAAGGAACAAGAATTTACTAAGCACCTACTATTTACTTGGCGCTGTGCTAAATGCCTTACAAATATTATCTTATTTGGTCCTTGCAATAGCCTTGTGAGGTAGATGCTGAGGTTAGTGAGCATTTCCTTATGTTCCACCAAAATCTTCCTCTTTGTCACTCTGTAACTGCTTCTAGCTACGCTCTCTGAGGGTCAAGCAGAATCTCTGTACCCCTTCTTCCCTTCTACATGACAGCTCCTTAACTACTTAAAGGATGATAGAATTCTAAGACTAGACAAACTGACAAGATCATCTCGTCCAACCCGCCCCCCCAATTTACAAATAAGGAAAGTTTAAGTCCTACAGAGTCAAGCCCATGTTCATGCAGACAGGTGAAAGGAACAGGTTTCAAACCTAGGTCTTTTGATTCTAGTCTGGGGCTTGATCCATTAGATGTGGCTGCCAAAAATCTTTTGGACCATCTCATGATCCTCTTATGATATGAATACCAATGTTCTCCCCATCCTGGTTTGTCCTCCTTTGGACACACTCCAATTCTATCATTTTCCTTCATAAAATGTGGTGGGTGCCTAGAACTGAACACCATAGGTAGAGGTAGTCTGACTAGCGCAGAAGACAGTGAGGCTACCAATTTCCTCTTGCTGGATAGACATGATGCATCTCTGAATGTAGCCTATACCTTCTGTTACAATTCTATAATATCTGGGCAGTGTATGAAAGAGGATGGAAGAGAGCAGGTCACAATTTAGAGGGTAGGTAGCATTTCTGAAGAGGTAAGGGAAGGCATAAGTGTTTGTTAAGTGCCTGCTATGTGCCAGGCACTTAGCTGAGTTCTTTACAAATATTATCATCTGATACTCACAATACCCCTAGGAGGTAGGTTGTCTTATTAGGTTTCATAGTTGAGGAAACTGAGTCAGAGAGACATTAGGTGACTTGTCCAAGATCATACAGCTGGTAAGTATTTGAGGCTGGATATGAAATCATGTTTTTCTGATTCCAGTCCCTTAGCTCTATCTACTGTGCCGTGCAGCAGACAGACAGGCTATACTCATTTTATAGTCTCAACCTGAATGGTGAGGAGCAGAGAGTGGGAGTTAACCACAGGAAAGTGATTCTATGCATCATTTCTTTCTTTCTTTCTTTCTTTCTTTTTTTCTTTCTTTCTTTCTTTCTTTCTTTCTTTCTTTCTTTCTTTCTTTCTTTCTTTCTTTCTTTCTTTCTTTCTTTCTTTTCTTTCTTTCTTTCTCTTTCTCCCTTCCTTCCTTCCTTCCTTCCTTCCTTCCTTCCTTCCTTCCTTCCTTCCTTCCTTCCTTCCTTCCTTCCTTCCTTTTTCCTTCTTTCCTTTCTCTTTTGAGGCATTTGGGGTCAGGTGACCTGGCCAGCATCACACAACTAGTGAGTGTCTGAAGCCAGATTTGAATTCAGGTCCTCCTGACTCCAGGGATGGTGCCCTATCCAATTAACCATCTAGCTTCCCCGTGCATCATTTCTAAGGAAGCTGGCAGAGACTGACACTTCCTTTCCCCATCAAACTTTGCAAATTGTAAATTGTTTTTCCCATCTTCACTGAATTTTCTGATCATCAGAGAAAGGGAGCAGTGGATCTTCAACAGAGATGGACCTGGACTTTGGGTTTAGGACAGGGAACACCTGAGGAATTTAAGTCTTGTTGGAAGGCCTACAGCAAAACTTGTCCTGAGATACAGGTGTCCGCTGCCCTGCATATCTTTAATATCCTGGAGCTAATTTTAAGAAGGTTTCACTGTACAAGTAATAAAACAAGGCTGGATATTTACCTGGGGCTTTTCTTCTAGGATTCGTCTAGTTTTGTAAATACTGAGTGTTATTGGCCTCGTTGTGGAAATGAAAAAAAATGAAACTCCACTTGTCTTTCTCTCCCCTCCCCACCAACTTATGAAAGTTAGAGTATTATAGTGGAAAGAAAATTAGATAGGCCTGAATTCTAGTTCAGGACTTGCCATGTGACCACTTTACCTACATGAGCCTCATTTTCTTAAAAAAATTCTGCGAAATGGGTATAACGATAATATGTGCACTATTTACCTCAGGGATGGGTGGTTGTAAGAAAATCAATTTATAAAATGTAAAGTGTTATAGGAATGGGAATTCCTATTATTACTACCATCATTGCTACTCATCTGTAAAGTGTATGTGTTTGGAGGAGAGTGAGTGGGGAGAATGGGACAGACTTCCAGTGCTAACATTCTTGGATGCTCTGACAGACTCAGAACTCACCCCATGCCCTCTGCCCCAAGCCTTAAGGACAAAGGCCAGCTCCCTGGCCAGGCTCAAACCCAGATGTCGTCTTGTTTACGGATTCTTCTTGAAACAAAAGCCTTGCTCACAGCTCCAGATGATGGACTGACGAAATCAGAAATGGCTGTGGGGGCCTGCAGCTATATTTCATGAATGGTTCCTTTAGTGGCAGAAGAAGGCAGCAAAGGAATGCAAGGGCCTGGAGACAGCCCAGCTGCTGGTCAGAAGAGAAGAGGCTGAGGGTTTGGGACCTTTGGAGCCCTGGACTTGAAGAATGAAAGGTCATTCAGAATAATCTTTTTGTGTGTCTTTTAGGGAGCCTTGGATTTTAAATGGGGGTGAGTCACTTTGTCTTCCTTGCATTTTGCCAATGAAAATCTCCTGCAAGGGAATTCTAATAGTGTAAATAATTGCCTAATTGTAGCCCTGTTCAGTGGCAGCCTTTGCCAGCTTGTCGCTGGTTGTTTTTATTTCCTCCCTCTCTATGTACCTGTTTGCTGTTCGCTGCACAGTGTTCAATAAAATGTAGCAGAAAAAACATTACCAGGGAAGATCGTTTCCAGGAAAGGAGAATAAAATCCTCATTGACTCAATCCCTTCTACTCACTAACACTTATAGGAAGAATGATTTGCGACAATGTTCTCCTAAGCTGGGATACTGATCCAGCTAATTAGTTAGCCCCAGACCCCTGGGCAAAACTCACTGAGAGCTCTTTGCTCTCAAATACCTTCTTTCACCCCTCCCCCCCAAAAAAAACTACCCCCTCTACCCCAGGCTTGGGTCGTTAACCTCCTGTGGCCCACCCACATGAATACAATGTGCTCCCTGCTGCCTGGCTCTCCCCAACTGCTGTTTGACAAGTCAAGGTTACCTTGAAAACACTGTAAGGGGTAGGGTGGGGTGGGGTGGTTTGTGGGCCTGGGTGGGGAAACCTATCCATCTCTCTGTTTATGAGTCACCGATGTGATGTCATCTGAATCTCAAACCTATTTCCATTAATTCTGTCTGTGAAAGCACATAAAATACTGGCTGAAAATTAAACAAACGCGGGCGGCAGCACCAGCCTAATATGCCGAGACTGCAAGTGGAATGTCCTGTTAGTGGAAGAACCAGACACAGAGAATGATGGTTTTTTGCTGTCGTTAATTAGGTTGACCTTCGGTAGGGGATATGCAGGCTGCATAGATCTGAAGAGAACAGGAGACCTTCACCTCTCTCCCTCCTTGCTTGAAGACATGGCAAGACTTAACACAATTAGCTGTAATTATGACCCTGTTCTGCCTTTATCTAATATGTTCCATCTGGGTGAGGTTTCTTCTCTCTCTTTGTTGATATACCACCCTCCCCCCCACTTTGACAAAGCTCCAGATCTCAGAGCTCCACCAGCTATGGGGCCTTTGGAAATTAAGCGATGAAGAATCTCTGTGTAACCGACTGCTTATCTCCTACTCTCTCTCTGATTCTGGCCATTCTGGTTACTCCTCACTCCCCACAAGTGGCTTCTCTGAGGCCTTGGACAATTCTATCACCCCCTTCTCCTTGAAACTCATCTCTCTAGGTTTTCCTGGGCCTCCTCCTACCTGTCTGACTGCTCCTTCTTTGGTGGATCTTCATCTAGGTCATGCATGGGTGTCTTCCATGGCTCTCTCTTGGACTTTCTTCTCTTCTTCCTCTGTACTGTTTCACTCAGTGATGTCATCAGCTCCCATGGATTCAACCGTCATCTATATGCAGATGGTTCTCAAATCTATTCATCTAGCCCTTGCCTATCTACTGGTTCTAGTCTCTCATCTTAAACGGCCCATTGGATGTCTCATACTAGATGTATCATAGATGTTTTAAACTCAAGTCCAAAACTGAACTCACTGTTTTCCCCCCGAAACCTCTTCTCTTCTTCCTTCCCTATTAATGTTGAGGGTGCCATCATGCTAGATTTGCAACATAGGTGTCATCCTCAACTCCTGACTCTATAACAACAGCTAGCATCTCTAGCATTTTAAGCTAGCATTTTAAGGATTGCCAAATGTTTTACATGTTATCTTGCTTGATCCTCCCATATCCAATCAGTTCCCAAAGTCCTATCTCTCATGCATGGCCCTTTCTTTCTTCCTACACTGCTACCGCTCTGGTCCACGCCCTCATCCTCTCACACCTAGACTATTGCAATAGCCTGCTGGCTGGTCTTCCTGCTACACATTACTCTCTCCTCTAGCCCATCTTCACTCAGCTGTCTAACTGATCTTGCTAAAGCACAGATCTCACTATGTCACACCCCTATTTAGTAAATTCCAGTGGCTCCCTATTAATTCCAGGATCAAATATAAAATCCTCTCTTTTACTTTTAAAGCCATTGATAACCTGGTCCCTTCCTACTTTTCCAGTCTACTTATATCTTACTCCCCTTCTTCGTTCTCTGTGATTCAGGGACACCAGGCTCCTTGCTCTTCCCCATAAAGAACACTCCATCTTCATGACTCTGGGCCTTTTCACTGGCAGTCTGCCATGCCTGGAACAGTCTCCCTCCTCATCTTTACCTCCTAGATTCCTTCAAGTCTCAGCTAAAGTTCCACCTCCTACAAAAACGTCTTTCCCGGTCCTCCTTAATCTTAGTGCTTTCCCCCTGAGACTGCTCCCTGTCTCTATTTTGTTTGTATATAGCTGCTTCCATTTCGTATCTCCCCCCACCCCAATAAACCGTGGACTCCTTGAGAATGGGATGTTTTTTACCTTTCTTTATGTTCCTAGCACATAGTGCATGGTCTGGCATATAGTAGATACTCAATAAATTCAGTCCTTCCAACCTGTTCCCTTTGAGCACTTCATCGTGAGCCCTTCTGATATGGAATATGAAATAGTTCCATTTTACTGAACTAGCCATCACATTGTGTGAGACAGAACCTGAGGCTTGGTACCCAAGTGCTTGACTTCCTTTGAATAGTGTCCAAGACACAACCGCCTCATCTTGAATTATGCAAAAGGACCAGGGAATTTCTAATATTAAATGCCTTATGGGGTAATTAGCTGGTGCTCAGAATAGAATAAGACCTTGTCCCTGATGGGCTGTTTGGAATAGCAAAGATAAGAGGCTATAGAGGCGTATAGGTAGATCGTTGGTGGTCAGTCAGTACCTACCTTGCTCTACATCACCCCACACTGAGTCTTCCAATTATGCTTGTTTCCTTGTCTTCACTTCTGGGCTCAAGCCTGCCCCTGTTTGGTCCTAGGTGGGAAGACTTAAGAAGTCCACATCTCAAAGAGAAAGCTCAATTCTCTCTTCTGGTACCCTGTGACTGTCAATAAAATCTCTTGCTTAGACTCTGACATCTTGTCACCCATACATGGTCTTTTTCTTTGTCCCCCAGACGCCAAGGCTGGCTTCTCACTTTCTTGTTGCTCATTCTCCTAGACTTGGGACTTTACCTGCCTGTCTTGTCTTATTATCTCTCTAGACTTTGCCTGCCTGGACCTCTCCTGGGCTTTCCAGACTTGCTAATTAATCTGGACTAATTAATCAGTCCACCTGACCTAGGGTAACTGCCAGCACCCCTTTCTGGCCACCCTTGCCATGCTGCCCCCAAGTCCTAGCATGACAAAGGGAAGGAAAAGTGAATAATAATAACTTATATGGCACCTACTGTGTGCAGCACTTTACAACTGTTATCTCATTCAATCCTTGCAATATCCCTGGTGCTATTATCATATCCATTATAAAGATGAGGAAACTGAGACCAGCAGAGGTAAAATGTCTTGCCCCTGGTCACACGGCTCATAAGTATCTAAGACTAGATTTGAACTCAGGTCTTCCTGACTCCAGCCTAAGTGCAGTATCCACTGTGCCACCAGATGCAGTAGATCAGGGACTTAAGTTACATGTAAATACCTAGCGCATCAAGTAAAATGTTGTCATTCAACACCAATCAGGCATGTGTTTGTTCCATCAGTGGTCTTCATCCGATCACAAGTGTAGCCTCCTCTTCTATTAGGCTGGGCCAGCATATTAGCTCTCTTATTTCTCCAAAGGAAACCTCATCCCTGGATCTAACTGGTTTGAGAAGCCTGGCAAATCTACAAGGGCATGTTGTCACTTCTGGTCGCTACACATCCTTAGGCTGGTTGACCTATGGACCCATTTCTAGGCTGGTGGTTGGTCTAGGCTGAGTACTTCTGTCCCCATCCCCTAATGAGTCAGGTTCTGTAAGTAACCTCCATGTTCTTGGTACCTCCTTCAAAACCATAATATGAGGCAGGGAAGGGGTGATTTCTAGAATAAGCCTTCTACATGTCCAGGTTGAGGTTCCCCTTAAGCAAGTCTGTTGTGGTACACACACACACACACACATGAGCACCAGGGACATGTCCCCTTGATCTTGGGCCTCTGCAGCAACTACTCCAACCTTGTCACAAAAACAAAGTCGTCATGCTTTCTAGTGGGAAGCAGACAGGCACTTTAAATAGGTGTCCTCAGTGCTCCTAACACTAACAAATTGGCTCTTCAGTGTCTGCAGAAATTTCAACACCGTGGCCTGGGGTACTGCATCTTACACATACACATACTATCAACAGTGGGTCCCCCGAGGCTCTCTAGTAATCACCTATATGTTTCTGTGTTGGTTCCTTGCCACTTTTGTATGTTGTTTGTGGCATGTTCTAGACAGATATCAAAGGCTTCTTCTCCAGGTAATTAGACCTATTCCTCTGAGAATAAGCTTAATTGTCTATAACACTGTCCCTTCTCCCCAAGTCCTTGCTTCCCTCAGGCTGTGCTGCTTAAAGAGCCTGTCCTACATCTGATCCCATGCTAATCTTGTCAGTGGATAACTGCCCAAAGAGGAAGATTTTGCTTCTGGGTCACTGATGGGGGAGCAGCTGGTGCAATGGCTAGGATATGGGGCCTAGTGTCAGGAAGACCTGAGTTTAAATCCAGCCTCAGATACTTAGTAGATGTGTGATCCTGGGCAACTCACTTAACCATGTTTGCCTCAGTTTCCTCATCTGTCAAATGAGCTGGAGAAGGAAATGGCAAACCACTCCAATATCTCTGCAAGAATATCCCAAACAGGTCAGTAAGAGTTAGGCACAATTGAAACAACTGAACACCAACACTGACTATCAGGGAAAGTGAGAGCAATGGACTCCTGCCTGCTCAGGAGGGTGGCTCTCTCTTCAACAGGCCTATTACATTTTACTCAGCCTATCTTGCTCTCTCCGCAAGGACTTCAATCTGAGGAATTTGTTATTTAATTTCCAAATTTCTCCTCCATCAATTATCTTGTTAGGAATCTGAGTATACCCTATAGTTTCAGGAAACTCATAGAACTATACCATCTTTCTTCTTGCGTGTTTAGCCCAGTGTTTTTAGTTCTGCTCAAAGAGTCCATAGCATGACATAACGCCCCTTCAATATCTTTGTCACACAGGGCAGTGGGTCCTTCCTCCTCTCCTCCCCAAATCAATAGTCTAGTCTTACCACTAATTGGAGATCTCCAAGGCTGGAGTAGCAATAGCATTCATTCATTCCAACAAATGTGTACCCAATGTCTCTTTTATACTGTTATACACGAATCAAATATGACTGGATTGTTAGCAATTTGTTGACTAAATACAAGGCTACTAAAATCAGCAGCCTAGATTCAAAACAATCAAAAAGTGATAAAGAACACACTCAAGGCTAATAATGTATAAGCATTTTACACTTGAGACTGCAATAAGTCTAAATCTTCCAAGAGCCCCCAAATGTTGACCACGTGCCGTACTATACTAGTCTCTCACATATGTGGTATGTGTTTTCTAGTAAGTGTATGTGCATGGTTAAACCCCAGTGGGAAACCGATAAAGCCAATTTAGGACAAAATGCTTAGTTAATATTCTACTAATATAGAGTGAGACAAAAAAATCAAGGATATTATGAATAAAAACATAGAATTAGAAAAGAAAACAAAAGAACTAGAAACATTCTCACCAATATTTCCCAAATGAATTCATTCTCATTCATTCTTCAATAAGGTCAAAAAAAGAAAGCTCTATTAAACTCCAGAATTCTGCCCATCAATAGTGGAAAACTACAATATCTTGGCAGATTGGAGTACACACTGCATGCAGCTTGCGGTCTGTAATTCTTTGAAGCCTCTTCATGGCACTGCCCAACCATAGCAGTGAGATGACTTGGCTTTCTCGATGCTTCCCCATACCGTGCTTCCTGCTTTCCTTGACTGTCAGCCTGCCCATCTAGCCAGTCCTCTTCTTCCTTTCTAGTTGGCGCCATGTCTTAGGACCTCTTGCTCTTCTCCCTCTTCTGTTTTTCCTCTATGTCTACCCCATAATGACATCCTCTTACCGCTGGCACAGTTTCTTAGGGGAATTCCAGATCTTGGCTTCCTACTATTAGGCTTAACCTTTGATTCCTGGGGTCTCACAGGAAACATAATTCCTAATTGCATGGGCTCTAGTTTATTGAATAACATATAAGGAAATTTTGTTTTTTCCCCACATCTGACCCCTGTTTCAGTTGATTTTATATTATATAAAACTCTGGAAAAGCCTCATGGAAGGAGTGAATCTTGAGAAAAGATATAAATGAAGCAGTTTGTTCAATAGTTCTAGGGAGGTAGTTCCAAGGAGGAGAGGACAAAGCACATGGTTGGGAAAAATATATACAATCTGGGCTAGCCATTCAACTTGACTAATAAAAGTCTATACTCACAGCTATGGATGACACATGTCATTATGTGAGGTTACCTAGACCTTAGGACAATATAGAAAAATGAAATCTCCAAATCTGACTCTGAGGTTAATTTTAACTTAGTGACTCCAACAGCTTTGTCTTCCCCTTAGAAGACAAGTGGCAAAACTGTGTGAAGTTACATAGAGGTATGTGGTTCAGATTATGTAAAATAGGAAGTAGTCCCAATGTTTGGACCACATGTAGAGTATGGAGTCCTATTCTAGGTGTCCTTTTTAGAAGGAACATTGTCATATTGGAACATATTCAGGGGAGAGAGACCAGCAAAAGAGTGAAGGGACCCAAACTTTGATACTTTAATGGATCTAGGGCCACATCCGTGATGGTACTTTCTTCAGACTGGTCCAGACTGCAATGCCATGCAATTTTCTCAACTTGCATGATTCTCATTTGTGTTCCCTTCCTTCCTTCCTTCCTTCCTTCCTTCCTTCCTTCCTTCCTTCCTTCCTTCCTTCCTTCCTTCCTTCCTTCCTTCCTTCCTTCCTTCCTTCCTTCCTTCTTTCCTTTCTTCCTTCCTTCCTTAATTTTCTTTCAGAAAGAAACAGAGAGATAGAGACAGATGCAGAGACAGAGAGACACAGATAAATACACAGAGAGACAAAGAACAAGAGACAGAGACAAAGAGACAAAAGAGAGATAGAGACAGACAGTCAGAAGAACTGTGTTTGGGTTCTCTCAGAAGAGAAGCTCCGCTGCTCTACACAAAAAAGGGTGAAAGAGAGATAGTGCCTTTAAGCCAATTCTTTCTTATTCACTTAGTCTCTTTTGGCTTACTAGTTTTCCTCATTGTCATTTGTGAGGCATAGTCAGAAAACCATTATATTTGGGGTTGGATGACTAGGGTTCAGATGACCTCTTGGGCTTTCCTTTGACCTTCTTTGAACCTCAGTTTCCTCATCTGTAAAACTGAGGCAGTTTGCATGACTTCTGATGTCCCTTCTAGTTCTTAATCCTGTGATCCTCTGTGACAGCTTATATGCCTTCCTTTCTATGCCATGGGTTGATGTATATTAGATAACCTTATTTTTGTATTCTTTGGGAATAGGGGCATTTTGGGAGAGAAGAAGTTTCCTTTAATTGTATGGTGCTAATTCTTCTCAATCCTTCTCACATATAGTGGGGGCATGTAGAACCTTGTTAACAAAGGGATAATATAATGATCCAGAGAGAGCACCAAAAGCGGTTATCTCTGTCATCCTATTTTACCTTGTAGAGGAAACAAGAACCTAGCAGGAAGTCCAGAAGGGAATGCAGGCTTTGAAACTGAAAGGAAGTGACCATCTGGATAGCTTCTAAATGGTTAAGAGCTTTGATGTAATGCTTTTGACCACTGCATGGGCACTGAGAATAAGGACAATAACAATAATAGTTGATATTTATACAGGACGCTTTTATGTTTGCAAAGCTCTTTGGATCCTTGCAACAACCCTGTGGCTCTGTGTAGTGACACATGCCTGGAAGTACCAACTACCTAAGGGAAACTGAGGCTGATGGATCTTTTGAGCTCAGGAATTCTGAGCTACAGAAGGGCTAAAGTTGTTTTGGGTGTATGCATTAAATCTCGCACCAAGATGGTGAGTCCCAGGAGTGAGGGAGCCAACTGGTCCATGATGGAAACAGATCAGGTCAAAACTCCCAAGCTGTGGGAGCGGGCCTGTGAGTGGCCACTGCACTTTCAGCTTGGGCAAGATGGGGAGAGCCAGTCTCAAAAAAAAAAAGAGAAGACAAAAACCACAATAATAATAAATGATAAATCTGTGGACAAAGTCAGTACTATAGGCTTTATTCTCATTTTAAAGATGAAGAAACTGTGTTTCAAAGAAATAAAATGGTTTGGATATAGTCATAATTAGTAGGAATCAGAAGGTGAATTGAGACTTAAGACTTTCTAGCTCCAGGTCTGGTATTCTTTCCACTGTACTTTCTGAAAATTGTCCCAGATGGTAGCCTTAGAAGCACAGGTGAATATGCCCTCTAGGTAAAAATAGGCTTGATAATGTGATCATGGAAACTGAATAATATCCACAGGAGGAAGAGAGCTGGATGAAGGAGAGGACTTCCTGGGCCTGCTGTTATAGGGGCAAAAGAGACAATTACAAGGTCAGTAAAGACAAGATATTTATGAAGCCCAGGAGAAGAGTATTTGGGACCAGGTAGGAACGTGATTCTTCTATATTTAAGAAAAGGACTTGCGGAAGATGAAAGTATGGTGTAGACAGTAGAAAGTGTAGTGTAGACAGGGCCAGAGGGGCCCACACCAAGAAATAGGACTTGGGGCTCTGAGAGGTACTGAAATTCAATTCCACCTAATTCCATTCAAATTAAATATTTATTGAGAGCTTACTCTTTGTAAGGTACTATGCACTGAGCCACCTAGGAAATAGGAAATAGTATGCAGGCCCTGTCTTCAATGAGCTCATAGCTGAACAGAGACATAGTGCCTTGTTGATTATACTAATCAAAGAATCAATCAACTAATGAGTATTTATCTTTTTATTTCACTTTGATTGATACATCTATCCACTTCTCTCTCTCTCTCTCTCTCTCTCTCTCTCTCTCTCTTTCCTAGAGCATAAATACAAAGTTAACAAGTATAGAATAGTTAAAGAAAAATGCTTATGAAATCCAAGTATAAGGAGATTTTTGATTCTGTGACCTCGCTCAACAGAAAAATACAGAACAACACACTATCAGTGTTAGAGAGAAACTCAGAAGTCATCTAGTCCAATGGTTTCTTCAATGAGAATTCCCTCTCCAGCATTCCTGACAAATGCTCATTCAACTTGTGTCTGATGACCTCTAGTGATATGGAGTTCTTCAGGCAGCCCATTCAACTTGAGGACACCTCCAATTATTACCGAGTTTTTCCTTATGTCCAGCCCATATATATTTCTTTCTAACCTCCACCCATTTCTCTGAGTGTCCAGTTTTATCATTGGGACCAAGCAAAACAAATCTAATTTTTCTTCCCCATGATAGTCCTTCAAGTACTCGAAAAGAGCTATTATATGACCTCCTAAATCTTCTCCTCCCCAGGATAATTATCTTTACCAATTCTTTTATAGTGTGGTCTCTAGTTTCTTCCTTCACCATCTGTTATGTCCTCTTCTGGACACATTCCAGCTTGTTCATGTTCTTCCTAAAATGTGGTACCCAGAATTGAACACAATATTCTAGATGTGGTCTGACCAAGGCAAAAGATGGAGGGACTATCTCCTCCCTTGGATCTAGAAACAAGGTAAGATATGCTTTTCATAAGACGTAACTATGTATCTGCTCTAAGGATGTGTTTCGAAAAGAAAAAATCCCTGCAATTTCTGTATGTAATATTAGTGAAAAGTTTCACGTATCATATTGATTGAACTATATGATGTGGGAAAACCCTACCTGTGGGCATACTCAGCAATAGTAACTGTTCAAAATAAAAACATCTCACAGATGTTCTTGTTAACGTGACCCAGTCTTTGGCTCTCTCTTGCCTCAGTGTTCTGAATAATGAAAGGAATGAGCTAGACAAGCCTCCCCATGATAAGATATGGGCATATACATGTATAAGGCAGAGTGGAATATGATCACTATCCTGAGAGTGCTGGAGAGAAAGGGATGGTGAGAGGAGGGAGAAATCACAGCTGTTTTGGGAAAATGCAGGAAAAGGCTTTGTGGAAAAGGCGGAACTTACTGTGGGCTTTGACTGAGAGTTCGCATTTTGGAGAGAAAGT
The DNA here is from genome assembly GCA_028646595.1 of Phalanger gymnotis. Taxonomy (NCBI): domain Eukaryota; kingdom Metazoa; phylum Chordata; class Mammalia; order Diprotodontia; family Phalangeridae; genus Phalanger; species Phalanger gymnotis. The sequence continues at coordinate 238,648,013 of CM053625.1, forward strand.
TAGGGTTGGAACCCAGGTTCTGTGACTCAAGATTTAGCACTGATTCCATGGCACCATTCATACTACCTCTTTTAAAGTGTGAGATTTGTGGTTCCTTTAGGGTTCACTGGTCTTGTTTATGGGTTGTGGGAATAAACTGGGTTGTGAGAATAAACTGGATAAGAGACTAAGTCAGTCACCATTACTCAGATGACCTTCTATGCTAAAGAAATAGACTCTAGGATGGGTTCTGTAACATCTATCTGATTAGTTTCCTTTCAGCCAATTCTGTCCTTCATCCTGAAGAGATGAACAGTAAGAAGATGGCATAATGCCAAGGTAGTTGTGGTTTTGTTTAGGGGAAAGTTTTTTTTTTGTTGTTGTTGGGGGGAAATTTTTCCCCTAACTTGAATCACTAAGAAGAGGGAATGGAACTGGTCTGGTGGTCAGGTGTAGTGGTGGCAGCAACTGGACCATCTCTAAAACTCGAGGAAATTAGTTGAGAAAGACAGATAATGAGAACGAAGTGTGAAGTTTTGTCCTACTTGGGCAATTTTATAAATTTTCTATGAGGTAATACACTGATTTGAAGAAAAAAGAAAGAATCTCAGCTAGTAGTGAAAAGGGCCAGGTTAGAAGACCTTCTGGTCTGACCACATGCTCAGATCTTTATAGCTGTCTTGGCCTTCAGTGCTGATTTCCCTCTCCAACTTCTAGCCATTTCTCCCCACTTATTTGTCCCTTTGGTTCCTTGAAACTATTGAGGAAAATGGTAAAGAATGGGGATGTGTACAAAGAACACCCTCGTGCCCCAGGAGAGACACAGGGATTAATTAGCTGGTTCCCACATGATGTTCTCAAAATGAGAAATGCCTGGGATTATTATCTATCAAATGTACACATATAAATATGCTCCTGTTCTCATTATCGATGTGTGTGTTGCAAACTTGCTCAGCAGAGTGTGGCCTGTTTGCTAGTTTTAATTACAAATATCAATAAAATTGGACGATATTTATGGGCATGGAGCTTTCAGATCAGGAGGAAGGAAGCTAATTGCGTAAGACAGCTCTGTGATTGAACTCCAAGGGAGGCATGGGCTCCTGCTATCCAAGCCCAATGATGAGACAGCAACAGTCGCCTTGTGTTAATTAAATGTGATGAAGTGAATATTAACTCGTAAAAAGACTCGGAGGCAAAGAATAGAGGTTTATTAGGTGATTGAGGGTGAGGTGAAGAGGGGCAGGAGGCAGGGGCTAATGTTATTCTTGTGCTCTATTAAAGCCCTCCTCTGGATTCCTTTATTTCAATGTGTAGGTCATTTCCGCTCGCATTTAGCACAAACTGAAGGTCCCATCAAGTTGGGCAGGCTGTGATTACTGACTTAGCAATGGTCTATCTAGGATTGTCTACTCACATTGGATGTTTTGATGAGAAGGCTTCATCACCATGGTACTGGCAAACAAGTAAGTAAGTGTCTGACTCCAAATCTGAACTAAGGTTTTCCTGACTCTGGGCTCAGTGCTCTATCCACTGCACCATTGAACTGACTTTGGAAAGGACTTTAGCCAACAGAGATTCATCTACATCTGGAATATTGTGTTCAGTTCCTGGAGACTCATTTCAGAAGAGATATTTTCAAGCTGAGAGCATTAATAGGAGGGAGGGATTGGATGGAAAGGGACTAGAAACTAATTTATGAGGATCAGGTGAAGGGATTTGGGAAAGTAGAGATCGTTTGTTGTTGTTGAGTCATTTCAATCCTGTCCAACTCTTCCTGACTCTGTTTGGGGTTTCCTTGACAAAGATCCTGGAGTGGTTAGCCATTTCTTTGTCCAGCTCATTTTTACAGATGAGGAAATAGGGTTAAGTGACTTGCCCAGGGTCACACAGTTAGTGTCTAAGGCTAGTTTAGAATTCAGGTCTCCCTGACTCTAGGCTGGGCACTCTATCCATTCTATACTACCTAGATGCCCTAAGAGGTTATCACATTAGCTCATATTTTATAGAACTTTATAATTTTGAAATTTCAGAAAATATTTTTAAAAGGTATTTATTTATTTTTAGTTTTCAACATTTACTTTTATAAGATTTTGAGTCCTAAATTTTTCCGCCTCCCTCCCCTCTGCCCTTCCCAAGATGGCATGTAATCTGATATAGGCTATACATATACAATCATATTAAACATTAGTCATGTTATAAAGAAGAATCAGAACCAAAGGGAAAAAACTCAAGAAAGAAAAAAAAACAAAAAAAGAGAGAGAGAGAAAATACATGCTTTGATCTGCATTCAAACTCCATGGTTCTTTCTCTGGATGTGGATAGCATTTTCCACCACAAATCTTTTGGAATTGTCTTAGATCCTTGCATTGCTGAGAAGAGCTAAGTCTATCAAAGTCATTGCACATGTGGCTGTTACTGCGTACAATGTTCTCCTGGTTCTGCTCACTTTACTCAGCATCGGTTCATGTAAGTCTTTCCAAGTTTTTATGAAATCTACCTCCTCATCATTTCTTATAGCACAATAGTATTCCATTACATTCATATACCACAACTTGTTCAGCCATTCCCCAATTGATGGGCATCCCATAAATTTCCAATTCTTGGCTACCACAAAAAGAGCTGCTATAAATATCTTTTGTACATGTGGGTCCTTTTCCCATTTTTTGATCTCTTTGGGATACAGACTGAGAAGTGGTATTGCTGGGTCAAAGGGTATGTACAGTTTTATTGCCCTTTGGACATAGAACTTTATAGTTTTCAAAGAACTTTCTCACAGCAGCCCTTTGAGGAAGGCAGTACAAATATTAATATCCCCATTTTACAGATGAGGAAACTGGTCTTTATAGAAGCTAAGTGACTTGTCTGGCTAGAGCATTTAATAAATACTTGCCCCCTTCCCTCTCACCCCCGCCCATGGGTCAACAGCTGGTCATTGATAGAGTTTAGGTTTGAATACAGCTTTTCAGACTCCAGGGTTCTTTCTATTGCTTCTGGCTTTTATTTTTTTTTATTTCGTTTTTGAACATGGCTTAAGTCTGTCTTCTGTTTGGCCCTGGAGGATGGCACTAAAGCCAGATTTGAGCTCAATACAACCAAGAACTTCAAAAAATTAAAGCTACTCTACCAAGGAATTGGATGCCTGAGATTGGAATAGGGGTGAAGGAAAGGACAAGTGGAGTGAGCTCCTTATTGCCAGAGGTGTTCAAGGGGGCAGTTAAAGGAGAGCATATCCTCATTCAGTAAAAAGAACATTAAATGTGGAGCGTGATCTGGGTTCAAATCCTGACTTTATTACTTACCGCGTGAACTCAGACAAATCAACTAACGCTCTCCAGAGCTTAGATTTCTTATCTGAAAAATGAGGGTAGTAGATGATGATGGTTTCAATACATGCCACCTCTGATAGATGATGATCGCTCATTGGGATATAACAGATATGGTTCTTACTCTAGTACACATTAGTTCAAGTAATTCCTGGCCTAGGCTAACTTTGGAAGTCTTGTCTCCATGTCAGGCCTTCTGCTCTTGGGCCATGATGCGCATTTCTTTCCTCCTGGAACTTGGAGCTGAGTCCACCAGCTTTGATGGGTGACCTCTTCCCTTAACTTGTTAGGACCCGGTTCTCCTTGATACTTTCCTGTAGTCTCTTCCCCATAAATCCCCATTTCTCTCCTTCCAACATCTCTTCTTATATTGTCTTCCTCTATTAGAATGTAGCTGTCCTGCTGGCCTGTATTTATATCTCCATTGTTTAGCACAGTGCCTGTGATATAATAAGCATTTAATAAACTATCTACCCTCTACTTAACTATCTATTTCAGAAATCACAGTGAGGCCTTAAGGACTCAAAACAGCTTAATAAGATTTTTGGACTGTGATTTTATTGGCATTGGAGATTTCCAATAAAGAAATTCCCTCTAACAAGGAGGTACGTGTTCTGCAATCTATAGTCTTCACAAGTCTCTTGGGGCACTAAGAGTTAAGTGATTTGCTCAAGGTCACACAGCCAATATGTTTCACAGATGAGATTTGAACCCAAATATTCTTGACTTTGAGGCCAGCCCTCTACCCATGATGCTACACTGTCACTCAATCTGTTTATCTTTATCAAAGGATATTTGCATTTTTGAAAGAATACATTTTTAGATATAGCTTTCTAGACTGGAAAGAATGAATCTTTTTTGATGAAATTTCAGGAAGGTTGAGGAGTAGGAGAGGAAGATGAGCTGAGACCATGTGTGACTATAAAGTAATAAAATGGGCTTTTATCAGATTTTATCAGATATCTAAATGAGGATCTTCCTTCACAGTAGTGACTTTGGGGGAAGCTGGTTCTAGTGACTTTGCCCCTAAAAATATTGACACTACCTTTCTGAAATTCCTTTAAGAAAATCAGACTATTCCTTTATGGTCACACCGTATTTGGGACTACAAATGTCACTATTCAAATGTCACTGGGCACCTACTTTGGCTCCAAAAGACTTTGGGTTGCTTCCAAAGACCAAATTCAGCCTCGGATACTTCAGGCTGACCACCCCCGAGGGAATTCAAAAGAATGTGTCATAATGTCTGAAGGTAATTCCCAATTTTATACTAGAGTGGTCTTAACTCCTCAAGTAGATTGCCAGTGACTTGAGAACAGAGATTGCACCTTATTCGTCTTGGTACGCACCACAGCATAGCTTAGCACATATTCAGAACTCAAGAAATGGTACCTAGGTGAATAGACGAATGAATGAACATAGCATTGAATAGTGATAGCAACACTAGAATCGACATATAGCCTCCCAGGTTTACCCCATTTGTCTGGATATGGTGGCCCAGGCCCGTAATCCCTGCTCTAGGGGGTGTTGAAGCTGGCGAATCTCTTGAAGTCAGGAATTCTAAGTTTTAGCGGGCTAAGCTTATCAGGTGTTCACACTGCTTCTGGAATCAATATGGTGAGTTCTGGGGAGCAGTGAAGAAGCAGGCAGGGGACACCAGGCTTATTGAAAAGGAGAAAATTGGTCTAGGTCACAGATAGAACAGGTCAACATTTCTGCACTGAGAAATACTGGGACTGGGTTTGTGACTGAATATTGTACTTCCCAGCTTGGGCAAGATAGGAAGATTCAGTACACAACAATAAAAAAAAGATAATACTCATTTAGGTGGTTTTGGTATATTTATTTAAACAACCCCCCCCACCAAGACTTAGGGCAGCTAGGTGGTACAGTGAATAGCGCACTGGTCCTGAAGTCAGGAAGAGCTGAGTTCAAATCCAGGCTCAGACATTTACTAGCTGTATGACCCTAGGCAAGTCACTTAACCCTGCTTGCCTCAGTTTCCTCATCTGTAAAATGAGCTGGAGAAGGAAACAGCAAACTATTCCAGTATCTTTGCTGAGAAAACCCCAAATGGATGTGACTGAAATTACTAAACAACAGCAACCACCAAGATTTGGCTTCTCACGCTTTTTTGAGGAGCGGGTTGGCCTTACTCAGGACTCTGGAATCACAGTGAGTAGACAATGTCCTCAAAATAAAGCCATTGGGCAGGCCTATTTCATGCATCCAATTTAATGGGGGCATAGTTGAAAGAATATTGCATGTGGAGTCAGAACACCCTGTTTGGAGTCAACTCTTCCATTGACCAGCTGTGTGACCTTGAGAAAATCCCTTATTCTCCCTGAAATTCATTTTCTGTCAACTATAAAATGAGGGTTTTGGACTGAAGTGCTTCCTGTCTCTAGCTCTAAGGGCCTATGATCTCTCCCAGCTTGAAATTGCATTATATGATTTCCCTATGATCATACCTTCACAAAACCAGTTTTGTTCAATGCGACACCAAAGCCTCATTTCTCTGATTTTCCTTAGCTTATGGCGAACAACCATTAAACCTCTTCCCCCTCTTTTACCACCTAGAATGGGACTTTCCTCTTCTCCCAGACTCCTTCCCCACTACCCTTATCCCCTACTGATCTACTCTCATTTGTCATCTTTATTAGCTTTTAATCTCCCATCAATTCAGCACTGGGATTTAAAAATGGGATTAAGGAGGAAGTTTAATTGGATGGTCCTCAATGGCCCTCTGAACATCAGATTCAATAAAAGTTTATGAAAAGATAAAATCGCAAAGGGTTTTATAGCCCTGGACAGAACAAGAGACTTGTGTAAGGAACAAGGTAACTGTTTTTCAACCTCATATAATCCATGTTTCAACTTGATTAAATGAGGAAGTTAGTTTTCCATCTCTCCTGCTCCCTTTCTCTTTCCTCGGGCAACATTATCCTTTTCTGCCTGGTGTAAGCAAGAAGCTGCTTTCTTTGAGGCTTTCTCTCCCTCCCTCTTTGATTCCCTTTGACAGGAAGACTAATGAAACCTGGGTGCACCAGAAAATAACATTTATTTCCCATGGAAATATGCTGAACCACCACTGAAGGTGGATGGGGTGATACCCTGGCTGGAAGAAAGGCAGGTTTGTGGAGAGGTGGCTGTGAGGGAGGAGGCAGGGGAAAGGACAGTTCAACCCCCAAACTACAGAACCGGAGAACTTCAGACTGAGAAAGGACCTCAGAGATTGTTAGGAGGCACAGCACACTTCTGCTGACAGGGAACTCACTACCAAACAGTTTTCCTGTTTGGGGCTCTGATTGTCCAGAAGTTGTCCCTTTATTGATCTAAAATCTGCCTCATTTTGACCTTTACTCATTGATCCTAGGGCTGCCCTCTATGGCCCACGCCTATTGCCTCTTCTACATAGTGTATCTTCAAATATCAGAACATAGAGATTACTTCTCTATTTTAATCTTCTTGACCAGAGTGGCACAGGATATTAGAAATAAGACAGGAACCCAGTGCTCTTTTCTGTAAACGACTGCTTCCTTTTTCCTTCCACTGGTGCTTATATAACACCTTCAAGTTCCCCAAATTGGAAGTCATTTCAATGTCCCTAAAAACAAATGACACCCAGAACCAAAATGAACAGTACATACAATATGCCTGAAGTACTCAGATCAGTGCAGAGGGCGGTGGGGCTATCTCTCCTTTGTTCTGGGAGTTTTCTATTAATGCAGCCTAAGGTCTTATTGAGAGGCAAGGTAGAGTAAGGCAGGGGTTCTTAACCTTTCTTGTGTCAGGGATGGGTGAATCCTGGTCATCTCACCTCCAAATAACATTTTAAAAGGCATAAAATAAAATATATAAGATTACCAAGGAAACCAATTATGTGAATAATAATAGCTGGTATTTATACAGTGCTTTAAGATTTGCAAAACATCTTGCAATATTAACCAGTTTGATCCTTTACAACAACCTTGGGAGGTAGATGTGTTTTTTTTTTTAAATTATCCCCATTTTACAGATGACAAAACTGAGGCAGGTGGAGGTGAAGGGATTTGTCCAATGTCACACAGCCACTAAATATTTGAGGCCATATCTGTTCTATTCGCTGCACCATCTGGCTACTGAATACAGTTGTAAAAATATGAAACAAACAAACAGACAAGTTCACAGACTTCAGGGCAAGACCCCTTGGCATAGTGGATAGACAATGCACCTTGAAGCCCGCAAAGATCTGAGTTTGAGTTCTGCCTTTCACACAGACTGTGACTTTACCTTGTTCCAGACCAGAGGTGTCAAACATGCACCCCACAGATGGAATGTGGCCTATGACATTCCCGAGTGCTGCTCGAATCAGATTAAAATGTAACTGGGAAACATTTAACATTTTTTAAAAAATGCAACAAAACATAAATAATAATTACATTTTAAAACTAAGTCCATACATGGTCTGCATAGATCCTTCTGTATGGATTAATGACTCCCATTTCCTTTTGAGTTTGACCCTACCAATCTAGAAAACTCTCCAGGATTATAAGCTGCTGAGAAGGTGCTGACCTGCACTGGTAAAGGATTACCAATTAATTGGTAAATTAATTAATTTAATTAATTAAAATTAAGCTTATTTGGGAGTTTTCTGCACTGATGAAATCACAGGTATAGAACTTTTCCCTTAGATCTTAGCCTTTAGAGCTGCCGTGCTTCTCTATTTAAACACATTAAATTTGATATACGCTTAAACTCTAGATCTTTTTTTCACCATGAGCTGTCATCCCTCTCCCCTGCCCCTCTCTCTCTCCCTCTCTTCTTTCTTTTCTTCTCCATCTCTCCCTTCATCTCTCTCTCTCCCTCCCACTTTCTCTCTTTTCCTCCCTCCCCTCTCTCATCTTTCTCTCCTTTCTGTCTTTCTCATCTCTCTCCCCTTCTCTTTTTCTCTCCTCTCTCTCTTCTTCTTTCTCTTCTCCCTCTCTCCCTTCATCTCTCTCTCCCTCCCTCCCGCTTTCTCTCTTTTCCTCCCTCTCTCCCCCTCTCATCTTTCTTTCCCTTCTCTCTTTCTCGTTTCTTTCCCCTTCTCTTTTTCTCCTCTCTCTCTCTCTCTCTCTCTCTCTCTCTCTCTCTCTCTCTCTCTCTCTCTCTCTCTCTCATTCTCTCTGTCAGTGTCACTCTGTCTCTGCCTCTTTCTCCCAGGCTCAATAATTCTGTCTTCTAGAGAGAGAAACTTCCAGAGACAGAGAGCAAGAAGGGATCTCATCGTTCATTATCATTTCCAATAGAATAATAACATGTGCATGCCAATGAAAGCTTATCATTAGCAACAGGATCATAAACAGGGCATTGATTTTTAAGATCTTATAGATGGAAAGAGATCAAAGAAAGAGGAAAAGGACCCAATCTACAAATATATTTACAACAGCTTGTCTTCTAGTAGCAAAGAACTTGAAACTAGAGGGATGGTTATCAATTGGGAAACAAATTATAGTATGTGAACGTAATGGAATGCTATTGTGCTGTAAGAAATGACAAAAAGGATGGTTTTAGAGAAACCTGGGAAGACTCAACACGAATTGTTATACAGAGAAGTAAGCAGAATTAGAACAATTGATACAATAACAATGAAAACAAACAATTTTGGAAGCCTTAAGTACTCTGATCAACCCAATGATCCAACAGGATTCTAGAGGGCCAGTGATGAGCCCTGCAATCCATCTCCTGATAGAGGGATGAGGGGCTTGAGATGCAGAATGAGACATATTTTTAGACATCATTAATATAGGAGAATGCAGCTTTGTGGCACAGTAGACAGAGCATCGGGTCTGGAGTCAGGAAGACCTGAGTTCAAATTTGGCCTTAGACATGCACTAGCTGTGTGACCTTGGGCAAGTTACTTAACCCGGCTTGCCTCAGTTTCTTCATCTGTAAAATGGGCTGGAGAAGAACATGGTGGACCATTCCAGTTTTTTTGCCAAGAAAAACCCAAATGCGTTCACAAAGAGTTGGACAGGACTGCTATGATGTCAACAACAGAACAACAACAAATTTGGGAAAACAGGATTTGATTTTTTTTTTGTTTTTTAGGGGTGCAAGGAAGGAAGGGAGAGAAAAATCCTATTTTTGTTAATTGAAAAAAAAGTTAAAGAAAAATATGCTTAAAGTAAATATCTTAGGGAGAGAGCTTCCCTATTTTGCTTGACCTCTGGAGGTGAGTCAGGGCCCTGAGAAAGGGGATAGGAATAGTGCTTTTTTCATTCTGCCTTCTTAGCAGAAATGTGGCTAAGAAGGGCAATGAGAGTGCTTAGCCAGCTTTTTCTTCTTACCTTCTTCCGTGATGGGGGCAGGGTTTTCCACCTAGGGAGGTAAAAGCTTGACATTACCCTGCTTTAAGACAGACAATGAGAAAAGTGATTAGGAGCTATTAGAGCCTCAAGCAGAGGTTACTGAGTGGTAAGTGAGATTTTTATCTAAGCTCAGTTTATCCGGCTCTTCTTTTCCTCTTGCCCCTCCTCTTTATAAAGGGTGAGCTATAGAAAGTCCAGGCCCAGGTGTTTTGATTTTGTAGGTCCAGTCTGAAAATGTAGTTCTTTTTTTTTTAAATACCTTTCCCTAGGGAAGGCTGGGCTGGTTAAATTTAGTGTTCTGGGAAATCCAAATCCTTCAATTTATTCCGGGACTGTGAATCTAAATGTCACCCTCGTTGCACAATTACTAACACATCTTGCTGACAGGAGTTGTTCATATGCTTCTTGGATGTGTTTGGTGGGAGGAGGGGAAGAGAAAAGGAAAAGAAGGGAAGTCTTAGGAAGGGAAGAGTAGGAAGACATTTGACATTTTCCTAATCCCTGAGAAATAAGGGAGAAAGGGCATTGTATTTGAAATCAGATGACCTAGGCTTGAATGAATGAGTGAAACAGCATTTCTTAAACACTTACTACGGGCCAAGCACTGTGTAAAGTAATGAGGTCACAGATATAAAAGCAAGAGAACCTTTGTCCTCAAGGAGTCTGCATACTGATAGGAAACAACCCATTTAGAGGAGTGGTACCCAGAGAGGAGTGCTTTGGTTAGGAAAGTTGCAAAATATGGAATGCAGCCACTGGGGAGTTGTGTTGTTAAGCAAAATTGTCTCATTAGCATGGCTTTTGTTTCTTTTGAGTGGAAGTACTTTCAGCTGTTAAGTGCTAAGCCCCAGGGCCAGGGCCCTGTCAGGTGTGAAACCTGTGTGGGTGTGGATTGGTGACTTA
>CM053625.1:238659049-238674548 GCA_028646595.1 Phalanger gymnotis
CACACACACACAGACACATTTAAACTTTTAAATTTTTTTTACAAGCATTTATTTTTCTGACCCACCTGCTGCCTTCCACCCACCCCCACCAAATTGAACAATGAAAAAGAAAAGGGAAAAATCCCTCCACAAATGCACATGGTACAGCAAAACAAATTGCCACATCGGCGTTGGGTACCATGTTTCATCTTCAGTTCTCTGCATGCACATTATATTGTGCCATTGTATTAAACAGGGTTCTAAAGTCTTTCAAAGCTGTTTTTCCTTTCTTGTTAATGTTACTGCCTAAATTGTTCTCCTAGTTGTGTTCATTTCTTTCTGCGTCACTTCATAGAAAACTTCGCAGTTTCCTGTGAGACTGTCCATTTCATCGTTTCTTATGGTACAATAATCTTCCATTACATTTATATAGGCAACTAGGTACTGCAGTGGATAGAGTACCTGAAGTCAGGAAGTCCTGAGTTCAAATCCTGCTTCGGATACTACCTGTTGACGCTAGGCAATCACTTAACTTCTGTTTGCCTCAGTTTCCTAATCTGTAAAATGAGAATAATAATAGAATCTATCTTCTGGGTTTGTTTTGATTCTCCAATGAGATAATAATTGTAAAGTACTTAGTACAGTGCCTGGTACATAGTCTGTGTTACATAAATGTTAGTTATTATTGTAATATATTTAGCCATTTTTAACTATAATGTTTAGTCATTCCCTAACGGGTAAACTCCTCCTAAACTTTCAGATTGGAGCTACTACTAAAAGGGCCGCTATAAATATTTTAGTACATATGGGTCCTTTTTTTTCTCTTTCTTTACTCTCTTTGGAGTACAAGTGTAGTATTGATATTGCTGGGTCAAAGCATATGGATATTTTAGTGATTTTAGGGGGCCATAATTCTTTTAAAAAACCCACTGAGTCATCAGCTCTTTTACATTAGCTGCCAATTAGGGGGCTCTTTGCTACTTCAAATTGCCAACCCATTATCTCATGGCCAGAAGCTGGATGCAGAGCTCCCACACGGTCCTGGGAACCAGGTAAGGAGCATCTGCAGGTTTGTTAAGGAAGAACTCCATCCTCACTACACTCTTCACCCAATTAAATATTTGCTATCCTCAGCAATTTGGGTGGGGAGCATTTTGCACATTTGTCCATATCTCCAATCCACGAAAGTCCTTTGGAGTCCTGTGGAAGCCCAAATACTGTCCCTTCAAGCGTTGTCCCTAGTGCCTTACAGTGAAGAGTCTCACACGGCATAATTCTTTTTTATTTCTTTTTTTTTAGCATTCATATAGCACTTTAATGCTTACAAAACACTTCACAATTATTTTCTCATGCTCACAACAACCTTGGGAGGTAGGTTCTAGTATGTTCCCCATTTTACAGTTAGGGAAACTGAGGTAGGCAGGTTAAGTGACTTACCCAATATCACACAATAAATAAATATTTGGGGCTGGATTTGAATTTGTGTCTTCCTGGCTCCAGGCCTAGTGCTCTGTCCACTGACCTACCTAGCAGTTCTAGTTTGTTGTTTTCATCGTGTATGTTTTCTCAAAATTTTTGAATAGTATTTTATTTTTTCCCCAATTACATGTCAAGACAATTTTTAGCATTCCTTTTTACAAGATTTTGAGTTCAAATTTTTCTCCCGCCCTCCATTCCCTCCCTGCTTCCAAAAATGGGAGGCAATTTGATATATGTTATACATGTGCTGTCATGCAAAACATTTCCGTATTAGTCACACTTGTGAAAGAAGAACTACAAAAAAGGATAAAGTAAGTGAAAAAATATGCTTTGATCTGCATTTAAAGTCCATCAGTTCTTTATCAGGATTGGATAACATTTTCTTTAGTGAGTCCTTTGTACTTGTCTTGGATCACTGTGTTGCTGATAAGAGCTGAGTCATTCATAGCTGATCATCATACAACGTTGCTGATGCTGTGTACAATGTTTTCCTCATTCTGCTCCTTCACTTTGTATCTGTTTACACAACTTCTTCCAGCTTTTTTTCTGAAATCTGCCTGTTCATTTCTTATTGCACAGTACTATTGCATAATATTCATATACCACAGCTTGTTTAGCCATTCCCCAACTGATAAGCATCCCCTCAATTTCCAATATTTTGCTGTCATGGAAAGGGCTGCTATAAGTATTTTTGCATGTGTAGGTCCTTTTCCTTTTTTATGATCTCTTCAGGATACAGACTGAGTAGTGGTATTGCTGGATCAAAGGGTGTACACAGTTTGGCTGTCCTTTGGCCATGGCTCCAAATTGCTCTCCAAAACGGTTAGAACACTTCGCAATTCTACCAACAGTGCATTAGTGTCCTAATTTTCCCACATCCTCTCCAACATTTATCATTTTCCTTTTTTGTCACATTAGCCAATCTGATAGGTATGATAGCCAATCTGAGGTTGTACCTCAGAGTTGTTTTAATTTGTATTTCTCTAATCAAAAGTGATTTAGAGCACTTCATAATTTCTTCATCTGAAAACTGCATGGTCATATCCTTTGACCATTTATCAATTGGGGAATGGCTTGTATTCTTATAAATTTGACTCAGTCCTCTATATGTTTGAGAAATGAGGCCTCTATCAGAGACATTCGTCGTAAAGATTGTTTCTCAGCTTTTGGTTTTCCTTCTAATATTAGTTCCATTGGTTTTGTTTGTGCAAAAGCTTTTTTTTAACTTAATATAATCAAAATTCTCTATTTTACATTGTGTAATGCTCTCTATCTCTTGTTTGGTTATGAACTTGTAACTCACTTACCTTCTCCTTTAAGAATTTGGCTGCTATACCCCTTGGTACACATATGTTTAGTATTGATATTACTTCACTGTCTATGGTATCTTTTAGCAAGATGTAGTTTCTTTCCTTATCTCTTTTCATTGGGTTTATTTTTGCTTGTGCTTTGTCTAAGATCAGGATTGCTACCCCAGCTTTTTTTTACTTCAGCTGAAGCATAATTGATTCTGCTCTTGTTCGTTACCTTTACTCCGTGTGTGTGCCTCTGCTTCAAGAGTATTTCTTGTAAACAACATATTGTAGGATTCTGGTTTTAGATCCACTTTGCTGTCTACTTCTGTTTTATAGGACAATTCATCCCATCACCTTCACAGTTATGATTACTAACTGTGTATTTCCTGCCATCCTATTTTCCTCCTGTTTATCCTTTTTCTTTTCTCACCTTTTCCCTCCTTAACAGTGTTTTGTTTCTGTCTACCTCCTCCCTCAGTCTGCTCTCTCTTCTCTCAGCCCCCCCCCACTTTACTTAATCTCCTCCCCTTCTACTTTCCCATTAGGTGAGATAGATTTCTATATTCAATTGATTGTATATATTATTCCCTCTTTGAGCCAATACTGCTGATGGTAAGGTTCAAGTAATGCCCATCATCTACCCTCCCATCTTTCCCTCCACTGTAATAAGTTTTTCTTGCCTCTTCACGTGAAATAACTTACCCTATTCTACCTCTCCCTTCCTTCTGCACCCAGTGTACTCCTCTTCCTTATCCCTTAATTTTTTTTAACATTCCCACCAATTCACCTTATACCCATACTCTCTGTCTATGTGTGTTCCTTCTAGCTGTGCCATTAGTGGTATAATTTCTAAGAATTTAAGGTATCATATTCCCATGTAGGAATGTAAAGGGATGGATACTTTATGTTTTCTTTTCCCTTTTTGCCTTTTTAGGCTTCTCTTGGGTCTTGATATTGGAGATGAAATTTTTTGTTCAATTCTGGTCTTCTCCTTATGGAAGCTTGACATCCTTCTAATTCATTGAATGAGCATTTTTTTCCCATGAAGTATTAAGCTCAATTTCTCTGAGTAGGTGATTCTTGGTTATAGTCCTAGCTTTTTAGCCTTCTGGGTCCTTTAATGTTGCAGCTGCTAAATCCTCTGTAATTCTGATAGTGGCTCCTCAATATTTAAATTATTTCTTTCTGGCCACTTGTATTTTTTCCTTAACCTGACGGTTCTGTAATTTGGCTATAATGTCCTTGGATTTTTTATTTTGGAACCTCTTTCCTGTGGTGATCAGTGGATTCCTCCAATGCCTATTTTGCCCTCTGGTTCTAGGATATCAGGGCAGTTTTCTTTGATAATTTCTTGAAAGGTGCCATACAGGTCCTCCTTGTAATCATGGCTTTCAGGAAATACAATGATTCCAACATTGTCTCTCCTGGATCTATTTTCCAGGTCAGTTTTTTTTTTTCATGAGGTATTTTCTTCTATTTTTTATTATTTTGAATTTGATTAATTCTTGATGTCTCATAGAGTCATTAACTTCCACTTGCCCAATTCTAACTTTTAAGGAGTCATTTTCCTCAGTTTGTTTTTGTACTTCCTTTTCCATTTGACCAGTTCTAATTTTTAAGCAGTTTTCTTTTTCTGAGCTGTCGACTCTTTTTTTTCATAATTCTCTTGCTTCACTATCATTTATTTTTCCAATTTTTTTCTACCTCTCTTCTATGAATTTTAGGCTCCTTTTTGAGCCTTCCATGAGTTCTTTCTTGGCTTGAGACCACTTCCTGTTTTTATTTGGGATTTTGCCCATAGAAGTTTTGATATTGTTGTCCTCTTATGAGTTTGTGTCTTGATCTTCCCTGTCATCATCATAACTTTCTGTGGTCACATTCTTATTTTGTTGGTTTTTTTTCATCCTTTTTGGCCTTTTTCCTTTCTTTCAAATTTGAGCTCTGCTCCCAGGGTGGAAGGGGCACTGTCTGAGGCTTCTTGTGCTAGTGGCTGTAGGCCCCCGGGTGTTTACCTGGTGCTACACTGGTGTTGCTGTGAAGCCCATGGGGAACCCTCCTGTCTGGTACTGCACTGTGGGGGTAGGGAGATGGGTGGCTGGCACTGCTGGAGGCTGTAGGGGTCTGGCAGCTTATCTGGTGCTGAACCTAGAATGTGCTGAGGTTGGTGAAGTATTTCTGCATCTAACTGGGGCTACACTGAGCATATGGAAGTCTGGCCATTGGAAGTTGCCTGTTTTTGCCCAGGACTATGCTGAAGCACATAGCAGTTCTTAAAGTTGCAGTCTACCCATTCCTCTACCTATGCTGAGGCATGTGGGAAGTCCTGGTGTTGCCGTTTGTCTGCTCCACTGCACTGGGGCTCAGGATCTCCCACTGGTTTGCTCAGGTGGGGCTTGCTGCTGGCTTGCTGGGATGCATCCTGTCCTGGACCACATTCCCCTTTTACCTAAGTGAGATAGACCTTTCTTGCCAATCTTCCAAATTTCTTGGGCTAAAAGATTGTTTCACACTGTCTTTTTGCTGGTTCTGCTGTTCCAGGATTTATTTTGGGGTGCTATTTTATGGTTGCTTGGAGATGAATAAGGGAGAGTTATGGTGATTTACTACTTACTCTGCCATCTTGGCTCCCAGAAACTTCACTGTCACATGGCATAATTCTTAAGCAATCCCAAACTTACAAATAGATATCACAATCACCCCCTGAAATTTAGTTATACAAATTCAACAGAGAACACTTCACAACATTTATCAGGAGTTATCATTTGCCTTGTGCTTAAAAAAGACATATCCCAATCCAAGCAAATGAAGAAATAGGAAAAAAGGAATAAAACAATTAACAAAAAGGACAAAGACGAAAGGAAATATAAAGGAAAACCAAGTTTTCGATTTCTGAGAAGATCTAGACTGGACTGAGCTCCCAGAATAGGTAGGGCTCTCCTCACAGAGATTAGGGGAGATTAACTTGAAACGACCTTTGACGCCTCTATAACTACAAAGTTCTACTTTAACTGAGCCAGGAATTTGTCCACCCTCTTTCTCTTCCACCAAGGGGAATGCACATAGATCAAGTTTAATCCAGGTACAATGAGAAACCAGACATTCTTGGGTGGAAACTTTTCCATCATTATCTTAGTACATAAGATAATTCCCCTAAAGTTCCAGACAGTATCTGCCCAAAGGATTCCTATCAATGCACAGGATAAGCCAAATGGAGTTCCAAGCTTGCTCAACAATGGAATCAAGTGGGTTTGTTTCAAAAAGAAAGAAAGAAAATAAAGTCAAATGATCCCTGAACAGGTGTGAGACTCCCCAAAGGGATTAAGCCCTCAGGGTTGATTGGGATGAGCCTCTAAAATGCTGGACAAGTTCTCTCAACTCTAGCATCAAGACACCGAGGCTTGGCCCATGGCAATTTAGGCTGGGAATTCTGTGCCATTGCCTGTTCTCTACCCAGTGCTGCAGTTTGAACTAGGCTTGGTCCAGGATAACCTGCCTCAGGTGAGAAGGGTCTCTCTTTTCTCATATTCACATTAACAAACCCCAACCGTTCATCCCTAGTAGGCCCATTCAGCTTTTCAAATAGGGTTACCAAGCTAGCAGATTAGAGGAATGCTATAGCTACAGATTATCTAAATTTTAGCAAAGCATTTGATAAAGTATAATTTTTTAACCAGATTTGTAATTTCATTGATATAAAGAACTCCCAGGGAGGAAACTCCCTCAACTAATACAGATGAGCAATTCTTCTCCAATTTATAGTCTTAAAGAGTTGCCTGGGAATGCTGAGTGGTTAAGTAACTTGCCAGGGTCATGGAATCAGAATGTATTAAAAGCAGATCTCAAGGTTTTCCTGACTCTGAGTCCTGGCACATTTTCCATTATACTACATTGCCTCTTGTCTTATCTCATACTACTCTTACATGAATGAAGGAGAGATATGTGTTAAACAATAGTATGATAAGCTGAAGCCGAACTGGTTGAGTGACTCGACCCAACATGTCATCAATACTAGCTCAACGCCACTTTGTATGAGGTCTCCAGTGGTGCGCTCTATGTTTAGCCTCATGCTGCTCACCATTTTTATCAATGACTTGGCTAAAGTCAGTTGGCGTGTTCATCAGATTTTCAAAGGACGAAAAGCTGAAGGAGGTAGCTAACTCAGTGGACACCAGATTCAAAAAAGAATCCTAATGAACTAAAGTATTGGGTTGAATCTAATTAGATTCTGTGAAATCATATGATGACTTCGAGGAATTCTATAGAAGGGAGTTATGTGTCAGGCCAGAGCTTAGACTCAATGACCTTTAAGATTCTACAAGTTTTGAGACAGAAGGCTCCGGGTACCTCCACGTGATGACAACTATCACAGACATTTTATTGCCAAGTCCAGAAGCCTGGGGGGAAAAAAATCACTTGAATCACCAAACCTCGGTGGTAATCAGTGAGGAGAGGCCTAAGGTAATGGATTAACCCTGATGCAGTTATATATTGATTGGGAGCATTATAGCCACTTCTGATCATCTCTTATTGATACAAATCCACTGGGCAGCCTGATCAGATACAGCTGAGCAAGAACAAGGAAAGGGAAAAAGGAAGAAACAGAAAGAACAAGACAGAGAAAGAGGGAGCCAGAGCTCTCAGTCACTTCAGTTGTCTGGCATTTAAAGCTCTTCATAAGCCAGCCCCTTGCTCTCTTTCTAGTCTTCTTACGTTCTACTTTATTCTCCTTTTGTGTAGTCTGTGATCCTGCTGACCTCGCCTATGTGCTCTTCCTCACACATGATATTCCAACTCTCGTTTCCATGTCTCTTTTTAAATTTTATTTTTAATTTATGGAATAAAAGTCATCCTGGGGAAGATGGAGGAGTAGGTCAGAAATTTCCAGGCTCTCCAGATTTCCTCTACAGACAGAAAATCAACACAAAATGAACATAGAGCTACAAAAAAAGAAGGGATGGGAGGGTAAAGTAGTTATCCCCCAAGACAGCTTGATAGGACCTCAGAAAAGACAAGACCTCCATGTCTTTTCATTGGTTGTCCCCCATGCTTGGAATGTTCTCCCTCCTTGCCACTTCCTCCTGGCTTCCCTGGCTTTCTTCAAGATTCAGCCCAAATCATCCCACCTATGGCAGGAGGTTTTTCTGGTCCCCCTGCTGCTAGTTCCTTTCTGAAGTTACCAACTTGTGCATGATACATACATACATACATATATATGTATATATATATACATGTTTGTGTGTGTATCTTATATATATATATATATACTTATAAATATATAACTTTAAATACTATCATTTCATTTGGCAAATATCATCTCATTTGATCCTTATAACAATATTGGAAGGTAGATTCTGTTATTATCTTCATTTTACAGTTGAAGAAACTGAGGCAGACAGAGGTTAAGTGATTTGCCTAGGGTCATGCAGCTAATAAGTATCTGAAGCCAGATTTGAACTCAGGTCTTCCTGCCTCCAAGCTAAGAGCTCTTATTCGCCATATGCAGAAAAAGGCATAGGGATGTTTATGCATAATTCATATGGGACTGCATCACACCTCCATTGCCCCTCCCACCCCTACCCCCCTTTTCTTCTCCCTTTTTTTCTTTCTCTTAAGAGACTCCCAGGAAGGACACTCTTGGTTTTGCCATACAGAGAGCAAAGAGAAGTTCTACAAGGGACTCAGAAGCTTTTGTAAGTGGACAATGGCAGCTTTTGGAGGTCAGGCCCCTGTGTTGCCAGTAGACACAGACACATCTTTGTCCACTATCCCCAAGACTGGCAATAGGAGAGTAGAGGCCAGGTGATGGACTGTCAGAGGCCTATTCCAGAACTAATGTTGAGGAAGTGAATGAGAGCATGGGACTGGACTGACACTGAGTCCAGAGTGTCAGAGACTAGCAGCTATGATAGAGAAATGAATGAATCCCAGCCTGGGAAACTGGATTCTCTCCTCTTATACTAGCTTTGCCTTCTTGGAAAAGGTCTGAGTTCCAGAACTGGGGCCTGGGGACATAGAATGTCTCTCTCTCTCTATGTCTCCCTCTCTCTTCCTTCATCTCTCTCTCTCTCTCTCTCTCTCTCTCTCTCTCTCTCTCTCTCTCTCTCACACACACACACACACACACACACACACACACACACCTCATCTTGCATGAAAAAGCACCTACCACAGGCCTGTTCTCCAAGAACCCCGAAGAAATGAAAGGGTAAGAAGTTCTGAGACAACTAGGCAAACCACTCCCCTGCAGTGGAGCACTTGATACTTTCTTTGTAATTTTGCCTAATTATGTCCAATAAACCATGAAGTCGTAGAATGCCAGACTGGACTAAGAAGAGCCTAAGATGCTAAAAGGGGAGTAGAAGCAGTGAATTTCTTATAATTCTCATAGTTTAGAGCCTTATCTCATGTTACCCTTAAATCAAAACTGAACCCATATTAGTGAGACTTTTCTTCTTGACCAGCCATCTGGTGTGTGGTAGGTGGGTGTCTGCCATAGCTACACTAGAAAAGACCTTCTGTGGAGGTGTTGGAGACCTCAGAAGGAGAAAGCTCTATGAGGAAATTTTCCCCCAAACCTTCCTGACAGAGCCCTCTTCCTCTTCCTCAGTTGTGGTTGGATATTGACTCCCTCCCCCATCTCAGTTCCTATGGAAGGGAACCCAAAGTTTTTGCTACTCTCCAATCCTCAGGTGTACTCCCCACCTCTTCCAAATGGTTGTGCATCCAGACCTGCCCAAGTCCCTGTAAGCCCCAAAGGGCAGCCACGCCCATTACTCAGCTGAGCAAAGAGTCACTAGATACAGTCCTTCTGGTAAGACATAGAACCACAAAGATTTACCATTGTCCTCTGCCATTATACACTTCAGATCCCCAGCACTGCCATCAAACCTTCTGATATGCACCCTAAAAAGATGGACATTACCATCCACTCTTCTGCATTACCCTTAGTACCAAAGGGCCTTTCCATCTGACCTGGAGCTAAAACCCTCCTATGTCTACTGCCTCCTCCAAATCACATGTGAGGTCCTTGAGATTAGGAATTATTTTGCTTTCCTATTCATAGCTCCAAAGGCAGGTAGGTAGTATGGCAGGTAGAGTGCTGGGGCTGAAGCAAAGAAGACTCATCTTCCTGAGTTCCAATCTGGCCTGAGACACTTACTAGCTCTGTAAACTTGGACAAGTCACTTTACCCTATTTGCCTCAGTTTCTCATCTATAAAGTGAGCTGGAGAAAGAAATAGCAAACCACTCCAGTATCTCTACCAAGAAAACCCCAAATGGAGTCACAGAGAGTAAGACATGACTGAACAACAGAACTTGTATTCCCAGAGTTTAACACAATGCTTTGAAGTGCTTAATGAATGCTTTTTTATTTCATTCATTCAGGTCCAATGAGATAGTTTTCCATACTGATTTTGTTTCTGTCAGTTTACAAGAGTACATCAGGCAGGGATGGGCTTCACTGCTAATTCAGTCCATCAAAAGTTACCTAGGATGCCCACCCAGTACACACCCAGCCTACACTAAGTTTGTCCCATAAATGCAAAGTAATTTCAGGGCAAAGAGAAAACCAGCAACTGGTGAGATTAGGAAAATTTTCATGTAGAAAGTAGGATTTTAGCTGATACTTAAAGGGATTTCAAGAGACAAAGCTGAGGAGGGAGAATATTCCTGGCATAAGGGATAGCCTGAATAAAGGCATTAATTTGGTAGATCTAATATTATATACAGGAAATAGCAAGTCAGCTGTTTAGCTGAAGCACAATTTCGTGAAGATAAGTAATGTGAACTCAGTCTAAAAAGATAGATTGGAACTTCATTGGGATGGGCTTTAGATGTTAAATAAGAGAGCTTGTATTTTGTACTAGAGGCAACAGGAAGCCATTGGAAGCTTCAGGAGCAAGGACATTCAAATTTCTCCTCCCTAATGACTCAAGAGGTTGGTTATTTAACGAAGACCAAATGGGGATCTATTGACATTCAGACAAAATAACATTACACAGAGGAAAAAAAAAAGCTGTTCAGAGTTCAATAGCCACAGACTTCACCTCTAACATTGATTTATCATTTTGATGATTCCAGCCTGATGACCACACAAGAAAATAGCTCTATGAAACTTCTGACAGATGTACCAACGTGGGGGTTGGGGGGTGGGGGGTGAAACAACTCAAAGTTTACAACCTAAAGATAACAGGTCAGTAGCATCATCTTCTTCACTGAAAGGCAGCACTTTAAAAAAAAGCCAGAGGATTATATTCAAAATCTGGCATAATAATACTTTGATTAGTGAACTTTTAGAAACAAGATCTTCCAAAGCTGTGGTAAATAAATGAACCAACAGGATTTTCAGAAAACATTTGAATCAGAGCCACATAGAGTAGCAGCTACATGAAGCATAATTCCACTCACAGCTTTGATTTCTTTCTTACCAAATAAAGTTAAATTGGGCCTGCCTTCTATGAAGTCTGTCTTCTGTCCCCAGAAACCTTCTTCTCTATCCTACCCTACTTCCCTTGACTCCAGGTGCCTTCTTGGTCTCTTCAAACCCCTCTTTCTTACTCAAACAAGGAAGAACTAGACATCAATTCATTTATATTTGAGGATCGATTTATACTTTGACTAAAAATCATTCGCACTACTACACCATAACAAACATATTTCAAGCCTTTTATGAAAATGCATCATGATGGTTCTGAGCTTTATTGAAGGCAGTTCCTGTATCCATAAGCAGTCAAGATTTGGTGAAATTATCACAGGGACCTCAAAAAACACTCTGCACTCTTTGTTAACCTTTCTTCTATCATGGGCCCCTTAGCATCCCAGGGAAGCCTATCAACTCCTCAGAAAATGTTTTTAAATGCATAAGATTGCAACAGAAACCAATCATATTGAAATAAAGTTATCGATTTTTTTAAAGTTCTGTTTCAACAATCCAGCTAGCAGCTGTTGTGGCGGTGAAAGACCAACACAAGCCCAACAAAAAGAACGCTACCAGCATGCTGCAAAAGCACAGGCTCTTTTGATCTGCTTTACTAAGGAAAGCAACAGTTAAGGGTTGACAAGTTTATTTTAATTCAGCATACAAATACCATTCACTTAGTTCAGGGTAAAAAGCCAGCACCCTGAACTTCGGAACAAATACAAACAAATTACAAACATCGACAGACAGACCAAATACAATTCATAGTTACCAACATCTAGGTTCAGTCCGGGAGCTCATAAAAAGGGCTGGCCCAGAGTCCCGCACGCCATCACTGCTGTGGGTAAGAGCTCCGGGAAAGAGAAAGCCAACCCCTGGTTTTATATCTTTTTCAGGGTCAAGGGTGAGTCACACATGCGACTCACCTAGGTGACCTAAAATCGTCACAAAGAGGTGACTTAAACGAGTGGTCTAAGAGCCTCTGATGTCCTAAACCTATCACTCAAACTCATGTGCAAACTAGGCGCTCCCTTAGTTAGCCCCACCTGGGGCCCCACCTTGGTTACCAACTCACACCCACATAGTAAATGATTAGCACTTAATTGGGGTTTGGGCCTGGAGCTTAGCGCCT
This sequence comes from Phalanger gymnotis, assembly GCA_028646595.1. Taxonomy (NCBI): domain Eukaryota; kingdom Metazoa; phylum Chordata; class Mammalia; order Diprotodontia; family Phalangeridae; genus Phalanger; species Phalanger gymnotis. Next base: position 238,671,353 of record CM053625.1, read on the forward strand.
AGTAAGACTCAAAGACATTTAATTAATCATTTTAAAACAGTAAGAAAGTCCCAACTCAATTGATGTTACAAGTTCATGGACCCTGAAGTTAAGAATCCCTGCTCCAGATCTATTTGACTAGTCCTACAGACCACTACAAGTGGCTAAAAAGACACAGTTTTGCAGAATCTCAATCAGAAAGAATGTCAGAGACCATACAAATAAACCTACATTTGAACAAGACTCCTCTCTATCATAACTCCAAGTGCTCATCCAGTCTTTGCTTGAAGACCTCTAATAAGGAAGAAATTACTAACTGCCCTCTGGGGCCAAGCAGAGTGACAGCTCTTCACGCACCTGAAAACAGCTCTCATGTCCCTCCCAAGTCCAATTTTCCAGGCCAAGTAGCCCTGTTCTTTTTTTCTGATCTTCGTCTTAAGCCCTCTTTTAAATGCCTAACTTACTATGAATCCTAAAATTGTATTGACTTTTTGATTATCAGGCCACATGGTGACACATGCTGAGTTTTCAATCCACTAAAATCCCGGATCTTTTTCAGTTCAACTGTTACCTATGCCTCCCTGATCCCCAACCCCAGCCTTGGAAGAGAATTAGGGTTTTACATTTAACTCTCTCAAATTTCATTATAAGTAGAGTTGGCCAAGTGTTCCAGCCAGTCAAGATCTTATTGGACTCTGTCATTCAGCATAGTAGCTATTCCTCTCAGATGCGCATGATCTGCAAATATAGCTTATGTTATAAGCTTATATGGCTATATAGTATAAGCCATATAGTTTATGCTATATGGTATCTATACCTTCATCCAAGTCTTAATAAAAATGTTCACTAGAATAAGACCAAAAAGAGATTCCATGGGACTCCTTTAGAGAGATTACTTCCAAGTGACATAGAATTATTAATGACTAGTCTTTTTAAATTAATTAATTTATTTATTTTTAGTTTTCAACATTCACTTTTACAAGTGAATTTTTTGAGTTTTAAATTCTCTCTCCCCCTCCCCAAGACTGCCTGCAATCTGATATAGGCTCTAGGTGCACATTCTTATTAAACATTTTCACATTACTCATGTTATAAAGAACAATCAGAACAAAAGGAAAAAACCATGAGAAAGAAAAAAAGAGAAAAATATTATTCTTCGATCTGCATTCAAATTCCACAGTTCTTTGTCTGGATGTGGGTAGCATTTTCCATCATGAGTCTTTTTAGAGTAATGACTACTCTTTAGGTCCAGTTACTCAACCAGTTCAGCTAACTGTACTCTCAGCTAATCCTCCTTTCTCCTTTTTCACAAGGAAATCTGTTTTCACTACCCAGAGTTAATTCAATTTAATATACCTTTATTACATGCCTGCTGTTACATAATAAATGCCAAGGGCTTAATACGCTACGGGCAATGCTGGGGCCTGGCCCTATTTGAAGACTGTAGGGCTCTTGGCTTGGCGCCTCAGGTTGTCTTCATAACATATGCTTGCCAAATCTTCCCTGACCGACAAAGTACAGTTTCTAACATAGCACATCATCCTCACATACTAAGGATCTGATAAATGTTTGTTGAATTGGTCACTGGAGGAAGCCATTGGTCAGAGCTTAGATAGAAGTAAGACTATATTAAGTTGTATCAGTATGTCCGTATATCAGTATATCAGAGTTAATATACTGAATGGAGATCTTGTAGCATGAAAGGGCTAAGGTACCCCACACTCTACCAAGGAGGAGAGGAGGTAGCAGGGAAGATTTGGCTCCTAGGGAGACAGAGACTATCACTTCCTTACCCATCTCCTCCTACCTGTAAAATGGAAGAAAACAAAAGATACATCCTTCCTCACTGGTTTTGAGGATGACTGAGCTTATTTCATTATCTGCCACTTTCTTCCTTTTAATTCCCTTAGTATATAGCCTAAGGCCTAACAGCAAGTGGAGCATGGCTGTAATAAAGTGAATAAACACACAAATAAGCATGTGAAGTATGTTGATTTACTAGGAAAGAAAGATACCATATAAAATCCCAGTGCTGTTTTTGGCATCAGGTATTTGGCCAGAGTCACTTCCTTCAATCATTCACCTCTTTGAGAATAAAGGCAGCTTCCCTGTAGAAAAGAGATAGGGAAAGCCTCAAAAATACAGTCTCAGACAAAAACAACCTAATACAGAGCCAGTGTCTTCAACGGATGCCCCTCTGGAGCTAGTTAAGGTCAGTTCTTGAGTCCATGCTGCCCTCAGAGAGACACCAGCAGACAGGATCTCTAGAGAGCAGTCTCTGCTTTCCTAGGAACCCAAGGATAGGGAATCATCTGTCTTGTGTCAATTCTGAAAGGACTAGGTGATCTCCAGACTCACACTACAGATCAACTGGGGAAGGAATTCTAGGAACAATAGGAGAGGGGAATCTCCTGGTTCACATTTTGTTATTTTGAAATTTCTTTTTTTTATTATTTTTTAATAAATTTTATTTAATATATTTAGTTTTCAGCATTGATTTTCACAGGAGTTTGAGTTACAAATTTTCTCCCCATTTCTACCCTCCCCCCACACTCCAAGATGGTATATATTCTGGTTGTCCTGTTCCCCAGTCTGCCCTCCCATCTGTCACCCCACTACCCTCCCATCCCTTTTCCCTTCCTTTCTTGTAGGGCAAGATAGATTTCTATGCCCCCTTGCCTGTGTATCTCATTTTCTTGTTGCCTGAAAAAACTTTTTTGTTTTTGTTTTTGAACATCTATTTTTTGAAACTTTGAGTTCCAGATTCTCTCCCCTCTTCCCTTCCCACTCACACTCTCTAAGAAGTCCAGCAATTCAACATGGGCCACACGCGTATCATTATGTATAACCCTTCCACAGTACTCATGTTGTGAAAGTTAACTATATTTTGCTTCTTCCTAATCTATCCACCTTTATTGAATTTTCTCCCTTGACTCTGTCCCTTTTCGAAAGTGTTTGTTTTTGATTACCTCCACCCCCATCTGCCCTCCCTTCTATCATCCCCCCTTTTTTATCTTCTTCTTCCTTCTTTCCTGTGGGGTAAGATACCCAACTGAGTATGTATGGTATTTCCTCTTCAGGTCAAATCTGATGAGGGCAAGATTCACTCATTCCCCCTCACCTGCCTTCTCTTCTCTTCCTACAGAACTGCTTTTTCTTGCCACTTATGTGCGAGATAATTTTTTCCATTCTATCTCTCCCTATCTCCCTCTCTCAA
>CM053625.1:238675048-238693796 GCA_028646595.1 Phalanger gymnotis
GGTTCTGCAGTTCTAGAATTGGTTCAAAGCCATTTTTTATAGGTTTTTGGAGGGACTTGGCAGGGAGCTTACGCTAGTCCCTGCTTTCCGGCTGCCATCTTGGCTCCACTTCCCTATTTTGAAGTTTCTAAACCTCCTTCTCTGTAATGCTCTCTTCTCTTATGTTATCAACCCTTCCTCTCTTCTCTTTCACAGTAAATTTCCCAGAAAAATTTCTTTCCACTCAGTAATCCTCTGGTTCCTTTCCTGACTCAAATAAATCTGCTCCCACCAAAAAGTTACTAACAATGTCATAACTGGAAAACCCAACAGTCTTTTTTTCACCTGTCTTTATCATTCCTAGATTCCTCTATAGCATTTGACACTGCTAACCTGTTCCCCTCCCTCCCCTAAATATGCTCTTCTTTTGGGGCGTTTGTGGCACTGATCTCTCTTAGTTTTCTTCTTTGCTGTCTGACCACTCAGTCACATGCCCTACCTACTAAATTTGGGTGTACCCAAGGCTTTGTTCTGGGCCCTCTCCTCTTCTTAAACTATACTCTATTAGTGATCTCATCAGCTACCCGGGGTTGATCTCTCATAGAAGACTCTCAATTCTAGTCTTTCTCATGAATTCCCATGCACTCCACCAACTGTCTATAGGACCCTTCAGATTAGATTATCATATCACATAAGCATCTCAGATTTAATGAGTCTAAAGCAGAATTATCTTTTCCCCAAATCCATCACCCCCATCCCTCTTCCTAATCTCTCCCTCTCTGCTCCTCCTCTTCCTCCTCTTCTTCCTCCTTCTCCTTCTCCTTCTCCTTCTCCTTCTCCCTTCACCATGGTCCTTCCAATTACCCAGGTTTGCATTATTAGAGTTACTTCCAACTCTTCACTGTTCCTTACCTCCCTCATCCATTCAGTTGCCAAATTTTAGTGATTGTTCCTCTACACCATCTCTTGCTTCCTCTCTCTTCTTTTTACTCACATGGCCAATAGCCTAGAATCAGGTCAGAGGTGCATTGGAGTCAGCTCATACTGGCTCTCCTGAAAGCAAATTGTTAAATTTTCAGTGTGATCATTTACAATTCAGAAGTCATCAAATGTTACAAATCAGGGTTTGATTTATTGTTTCGTTGACTTGTCTAGACTTAAAAAAAGTAGTGGAGAAAATAGTAGTAGTGAAGATTAAACTTAAAAGTGTGTTATGTATATGTCGGGGGTGGGGGAAACTGGTTGTTAAATATTTGCTCACATATCACTGGCTCGGGTCATTACCATTCGCCTAGACTATTGCAAAAGCCCCCAAATTGGTCAACCTGCCTGGCCTCCCTCCTCTCTAAGACTTCCTCTATATAGTTGCCCAAGTGATATTCCTGAGGCAGGTAGGTGATGCAGTAGATATAATGTTCAGCCTGAAGTCAGGAAGACTCATCTTCCTGAGTTTGAATCCAGCCTCAGACACTCACTAGCTGTGTGACCCTGGGCAAGTCACTCAATGCTGTTGCCTCAGTTTCCTCATCTGTAAAATGATCTGTACAAGAAAATGGCAAACCACTCCAGTATCTTTACCAAGACAACCCTAAATTATACATCCAGCCCCATCCCTCCCCTGCTCAAAAAGCTCCAGTGTCTCCCCCTTAGTTCTAGGATAAGATACCAACCCTTCTGTTGCTCATCTAAAGCCCTTCACAATCTGGCTCTATCTCATCTTACCAGACTCATTACCCAGTACTCCCTTCTGCTAACTCTGTCATCCAGCCCACGCTTGTCTACTTGCTATGCCTCTAACACAAACCCCATCTCCCTTCTCCACGTCTCTCTACATGATCTTCTCCATGTCTGGAATGTACTTCCTCTTCACCTCCACTTTCTAGAATCCCTTGCTTCCTTCAAAGCTCAACATAAACAGTATCTCTTACATCAGGCCTTTCCTGTTCCTCTAGTTGTCACTACTTCCTCCATCTAGAAATTGCCTTCTGTTTAATTTGTGTGTATTTTACATTTATTTACATGCAAGGGTATGCTGGAGCCAGCTCAAAGGGGTAAGAGCCAATTGTTAAATTTTCAGTGTGAGCATTTATGCTTCAGAAACCCACAAATGCTACAAATCAAGGATTGATTTTATTGTATTGTGGGCTGTCTAGACTTAAGAAACTAATAAAGAAAATGTTAATAATATAGATTAAACTTAAAGTGTGATGTGGGTACATTTTTTTCCCCAAAGGGTCAATTGTTAAACATTTATCAGCACACCTGAGCTTATATATGTGTACATGCTGTTCCACCCCCACCCCCACAGAACACAAATTCCTTGAGGATAGGGATTTCATATATTCTTGTTATTCCTAGCACCCAGCATAGTGCCTGGTACATAGCTTGCCCTTAATAAATGCTTATTGAATGACTGATCAATCCATTTACTATAATGACAAAGTAGCCAGAATCTATCTGATCCCCATCACCAGAGGCATCTCTGATGCTCATGTTCATTGGCACCAGCTGATTGCCTCCAATAGGTGCAGCAGATGATAAGAGGATGCTTCAGCTTACAGCAAATGAATTGACTCAGAGGGAAACAAACACACAAGCTCACACACCAGGACAGCCAGGAAGAGATCCCAAATGCTGCAAGAAGGAAAGTCTCTGATGGCCCCAGTTCTGCAAGAGCATTCTAGCTGTGCAGCCCCCCAAACTTCTGGTTCCGAAAGTGTGAGAAAAGCAGCCAATGAGCAGCCCAGTGTCGGGGGGGCACCCAATGATGATACAGACTACATAGTTCCAAGATGGCAGTCAATGAAGATGCCTGAGCTTCCGGTGGAATTGCTCTCCCTCTGCTGTATGCCTGTGACCTGATTCTCCCTTGTTCCTCCATGATAACTGTTCCTTCTACAACCTGAAACTGTGTGGTGGGTGGGAATGGATTTATTTGCTTCCTGTCAAGCATTAATCGCAGAGCCTCAGGACATTTCCTAGAATCAAAGTTATTGATGTCCAAATAATCTTACAGAATCCCACCTTTTACAGAAAGCCTGCCCCAACCCCTCTTAATTCTAGAGCCTTCCCTTTGCTAATTATTTCCTATTTATCTTGCATCTAGCAGGCTTTGTATATATTTGTTCGCGCGTTGTCTCCTCTGTTTGATTGTAAGCTATTTGAGGACATGGACTGTCTTTTTGCCTCTTTTTTTCCTCTTTGTTTCCTCTTGAAACTCTTTGAGGTGAAACACTCTTTTATACTTTTATATTTTTATACTTTTATACTGCTTTTATACTTGCATTTCCAGAGTTTAACACAATACCTGATACATTTTGTTGTATCCTATTCTTCATGACCTCATTTGCAGTCAAGGATATTGGGGTGGTTTGTCATTTCCTTCTCCAGCCCATTTTACAGATGAGAAGACTGAGGCAAACAGGGTTAAGTGACTTGCCCAGGGTCACACAGCTAGTAAGTGTCTGAAGCTGGATTTGAACTCAGGAAGATGAGTCTCCCTGACTCTAGGCCCAGCCTGAAATGCTTAATAAATGTTTTTTTCACTCATTTATCCTTGTCCCAGGTCTACCCCTAAGTGCAAAACTAACCTAATGTACCAAAACTGGTTCACCCAGGTCCAATGGGCCATTTGGAATAGACAAGCTGACACTAGAAGTGCCCTAGGCTAAACAATTCTGACACACTTTGGGAATAATGATAATGTTCCCTTACATTGTCAAGGAATTTTTAGGTTTTTTTTTACAAAAAAAATTATTACATCTATTTACAGACCATATTTTAGAGCTTGTAGACACCTCAGAGGCCATCTAATCCAATCCATCATTTTATAGATGAGAAAATAAAAGTCTGGAAAAGTTAAATGACATCCTAGTGTCACACAAACAGTGAGTATCAGAAGTGGGATTTGAACTCAGGTCCCCTGACTCCATACCATACTGCCTACCTTACCTTACTTCATCTTTACAACACCTGTATGGGTATGCTAAGACAGATATTATATTCATTTCTGAGATAAGGAAACTGACACACAGAAAATCAAAGTTATTTGTCAAGGATACAGAATTGCTTGGTGTTAGTACTGGATCCAGAATGCAAAATTGTTATGTCTGTTAAGTGAAGTTAATTACCTGGACCACTGAGTCATAGAGAAAGAAGCTAAGTGACCTGCCCAACATCACAATGAGACCACAAGAATCATACCTTGCAAATCCCCAGCTTGGAAGCCATTTTAATCAGGTATAGGTTTCAGAGATGTCAAACATACCTCCCAGGAAAGGGGGTGGGCAGCCTTCGACACTACCAAGTGAGCCTGAATCAGATTAAAATGTAACTATAATATTTAACAAAATAAATAAAAATGCAATAGAACATAATATTAATTTGAGGTCTTCTAAGTCAATACGCCACCCACAGGGCCCCTTCTATGTGTGGGTTAGTGGCCCTATTTTGGCTTGGGTTTATCTAAATGACCTTAGAGATCCCTTCTAAATCTTAGATCTTTTGGCTCTGTGATTTTAAGTTTGTGTCCTTTGAGATAAAGCAAAAGGGAGTGCTGAATAAGTCTCGGCTCAACTAGGAGCCATTGTCCCTCGAACCATCCCAGCTCACATGGGAACAACCAAATCCGCTGCCTGGTGCTATTTCTGAATTCATCAAATAGCATACCATTTGTCATTCTGTGTCTTTAAAGAGAGTGGAGCTATAGCTAATGTTTGACAACAGGTACAATTCCAAACATCACAGTAGCCTACGGGGCTGTTCAATGTTCAGAGTTCTTTGCATACACACACACACACACACACACACACACACACACAGCCCCCAAAACCAAAAATCTAAAACAAAACAAAACCAAAAAACCCATTCCGGAAATGGAGAACTGCAGGTCCCAACCCCTGTGAAGTGTGAACAGTTTAATTTACTAGGTAGGTCAACCAAAAAAGATACAATCACAAAATCAAAAGTGCAATCACCCCATCAAGTGAGTATTTTCTGGTGTTCTCATTTCCACTAAACATTAGACAAAACCCTCTGGCCAATGTTGACATTAGCTGTGACACAGGTACAAACTTAGTTGGACACTAGCCTGTTGACACATTAGCTTGCTATCGAACATTAATTTTAACATCAGCATAAGCAAACTGAGATGGAGGGTGTTGTATTATGAGCTCAGTTACTGAGTTAACAATCCACATAATTCAAGCAAAGGGGAAAAATCCTTTTAGCACCATGGGATTGAAGCTATTGATCTGAAGAAAACCCAGATCATCAAATTCACTGGAAAATTGTTCACCTCTCAACTTTCCTTTGCCCATTTAAGGCAAAACTAAGCATCTCATCTGTCTCTACACATATGGAGGAAGGCCACTCCATTATCATCTTCAGGAGGCATTCCTCTTTCTTACCAACCACAGGTTGACTTCCATAGGCATTCTTGAAGCAAAGCACCTAGGAGAATATGGACAAATATTACTGATCCTGGACAAAATTGTGAAGAGGGTCAAGTTTGCCTTTGTGTCCCTGTGATAGAACTAATTATATCTACCGATATTTTCCCACAACATGGATTAGGTCCATTCCTCCTCCTTCCTTCCCAACATGAATTAGCTTTCCTTAAAAGGAGAGAAAGCCGTCCCTGGGACCTGATTGGCCTCAACTTTCCTGACACACCTTCTTGATCACTCGTGGACATAAAAAGTCCCAGCCATGCAGAATCTGGGTACCTACTTGATGAATTTTTTTAAAATGTGTTTATTTTATTCTGAACTTAAGAAATAAAATGATGCATTTCCATAACAGAAGAGGGAAAAAAGACGATTGCCCACGAAACTGCAAATCTATTATGAACTACTTGCTATGCCTTCTAAATATGTAATAAAGTTATCGTGTCACTTTTTTTTTCTTTTTTCTCCTCGTTTATCTTCCTTCCCCTCCCCCCGCCCTGGAGCACATATGTCACCATGTCCTTCATCATGTCCTGCCCTGATAACCAGATGCGTTGCCATATCAATGGGTAGCACATCCAGGGAAACTAAGTGCCACTATTATCTTTGCTGTATGTCCTTGCTGTGCTAGGGCAAAGCAATCTTCCTTTTATTAACTATTTCATGATTTGATAGTGCTCATTTAGTCCCATCATGGAACATGAACCTAAGGAGTGCTGGCATTTGAATCAATTCCATTAACCCCCATTTTCCATTTTACTCTTTTGGACATTTTTAGGGAGATAACTGGAGACCAGACCAGTGAGCTCTGGTTAAAAAAAGAAAATGTATACGGTTAGCCTGGAGGAAGCTTAATCAGAGACAAGAGGGACAGTTTATCTGTTTTCAAATATTTGTAGGTCTGCCATGTGGGAAAGGAATTGGACTTATTCTGCTTGGTCCCAAAGAGCTTCCCAATCCATTGTTTGTTCATCCTATCTCTTGCACACATCCCCTCCTCCTCCTCGCTCACATCAATGCCCTAATTAATTCAGACCCTTTTCTCCTTTCACTTAAACATTCTAATAGCCTCCTAATTGGCCTCTCTTTTTCCAGACTCTTCCCATCTCCAATTCATCCTCTATGTAGGTTCCAAAATAATCTTATTAAGTCACAGAATACTCACCTTCTCAAAAATATTCCTTAACTACCTGTTACTGTGGGATGAAATACAAACTCCTCCTCTTGGCATTCGAGGTTTTCCATAGTCTAGCTCCCATCTGCCTCTCCATTCAGTCTTATTCCCCTTACTTCCCTCCATGTGTTCTCTATTCCAGACAAACTGTCATGTTAGCCCTTCCTCAAACTCAACATTCCATCTCCTTCCTCCAGGCATTTGTATAGAATGTCCTCAAAGCCTAGAATACACACTCTCCTCCTCTAAGTCCCTCAGAATCTTTACCTTCCCTTGATGTTTAGGTGTTCCCTCTTCTATGAAGGATTCCTCCTTCTTCTCAGGCATTTAGGGCTGACTTTCTCCTGAAGTTATATAGTATATGCATGTTGCATTTTCCCTTCTACCTATAGAATGCAAACCCTGTGAAGGGCAATAACTATTTTGTATCTCCAGGGCCTCAGCACAATGGTTGGCACATAGCAGGTGCTTAATAAATGTTTGTTGAACTCAATAGAATCGAGTTGAATGAAATTAAGAGGTACAGTACAAAGACTGGTAGATTTGGAGTCAAAAGACCCAGGTTCAAATCTTAGCTCTGCTCGGTACTGCATGTCTGACCTTGTACAAGTTGCTCTCCCGGCCTCATCTGAAAACTGAAGAGGGAGACTACGTTACCTTTGAGGTCCTTTCCAGTTCTAGGTGTATGTTCCTGTGAATCACTAAGGATGTTTTTCTTCAGGGATATGTTGGACTAGGTGACCTCTCCAACCCTGAGACTTCTGTGGTTTCATGATTCTTTATTCCTCCCTCCATTCCTTCACTCCCACATGACCATTCTTGGGACACAATGGTCTCATACTATCTTCTGATATCACCAATAGGAAAAAATCTCTGATAAAATAATTGAAACTAAAGTTTAGTGACTTAAAGTCTTACCTGTCCCAGGGACACTTGCAGCTAGGTGACACAGAGGATAGAGAATTAAACTTGGAATCAGGAAGACCTGAGTTCAAATTTTGCCTTAGACCCTGGGCAAGTCACTTAACTTCTGTGTATCAGTTTCCCCAACTATAAAATGGAGATGATTATAACACCTACTTCTCAGGCTTGCTGTGAGGCTCAAATGACACAATCTTTGTAAAATACTTACCACGATGCCTGGTACACAGTAGGCACTTAATAAATGCTCGTTCATTTGTTCACCTAAAGATTATTTACAGGGTAAAGGTTTAAGGAAAAGGAAGGAGCACCAAACCAGGAATCAGAAATGACATTGACCTTGACCTTTGTCTCTCTGAACCTCACTTCTCCATACGTAAAGGAAGGACAAAGTAATTTAACTACTAACATTATATGAATAGGATTAGACCAGGAGATTTCTAATTTTCCTTCCAGCTCTAAATCTACAGGGTATGCAATGCTGTTAACTGTGCCCTACATAGACGGGAGAGGTGGCGGTGGTGATAATGGCGGCCATTATAATTATCTTGGCACTTTGTTAAGAGAGATATTTGCAGGCAAACGATTCTGAACAGAAAGCCTGCTATCACCCCACAAAGCCAACCCCTAATCTCCCTATATTCAGGCAGCCCAGGGAGCAGACAGATATTGCATAGATATACCTGCTGGGCAGGCCATACACTGAGTAAATCAGCTTCTTCTTCTTCTTCTTTTTTTTTCTCTTACCTCTATTTATTTTGCCTTTGCTGAAAGGATCCCCAGCAGCATCAGCAATTTCATCTAGAGGAAGAGGGTTGAGAAAAGGGAAGCTGGGAGCTCCAGCATTCCTCTGACACACTCTGGCTTGCTCACACACGTACACACACATGTACACACACACACACACACACACACACACACACACACACACACACACATACAACCACACTGCTGAGCCCATGTGCACCACAGCGATAAGGAGCCTTTTCAAATGCTGCAATTCATCACCCTGGCCCAGGCAGAAGGAAGCTGCCTCTGTGTGTATGTGGGTGTGTGCACTCGGCGACAGGGCTGCGAGTCTGTGTGGGAATGTGAGGGGCCTATTACCAACCATTCACAGGCATCAGGATTGAGTCTGTTGTGCTACAGGGACAACGCAGAACTATGGCAGAAAGATAACAAGCAAGAAGGGGGAGAGAGGAAGAGAAGAAAACAGAAAGAAAGGCTTTCTTCCTCTGACTCCCTGCCCCCTTCATTAGGCCCTTGTTCAGGCACCTGTAAGGTAACATTGGCAGAAGGAAGGATAGGGAGGGAGAGAGAGCCTCCTAGCTATACCCTTGAGACAAGAGGAAAATCAAAATGAATCCTCGAAGAATCATAGAGTTCAGGGCTGGAAAAGACATTAGAGGCCCTCTAACCTAGTCCTTTGTCCCCCAGTTTCCAAAATGGAAAGTAGTTGTAGTGGTAGTGATAGTGGTAGCAGCAGCAACAGCCGCAGTAGCAGTAGCAGTAGTAGTAGTAGTAGCAGTAGAAGCTAGCATTTATATAACACCTACTATGTGCCAGGCAGGGAGATAGGTGGCACAGTGGCTGGAGCATCGGGCTTGGAATCAAGAAGCCTCATCTTCCTGAGTTCAAATCCTTCCTCAGACACTTTCTTCCTACCTGTGTGACGCTGGGCCTTAGTTTTTCATTTGTAAAATGAGCCTGAGAAAGAAAGGGTAAACCACTCTGGTGTCCTTTCCAGGAAAACCCTCCAAAAGGGGTCACAAAGAGTTAGACATAACTGAAAAACAAACTGCTAAGCACTTTACAAATATCATCTCATCTGATCCTCATGGTAACCCTAGGATGTAGGTGTTATTATTAACCCTACTTTACAGATAAGGCAACAAGGCAAGGAGAGGTTAAGTGACTTGCCCAGCTTCATATCAGTGATTAAATGGCTTAACTGGATCAAAATTCCTTTGAGGGGCTGCAAAGTTGGAGCCAAATTGGCCCTCTGACAAACCCTCTCAGATGGCTGGCTGATAAGCCGCACTGGATAGATAGCAGCCGTAATCCAGGACCTAGAGTCAGGGAGGCCTGGGTTTGAATCCCACTTCCGATATTTATAGCTATGTTAACATGGGCAAGTCATAGGATCATAGAGCTAAAATTGAGAGTGATCTCAGAAGTCATCTAATCCAATCGCTTCATTCCATAGATGAGGAAACTCGAGGACCCTCCTCCCCCAAAGTTAAGAGACTTGCCAAAGTCACACAAGTGGTAAGTGTAATAAGATCACTTACCCCCCCCCACGCCCCTCCACTTTCTCATCTGTCTAATGGGATAATAATAATGATAAATCCCTGTAGAAGCCTCCCCATGGGGTTGTTACGAGGCTCAAATGAAAAAGTTTATGTAAAGTGTTTTGTAAATCTAAAGGTGCTATTAAAGATACCAGTTATCGTTAGTATCCAGGGAATATTCCCCTCCCCTAACACACGTGGACTGTAGCATCCTCATCCTTGGAAGGACTTGAGAAGATGGAAGGGATAAGATGAACCCCTGTGAGGATGAGAAAGGGCAATAGGCTCAGACTCTCAATCCCAGCTGGAAATTCCCTCCCTTCTCTCTTGGTTTGCTCTTTACCTGGGAGACAGAGAGATGTGGCACAAATGACACCATCTCAGGAGTCAGAGGATGGGGCCCGAATTTCTGCTCTGCCATTTCCTACTCGTGTAACCTTCAGCAAGTCTCTTTCCATGTCTGAGCCTTATTTTCTTCACTTCCTATTTCTACAAGAAGCCCTTAAGGCTGGTGCCTTCCCTTCACTGATTGTCTCAATTTATCCTGTAGACATCTTGTTTGCACATAGTTGTTTACATGTTGTCTTCCTCCTCCCTCATTAGACTGTGAGCGTGTTGAGGGCAGGGATGATCTTACAGTATCTGGCACACAGTTTTGTTCTTCAATGGTTTTTCAGTCATGTCTGATTCTATTTTTCCCCCACTTATTAGTGTTTTATTTTTTCCAATTACATGTAAGATAGTTTTCAACATTTACTTTTATAAGATTTCGAGTTCTGAATTTTTTTCTCCCTTCCTCGCCTTCCCTCTCCCCAATACAGCATGCAATCTGATATGGGATATACATGCACAATCCTATTAAGCATATTTCCGCAAGTCATGTCTGATTCTTCAGAATCTCATCTGGGGTTTCCTTGGCAAAGATAAGAAATAGTTTGCCATTTCCTTCTCCAGTTCATTTTACAGATGAGGAAACCGAGGCAAACAGGGCTAAGTGACTTGCCCAGGGTCACACAGCTAGTAAGTGTCTGAGGCCAGATTTGAATTCAGAAAGATGATTTCCTAACTCCAGGCCTGACGCTCTACCAACTGTACTACCTAGCTGCCCAAGTAGTAAGACACTTAATAAATGTTTATTGAGTGCCTGACTGACATTGGTAAAATGAGCTCTAAATCATATGGACAGTCCACAGGCCTCGGGATCTAGGCACCCTTTCTGGATTTCTCTCTTGTCATCCCACATCAATCTATAGCCTGTCTGTGCAAATATTCTCTTCGCTCTGCAAGACCCAAGTGAGAAATGGATTTTCAAAATAGTTCACTGGTCTTTAAGGGAAAAGGTAAAAAGTGACCAAATAATACTTCATAGAAATACATAAAGGCTGGTAGAGAAAGAAATCGATCAACTGATCTCCCTTCCCTTGCTCTGGCCTAGCTGATGTAATCACAGAAGGCAAAGGCAGAATTAACAGAGATGGTGAGGTATTGAAGTCATAAGTGAAGTTGAAATCAGGTTCTTCTACTTTATTATCTTTTTATGAACCATGAAGAAGTTGTTGTGGCCACACGTGTTCTGTGAGCACGTGCCTCTCTGATAGTAGACTTTATGAATTTGTCCACTCTTCCTGTTGGTATTGAGTCTACTTGTGGGAGAGTGTACCCCAGGTTAAGGGGAGGAATTTTTTTGTTACCATTGTTCTTATTATGTCATCTCAGCAAATGCCTTTTCTTTGAATTAGTTGTGTCTACTAGCAAATTATTAAAGAGAAGCACGCTGGTAAGGCCTTGTGCGCTATCGTTTTAAGAGTGCAGGCCCACAAAGTACTGTGAGCCGGAGTTAGTGTTCCCTGGAAGATCCAACCTGCAAATGTTATTAAGTTGTGGGGAGGCAGCTCTCATGGGGAACAATGCACTGAATTATGGAGTCTAGAAAATCTTACCCTGCAATGATTTGCCATCTGTACTCATATCCCAATACAAGCAGAGATCTGTAAAAGTCAGTCTCTGACACCGCAGGAGGGTTAGGCCCTGGCCCCACACCTGCTTTCCTCCTTCTTGGCCTACCAAACTCTCCCTAAATCCTTCTCATTACTAACAGCCTCTTACATACTAGAGTACTGTCCACATGATACGATCAATAAGGAAACATTAATTACATACTTCCTATATGCCAGGCCCTGGACCCGTCACTGAGGACACAAAGGCAAAAATGAAAAAGTCTCTGCCCTTGAGCAAACTACATTTTATCAGAGGGGCACAACGTGTTAAATTAAAGAGATAACCAAAACGTATTCAAAATAAACATAAGTCAGCATGGGGAGGGGAGACGCTAGCACTTTGGTAGCTTGAGAAGGCTCTGGGTGATTATTGGCACTTGAGCTCACTGTTGAAGGAACCTAGGGATTTTAAGTGATAGGGGTGATGATGGAAGACATTGCAGGAAAGGGGTAAAACAAGTGGAAAGGCAGAGGAGTTAGATGGAAGAAGGCATTATGAACAGCAACAGGAAAGCAAGTTAGACTGAACTAGAAGATGTGTGAGGAGAAATATATGTAATATCTGGAAAGATAAGTTGGGGACAGATTTTGGAGAACTTTAAATATGAAACAGAGAAGTTTATATTTGATCCTAGAGTTGGTAGGTTGCCCCTGGTGTTTATCGCAAAGGAGAGTGACGTGATCAGGCCTACGCTTTAGGAAAACCATGTTGACAGTTGTGTGAAGTTCAGATAGGAAGGGCAAGACATTTGAGGCAGGGAGACCAATTAGGCATTGACTGCAAGAGTCCAGGCAAGAGGGCATGAACTACAACAATGTCCATGTGAGTGGAGATAAAGAGACAGAGGCAAAAAATACTAGGGAGGTAGAAAATGTGAAGCCTGGCAATGGATCGGATATGTGCAGTGAGTGAGGATGAGGAGTGGATGATGGCACCAAGGGTAGGAATCTGGGGGATTGGAAGTATGATAGTGCCCTTGACAGAAATGGGGAAGGTAGAGAAGTGATGGGTGTGAGGGAAAAGACCGTGAGTTCTGGTCTAGATATGCTGATGTTGAGACACCTCTAAGACATCCAGTTCAAAATATTCCATTGGCAATTCATGTTGGGAGACAAGAACTCAGGAGGAAAACTCCAGCTCCAATCTCTCTCTCTCTCTCTCTCTCTCTCCCCCTTTTCTCTCTCTTTTCTTTCTTCTCTTTCATTCTGTCTCTCTCCTTTCCTTCCCTCCTTCATCTCTCTCCTCATTCTCTCTCTCTCATGTGTGTGTGTGTGTGTGTGTGCATGTGTGTGAGATTTCCTTGAAATATATGTGTGTATACCCATACATACATACCTGGGAGTCATCTGCATAGAGAAGATAATTGAGTCCATAGGAGTCAATGAGGTCACCAAATGAGAGAACACAGAGAAAAGAGAACAGGGCCAGGACAGACCCATGGGGCACAGTCACAGTTAAGAGACATGATATGGATGATGATCAAGCAAAGAAAACCAAGAAGGAGATGTCAAGTAGGAGGAGAACCAAGAGAGAACAGTTCCAAAAACCCAGAGAGGAGAGAGTACCCAGAGAGGGGAATCAACAGTGTCAAATGCTGCAGAGAGATCATAAGGAATGAAGAATGAGGAAAAACCTTTAGATTTGTCACTAAAGAAATCATTGGTTGCTTGTTGAGTTATGAGGTCAAGAAGCCACATTGCAAAGGATTCAGAAGAGAATGAGAAGATAGGAAATGAAGGCAGAAAATAAGAGACAGGTTTTTCTATGAGTTGACAAAGTGAAATAGGAAGGATATTGGACAAGAACTTAGAGAGATGGTAGAGTCTAATGTGTGTGTGTGTGTGTGTGTGTGTGTGTGTGTGTGTGTGTGTGTGTGCATGCAAAGCCAGGGAGATATGGGAGCATTTGTAGGCAGCGTGAAGGAGCAAAGATAGGAAAAGAATTAAGATTAGAGAAGGGGGGATGATTGTGGGGACCATCTGCTGGAGAATAAGGGAAGTTGAAAGGTTGCATGTACAGAGGTTAGCCTGAGCAAGAAGAAGGGTCACTCCTTCATCAGACAGTGGAGCAAAAAGAAAAGAATGGGTGATGAAGGTGGTGAAAAGTAGTGAAAGTAGTAGAAAGAAGGGAGCACCTGATTTTTCTCAGTAAAGTGTAAAAAAAGGTCCTCAGTAGAGAGGGGGAGGCAGGAGGAGAGGAGAGAAGGTATGGAATAGCCACTGGGAGTACCTACCACAATAGAGAATGAGAGGGGAACAAAAGGACATAGTTGAGATTGGAAAACATTAATTTACAGTGGACCCAGGAAGTTCTTTTCAGAATTCCACATCCCACTTCCTGCCTTTGATCTCTAGAATGAACTCCCTCTTGAATCTCTTCCTCCAAGGTTTAATTCATTACCTACCTCCTACAGGAAGCCTTCCTGGATCCCCCTATTTGTTAATGATCTCTCCTCAAATTATGTTTTATTTCTCTTTTAAAATATTGTACCTCAAATAAAATGCCAGATCCCTGAGAGCAGGGACTAGGTGTCATAGTGGTTGAAGCACAGGACTTGGAGTCAGGAAGATCTGAGTTCTAATCTTGTCTCAGACATTTACTAGCTATGTAACCCTGGGAAAGTCATTTAAACTCCCTTAGTCTCAGTTTCTTTGTCTGGAAAATGAGGATAATAATAGTGCCTACTTCATAAACATATATACAGTGCTTTGTAAACCTTAAAGCACTTTCTTCTCCCATGTGTTTATCCAGGTGAAATCATATTAAAATAATAAAGGTTAAGGGCAGCCCTAAAGAGGGAAAGAAGACACCAAACAGGAGCCTAGCAAAAAGAAGGGGTAAAGTTTCCTGCCATTAACCCTGTGTGTGTGAGCTCAGCACTTTGTAAATGCTAACTATTATTGTTATGTTTTTATACCCCCAAATGCCTAGCATAGTACCATGTCAGCGCTTAATAAATGCTTATAAATTGATGTTGGATTTGAATCTGCCACATAACCCATGAGTGTAAGCTTCTCTGTCACACCACCTCTCACACCTGTATGCTCTAGGATCTTTGACTGTACCCCAACGCCCAGATGAGAGTGTCCTTACTGTATCTTACCTTAGATGTAAAAATTCCAAGTTATGACTTTATATCTACTAAAGCCATGAAACTAGAGAAGCCATCTTTTTTATAAGATTTTTCCCCAATTACATGTGAAAACAATTTGTAAACATTTTTTAAAGTTTTGAGTTCCAAATTCTATCCCTCTCTAAGGAAAGCCATCTTGATTGATAGTTTCTTTGATGGAAAGGAGAAAGTCCATCAGAAAGGTTATTCCTCACAGAGAATTAAATTTGGAAGAGATCATCTAGGCCCTTGGGATGGACCTGTTCTTCCCTGACTCTTGTAATCAAAGGAACATTAAAGTCTGTCCTCCACCAACTATGACTGGCATGACCTTGGGTGGAGAGCAGCCCCTTAAGTCTTCCTTTCTCATCTGCAAGACAGGAATAATAACCCTCATAATGACTACCTGATGGAGCTGCTGTGCTGATCAAATATGATGATGGATATAAAATAATTTACAACTATATAACAGTGTTTACAGTTAAGATCATTTTTTCCTCCTCAATGTTCATCTCCTCTTCCTTTTGTCCTTTTCTCTTCCTCTTCCCTCCTACCTTGTTTTGTTCCTTTCCCCTTCTTCCTCCCTCCCCTTTTCCTCTTTCATTCCCCTTTTCCTCCTCCCTGCTCCTTCCTTTTCTTTCCTCCTACTTGTCTACTCCTTCTTCTTTTATATCAGCAACCATCCATCTTTGAGTACACACAGATACACATAGACATCAACATTAAAATCTGTGATTAGAGAATCATCATGAAACTGTTGCAGACACAGAAATTCTGACTGTTCTGTACTCTGTGGGACTGCATATCTTATCTGGGTACCCTTTGTCAGGAATTTTTCCTCGATTTTTTTAATAACCTGTAAAATGTAAAGACAGTAATAGAGGAAGGCTGGTAGCCCTTGTTCAGAAATGGATTTGTCACTTGTAGCCTTTTTCTATACCTAGGGGTGATTTAGGATCAAACCCATTTTTCAATGCTTCATTTATTACCATGTTTTAAAGAATTCACTCTTTGATCAAGAGCCTGGGGATTCCACACATTCCCTACTACAAACAGGCCCCCACCATGCAGATCACAAATGCTGTTTTTGTTTGGTTTGAAAGCAATGTTTACCTTTGAAATGTAGCAATCGCTCCTGAACTTCCTTTGATGTCTGGTGAATTTAATATATTTTATTGCATTATGGAAGAGCTATTTCTGCTTTCTGGATCAACATCTTCTTGATGTATCGAATGTTTGGGAGTTTTTGCTATTGTTGGGTGTGTGTGTGTGTGTGTGTGTGTGTGTGTGTGTGTGTGTGTGTGATTGTTGTTGACTTGAGGATGTTGCATGATTTGAAGGTGGGGGAGTTTTTTTGTCTTTTGTATTATGGTTTTGGATTTGTATTTGTATGTGTATGTGTATATGTGTGTGTGTGTGTGTGTGTGTGTGTGTGTGTATGTTTAGGGGGTGATGGGTCTAAGAGAAACCAATGCATAAGAATGTGATAATATTGACAGCTTTTAAGAGACTCAGTTTTCCCATTTATTGCCAAAGAATGATAGAGCTGAGACCATAAAAAGAGAGGATTGTCATCTTTCTATTCCTCCCCTGCCACCACCACCACCAACTTTACCATCCAATGTAATCTCCTTAACTAGCCCACAAAGGCTTTTTTCCTTGGCTAGGAGGTGGGGGAGTAAAGGAATGCAGAGAGGATGATTGCTGTCAGGGCCTGTTAGAAGCATGGGGAATGGTGAGAAGTTAGGTAGGCCAGAATCCCTTGTAAAGACCAGGGTATACAGAGCTATAACAAACTACCAGTCTAGATGTACTTTTAATGGCAGGTCAGGCTGAGTGACGGGGCTACAAGGGAATATCTATCTGATAGCTCAGAACCTTGGAAACAGATGGAACTCAAGTCAAGTACAAATCAAAGCAAGATACTGAGAAATAAGGACTGAAGTGGACAGGACAAGAGAAAGGGGAAAAGTGGAAGCCAAGATGCGTGGGTCAGAACTATAAAGAAGTTGGACCAGAGAATACAATGCTAGCTCACTATTGAGATAAATTATCAAGTAACAAGGTAGAACATATTATATGATTTTTAAAAAGAAAACAATAACATTTGCCAGGCTGATAGCTATGCCTAATCTAATGTCATTTTTTAAACAGCTGGAAGTACAGTAGCCTCTCATAGACTCTATCTTGCTACTGATTAGCACAGAAGCTTGGACCTGCTCCATTTCCTACATGGTCCAGTTCTTTTTGTTTCTTCTTTACAAAAATATTTATTTAATTTTGTTTTTTCTCAATTACATGTAAAAACAATTTTAGCACCCTTTTTTATTTTGAATTCCAAATTCTTTCCCTCCCTTCCCTCTCCTCTCCTTGAGAAGGAAAGCAATTGGCTACAGATTATACACGTGTGAACATATAAAACACATTTTCATATTAGCCATGTTGCAAAAGAAAACAGACAAAAAACCCAAGAAAAATAAAGAAAGTTTAAAAAGTATGCTTAATCTGCATTCACATTCCATCCATTCTTTCTCTGCAGGTAGATAGCATTTTTCATAAGTTTTTTGGAATTGTGTTAGATGATTGTATTACTGAGAATAGCTAAGTCATTCATAGTAGATCAGCATATAACATTACTGTTATGGTGTACAATGTTCTAATGGTTTTGCTCACTTTAATTTGCATCAGTTCATATAAGTCTTCCCAGGTTTTCCTGAAAGCATCCTGCTCATCACTTCTTACAGCACAATAGTATTCCATCACAATCATATGCCACAGATTGTGAGCCATTCCCCAAATGATGGGCATCCTCTCAATTTCCAACTCTTTGTCATCACAAAAAAGAGATGCTTTAACATTTATGTGTATGTATATATAGGTCCTTTTCCTTTTCCTTTGATCTATTTGGAATACAGACCTAGTAGTGACATTGCTAGGTCTAAGGTTATGCAGAGTTCTATAGCCTTTTGGGCACAGTTGCAAATTGCTCTCCAAAATGGTTAGATATATTCACGACTCTACCAACAGTGCATGAGGGTCCCAACTTTTCCATATTCCTGCTGACATTTGTCATTTTTTCCCATCATATTAGCCAATCTGATAGATGTGAGAAGGTAACTCAGAGTTGCTTTAATTTTCATTTCTCTAATCAACAGTGATTTAGAGCATTTTCACATGACTGTAGACAGCTTTGGTTTCTTCTTCTGAAAGTTCTTATAAATTTGACCCAGTTCTCTATACATTTGAGAAATGAGGCCTTTATCAGAAAAAACTTGCTATAATTTTCTCTCCAATTTTCTATTTTCCTTCTAATCTTGGCTGCATTGGTTTTGTTTGCATAAAAAGTTTTTAATTTGGGGGAAGAACCAAGGTGGCTGCTGGAAAGCAGGGACTCACTTAAGCTCTCCCCCAAATCCCTCCAAACACCTGTGAAAAATGGCTCTGAACAAATTCTAGAGCTGCAGAACCCATGAAATAGCAGAGGGAAACAGGTCTCCAGCCCAGGAGAGCCTGGATAGTCGCTGGGAAGGGTCTATCGCACGGTGCTGAGAGCGGAGGGCAGCCTGGTGTGTGCCGCACTGGGACAGACCAGACCCTGAATCGGCCAGCTGGAACAGGTCTTGGGGCCATGAAACAGTGAGCTGTGGCAGTTACCAGACTTCTTTTTTTGATTATTTAACATATTTAGTTTTCAGCATTGATTTTCACAAGAGTTTGAATTACAAATTTTCTCCCCATTTCTACCCTCCCCCCAACTCCAAGATGGCATATATTCTGCTTGCCCTGTTCCCCAGTCAGCCCTCCCTTCTGTCATCCCACTCCCCTC
>CM053625.1:238694296-238713257 GCA_028646595.1 Phalanger gymnotis
AAAAGAAATTGAAGGAATTAGAATAGGCAAAGAAGAAACTAAATTATCACTTTTTGCAGATGATATGATGATTTACTTAGAGAATCCTAGAGAATCAAGTAAAAAACTACTTGAAATAATAAACAACTTTAGCAAAGTTGCAGGATATAAAATAAACCCACAAAAATCCTCAGCATTCCTATACGTTACTAACAAAGCCCAACAGCAAGAGATAGAAAGAGACATTCCATTCAAAGTTACTGTAGACACTATAAAATATTTGAGAGTCTATCTGCCGAGACAAACCCAGGGCCTATATGAAGATAATTATGAAACACTTTTCATGCGAATAAAGTCAGATGTAAATAAATGGAAAAATATCAGTTGCTCATGGTTAGGCTGAGCTAATATAACAAAAATGACAATTTTACCTAAATTAATCTATCTATTTGGTGCCATACCAATAGAACTACAAAAAATTATTTTACACAGCTGAATAAAATAATAACAAAATTCATCTGGAAGAACAAGAGGTCTAGAATATCTAGGGAATTAATGAAAAGAAATGCTAGGGAAGGTGGCCTAGCCATACTAGATATTAAACTGTGCTATAAAGCAGCATTCATCAAAACTACTTGGTACTGGCTAAGAAACAGAGTCATCGATCAGTGGAATAGGATAGGTACCGATGGAGAAGTCAATGACTATAGCAATCTACTCTTTGATAAACCCAAAGAATCCAGCTTCTGGGCTAAGAATTCACTATTTCACAAAAACTGCTGGGTAAATTGGAAAACCGTAGGGCAGAAACTGGGCTTAGATGATTATCTTACACCATATACCAAAATAAAGTCAAAATGGGCTCATGATTTGGGAATAAAGGCTGAAACTATAAGCAATTTGAGAGAGCAAGGAATAGTTTACCTATCAGATTTATGGAAAAGAATTCACGACCCAACAAGAGATAGAGAGTATTACAAAATGCAAAATGGATGTTTCATTATGTTAAATTGAAATTTTTTTTTTATAAAAAAAAGCCAATGCAACAAAGATTAGGAAGGAAGCAGGAAATTGGGAGAAAATCTTTACAACCAGTATCTCTGATAAAGGCCTCATCTCTAAAATATACAGGGAACTGAGCCAAATTTATAGGAATACAAGTCATTCCCCAATTGAGAAATGGTCAAAGGATATGAACATGCAGTTTGCAGAGGAAGAAATTAAAGATATCTATAGGCATACGAAATCACTACTGATTAGAGAAATGCAAATCAAAACAACTCTTAGGTACCACATCTCTCCTGTCAGATTGGCTAAAATAACAAAACAGGAAAATGATAAATGCTGGAGAGGATGTGGGAAAATTGGAACATTGTTATATTGCTGGTGGAGTTGTGAACTGATCCAGTCATTCTGGAGAGCAATTTGGAACTATGCCCAAAGGGCTATAAAAATGTTCATACCCTTTGACCCAGCAATACCACTTCTAGGGTTGTATCCCAAGGAGATCACATAAGTGGGAAAAGGACCCATGTGTACAAAAATATTCATAGTGTCTCTTTTTGTAGTAGCAAAAAATTGGGAATCAAGGGAATGCCCATCAATTGGGGAATGGCTGAATAAGTTGTGGTATATGAAGGTAATGGTATGCTATTGTGCTATAAGAAATGGGGATGATATGGGCTTCATAAGAACCTGGAAAAACCTACACGATATAATACTGAATGAGTGGAGCAGAGCCAGGAGAACATTATACACCACCACAGATATATGGATTCTGTGATGACTAACCCTGATAGACTTTGCTCTTCTCAGCAACACAAGGTGCAAAGACAACTCCAAAGGACTCAAGATGGAAAACGCTATCTACATCCAGAGAAAGAACTATGGAGTCTGAATGCAGATTGAGGCACATTTTATGCTCGCCTTTTTTCCCCTTTTTTTCTCTTTTGTTTTTGTTTTTTGGGTTTTTTTTTTGGTTCTGTTTCCTCTTTGTCATGATTCATTCCACTGGTCATAATTCTTCTTCACAACTTGACTAGTGTGTTATACATGGAAGATATATCGGATTCCATGCCATCTTGGGGAGGGAGGTGTGGAGGCGGATAAGAAAACCTGGAGCTCAAAATTATGTAGAACAGAGTATTGTAAACTAAAAATAAAAACTCTCAAAAAATTATTGGACTATCTGAAAGCCATGATCAAAAAAAGAGCCTAGATATCATCTTTCAAGAAATTATCAAGGAAAACTGTCCTGATATTCTAGAGCCAGAGGGTAAAATAGAAATTGAAAGAATCCACTGATCGCCTCCTGAAAAAGATCCCCAAAAGAAAACTCCTCGGAATATTGTCACAAAATTCCAGAGCTCCCAGATCAAGGAGAAAATACTGCAAGCAGCCAGAAAGAAACAATTTGAGCATTGTGGAAACACAATCAGGATAACCAAGATCTAGCAGCTTCTACATTAAGGGATGGAAGGGCTTGGAATATGATATTCCAGAGGTTAAAGGAGCTAGCATTAAAACCAAGAGTCGCCTGCCCAGCCAAACTGGGTATAATGCTCCAAGGCAAAATATGGATTTTCAATAAAATAGAGAATTTTCAAGCTTTCTCAGTGAAAAGACCAGAGCTGAATAGAAAATTTGACTTTCAAACTCAAGAATCAAGAGAAACATGAAAAGGTAAACAAGAAAGAAAAATCATAAGGGACATACTAAAGTTGAACTGTTTTATTTACATTCCTACATGGAAAGATGATGTGTGTAATTCATGAGACCTTTCTCAGTATTATGGTAGTTGAATGGAATATATATATATATATGTATATATATATGTATGTATATATATATGCATATATATATATGTATGTATGTATGTATGTATATATATGGGTGTGTGTGTGTGTGTGTGTACACACACACACATATAGACAGAGGGCATAGAGTACGTTGAATATGAAGGGATATGTCTAAAAATTAAAATAAAGAGATTAGAGAGGAATATATTGAGAGAGGGAGAAGGGGGAGATATAATGAGGTAAATTATCTCACATAAAAATGGCAAGAAAAAGCAGTTCTGTTTGAAGGAAAGAGGGGGCAGGTGAGGGAGAATGAGTGAATCTTGCTCTCATCAGATTTGACTTGAGGAGGGAATAACATACACACTTAATTGGGTATCTTACCCCACAGGAAAGTAGGGGGAAGAGGATAAAAAATGGGAGATGATAGAAGGCAGGGCCGATAGGGGGAGGAGGAAATCAAAAGCAAACACTTTTGAAAAGGGACAGGGTCAAGGGAGAAAAATGAATAAAGGGACACAGGATAGGATGGAGGGAAATATAATTAGTCTTTCACAACATGAGTGTTGTGGAAGTCTTTTACATAATGACACATGTGTGACATATGTTGAATTGCTTTCCTTCTTAGGGAGGGTAGGTGGGAAGGGAAGAGGGAAGAGAATTTGGAACTCAAAGTTTTAAAAGCAGGTGCTCAAAAAAAAAGTTGTTTTTGTGTGCAACTGAGAAACAAGATATATATGGAATAAGGCATAGAAATCTATACTGCCCTACAAGAAAGTAAGGGAAAAGGCGATGAGGTGAGGAGTGGGGTGACAGAAGGGAGGGCTGACTGGGGAATGGGGCAATCAGAATATGTGCCATCTTGGAGTGGGGGGAAGATAGAAATGGGGAGAAAATTTGTAACTCAAAATCTTGTGGAAATCAATGTTGAAAACTAAAATATTAAATAATAAAATAATTATTAAAAAATAAAATATGGAGGAGCTCACCATTTCCTTCTCCAATTGAAGAAACTGAAGATCACACAGCTAGTAAGTGTTGGAGGTCAGATTTGAACTCAGGAAGATGAGTCTTCCTGACTTAAAGCCTGGCACTCTATTCATCGTGTCACCTACTTGTCTCCTCCCCCCCCCCCCAAATAAATATAAGATAAAACATACAGTATAGTGGAAAGAGTGCCAGATAAGGAGTCAAAAGATCTGGGTTTGAATTGTAGCTCTTTTCCGTATTATCTATTTGTCCTTGAGCAAATCACTTAATGTCTCTGGGTCTTATCTGTATATTATCTGTAAAATGAACAGATTGGACTGGATAGCTTCCAAGGTCCTTACTAGCTTTAAGTCTCGGATCCTGTGAACCTAAGGGTCTCCTGCCTTCTACGAATTCAGTATGCTCAGGGGAACTAAGTACTCATATTGGAAAAGATGTTTAACAATAACATACAACAGTAAGGAGTAAATCATTATGGTCTAGGACAGTGGTGTCAAACTCAAATAGAAATGGGGTCCACTAAACCATACATAAAGATCCCTGTTTACTGCATATTAATTGAGTAAATCACATACTAGCATTATCTGTGTTTTATTGTATTTTCCTTTATTTTGTTAAATGTTTCCCAATTATATTTTAATCTAGGTGGGGCTGGAGGCTGTGTATTTAACATCTCTGGCCTAGATCAGTACATTGTATCTACTTTTGAGGGGACTTTAAAGGCTAGAGAGAATGCTCAAGTTAGGAGATGGAGTATCTTGTTCATGGAACAGCCAAGAAGCCAGGGTCACTGGATTGAAAAGTATGTAAGATGTAAGAAGTTTGGAAAGATAGGAGGGGACTAGGTTATGAAGGGCTTTGAACACCAAACAGAGGATTCTATATTTGATCCTGGAGGTAACGTTAGGAGCCACTAGAGTTTATTGAGTAAGGAGGGTGGCAGCATGGTCAGACCTCAACTATAGGAAAATCATTTTGAATCTTTAGTGATTGAATGGAGCTTGGATTAGAGTGGGAATAGACTTGAAACAGGCAGATTCACCAGCAGGTTATTTCAATTGTCCAAATCTGAGATGATGAGGGCCTGCACCAGAATGGTAGCAGTGTCAGACGAGAGAAGGGGCACGTTCACTCTTTACCATTGTTTTCATCTCTATCTTTAAATGAAAGACGTTTTTACTCTAATGTTTCTCTGTTCTTTAAGTCTGTTATAACTTCTAATTTAATTCATGTCTTTGATGGTGTTTTCCCTTGACCTAAAATCCATGATCAATTATAAAAACTTAGCACTGAATATTTGTGTACATTGGCTTCACAAGGGGTTAATGGAGGGCATCAGTGGCTCTTTGGAAATGCACAGGATTTAACTAGGTCAGAGATTCAAATCTCTGTAAAATTCTAACTTCATGAACTGAAACTTTGGAAAACTTCTAGCTTCCTCCAGGAAGAGTTTCTGCTAGGTGGGTAGAAGTAGGTACCAAAAAGAAGGTCACAGTCCTCTAGGCTACCTAATAGAAATGGAGAGGTATGATTTAGGAGGATTCAACTTCTCAAATTTCTGTGAGAAGAGGCATTTAGAAAAGAGTGAATGTTGAGACAAATTTATACCACGTAGTTATATCTATGTCTATGCCTGTCTATATCTATAGATATCTATATCTACAGCTATATCCATATAGACATACTTATATCTATATAGATATAGATATATAGGCAAAGTAATGGGGATCCAGCAGGAAGAAGGGGCATTCTAGAACAAAGACAGACTGTCACAAAAAAGGGTAGACCTAGAAAACTAAAAGGTGCTTGGATTATCCTAGAAGCCTTCCTGGTAGAGGTGGGATGCAAGTTGAGCCTTGAATAATCATTGAGATTTGGATTAGCAGAAAGAAGAGAAAAAGACGAGGTAGTGGCTTAGGGGACTCCTGCAGGGCTTCAGAATGAAAGGCTTCCCGGATTGTGGGGGAAGTAGATGATAAATTCCACATATTGTATTCCCTGAGACACCAGAAGCTCATCTGAATTAGCTCATTGGGGGATGGTGGGCCATGTTACACTGAGTTAGCCAAGCTTTTACCTCTCCAAAGAGCTGAGCACTGTTTGTTTCCTGGCTCCTGTTCTATAGCCTGAGTGGAGCCACCAGAGTGCTACAGGTGGATCTCCCAGGTTTTGTCAGCTGTCATGGTCTTAAATATATTAAAAAGCAAAACAAAACACAGTTATTTTATGTTATTTATAAATCATAATGTTCAGAGCAAAAACAACTTGAGATTTCTGGGCAAAGAAGCTGCCTCTCATGGTGGAACATAATGGCCTACTGTTCCAACAAGCTTGATTTCAGAACAAGAGACACGCAGCTGAGCATTGCTAAGCTGTGTCACACAACCAGAAGGGCCTGAGGACTTTGGGAAGGTCATATCCTTTAGAATTGACTGTGAAGCCTTTGGGTGGTTCTGATACCACCCAGTTCTGTCAGTCAGTCAGTAAACTAGCATTTATTAATCACCTACTGCCAGGTGCTGGCCTAGATTCTGGGAATACAAAGAAAGGCAACTCCCACTGCCAAAAAAAATAATCCCAAACCCAATAATCCCTCTCAGTCTAATGTGAAAATAACTACATGCAAACAAGTTATCTATGGGATAGACTGGAAATAATTAACAGGAGGAAGACACTTGCATTAAGGGGGACTAGGAAAGGCATCCTCTGGAAGGTGATATTTTAGCTGAAGGAAGTCAGCGAAGCCAGGAAGTAGAGATGAGAAAGTCCCAGGCATGGGGGGCAGCCAATTTAATACAGGGGCTGAGTTGAAAGGTTTAGATCAAGAGAGAAGTCTTTCTCCATCTTGTGATAGTGGGAAGAGAGAGGATATAAGCTGTGCCTTCTTTGAGATTTGGATTTGTCTCCATTTGATTAATAATAATAAGTCAGCTTGGTGGTTCAGTGGATAGAGTGCCGGGTCGGGAGTCAAGAAGGCCTATTTTTGTGAGTTTAGGTCTGGCCTCAGACATTTACTAGCTGTGTGACCCTGGGCAAATCACTTAGCTCTGTTTGCCTCAGTTTCCCTATCTTTAAAATTAGCTGGAGAAGAAAATGGCAAGTATTCTAGTATCTTTGCAAAAAAAACCAAAACAAAACCCAAAAACCACCAAAAACAAACGGGATCACAAAGAGTCTGACATGAATGAAAATGAGTGAACAACAACCACAGTAATGATAACCGTGATAATAACTAACTTCTATGTAATGCTTATTTTGTGCCAAATGCTTTACAATTATTGTCTCATTAGATCTTCACAACAACCTTAGGAAGTTGCTGCTATTGTTATCATCCCCATTTTACAAATAAAGAAACTGAGGCAAACAGGTATTTTTTTTAAGTGACTTGCTCAGGGTCACACAGCTAGTAGGTATTGCAGTTTGTATTTGAACTCAGGTCTTTCTGACTCGAGGTGTGGCACTCTATCCACTGTGCTCTCCAGCTGCAAGAGCCCTAACTGGCCTGACCTGTGTATATACTGCCTAAGTAGGGAAATTCAACTGCTCCTTGGCTGGAGAATCTGAACTCAGGAGTACTTGGCTTGTACAGCAGTCTAGCTGCAAAGCATGACAAGTTGGAACTGGAACCCAGGCCTTTCCTACACTCCCACCCTAGGATCTATTGAACATAAAAGGGAAGATTCTCTATCTGAGAGGGGAGGGGCTTGTCTTAAAGTAATTTAGTTGAGGTTCAAGATTTGAAAATCCAGTTCAAGGAGCCCCTCTGAAACAACATTAATACTGGGACCTAGGCTGGCTTTCTACCTTCTAACCTTTGTGGGGTGGGTGGGGGAAGGTGCATGCCTGACATAACCATTGAGAAATCCAGCTCTGCCCTGTAAATGGCCCTGACCCACCTCTCTGGGGCCCTCTGTGCTCTTCTTTTGATGAGCGCAGGAGACTAAGAAACAGCATGAGGGATTGGGGGTGGATTGGGGAGGGAGGGGGCAGGAACAGTGGAGAAAGGGAAGAGAAGGAGACACTGAAACTTCTTGGCAGCGTTCCACAGAGACAGCAAACAGAGAACTCAGGGTCTCTGGGGTTCTGTTCATCCGGAGTCCAGTGCCGGCATGGAATTCGATTTTAAAGAACAACATCGGCCAGGTCTATTTTTATCCCATCAAATTAAAGTCTGGTTTCATCTGGAACCTGTCCTCTTCTTCCAACCTCTTGTCCTTCCCCTCCCTAGCTGGGGACAGAGCCAGGAGCAGAGGTTCATTAACTGTAAGGCAGTGGGCTTTGCTATTCCTGGGAGATCTCAGAAGTAATGGGCTAGGGCTTGGCAGTCAGATGGGGTCAGAGCCAGGGGTCACCCAGTGAGCGTGGCATCAAAGATGGCTCTTCCAGGAGAGAGTTTTAAAGGCCCTAAGAGGCAATAGTGGCTGGTCAATATGATCAATAATATGCATGTCATTCTTAAGAAATCACCCTCCTGGGGAGAACATTTTCTCCTCTCAAGTCTTGTGGTAGTTGTCCCCAACGTTCTGAAAGGAATATTAATAATTACAACAATAAGAACCAAAGGTCAGAGAGTAAACTTGACATCAAATAAAAATTTACTGCTCTCAGACAGTAGAAAATACTTTGGTTTTGGAGGCGGAGTACTTGAGTTCAAACCCTAGTTTTACTGTTTGGACAAAATCTCAAGGAAGCTGAATAACTCTCTCTGGGCCTCTCCTTATCTGTAAAATGAGGGCATTGGAGCTGATGGCCTCAGAGGCCTCTTAGCTCTTGTTGTGGGATTCTATGAACCAGCCCTGACCAGCTGTGCATGGCTAAAGACTGGGAGCTCCTCGAGGGCAGGGACCATGTTTTTGCCCTCATTTCTCTCCCCAGTGCTTAGCACATAGTAAGTCCCTGAGGATGACTGAGTGACTAAGAAGAGAAAATTGATGGAAGAACTGAAAAAGATAAAGGAACTTGCTGTAGAATGAGGAAACTGTTCAAAGCTGAGGTTGATAGATTCCCTTCTATATTGGGTAGGGAAGGGAACCTGTGAGATTTTCCTGTGGCCTGACCTGACTCTCTTGGGCCTTCTGACTCTGGTTCCAGGTCCGTGAGAGGAGGGAGAGGGTAGAAGATGGGCACAATTTTCCAAAACAGCAAATATGAGGCGTGGTGTAATGGAATTGCCACAATTGGTCTAAGGAAATTCAATTTCCTTTCCCTTTTTTTTTTAAATTTTCTGAATTCCCGCCTACACACCTGTGTGTGTGTGTGTGTGTGTGTGTGTATGTGTGTGTGTGTGTGTGTGCGCGCGCGTGTGTGTGTGCGCGTGTGTGTGCATGCGGGTGTCCCATTGTAGGGGAAGAGCTGACAGCAACTCTAGATATACAAGACACACTAGACATGACATAGGGTCATCAAGAAGAGCCCTTTTAACCTGAACAGTGAGTGAACACTGCTCAGTGAACCAGGGAATAGAACTGGCATCGCTCATCAGATAAGCCTGTTGTTTCTGACTTATAGGGATAGAGAGTGCATTAAAAATAACAGCAGCTCACATTTCTTGAGTGCTTTGCCTCTTACTAATTGGTTTCCTCATAACAGGCCTGTGAAGCAGGTGCCACAAACAGGAGAGAAAATAGATGCTCTGAAAAGTTGAGTGACTTGCCCAAGGTCACACTGCTTGTTCATAAAGTCAGGGCAAGAACTCAGGTGGACTGAGTCCAGGAAACTTTTCCTTTCTCTGCAGCTCCTCTCGTATTCTCACGGATTTCATTAAGAGTCATAGTGTCAAGGCCAGAGAATGAGATGGTTCTACTGCCCTTTACCCCAGTCAGTACACATCTGCGGGGCTGGGGCCAGTTCTGGATGTCACATTTTAGGAAGGATGTTGATAAGCTGCATAACACCCTGAAGAGGGTGAGCTGCATGGTAAAGGATCTCAAGAACACATATAAGGCTTACTTGAAGGGACTGAGAATGTTTAGCCTGAGGGAGGAAAGAAGAAGAGAGGGGGCATGATCACTGTCTTCCAGTGGATTTGAAGAGCTGTCATGCAAAGGAGAGAATAAACTTGTTATGTTTGTAGCCAGAGGGAAGAACTAGGAAAAAATGGTAGGAAAGTTGAAAGAGGAACATTTTTATTGTGCTTATTTAATTTTTAATTTATGGAATGAAACAAGCATTTTTCATAACATAGTATAATAAAAAAGATTGCACATGAAATTGCAAGTTTATTATGTATAAATTGTTATTCCTTTAATTATATAATAAAATTAACATGAAATTTCTTTTTTTCACCTTTCCTTCCCACCTTGACTCTAGAGATGGTTACTATTAGACACAAATATATATGTGTGTATGTGTGTGTGTGTATAACTAAAATTATTCTATGTATAATTCTATTTATCAGTTCTTTCTCTAGATGCAGATAGCGTGTTCCTTCATAGATCATCTGTAGTTAATATGGATATTCATAATAGTCAAAATGACTTTTTCTCTGATATAAGGAAAGATTTCTAACATTTAGAGCAATCCCAAGGTGGAATGGAATGCCCCAGCAGGGAGCAGGTCCCTGTTCCCTTCTTCCTCTGTCTCCCATCCTCCACCCTCTCTCACCTTAGTGGAAATCTTCAAGCAAAAGCTAGATGACCACTGTTATAGCGAGGTTTCTTATTTAGCTGTTGTGGGTTGGACCAGATGGCCTTACAGCTTTGTAATTCTATAATTCAGACGATTCTGATTGGCTAAGCCCTTTTCCAGTACTTGAGGATATCTAAGCAGCCTTATTTGAGAACATCTGCAAACACTGCAATTTTAAAAAATTATCGTTTTAATTTAATTAATTTAACGTAAAATTGTAAAATTCCAATTATAAAACTGTAAGGCAAAAGCCTGAATGTGGCAGTGTGCCAGATTAACCCTAGGCAGAGGTTCTACTTCAAGGGCCCAGGGATCAAAAACCTTCTACCCTTCAAAATTTCTTTCAGTATCTCACTGATGCCTGGAATACCAACATTATATGTATTAATTCCTTTGACTTATTTTGTCCCTTGGTGAAATACAAATGCAAATTAGTTTACCAGGCCCTTTCTGTCTCAATAGTTATAGGAGACCAAATTTTTATTGAGTTAGTAGGAAGAGGGAAAGTTAGTATGAAGAGGGAGCAGCAGCAGAAGGGAGAAAGCAGATTACTGGAGGCAGAAGTAGAAAGGTTTTGAAGACAAACCCAGATTGTTTCATAGTTTCCCCTCAAGTTGTAGCAGTATGTATATTTCTGCATTACAAGGACTTGGTGTGTTGCAATATGGTCTTAAATCGTGCTGCTGTGTAACGTGGTTTTTAAAGCTACTGAGTCTCTTGTTCTAATTCTCACTGTTTTCTAAGGGGGAGAGTTCATAAAAGGCAACCTTTGTGGAGGATGATGCCTAAAACAATAGGATGCTATTGTGAGTGACCTACTGGTCATGGGAGAGAGATGCCTGGTGGGCATAAGTTGTTAACTTTTAAGAATGGGTGCAAAAGGCATCATCTAGGAACTTTATGATCGGAAAAGGAGGTGGCTGCCAGTGAGGGATTGCAGATAGCCTGAGAGATGTACTTGTCCCTATGGAATGTGGTGAGACCTAGGCCAAGGCCTTTGGGTTAACCCCTGGGGGAGGCCCTCTACAGAGGGCGTATGTAAAGATATGGGCAGAACCATGCAAGGTGAGAAAGTATGGATGGCTTGAGATCTGTGCCACTGCAAGAAGTACCCATTTGGATGAGCTCTTGCAACTATCAAAGAATGTTAGGGCTGCCTTAGATGTCACCTATGAACACTGCCTGCCTTATTCTCTATGTTTACAAACCTGTTCTGGCCTAGGGTAGGATTCTGAAGGTGCCTTGAATGCTGTGTTAAAGAATCTAAACCTTACTGAAGGCAATGTGGAGACATGGAAGGTTTTTGAGTAGGAAAGTGATATGAAGGCTATGAATCCTGGTAATTTTCACCCATTGCTTCTTGTGGATCTTCGCAGACTAAAATGATTGTGGATTTCATAGCACAATCCTTCCAATATTTGAAGAACTCTTATATTCTTCCTACTTTCCTCTCTAAGAGTCTTTTCATCTCTAGGTTAAACTTCTCCATTTCCTTCAATTGTTCACCTTAGGGCACTTGCAGTTCCTCTACCATCTTGGTCACCTTTTCTGAGTTGGGTTGGAGGTCCAAGATCAAGCCCAATCTTGACTAGAACAAGACTCTCCTTCTCTGTCCCACTTGTACTCTCTCCTACTCAGAATGGTATCAACTGCCCTAGTGTCCCTTCCTTATTCTCACCCTCAGCCCTTCTCCCATTCTTCTCT
This sequence comes from Phalanger gymnotis, assembly GCA_028646595.1. Taxonomy (NCBI): domain Eukaryota; kingdom Metazoa; phylum Chordata; class Mammalia; order Diprotodontia; family Phalangeridae; genus Phalanger; species Phalanger gymnotis. The sequence goes on from CM053625.1 coordinate 238,706,395, forward strand.
ACTTCTCCTTCCTAGGGACTACTCCTCCATTTCTTTTCTTGTCTTAATGCTTCAACTCCAGTGATTGTATGAGAAGCAACGTGAGCTTGATTATGATGGGATAGGCAAGGGGAATGGGGGTAGGGGTAGAGACTCTCTACCATCACATGGTAGAAGGAGATTTCTCTCCTGACCGAAGAGAAAAGAGAGAAACATGGAAGCCTCCCCTACTACTTATTCTCCTATTTCCTTTTCTGGAGAAAGGTCTCCTGACAACAGAGCTTCAGCCCCCATAAATCACTGACTTCCCATATGTACTTTACTGCAGCTGACCCCTTCAGTCTACAGACAGGGCATATGCTTTAAAACCAATCAATCTACAAGTACTTTCTGAGGAGGCAATGAGGCACAGTGGAACCAACATGGAACCAGTGTAACTAGGGTTTGACACTTAGCCTGTAAGCAGCATGACCTTGGGCAAGTCACTTAATTTGTCTTTGAAGCCTTCATAGCACTTCTTGGGCTTTTCCAGCTATGTGGTCTCTAAAGGGCTGTACATCATCCCCATTCTTTTCCCACAAAAGAATTGGACTCTATCGCTGGAGCCACTCTAGACTTCGAAAGGCCTGTCTTGGCTTTATTTTATGCTGGGTTCCAGGACTGTAGAACATTTCCAGCACTTTTTCAGCTACACCGCTATAGGTGTAACCCTTCCACTCCCCATCCCTTTTTAGAATGTAAGCGCCTACAAGTCACGATCTATCTTGTTTGCTTTTATTTGTATCCCCGTCACTTATCACAGTGCCTGGCACATAGTAAGCACTAAAATGCTCACTCATTCACTCTATCTATCTATCTATCTATCTATCTATCTATCTATCTATCTATCTATCTATCTATCTATCTATCTGTCTGTCTATTTGCCTATCTGCCTGTTTATCTATCTATCTATCTATCTATCTATCTATCTATCTATCTATCTATCTATCTATTCATCTGTGAAATGGAAGGGTTATAGTAGATAATCCCTAAGGTCTCTTCCATTTCTAAATACCACAAATGCCAATCCTGTGTAGAACACAAACTCGCTCTCTCAAGGAGCTAACCCTCTTACTGGGGAGAAGACAAAGCATACTTGAAGCAATTTGAGAACTTCATGACAGAATCTAAATTGTAAGACCATAAAGTCTAAAGGAGATCAGCTAAAGCAGAAATCAGTAAAGACTAGAATAGTCAGGGATGGCTTCAGGGAGTAGATTGGAACTGAACTGAACCTTGAAAGGTGGTAGGTAGGGGGATGGGAAGAGGGGGGCAGAATGTAACAGATCTTAGATCCTGTAACTCCCAATACTTCAATATGGCAATAGATTCACGATCTCATCAATATGGATGCTCTCTCCAATGATGCAGATCCAGCCATAGACATCCCTCTAGGTTGCTACTCATCCTGGGCAGTTCTATCTCTGTCCTGCAAATCCTCCATGGAGGAATCCATTTGACATATTGGGATCTTGAATATCAGTGTAACAGGAATGTAGGCTATTAATGATTCTTCCTTTCTTATCCTTCCTTGCTTTCTCACCAGATCACATTTTGTTTTTTCCTGGTAGAAGGAGGATCATAAGATCATAGAACTGGAAAGGAGCTCAGAAATCATCTAGTCAAATGCCATCATTTTACAGATAAGGAAGCCTAGGCCCAGAGAGATGAAGTGACCTATGTAGAGGAAATGAGTCGGCCAAGGTCACACAAATGTGATTTATCAGAGTTGATATTTAAATCCAGATCTTCTGACTCCAAACCCTAATGTTCTTCCCTCTGCACCACAAGGACCAGTGTTGAGTGGTTCAGTGTTCAAATATTGGTTTTTGAGATTTATAAACTATGTGACCTTAGGCAAGTAACCTAATCTCTCTGGGCCTCAGTTTCCTCTGGAATGGAACCAAATGGCCTCTAAGATCCCTTCTATATCTATGGTCCTATGATTCTCTGATGACATCCTATTGGATGAAGTTCCGGGTCACAGTAAATAATCTTGTATGGCAGCTCTTGGTTTCCAAATTTCCTTCTTTTTCAACAACCTGTACTTGCACACATTTTTTTCTCTCTCTTCCCCCCGCCCCATTCCCACCTCCAAAAGTTATTCCACAGCTTTCAGAAGTGTAGGCTGTGCCAGTGATAAATTGCTGACTCCTTCGACATGCATATTGTTCAATTATTCACAGATGTGTTTGGCCTGACAAAAGCCATTGCTTCAGCATTTTGTCTGCTAACCGAAGGCATTCATGTTAGTGTAGACTCAGCTATCATTAGCACAGACTTTTAGCAGCTTTCATCCACCCTACCCTTCTTCTTTCTTCACTTTATCATTTGCTCTTATGATTTAATTAGCACAAGGCTGGAGTTGGCTACCCTTCATTTATCCAGGAAGTCAAATAAACTAAGCTTTGACACCTGCTGAATTCCCCAAGCTGGGTTGCTCTTCCCGTTATTCATCTGTTCTGGCCCCACCAGGAATGTTGATTCTTTGCAGATTTCCTACACCTCAGCCTTTGGGGAGATTCCTGATTCCTTAGCTGGCTGAAGAACACCAAATCTGATGTCTGTTTCCTTGGCATATGATGTCACCCCAATGACTTGTAGATAACCTTTTTGTGGAGGGAGCTCTCAGGTAGAGTGATTTCCCTTCCACCATAGAGTGCACCTCCCATCAAAGTTGGGCTTTAGTAAATAGCAAAGGCTATTTACACAAGCAAAATTTGTGTTCTCTCTCCTCCTCTCTATTCATCAGAAGCCCAATGCTTTCACCCTGACTCTGAGCCAAGCTATAAACAGACCCCATTGGAGCACCTTAACCTCACAAAAACCTGAAATTCTCTGTTCCTTCTTTCTATCATCTTTTATTCTGATAGCCTTTTCTGGTTTTGTGCCCAGAAGAATTTGAAGGAGGAAGAAGGGGCACATAATCTATGATTTTATCAGTGTATAAAATGCCCAGGGTGGAAACCCTCTTCACCAGTGCAGATCAGCTTACCTTTAAGCACGCACCCTGCACCCAGAGGCACAGAAACTTCTTAAAAGTGTGGATTAGATAACTTTCATTTTTGTCTCTCCAGCACATAGCACAGTGCCTGGAACATAGTAGGCACTTAATAAATGCTCATTGATTGAACACAGAACAAATCTGTTCCTTCTTTTACACATATCCTTTCAGACACTGGAAGAGAGGTGTGTTCCCATTACATTTTTCCCTCTTTGGTTTTTAAGATTCCCAACCATCTTCAATTATTCTTCCTGTGGCTTGGTTTTCAGGCCTTTCTCTATTCTCATCATACTCCAGTTTGTCAATGTTCCTCTTGAAAGCTGAGGCCCCATAATGATTCCAATACTTCAAGTATTGTCAGATAAGGATAGAGTACTGAAGGATTATCACTTCCTTCTTTGTAGGTTGCTACAGCTCTAATAAACAGCCCAGGATTATTGTATGAGAAGCAATATGGTATAATGGATGGTGAAGTAGCCTCGGAGTCAGGAAGACTCAAGTTCAAATACAGCCTCTCTGATAGGAGCAGCTAGGTGGCATGGTGGATCATCTTCCCGGGTTCAAATCCAGCCTCAGACACTTACTAGCTGGGTGACCCTGGGTAAGTCATTTAATAACCCTGTCTGCTTCAGTTTCGTCATCTATAAAATGAGCTGAAGAAGGAAATGGCAAACCACTCCAGTATCTTTGCCAAAAAAACCCCAAATGAAGTTCCAAAACGTTGGACTCAACTGAAAATGGCCGAACAGCAACAAGATAGCCTCTGATACATCCTGGCTGTAGAGACAAGTCACTTAAACTCTTTAAAGCAATAAATTGCAGAGAAAGTGCCAATCTACACTGATAGAGGAAGTTCTACACTGGGAGCTCCCTACATGGGTAAAATTATAGGTCTCTCTGGTTAAGAAGAGATTATAGACATTTTCTCAGTAGCCAAATCACACTGCTGGCTTACATTGAATGTGGAAGTCAGCTAGAGGCCTCGGATCCCTTACAGAGATTGTTGCAACATCAACTGCCCTCACCCCCCCCAATCTGTACTTGTACAGTTGATTATTTTGACCTTAAAAAAAGAGTTTTACATTTGTCTCCATTAAATTTCATCTTGTTAGTCTTGACTCATTGTTCTAACCTGTCAAAGTCCTTTGGAACCTTTATTCTTTCATCTAATAGATAGACTAGCTCTCCGGCCTTTGTGTCCTCTGCAAATATGATAAATAGGGGGTTGGGGAAGGGCATATTCAAAATTGGCAGAGATACAAAAACAAAAGGCATCGATAAACCTAACAAAAAACAAAGAAGGGAAAATAATGTTATATATGCTTTCTCTGTCTTTATCTAACTTATTAATAAAACTGAAGAGCAGAGCAAGATCAAGGAGAGAGTCTTAGGGCGCTCCCAAAGAATCCTCCCTTCCAGCTTGGCATTGATTCACTAATTATGACTTTTTGTTTAATCATATTTGAATCCCTCAGCATGGAGCAGGGTTGAATAGAGCACTAGAATAGAGAATCGTGGGATTTAGGTTCAAATCTTAACTCTACTGTGTGACCTTAGAAAATTCTCTTAACCTCTCTGGGCTTCAGTTTCCAATTCTGTGAACTGAAGAGATTGGCCTAGGTTATAAGTCTAATGTCTTCTTGAGTTCTTGAGTTCTATTGTTTTATCTGTGTATACTGGTATCTGGTCTGTTTCTCCAAAAATATGTTGCGCAAGTATGTGTTTCCCATCTGGATATTCAGTAGGCATCTCTAACTCAATATGGCTAAAACAGACTTGATTTTGTTCCCCCTCCCCCAAACATATGCATCCTACAACTTCCCATGGACTGCTGAGGGAACCACCATCCTTCCAGTCACCCAGGTTCACAATCTCAGCCTGGCATTTAAAGCCCTCCAGAATTGGGCTCCCACCTTCCTTTGCAGACACGTGTTCTAGACAAACCGGCTTATTACCGGAGCCGAGTATATTCCATTTCCCTGCTTCATGCCTTCACAGAGGTGGTTCCCCGAACCTGGCATACACCTCCTCTTTTCTTTTGTCCAATGGATTCCTTAGCTTCCTCTAATGATCTGCTCAGGTGCCAGCTAGCCTTTTTCTAATCCTCTCGTTTTTTAGTCTTTTGTTCGTCTTCCAATTATTTTGCTTTACTTTTCTGGATCCATGTTGTCTTTCCTATTCAGTTAATGGAATGGAAGATCCTTGAAAGTAGGGATAATTTCCTTGTCATTTTTCTATTCTCAGTGTCTAGCATAGTCTATAGTACATAGGAAGTCCTTGATAAATGTTCTTTTAGTTGGATGGAATTCTACAAGAGATGTTTGTGCCGGGTGGGCCACCCCATCGAAGAGCCTTGTTGTGTGGCACTAGCCAGCATGGACAGGAGTCAGGATCAGAAATGGGATGGGAAACGGAGGCCTTGTTTAGAATGCAACCTGCAGAGGATGTAGTCCAAAGAGAGAAGTATTATAAATAATAACTGTAATAGCCACCTGGCAGTGTTCTCATGAGGCTCAAGTAAGATCATGTAGGTAAAGTGCTTTGCGAACCTTATAGCACCATATAAATGTCAGGCATTGTTATTATTATTTAATTGTTTATTATTTAATTATTTAATTGTTATTATTTTATTATTATTTAATTATTTAATTGTTATTATTTTTAATAAGACTTTCATAAATGTGCATATTTTAATGATGGAAAATCCTGTTCTTTATGGCATGTTGGTATTTATTTTGTGATAAATCTGTGAAAGCTAAAAGCCCCCAGAAAACAGCAATCCATAGGGGCACATAATTTTCAAAGGAAGGGGGATCAATTTTGAAACCTAGACTAGGATCCATAGGTGTTTCATCATGTACAGTGTTAGGTGGGTAGGGCACTGGTCCTGGAATCAGGAAGACCTGAGTTCAAACCTATATTCAGGCATTTATCAGCTGGGTGGCCCTGGGCCAGTCATTGAACCTCTCTTTGATTCAGTTTCCTCATCAGTAAAATGAGGATAATGATAGCCCCTCCCTGCCAGGACTGTTGGAAGGATCAAATGAAATAGTAATTGTACAATAAACATTGTAATAACTGTAATAAATAAAAATAATTGTAAATAAAACTGTAAATAATAGTACAAGGCCTGGTGGATAGGAAGAACTATATAATTATTAATTATTATTATTATATTAATTTTAGCCCAAGACCATGTTAATTTTATTAGGGTCATTTACATATATTGGGTTAACAGTTTTTTGTATGGTAGGAATCTGTCAGGACTAGGTGATGAAGTTGAGTAGAGCACCAGACCTGGAGTTAGGAAGACTTGAGTTCAAATCCAACTTCAGACACTTTTGTGACCCTGTGGGGGTAGTCATTTGGCTGCTGCCTGCTTCACCTATAAAATGGGTACAATATTATCACGTGCCTCTTGGGTTCATTGTGAAGGTAAAATGGGACAATATTTGTAAATCACTTTTAACACCTTAAAGTACTAAGTAAATACGAGCTGTTATCATTATTATTATTAATGATGATGTCTTACTTAAAGTGCAACATGAAGGGAAGTAGTACAAAGAGAAACATTATAATAATAGCTGTACTATTAAAGGTATCATGTGCGAAAGATTTGTGATTCTTTTTAAAATGAATCATTAACTTTAGTTATGTCTTTCCTGTGCCAAACTTTTACAGATGATTTTTTGATCCCAAGTGAAGGACTTTATATTTAGACTTATTAAATTTCATCTTATTAGATTTCACCCGTCATTTCAGCCTGTCCCAATCTCTTTGGATCTTGACTCTGTCACCCAATTTATTAGCTTTCCCCCTCAACTTTATGTCATCTGTAACT
>CM053625.1:238713757-238754528 GCA_028646595.1 Phalanger gymnotis
TCCGCAGCTTCCGGCTTCCGCAGCTTCCGGCTTCCGCAGCTTCCGGCTTCCGCAGCTTCCGGCTTCCGCAGCTTCCGGCTTCCACAGCTTCTGGCTTCCACAGCTTCTGGCTTCCGCTGAAACTGTCTCTTGGCTCACCTTTCCTCGCAGCTGAGCCTCTGGCGTTCTCAAGCCCCCCCTCAACGACCAGAGACCATTGGTTCCCGAGTTGGCCCGTCTTAAGTCATTAATCTACACCCACACAGGTTTCACACCTGATAGGGCTTTGGGCCTGGGGCTTAGCACTTAACAGCTGAAAGTACTTCCACTCAAAAGGAACAAAAGCCATACTAAGGAGACAATTTTGCTTAACAACACAACAAGAGAAAAGATCAGAGTGGGAAAAACAATCAAGAGAGACTAAAAGAGAGAAGAAAGACAAGTGAGTGGGGGGATGAAAAATGAGGAGAGTACTGAAGAGAAAGAAAAATCAGAGAGTGAAGGGTGAAGAAAAGAATGCCTAACATCCTCAGAGGGCTGGACACATAAAATTGGTCTAGAAGGAACCTGAGTGATCATTCAGTCAAACCTCTCATTTTCCAGAAGAGAATATGGTGGTAAGTAATTGAGCTGGGACTGGAGCAGAGCTCTGATCAAGAACTTGTGTTCTTTCTACTCTACTATAATTCCAGTGACCCCTCCACAACTCCATGCCCCGCTCACATGAAATGAAAGGCAGAGACTTCTGTTCTGTAAGCAATGAGTCCCTTTGTCAACCTCTTGTATCTGCTGCCCTTCCAGGATGGTCGTTTTCCCTCTCATCTTTCCAGGCTGCCCCACGGGAGATGGGGACAAGAGATAAGGGAGGCTTGGCCTCAGCCAGCAGCAAACCAAAGAGCAAAGAGATTCAGTCCACCGATCTTAACCATCATACACCACCTTTTTGCTCTCTTTAAAAGTTCTGACAAGTTAGAGGTTTTCAAAGAGAAAAGCTGCTCAGAGACAATGAGTGTCTGAGTCCAAAGGAGTGGACAGTAGCTAGCCCATGTACAGTTCTGCTGTCTCTCACCTCTGCCCCAAGGAATATCCATGGCAGTAGACTTTCAGGGTCATCAGGGTGAAAGGGAGAGAATATCTCTTCCATCTCAGCGCAGTGCTGGTACCATCCATCACGGGGTCAGCTCCAGTCCTTTCCATGGACATGAGTAGAAATCACCCCACAGGGTTCAGTATAGGCTTTGAGGCTCTACACAGCAGCTCATAAAGAAGGAGGTAGGAGGGGAAGAGAAGAAGAAATGAAACTCCTTCGTCTGTTAAAGATCCAAAGCAGAAACCAAGGAAGGTAAAGACTCTTGTCATCAGCTTTATCTACAATCGAAAATAGAAATCCTTTTTTGTACATCATTATCTAATTTGAACTTGTCTTCCTTTTTAAACTTTCTTATTTACTATGACCTTGACAAGCATGACCATTTCAATAAAGAAAGAATATAAAAGAGGGCTGGTTATGAAATCATAGGTTTCTATGATGTAGTTTCTTAAAATGTATATGGAATTTAACATCATAGGAATATAGCATCCTTACTTGTCTGGTTCCGTTTCTGAACTTCTACTCTGTTTTGTGTGTATGTTTTACTATTTTATACTTTCTTCTTCTTCTTCTTCTTCTTTTTCTTCTTCCTCCTCCTCCTTCTTCTCCTTCTTCTTCATCTTGTTCTTCTGTTTCTCACTTTCACTACACACCAGTCTCCCACTGAATTCTATTTCAGCAACAAGCCTGGGTGGCAAATACTGTCATCAAACTTGAATGAAGCCCATAGACAGTTCCCTATATGCCACTTCCCCCCTCCTCCGCCCACCCTGCCCAGCATGTTAGAAATGAGAAAGCAGGACCAGAGAAACAAAATGATTTGCCCAAAGTTACACTGCCAGTTAACGACGGAGCCAGAAGTAACACTTGGGTCATTGCACATCTTAGGTCATTGAATAAGCATCTGCTATGTATGAACACTTAGGCACTAGAGAAGATGCAAAGTCAAGATATGTCATGGTCCCTTCTCTCATGGAGCTCACAGTCTATTAGGAAGACTGGACAAACATACGCGTTATTTTCTCAGTCTAGTGTTCTTTTAATATTCATAATTCACCTCCTTCACCTTTCTATTCCCAAATATCATCCAAGATTCTGACTGCCAGAAATTTTACCAATTAGAGATTCATTTGAATTAAGAATCCTCTTTAAAAATGAAAATGCCCCTAGGAAGGTTAAACTACTACCTATTACTACCTTAGTGTAGATTTCTTTAATCAGCCGGATTTCCTTCTAACACTTCTCTGAGATTTGCTTTATTGAGGGAGCAAGACTTTGGGAAGGGAGTTTAGTAATACAGATGAGGCTGTGCTGGTAAATGTTTAACAATTGGCTTGGGAGGGGTGTATGTAGAACACACTTAAGTTTAATCTGCATTATTAACATTTTATCTATCACTTAAATGTAGACAAAAAAAGTAAACCAAGTCCTGATTTGTAGAATTTTCTGATTTTTGAGATATAAATGCTTACATTAAAAACTTAACAATAGGCTGTAATAAACTGGTTCAAGCTTGCTGTAGCATGCCTTTGCATATAGGGCATGTAGGATGGGCAAGCTCAGGAAGAAGAACCCGGTGGGAGGGTTTTAGCAATCAGAGGGAAATAGGAAAGTATTGGGCCACTACTGATGAGAAAAGGTAGGGGCATTGAGTGGTAGAAGATGCTCAGAAAGGGAGGAGAGGTAGCATCAAAGACAAATTTTTCTATGCTTAGACTCTTCTCCCTCCATTTTTTTCCCCACTTGTTGACCTGCCCACCTCAGACACCAGCTCTTCCATGACCTAAGCTCGACTTTTCTCTCATTCCCGCTTCTACATCCCAGGTAGCAATGCTTTTCCCCTCAGGTGTCACATAGCCCCTTGTACCATTCTAATGCACATATAATGAAATATTATATAGAGTAGTTATCTTTCGCGCATTAGCCCTCCAATTTCACCTCATAAACTCCATGAGGGCAGACACCAGTTTTATAAAACTTTTCATCTCCTTCTTAGCTTAGCATAACTTCTGCACACAATAGGGCCTAAATAAATAAATATTTGCTAAGGTCGAAATTGAGATTTCAATTACTTCCTATATTTGCCTTAGACATTTACCCTCTTTTAAAAATAAAAATGCCCCTAGAAGGTGTATCAAGGGATACTCAAGACTTGATAACACAAAAAGTGAATCACCAATGGTAAAATTCCAGCCACCTCTTTGTAAGCAGGACAACCTTCTCGAGATTCTTTTAATCATATTTAGAACCACTAACTGAGACTAGTCCTGCCTGAGGCCCTGGAATTCCCATGGACTTGGAGGCAACTGCCCCTTAGTTCCTTTTAATTTCCAGTTGCCCTGATTCTTCTCCCACTGCCTACCTTCCTGTCCCTTTCCCTGCTGTCTCTTTTGGACAGGGTGACTGATAAGCTCCAAGGAGATCATTCAACATGGAGACGTCAGCCCTCAATACCGTCTTGGTCTGTTACGGCTTTAGAGCAGCGTCAGCAGCAGGGAAAAACAAATGAACAGAAACAAAATAGATACATTTCATCCAAAAATAAATAAATAAAAAGGACAAAGATTTTCTTGGTCCAAAATTTTTATTCAAAGATTAACCCATCTGTTAATGCTTGATCATACACTTAATGTTAAATCTATACCCAGAAGATGTCCATTCAAATCTAGACCCCCAAAACAAAACAAAACAAAAAAACAAAACCCAAAAGATGAATGACTTGGTGAGTTGAAGTTTACAGTGTGTATTTTAGAGACAACTTGTGCACAAGTAGGAAGAGTTGGAAGCAAAGGCAGGTGATGACATATTCAATTGGAGTTTATAAGTATGAGCAGCTTGGTAGCTCAGTGGATAGAGCATTGGGCTTGGAGTCAGGAAGACTGGAGTTCAAATCTGGCTTCGGACACACTAGTTATGTGGCTCTGGGCAAGTCATTTAAGTCTGTTTGCCTCAGTTTCCTCATCTGTAAAATGAGCTGGAAAAGGAAATGTCTAACCATTCTAGTATCTTTGCCAAGAAAAGCCCAAATGGGATCAGGAAGAGTCAAACATGACTGAAACAAGTGAACAGCAACATATGTGTATACAATGAGTGTCTGGAATATCATGGAAAAACTCCATGCAAAATTCCATGTGTTCTTCTAGAAACTGAGACTCTGGACTCCTCCACGTGTCCAATTCAAGAAACAAGGAGCTAGAAGAAGGTGGTTACACCTCTGGTGAGTCTCTGCTCTGCTCTAGTACCCTGAAAAGCAATCCCTCAGCTGCCAGGGGAGCTGGGCCTCTTGTGAAGAGAGACCTGTGACTGAAGATCTCAGAAAAGAAAGCCTATTACCTTTGCCATTTCCATTACATGCCCCAATTCTGTCCCATCCATTTTCCATAGATATCACATTGAGAGAGATTTCATGTTTGCCCCTTTCACCTTTGTATTCTGGAAGATTTCCCCAAGTTCACCATGACTAAAGCAAAATACTTGAGTTGAAGCTGGGTTGCTGGAGGGTTCCTTGGGATCCACAGCCCTAAACTAGCAAAATGAGAAGAAAAAAAAGAGCCTTTGCTGACTTTGGGGTCCCTTAGCATCTATCCACATGAGGGAGAACATTTTATTTCCAGACTCCACCACTGAGCAGTCAAATGACCTTGAGAAAGTCACTCATCCTGTATCCAAGAGGAATTACGGGGGTGCCTGCCCATCACTTGGTTGAAAGGGCTCTGGACCACACAGAACCGATACCTTCATGAATTCATCAGGGCCAATATATTATTTATGGGCCACTAAATCATCATTATGTATGGAGTAAGCAAACTGGAGACTGCTAAATTTAGAATAAATTCCAAATTAGCTTAAATAATACATGCCTGGCAAATGGGACCCTTTTGTGTAGTAAGAAGCTGCCTCTAGGAAAGACTCAGCCAGAGTCTCTGGGGCTAGAGGCCATTGACAAAGAAAGCTCTTTTGTTTTCTTACCATTCTATTATAGTGCCCATTAAGTTCCAAGTAGCCTAACTGGATCCAGCCTCTCCTGGTACAGCTTAAGAGAGAGGCCCGGAACTCCTGCTACTCAGCATATGGTTAACATGTGTGAATAGTGGGATGAAGTGTTACCGGAGGGACAGATAGAACTCTAAGAAAAATTAAGGTAAAAACAAAAGAGAGAGAGGAGGATGAGTGGCTGGGGACACAGTTATTATCACTGTATATTTATTGAGGCCAACAATGCAATGTTTGGCTCAGGATTGAGCAGAGAAATTGGCTATAGTTCCTGCTCAGTGGGCTCGGAATTGACTTAGAGATCTGTTCTCAGGAAGAGTCTCCACAGTGGAAAAAAGGTAAAGTGATTAGGATACTCTAATGATTCTTTTCACGTTATTGGGATCTGAGCCATGTCTAGGGTAGGGCAATCGGAGCTTTGAGCCTGGGGAATCGAAATTGAAATTGACGAATAGGTGGAGGCAATGCTTGCTTTCTCTCTACAAGATCACTCTCTCACTGTGAAATCTTCCATCAATCTGTGCCCATGTAATCCTATTCTCTAGCTCAATCTGAGGAGCCGCCCTCTCCCTGGCCAGACTTCTCTCCTAACCTCTACGGAGTCACCAGATAGACTTCTTGGAGGCATGGAGGAAAAGCCTTCCATCTTGGCATTGTCCTCTTGGACTGTTCTCCACTATCTTTCTGCCTTCTTTGCCTCAGCTGAAAATTTTCCTAGTTATAGACACGATTGATATATTATGCCCAGAACTGGGGGACTTTGTTTCTTCATGGATATGATCTAGGGTTGTGACAAAAACTTTGGGTTTCTTACCTGAGAACTCAAGATACCTGCAGTTGTAATTGCCCTGTCTCTCTCGTTTTCATTCTCTGAATGCTTAGGGTTAGTCTCTTCTTAGTAAGTCTTTATACCACTCTCAAGCAGGTATTTATTGAATGTCTATTACTGTGTTAGACACTATGGGGAACATGGAGGAAAGATGAGATTGAACCCCTGCCTTCAAGTAGATCATGGCTCAGTTAGGGAAGAGAATATATGTGTATAAGCAAAGATCATATATATGCAGGGTAAACATAGACAGGTTCTAAACCTTACTTGGCCACTAAATAGTGTAGCTGTATGGTCTTTGACAAATCACTTCATCTTTCAGAGCTTCAATCAATAGGTATTTTTAACCCCCTACTATGTACCAGGCATCTTGCTAAGAACTGGGGATACAAAAAAAGGCAAAAGACAGTTTCTTTCCTCAAGGATCTTACAATCTAATGAGGATAGAAAACAAGCAAACAAATGTGTGCAAACAAGCTATGTACAGGATGAATAGGAAATATTAAACATAAGGATTGCACTAGGATTGAGAGATTGAGAAAGGCTTTCTTCACTGTTGATTAGAGAAATGCAAATTGAACAATCCCCTGAAGGGGATGTAGAAAAATAGGGACCCTAATGCACTGTTGGTGGAATTGTGAACTGGTCTGACTATTCTGGAGAGCAATTTGGAACCATGCCCAAAGGGCTATAAAACTGTACAAACCCTTTGATTCAGCAATACCTCTGCTAGGTCTAGACTCCAAAAAGATCAAAGAAAAAGGAAAAGGATTTATATGTACAAAATATTTAGAGCAGTCTTTTTTTGTGGTGGCAAAGAATTGGAAATTGAAGGGATGCCCATCAACTGAGTAATGACTGAACAAGTTGTGGCATATGATTGTGATAGGATACCACTGTGTTATAAGAAATTACAAGCATGATGCTTTCAGAAAAACCTGTGAAGATATATATGAACTGATGCAAAATTAAGTGACCAGAACCAGGAGAACATTGTACACAGTAACAGCAACATTGTATAATGATTAACCCTGAATGACTTAGCTCCTCTGATCAATACAACGACCAAGACAATTCCAAAGGACTCATCATGAAAAAGCCTATCTCCCTCCAAAGAGAGAACTGATGAACTCTGAGAGCAGATTGAAGTATAATTTTTCACTTTTTTTTTGCTATTTTTTTGCAACATGACTAATACAGGAATATGTTTTGCATGTTATCATATGTACAATTGATATTCCACTGCTTGCTTTCTCAGTGGATGGGGCTGGGGTTGGCAAGAGGAGAGAATTTGGAACTCAAAATTTAAAAAAAAACTGAGTGTTAAAATAATAAAAAATATATTTAAAAAAACAACAGAAAAAAAACTTCCTGTAGAAGATGGGATTTTAGTTGGGACTTGAAGGAAGCCAAGTTGGTGGAGGTGAGTAGGGACAGCATTTCGGGTAGAGGAGATGACTGGTAAAAATGCCTCACTTTGCTTTTTTGTAGAATAGAGGGTAAGGTTGTACTAGATGACATAGATTTTGTGTGATGTGGTGTAATAGAGCTAAGGTTGGCCTTGGAGCCAAGAAGACTGGTGTTCAAATCCTGCTTTTGATGTTGAACAAATGCTGAACAAAACAATGTCCCAAATAGAGGCCCAAAGTATCTTCCTTCTAGGTTGACTTTAATCCACTGAAAACTTCTTAAGTCTCATTTTCCAATCAGTTCTACATCCACCCCATCATCCCATCCTTCCCCCATTTCACCACCCTATTGAATTGAACCATGGTCCTAATTCACTTATGTGACCATGAGCAAGTTACTTTACCTCCTTCAGCTTCAGTTTCCCCATCTGCTAAATGGAGATATTAATACCTGTATCACCTAGTTCAAAGGAGATTTATAGATTTTAAAGTGCTCTATAAACCTCAGTTACGATGATGATGATCTCTCAAGTCTCATCCAAGCCAGCAGTCTCTTCTCTCACTTACCACAGGCAGTGGATGCTAAGGGCTAAATGAGAGATGCCGTAAGTGTTATCCATGTTCAAAGGAATAATAAATATACTGACAGTCCTGAAATCTACTCATAGCCAGTCTTGAGTGGAGTGCAAATGACTTTGGATGAATTGGGAATTCATAAGGGCATAAACTATTATCATCTATCTGTATATACTGAGGCCAGCTTCATCCAGGGCTGGAGACAAAGATTACTTAGAGGGGCTTGGTTCTAGACTTCTCCAACCTGTTTCAAGGCCAGTTTTCCTTTCCCTGCAGCTTTAAAAGAATTGTGAATCTCCTTCCTGGGTCCACATTCATTCTATTCTCAATCCAAGCAGAGATTTCTTAATTGCACAGAGAGCAAGGTTTGCGTGTGTCAGAGAATAACATCCCCAGTATAGTTCTTCCCACTAACTAACCAGTAGACTGGTCCCAGGCTGCTAAGGAGCTCTCCCTCCCTAAATTACCTATCTCCCTATTTACCAATTCTTTGTCTGTGCCCAGAAGCTTTCTTTTATCAATTGTTCAGCTGAAGCTGGCCTCCCAGTCTGCATGACTTCCCCATTGCCACTTAAGTTTTAACAGTTAAGTCTAGTTATTAACAGAAGTTGTTTAGCCCACATACCCAAAGGCAACCTCCAGCCCACCTCAGAGCTGGTATTTGGAATATAGCTATGTTACCTCATCTGTTCATCTTCACCAGTTTTCCATTACAGGAAGGTATTTACATATTATAGGTTTACAATGCTTCCCTAATAGCAGCAATAATGATAATACTAACAGTAACAATGATTCACATTTATATTAAAACCACATCCAGAGAAAAATAACCTCCTATAAACACAGTCTTTTTTACTCCTTTCCAGTTTCTTTTTCCCCCTCTTCCTTTAGAGCCCCATAGCCCCTTCTGGCTTGAGGTTTTTGCCTGTCCTCACTTTCAGATATTCTTGACACCATCCTGACCCACACGTCTCCTGTTCTCCACGATAAACATTCCTAGTTTCTTCCGCAGGACCTTGAACGACATGATTTCTAGTTTAATCACCACTCTGGTCACTGTCCTTTGGACATGCTTGGGTTTATTGGTATCCTTAAAATGTCCTACCTTGAGGTGAACACAATATTTCCAATTGCAGTTTAGCTGGAGTAGAATAGACAGATAGGAGAATGGACACAGTTTGGCTGAGTCTTGTTATGTTCCAGGTGCTGTGCTAAACAGTAGAGCTACATATAAAAGCCAGTGTGAAGAAACTCATGTTTCAACTGCAAAGATAACACATAAACGGGAGAGAGGGGTGGAAGCGTGGCTGGAGACATCCAGGAAATGCAAATGAAGGCTAAACTGAGCAAGATGAGGCCAAATTTGGCCTATCAAGCCCCAGGATAGTGTCCTATTCTCAGGTGATGATGATGATGATGATGATGATGATGATAACAGTTATATGGCATCTACTGTGTGCCAGATGCTGTCCTAAGTGCTCTACAAATATTAGGTAACACAACAACCCTGGGAGGCAGGGGCTATTATTACCCCCATTTTCAGATGAGGATATTGAGGCAAACAGAGGCTAAGTGACTTGCCCTGGGTCACACAGCTAAGTGTCTGAAGCCAGATTTGAACCCAGGTTTTCCTAATTTCAGACATCAATGCTCTATCTACACCAATGCCTAGAAGTTTGGCATTTAAAAAAGGTTCAAGACATACAATTTCTGGGTAATTTGATCATTTTATTAATAATACCAGTATTTTAATAAAAGGATGGTCTTTTGACCATCTCTCTTGGACCAAAGACAATAATGGTGGATTAAGACTTATATGTTCTTTTGGAAGAGGAGTGTTCAAAAGGATGGCAATCAACTCTGATTGGTTAACAATTAAGGAGAGAATAAATATTACGATGAGGGGCTGAACCTGAACTTTGATTATGTCATCCACTTCTGAGTTCCTCACAACCTTGGGCAATCTATTCAAAGAATTTATGCCCCACTCAAGCCTGAGCAGAACACAATGGCTGCCCCACCCTGGCGGGGTCTAGATAGAGGAGGTTAGCTCAATCTTCAGAGACTGTGGTCTCAAAATGAGGATTAAGAAAAAGGGAGAAATCTGAATCTCCCCAAACCATTGGTTATTAATAATCATTTCTCTCAAAGTGGAGATAACAGCCCAAGGGGAATTGAGTATATGCTTGGAGATGTCCTGGAAATGCAATAGAGTCCTAGCACTAGCAAGGTAAGGGCAAAGCTGATCTATCAAAGCAGAAAGTAGCTCTAGGGGCAGAAATTATTCTCAGCTAACATTTGAACACATATCCTGTGACCCCTGAACCAGTGTTGTTTCCATTGTACCACACAATATCATGCCACAAAGCATTGTGAGGTTGGAGCCCACATCACTGGAGGGAGAGCCCACACCAATGAAATCATGGATACTTAAAGTTTGAATTAAATGTCATTTTATCAGATTTGACCCATCTTTACAGCCTGTCATGACTTTTCTGGATATATTTTGTTATTCAGTACTAGCTGTCCCTCCTTGCTCTGTATCATCTGCAAATCTGAAGCCCAAACTGCTTTAGACTTAAGAATTTTTAAAAGCACAAACAGACCTTGTCATTGTCTACCTGTATATACAGACCACATGCTAAATCCAACTTTGCCTGGGGTGTGAAACCGTCCATCAACAGAGGCCTTTGGCCACCTGAGTCCGGCCTGTTTGAGGGTTGTTCTGGCTCAGCCCTGCCACTTCCTTCTCCAAAAAAAAAAAAAAAAAATCTGTATTCTCTTCTTCATTCCATTTTTATTCTATTTCCAGTTTGAGTTTTCCCGAGCCTCCTAGCCATTGAGGAAGGAATAGTTGTGTATTGCTTTTATCCAAGTCATTGATTTTTTTTAAATGTTGATCAAAATAAGGCTTAGTACAGGGCTCTGGGGTTCCATCTCTTCAGACTGATGGCAATGTTTATAACTATTCCATAAATCCAATTATGCAACTAATTCCACATCCATCATCCTGTTATCCGACCCCTATTTCCACCTCTTACCCACAAGTATGTCATGAGAGACTTTGTCACACATCTTGCTGAGCCCTAGATATATACGATGTCCACAGCACTCCCTGTTCCACCAGGCCAGTAACTGTCAATGAGGGAGATTAGGGTAGTGTGGCACGGCCTGTTCTTTATCAAGCCAAGCTGGCTCTTAATGATATCCACTTACCTTTCTAAGCACTCACAAACCAACCCTTTAATAATGCATTCTAAACTTTTGCCAGGAGGACTTGATCAAGCTCATTAGACTATGGTTGGCAAGACTGACCTTCTATCTTTTCGTTTTTTTAATCTTTGCCTCTAAGCCTTCTTCTATTTGTACCTCACAGGGCTGTTGTGAAGATCACCTGGGATTAATATTTAAAAAATGCTTAGCAGAGTGCCAGGCACACAGTAGGTGCTTATTAAATGCATATTCCCTTCCTTTCATTTCCCCCTTCTAAACTTGCTTGTCTCTGATCCTGCAGCATGCATCTGGTTTTCTACAGTTTTTTCAAAGAATATTGACAACAGCTTGGCAATGGTACTTGTAAGTTCGTTCGTTACCCTGAATATAGTTTTTCTGTACAAGTCGGTCAGTCAATTAGCATTTATTAAGCTCTTACGATGTGTCAGGAACTGGAACAAGTCCCAGGGAAACAAAGAATGGCAAAAACACTGTACCGGACATCAAGAAGTGTACATTCTAAAAGGCGAGACAATATGTAAATAACTATATACACATGAGATATGGACATAGTAGATGGAAGATAACCAGAGGAAAGGTACTGAGCGGTAGTGGGGGTGGAGTGGGAGACATCTCCTGCAGAAGGTGAGATTTAACCCACAAAGCTGGGGAATTAAAGCGGTGGAAGCAAGGAGAAAGAACATTCCAGGAAGGGGGAAAGCCAGTTCAAAGGAAAGGAGCTGGCAGATGAAGAATGTCCTGTGTGAAGAACAGTTAAGTAAACCAGTGTAGCTGGATTGCAGCATATGGATGTGTAGTTAAATGTAAGAAGGCTAGACGGGCAAGATAGGGCAAGGTTGCAAGAGATGCCAAACAGAAGGCTTTATATTTCATTTATGAGCTAACTGAGAGCCACTGAAGTTTCTTGAGGGGGGGCTGAGGCGACATGGTCAGACCTGTGATTTAGTAAAAATCACTTTGGCAGCTATGTGAAGGATGGATTGGAGTGGGGAGAGACTTGAGACAGGAAGACCAATTAGAAGGTAATTGCAATAGTCTGGGTGAGAGATGATGAGATCCTGAAATAAAGCATTGGTTGTATGAGGAAAGAGAAGAGAATCTGTACAATTGATGTTGTGAATGCAGAAATGACAAGATTTAGCAAATGACTGGATATATGGGGTGAGAGTGAGGAACTGAGGATGAGGCTAGCCCACATGAGGTTAGATGACTCGATGGTAATGGGAAAGTTATGAAGAGAGGAGGTTTGTGAGGGAAAGATAATGAATTCTCTTGGATATGTTGGATTTGAGATATGTGTAGGTCGTCCAGTTTGAGATATCCAAGAGGCACTGGGTGATACTGGGCTAGAGCTCAGGAGTGAGTCTGTAAGTGGATTATGAATCTAGGGATCATCGGTATAGAGATGATACCTGAATCCATGGAAGCTGAGATCACCATGTGAGATAGTGTAGAGGGAGAAGAAAAGAGGGGCCAGAACAGAGCCCTGAGGGACATTTTTCTTCTCCCCATCAATTTAGTAGGCATGACATAGATGAAAATGCAGCAAAGGAAATTGAAGAGTGATCAGACAGGTAGGAGAGGACCAGGAAACAACAGTCATAAAAACCTACAGAAGAGAGAACATCCAGGAGGTGAGGGGGGGTCAACGGCATCAAAGACTCCAGTGTCAAAGATGACATTCTCAAGAAAGATTTAGTGGAGAAAAAGAGGACTGATACAGGATTATAGTGGGGATCAAGTAAGGGACTTTTTAAGGGATGGAGAAGACAGGAGAATATTAGTACGAGTAAGGGAAGGAGACCATAGAGATGGAGAGATTAAAGATTAGAAAGTATGTGCAAGCTGTTGGAAAAGATGAAAGGGAATGGGATAAAACGTGGTATGGAGGTATTTGCCTTGACAAAGGAGAAGAACTACCATTTCATCAGAGCCTCAGTAACACAACCGCTTCTTTCTCATTGATCCTCTTAGATAGGGTTTCATTTCCCAGTATATATATATATGTATATATGTATGTATATATATATATATATGTATTTTTAATTACCCAGTTTAAAGACTGTTCTCCTCGATAAAGGAAACAGAAACAGCATATGAATTGTGTATTTCTGCCTTTATCTCATTTTTGCCTCCATCATAGCTTTATAAAGCCCTTTTCCTGACCCTTTGAATTCACTACTAGCCTCATCTCACCCAAATCTGTCTTCTTTATTCATCAGCCCAGTTATTCATCACCCCATACTCCTACATATCTCCCTCAAAGCCTCCCTTTTTATTGGCTTGCCCTTTGTTCACTGTCTATCCCAGGTGAATTCCTTTGAGCAGGAAGACCAGCTCAGTTGTTTCATTTCCCCTTCATTATGAACTTTTGAAGCTATTGTTATCTCATTTGTACTTTTATTTATGTTATTTTAATTATTCTGTCTTCCCTCTTTCCCTTGCTCCTTACATCCTTGGCTGTAGAAATTATAGAATCTCTCCATCTACTTTGTTTCCCCACTCCCTCCATTTCCTTCCCACACTTTTTACAGAAGGCACTGGTGCTTACCAACTTCCACAGTATTCCTGACACTACCTTTATACTTAGATGGTCTCAGTATTAAATCTTGCTTCCTGGACCAACTGAAGTTCTCTGTCTCAAAACGAAAAGTACCTGGGAAGTGATTAATTCCATTTTCCACTTGAGAGATCTCTAAGTCAGAAACATTCATCAATCACCATGTCCAGTTTACCATGTTATTGTGTATGTCTTGACATAATTTTTTTAGCCAAATCAATGTGTCTTCTGTTTCTCTTGTTTTATTTCAATTCAATTTGGTAAATATTTATTTAT
Organism: Phalanger gymnotis; assembly: GCA_028646595.1. Taxonomy (NCBI): domain Eukaryota; kingdom Metazoa; phylum Chordata; class Mammalia; order Diprotodontia; family Phalangeridae; genus Phalanger; species Phalanger gymnotis. Next base: position 238,727,704 of record CM053625.1, read on the forward strand.
TAAGCATGTGCATGGTCCTGGGGTAGTCACTAGGGACACAAAGCAAAAATGATGGATGAATGAATGAACGAATGAATTAAAAAAAATCATAGCTCTAGAGTTGGAAGAGACCTGGAAGGTCTTCATGCCCAATTCTTTCATTGTATAGATGAAGAAACTGAACCAAGGTAAAATAGCTAATAAGTGTTAGAGACAAGACTTGATCCCATTTCTCCCTGGCTCCAAGGTTGCTATGCCATTCCACTACATTTGACTTTCAGATTCTAATTACAGTCCATGACTTCATTCTAGTGGAGGATGGGAGTTGTATACAATATGCACACAGATAAGTAATAAAATATAAAAAAGAGACATCAGAAAATCTTTGAGTAGGAAACCTGGACTGAGCATTGAAGAAAGACAGGGATTCTCAGAGGTAGAGGCAAGGGGAGACTGTGCATTCCAGGAACAGGGAAGAGGTCCAAATAAAGGCACAAAACTGAAGGTGGCATCTGGACTTCCAAGAATAATTAGTCATTTAATTTAGCTGGAATGCAGTGTTTATGAAGAGAACTAATACGAAATAAATCTGGAAAAGTAGGTGGGAGTCATAACGGAGAGGATGACTTTCCGAGCAAATACCAGGCTGAACATTTAAAACAAAATCTTATCCTAGAAGCAATAGGGAATCACTGTAGGATGTTTTAGCAGGACATGACAAAGGTTAGACTTGTGGCTAAGAGAAATTAATTTGGTAGCTGTGTAGAAAAAGATTAGAAAGAAAGATGATCTATAATCAAGAAGAGCTACTGGAAGGCTAGTTCAATGCTCCAGATGGAAGGTGATGCAGACTTAAAATAGTGGCTATGCAAATGGAGAGAAAGGGCATATGCAAGAGATGCTGTGAAGGTAGAAATGACAAGAGTTGGTGACAGATTCAATATGGGGAGGGTCAAAGAAGAGGGAAGAGCTGAAGATGACTCAGGGCTTGTGACCTGTGTGACCAGAAGGATGGTAATGTCCTCTACAGAAGCTGAGATGTTTATAGGAAGAGTGGAGTATGTGTATGTGTGTGTGTGTATGTATGAGAGAGAGAGATTGAAAGGGGGGGGAGGAGAAAGGAGAGAGAGATCATGAATTCTGTTTGGACATATTGAGTCCAAAGATGCTAATGGGACTTCCACATGGCGGTGGAAGCAACATAGCCAGGTAGCACAGTGGATGGAATCCTGGGTCTGAAGTCAGGAAGACCCAAGTTCCAATCTGGCGTTAGATACCTATTAGCTTTGTGACCCTGGACGAGTCACTCAATCCCTCTCAGTCTCAGTTTCTTAGCTGTAAAATGAGGACAATAACGGCACCTACCTCCCAGGGTTGTTGTGAAGATCACATGAGATATATTTGTAAGCCCTTAGCACACTGCCTAGTACATAGTGGGCACTTAATGCTTGTTCCCTTGTTCCCCCTTCCCTATTAAATGGTGGAATTTATGAGAGAGAGTTTATAGCTAGATATCTGGATCTGGAGTCACCTGCATAAAGATGATAACTGAATCAATGAGATCACTAGGAGAGAGATTAGAGGGAGGAGGGCTCAGGGCAGAGCCTTGTGAAATAGGAGATAGATGATGATCCAGCAAAGAAGACCAAAATACATCTGACAGACACGTAACAAGAGAATTAGCAAAGCCACTAATTGTGATATTGTGAAGGGAAGAAAAAGTTCCAGGAGGAGAGAGAGTAGTCAACAGTGACTTAGGGAGGTCAGGAAACTCACCATCTTGGAGACTGCTTTGGCTTTTGTACTCATCATACCTCATCTAGACCCTCAGTTGTCCCTGCCCCTCTGATTGAAGGGCTGGAGAGAGAAGCAAAAAAAAACCCCCAAAAACAAAAAACCCAAACCCAAACCCAAAACGAACAAACAAACAAACCAAAAAACCTGTTCCCCAAGCTTACCTTTAAAGAGGGCTCAGAAGCACAGCCAGATCTTCATTTCCCATCAGTTGCACTGCTTGGTATAGACTCCACCATTATCATACCCCTAGGCTAGTACTCACCTCCTGCCTTGCCTTCCCTTTTTTCAGCTTCCTTTCATGTGTAGTATTTTCCCCATTAGATTATAACCCTGAGGGCATGGACTCTCTTCTCTTACTTGTATCCATTGTGCCTAGGATGGTGCCTAGGACATCAGAGGCCTTTAATAAATGTGTATTGTATTGTACTGTACTGTTACCCTTGGAGAGATTAGTTTCAGTTGAATGATCAGAAGCTGGCCAAGAAGTAAATGGGAGAGAAGGAAATGCAGACCACCAGTATAGGAAGTTTCTAGGAGTTTTGTGTGTTATAAGGAGAGAAGATATGGGACAATAATTTAAAGGAATGTCAGAGCAAAGTAAATACACACACACACACACACGGACCTATGCGTGATTAATGGCACTAGGGAAGGTCCCAGCAAACAAAGAAATATTGAGGATGATAGAGAGAGAATGCCTAAAGGCAAGTTTCCAGAGGACACAAGAGGAGACAGAATTAAAGGTACAAGTAGATGGCTTGGCGGTGGCAAAGGGAAGGACCACATCTTCCTTAGAGACCAGAGAAAAGTAAAGAAAAAATCGGAGAACTTGGCCCAAATTCAGTGAGATTAAATTTCACAGGGATAAACAAAAGTCCAGCTTTACAGGTGTGGGGAAGGGGAGGTGTAACAAGAAAGCAGATCATCTGACAATGATCTGGGAGTTTTAGTGAATTGCAAACTCAATAAAAGTCAACATTGAGAGATGTCAGAAAAAGAAACGAATCCATGCTGAGGTTGATGGGGAAGCGCAGTGCCCAGGATCAGGGACATGGGAGCCCAGCTGTCCTCTGTCCTGGTCAAGCCATATTGGGAATATTGTGTTCAATTCTAAGGGCCACATTTTAGGAGAAACATTAAGCAATATAGAGCATCCAGAGGAAAATTATCACTATCAACATAACAAAGGAGCTCAAGACCGGTTCACATGACGATTGATTGAAGTAACTGGGTATGTTTAGCCCAGTGCAGAGAAAACAGTTAGGGCATTAGGGGAAAGGACGTCATATCCTGCCAGAAGGTTTACCTATTATTCAGGCAGATCCTAGGGATGAGCTGTCCCTCCCCAGGCTTGATTGTCTTTCTCTGAAACATTTTTGTGCCTTCCCTCTGACACTATCCCCAATTTATCTTATATATGTATTATTTGTACATTGTTATTTGCATGTTGTCTCCCTAATTAAATGTGAGCTCCTTGGGAGCTGGAATTTTTTTTTTTTTTACTTTTTTGTGTGTCTCTAACACTTAGCACAATGCCTGGCACATATTATAGTTCTGAGTATGGTAGGAGCAATGCTTGTTTTGTGTAGGCCGAGCTGATTCTTTAACGAGACACAGAAGCCATTTGGCTTTCTTGCTGCCTGAGGCGTAAAAGGTCTAGCCAAAGGGGCATTTAGTATCAGAAGTTTCACTGGAGTTCTTAGTACCCTGCGGGGAATGCCTTCCTCACCTGTGCTGCATTGCTATAGTAACTGGAGGAAGAAGAGAGTGGTGTTTTTATCTGTGTCAATATCCTTTAAAAATTGCATTCTTCTAATCTCTCCTCATCAGTAAAGTTGTTTTTTAATTGCATTTTGTGTTTCGTGAGTTTCTTATGTAGTCTAACCCCTGAGCCTGACTCACTGGACTGGACTACATATGAGGATGGGGATTAGTATTAAGTATAAAACAGCCATATTCTGAACTCCTTAAGGAAGGAGGAAAAATTACCTGGGCCCTGGTGAATGATTGTAACAAGAATCTGAGTAGGGGAAGGTTGAAATGAAACTGCAAGAAAGAAAGGTCGTTGAGAAACAGTGGCAAAGGGATGGTGGACTGTATCAATGAGTTGCAAGGGGCATGCTCTTCTTCTGGTGTTGGGGGAGTATGAGAGAAGGTACAATGCAATATTAGAGAGAGTGGCCAAAGAAAGTATTTTCTGGATGAAGCCAGATTTCAGTTAGCTCAAGAAAGGTGAACAGATTTAGGAAGAAGGGGAGTTTGACAATAATGTGGGAGATGGTGGTGGGGTGTCAATGTTGATAGTAATGACAGTAGTGATACATGTTGGAATGAAAGGGTAAAGGAAGATATGGACTATGGAATGGTATTGGGATGAGAGTATGAGGAAAAGAATCAGAGGGAAAGGGATTTTAACCTTAGCAGATTGGCAAGTGTGAATCACAGAGAAATGGGAAGAAAGAATTAGAAAATTTCCCATCACAGGACAGGGAAAGAGTCAGTTAGCCAGGTGTATAGCCACCCCTAGGCTTCTGTGAAGCCTGAACGCCGCTTCTGTGTGGGAGTTGTAGCATCTGTTTCTTTAGCAGCTGGTCATTCTAAACACAGGAGAGCTGGAGGTGTAAGAGGTGGAAGGAAAGCATGCTCTCCGACTATCCGAGTTGGTAAATAACTGATTTCAGGTACCCCATGCTTAACTGAGTATACGTGTTACCAGTCCTGTAGCCCTAAGACATTAGGGAAGAAAGCACTCATTCCTAGAAGATGCTATTCAGAGGAGACACAGTTGGTCTTAATTCTTTGGGACTATTGATACCCTGAGGCCTGGGACCTCTGATTTGTCTCCTCGGAATCCAAGATGCTTATTCTGTATTCCTAAAGAGACTACGTAGAGTCTTTTTCGCCTTGTTCTGCCCTGTGAAATCAACAAAGATCCCCGCCAGTTCTGCTTCTTTATTCTACTTACTCAGTCTCCAAAATAAATCTAATTTCTTTTCTGACCTGAAGCTCACATGAAACTCCTTAGTTCCTGGCATTTGAATTACTCCAAATATATCCTTTGGGTCCTTCTCAATTGAGCTGCTTGCCTTTTACCTTGGTGACAATTTCATCTCTCAGAAGGTAGAGGGATTGACTTAGTTTCTCTAGACTTAATTTTGACCTATAAGAAAGAACAAGTTGAAGTGGAAAGGGCAGGAGGCTTGGGAGGGAGTGATGCCACTATAGTTTAGACTTCGAGATAGCCAAAGAAGAAAATGCCAGGGATAATCTGGCAGGCCCCCTACACTTTTGGAAATCAGAGTTCAAAGAGTTCAGGGAAAGAATAGGCAAGACTGTAGTGCCTGGGGCCTGAAAAGAGAAGATGATTCGAGAGGGATGGAGGCTCTTAAACCTGACATTTTCACTGTAGATTGGAAATGATCCTAATGAGCAGGAAAAGGCAAGGTACCTAAAAGCCAGTGTGGCTGCATAGTTCATTTTCTAACGAGCTCACTTTTTAAAAGGACTCTGTAATGCTGCACACCAGGGCTTGGCGACAAAGCCGCTGTTATGTCTTCAGTAGCCTTTTTGAGGTAATTTTTCTTTTTCGCCATTGCAAGAACAAAGGCTGTGGATACTGTACTGCGTCCGAAGTCAGGAAGACTGGTTCAGATCCTATCTCAGGGATTCACTAGCTCTTTTACCTTAGGCAGGTAACTAACAAAATCTCTGATTCTCAGTTCCCTAATCTGTAAAATGGGACTAAAAATAGTAGCTATCTCACTGGGTTGCTGCTAGGATCAAATGAGATAACATAAGGAAAGTGCTGTGAAAATCTTAAAGCCTTGTGAAACGGTGATGCACCCTAAGGGAGACACAAGAGGTAATACGTGCTGGGCCTATCACACCACCAACACCACCTCGATCACTGCCTCCCCTCAGACACTGAGCCTAAGGAAAAGCAGTGTTTCAGCCCAGCCCCACCCCCACATGCACACTGATGGCTCTACTTCCAGCCCCTAAAGCCACCATCATGGAGGGCAATCCGTGGTAAAGAAGGAACCAGCTATTATCAACTGCCATCCACAGAATGCTAACAAGTCTGCTAAACAAAGCACCGAGGCACTCTGAGAGACAGACAGGAAATGCCATGTAGCAGCCAATTCAAAACACTGTCACCTCTTCAGGCACCATCTCCCCCTAGACTCCAGTGGAGACTGTTCAGGACCCTGAACTGAAGAGCCCCAGATTCCTATATGTGTGTGTATGTATATGGGACATATGGGGTGTTCTGGGAGGACTAGCACCTCTGGTGTAAGGACTGCTCAGCCCTTTTCAGGTCTGCTCATCCACCTTTGGGGTCCCCCTGGCACTCATCTCTCACCTGTGGCTCCAAGAAGCTGTAGCAGGCACAGACACCACACTCTGGTAAAATCATCTCGACAGGCTGCACCAGGTTGAGGGTAATCTACAGGCCTCAAACCTGTTGGTGAGTTAGGGAGAATGTCTATCCTAACCCTGCGAAGACTTCCCTGGCAGAATGGGTGAATGAGAGTAATTTTTTCCAACAGCCATGAGGGTAACTGAAGCAGGCACCATGGAGCACTTAGAGCTTGGTCAGACATTGAAGATGCCAGGATCATATACTGCATCCTGGACCATCACCAGTTGTCTTGACTTTTTGTCTTAGCACTGGACTTTAATGACTCTGGAAGAGTCTGGAAGCCAATGCCTTTGTGCAAGCTCTGCCTCACTTAAATCCAATTCACGAGTAAGTGAAGCCATCACCCTGTGATGTCATTGGTCCCCTTCAAAAATGAAGGATGAACGATAATGTGTATATCTATATATCTATGTCTATATATTTGTCTATCTATCTAGTTTTACTGAAAAAGGTCAAAGAAGGAGCTATAGGACTAGGGCTGGTTGAGAAGAACTTGTATACTTATATACATTCATACATACATACATGTGTGTCTATATATGTGTGTATACACATATGCATATATATACATATATACATATTCATATATACACACATACATATATACATACATATGGAGGGGGAGAGAGAGAGGGAGAGAGAGAGAGAGAGAGCATAGTTATTTGCAGGTTGCTTCCCCATTAGAATGTAATCTTCTTGAGGGAAGGAACCGTGGTTTTGCCTTTCTCTGTATCCCAGGGCTTAATATAGTGCCTAGCACATAGTCATTGCTTAACAAGTGCTTGCTGATTGAATAAAATATGATAGCCAGAGGTAAACATAGTTTAAAATTTAAAAGAAATTTAGTGCAAAACCCTAAAAGTGGGTGAAGCAGGATAACTAACGACAAACAGAAGGGTTTAAGTCTACAAAAGACTTTTGCCAAAATTTCTTCTCAACAAATCCTGGCCCTACGTTTGAGCTGTAGGAAAATATTTTTCTTAGCTACCTCTTTGCCACTCTTTTGTAAGATGCTATTTCTTATGTTCATTCAGCTCTAGCTCTCTGGTTGGTTGACCATGGTTAGTAAAGTGGCACCTTAACCTTCCGGAATCTGTTACTCAAGTCCACAAATACAGGTATAGGAATCCAGGGTATCTGATAACTTTTCATCTCACATGTTGTCCTTCCCCTTGACTCTTCCCCTGCCCACACAGATGCTTCCTCCTGGGCTTCCTGGGCTTCTGTCTCAACTTAGACTTAGTAGTTGTGAACCAGGGGAAGAAATACTCTCGCTCCTTTTGATGAAAAAGAGTTTACTCCATTTGGTCTCCCAAGCTGTCCCTGGTTAAATGCTTGTTTTCCTGGTGATATATGACCCCTAGAAGTTATTTCTCATCATCTGGTTGTCCTTTCTATTCATGGTTAATTTATCTGAAGCAAATTCCTTTCGGTCTACTCAGTGACTAGCTTTGTCTTAATGATAAAATCTCTTTATTCCCTTGCCTTAGATGGGCATGGGATCCTGTGGCTCTGAGACAATGAAATTAGACTTCTTTGATAAATCTTCCTGAGCCTGGTACCCTCCTCCTACATCCAGAAAGGAGTTTGTTTCTTAGGCTGATTTTCTGAATCTTTTGGTGGGTCATTCTCTTTAACAGTGTTGATAGATACATCCTAGGGCCAATGGACATTGAGTACTAGAGTTATAACTAGATATTCTTTTTTGAAAGGAAGGAATTATTTTAAAAGATGGTGATCAGGAACTCTCAGGGCACCTAAGAAGAATCACAGTCCCAGACACATGGAACACACTTGGGGAAACACAGACAGCACATTGCCTCCTTGGAACAGGACATACTGACACGCAGAAGGGAAAACATGCAGGAACGTCAAGCCACTACAACGATGCTATGGTAAGAACCTTTACCTGACTCTTCTCTCTTCACTCTTAATTGCTCTCTGGGCTGTCTTGTGAGGGCCAATTTTAATCTATCATCAATGACTGCATTACTTCTCCCTGCACACAGCTCTGATATGGATGGAAACTCCAGGCCTGTCTCTTGGCACACTTTGCTACCCCTGCTCTCTTCTCACCCCTTCATTTTTACTGCATTACCTTCCATGCTGTGCTAACCCCCATAGCCTCCATGTTCTTCCCCAGGATGTCTTTCCTTCTTTTGCCAAAATTTCTTTGAACAGAGATGGGGAGCCACTTAACTGCCAATTCTTGCATGAAGCAGGTTTCAAAAAAAATCACGGCAGTTTTCAGAGGGGTAGGTCTAGGCCAGAGCACAAGTTGAGGCCTGCTCTGGTCCTGCCATTAAATCGTTGGGCCACCTGTGGTAAATTACTCTACAGACTTCGGTTTCCATATTTGTAAAAGGAAGGGATTAGACCAGGGATTTCTAACCTGGGACCCATGAACCTGTTTTGAAAAATATTTTGATAACTGTATTTCAAATCACTTGGTTTCTTTGTAATCCTATGTATTTTATTTTATGTATTTATAAACATTAATCTGAGAAGTCTGTAAGCTTCGCCAGACTGCTGAAAGGATCCATGGAAATAATATTAGCTAACATAATTTACTATATGCCAAATACCGTGCTAAGCATTTTATAATTATCTTATTTGATCCTCACGAAATCCCTGGGAGGTAGGTGCTATTATTAACTCCATTTTACAGATAAGGAAACTGAGGCAAACAGGTCACGCTTGAACTCAGCTTTTCCCAACTACCAGCCAGGGGCTCTATCCACTATGCCACCTAACTGTTCAACACAAAAAAGATGGAGAACTCACGAAGTTAGATAATCTCCGAGGTTCCTTTCTGTTCCAATGCTATATAATTCTCTATATGTTGTGAGAGGATTCTGGGAAGATGGCAGAATAGGTCAGAAAATTCCAAGCTCTCAAGATTTCCCCCCACAAAAGAGTTAAAATAGCATCTTAAGATGAACAAAATGTGGGTGGAGACAAAGAAGAATAGGGGCGCAACCAAGATCTTCCTGGGACAATTTGAGAAGATCTGAAGAAAAATCCACAGACCAGGTTTGGTCCCTGTGAGGAGTAAACACTTCCAGGCTAGGTTCTGTTTTAACCAGGAGCAGGCAAGCCACTTAAACAACTAGCAGCAAGCCCTGGGGTTAGTTGGTTTTGAGAAGCTGCCTTAGCCCTAGCCACTGGAACTTTGTACCCCGGGATAGCAAGGGGAGCCCAGGAAGACTGCAGGAACCTCTGCTGATGAGGAAGGCCAGACCCAGCTGTGCTGACAAGAGTGGTAGGGACAAGAAGGAACCAGCACATGCCCGGTGAGTGCAGAAGCAATGGGGCAGAAAGCCCCTGGCTGTGGGCGCTTACAGGAAGTGGAGGTTTGGCTTTGGTTCTAGGCTAGAGGGGAGAACTGAAGATCTGGGGCAAGAGGCACCATTTCCCATACCCCAGGGCTAGAGGTGATTACAAAAGTCAAGTTATTACCAGAAAAAAATGCACAGACAAACGCGAAAGAATCCAACCATAGAGACCTATTATGGGAATAGGGATGACCGGGGTTCATCTTCAGAGGAGGATACTGAAGTAACGAAACTCTCAAAGAGTAACATCAAATGGTCATTTGCCCAAAAAGAATTTATAGAAGATCTTAAAAATACTTTAAAAATCAAATGACAGATGGAGGAAAAACTTAAAAATAAATAAATGAAAATAATCCAAGAAAAACGAGAAGGTTATGAAAGGAAAATCAACTAATTAGAAAAGGAGATCCAAAATCTCAAGTGGGAAAACGACACCTTGAAAATCAGAACTGGGCAAAGTGAAGCCAGTGAAATTATAAGAGATCAAGAAATAATTAAATAAAACATGAAAAATGAAAAAAATAGAAGAAAAAGTGAAACATCTTATAAGAAAAACAACAGATTTGTAGAATAGATCAAGAAGAGACAATATAAAAATAATTGGACTAACTGAAAGTTATGACCAAAAAAAAGAATCTCAATACAATAATATAAGAAATAATTAAAGAAAATTGTCTTGAAACATTAGAACAAGTCAGGGAAGTAGAAATAGAGAAAATCTATCAATCACCTTAAAAGAGATCCTATGAGGAAAACTCATAGGAATATCATAGTCAAGTTCTGAAACCCTAGCTCAAGGATGACATATTAAAAGCATCAGGATTAAAACAATTTAAATATGATGGTGCCACGATTAGAATTACACAAGACCTAGCAGCAGAGACATTAAAGGACCACAGGTCTTGGAACACAATGTATTGAAGAGCAAAAGGCCTGGAGCTCTGGCCAAAAGTATCATCCCCTGTAAATTTAAGTATTATCTTGAAAGGAAAAAAATGGACATTGAATAAACTCTCAGACTTTCAAGACTTTGTTTAAAAAATCCTCAACTTAATAGAAGATTCAACATACAAGAGCCAAAAGAAACATAAGGTATGTACTAAAGACTGACTATAAAGGATTCATAAGGAAAGACTGTTTACTTTTTATATAACATAAAATGTAAAATGTATGTCTAAGATTCTTATTAATAATTTTTGAGCTCATAAGAAAGAGGGGGATAAACCTATGATATGAATTTAAAAAATAAAAGCATTTAGAAACAGCTAAAAAGAGTAATTATTTTACACAAAAGAGGTGCAAGAGGAAGAAAAGATACAGAGGATTTAGACGGGGGAGGAGGGCTTGCAGTACTGGTAAACTACTTTCATCGGGACTGGGTTTAAGAGGGAACAATATATGTATATTTAGAAGAATATAAAAGTCTTCTAAATTTAGGAGAAATAAAATGGTAGGGGTATAGTGAGGGGAGAGAGGACAAGGGAGGGGAGAGTGAGGAAATAGGTAAAGGGTGTTTAAATTAATGAGAATAGGAGGATAGGGGAGGGATCACTGGAGTGAGAGAGGCAAGTAATAGGAAGGCAGGGTGGTTGGTGGAGGAGGGATGTAGGCAAGTAATAGGAGGGTGATGTAGCAAGTAGAAGTAAAGTAGAGGAGGAAGGAGGAATAGGAAACAAGAGATATGTACAAACATAAAAAACAAAGATCAAGAGTACAGTATGTTTGGGAAAGTATATATGTCTACATCTGAATGTGTATGTGTATGTATATATTGAGAAACATTTCTAAACTATACTGTACCCTTCTGGGGGGTGGAGGAGGGGAAAAAAGAACAAAGTTAAAAAGTACCCAGCAGAGAACAAAAGAAAATACAAAGAAGCAAAAGAAAATATGGACAATTCTTAACACAAGGTGTATTATTTTTATCACACAGGCTTTCTTGAAATGAAAATTTATTGTTACATATTTTGAATACTCTCTAATGTTCTGCTATGCACATGACATGCTTTCTTTTTCTTACTTTGTATTGAAGTTTCAGTATTTAAGTTTATGATATGTTTTTGTTTATTCTGTATTTGTGTTCTGGTAAAATTTAAAAAAATTAAAAAAATTCTCTCTATATTGTAATAACAGTGACGTCTTTCAACTGCATTCATATCCATTGCCTTTCAAAAACCCTATGAGTTGGGGATGGCAAATATTAGCATATCCATTTTACATGGGAGGAAGCCAAAATTCAGAACTCGTGATTTTCCCAAGGCCATGTACTTGGTTTGTGGTTGAGCTTGAATTCAAATCCAGATCTTCTGACTCTTTAGAAGACTCGAGTACCTAAAGTCATGGGAATGGCTATGTAGGTGGAAAGAACCATGAGCAAGATTCCTCTGGAGAAGATCTTAAGGACATATGAGTTTAGAGGCTCTGTTATCCCTCAGTTTGTGGTGTGGCAGAAAACATTCTCAAACCAAGCCCTGGGTTTGAATCTAGACTTTGGTCTCTACTATCTGGATGATCTTTAACGTGTCTCTTCCCTTCAATGGCCCTCAGTTTTCTCATCTGTAAAATGAAAGGGTTGGATTTGATAACCTCTGAGATCCACCACAGCTCTGAGTTCAATGACCAATGGAGTACTCCTGTAGCAAAGGGTCACTTATTTTCTACTACTTCTCGAACTTCTCATGTGCTCCCTCCACTATCCACATTTTGCTCTAAACACAGTGCTATGACCTGGGGACAGAAGAAGCTGCCGTGCCCCAGCCGCGAGAAAAAGAGACAGGCAGGGAGGATGCAGGTCACAGTGATGGGCACCACAATTTACTTCAGGAACACCCAGACTCCTTGGTATCTCTCCTCCTTCTCATGTGGCCCTTGGTGTCTGTTTAATCTTTTCTACATGAAAATAATCTACCCTGCTCCCTCTCTCAATTTGTCTGATTTATAAATACAACAAATCAACAAACATTTGAGTGCCCATTCTAAAAGTGCCTGCTCTCAAGGAATTTGCCATTTAGAGAGGAGAGGACAAAAGAGAGGAGGGGAGGAGAGGGGAGGGGAGGATGCTACCTGGAAGGGTAGAGGGAGGAGAGGGAAAAGGAGAGAGGAAGGGAGGATGCTCCTTACTTGGGAGGGTCAGAGATAGCTACATGAAGGGGAGGAGAGGGGAAAGGAGTGGGGAGGGGAGGATGCTCCTTACCTGAGAGTGTCAGAGACAGCCACATGGAGGGGAGGAGAGGTGAAAGGAGAGGGGAGGGGAGGGAGGATGCTCCTTAGCTGGGAGGGTCAGAGATAGCTACATGAAGGGGAGGAGAGGGGAAAGGAGTGGGGAGGGGAGGATGCTCCTTACCTGGGAGTGTCAGAGACAGCCACATGGAGGGGAGGAGAGGGGAAAAGAGAGGGGAGGGGAGGATGCTCCTTAGCTGGGAGGGTTAGAGACAACTACACGGAGGTTGTACCACTAGAGGCAGGCTGAATATCTTAAAATGCAGGATCTGAACAGGCAGAGACTGAGTAGAAGGAATATTATGAGCAGAGATAGGAAAATGATGTTGGTTTGGCCAGAGCACTGGGTACATGTAGGAGAGCCTAGAATGCCAGCTTAGAGTGAGCATGTGGAGAGGTTGAGGAATTTAAACTAGATCTTAATAAGGTTCCTTCTAGCTCCAGTTTTGTGACCTAGGAGGGTTTTGAAATAATGTAAGTAAGAGGAAGCTTCTGTTGCCAAAGCTGAGCCTGGAAGGTTCACTAAGGCAGAGAGCAGCAGATCAACTTTATATAGAGGCAGATTTCAGCTCAAACATAAGGAAAAATTATCTAGCAATTAGAACTGCCCCTAAATCAGTAGTAAGTTCCCTCTCACTGAAAGTCTTCCAAAAGAGTCTCGATGTCCACTTGTTGGCTTTACTAACAGGATTTGTATTTGGGTCTAATTAACTAGGTGACCTCTGAGGTCCCATTAGACAACGCTGTGAGGCTAAAAACCCAATGATGAGGGTTATCCTTTTCATCCTAGTTGTTAATGTTTTAGCTCTAATGACTCAGCTCAAGCTCTACCTTTTCCAGGAGAGCAGTGGAAAGCAGTATATTTTCCTGGAAAGATCACTGGGCTTAGAGGCAGAGAGTCGTGGATTTGAGTTCTAGCTTTCATATTGCCTTGTCGGATAGCCATGGATGGGTTACTTGTCCTGAGTTTTCCTCATCCATAAGATGGAGACAAGTAATGCTTATACTGCCTACTTCCCAGGGCTGTTGATGAGGACAGTGGTCAGTGATTCAGGAAACACCCTACAGGTTTGAGTTGTATTATCATTGCTCTCATCCAAAGGAATTGCTATCCTCATTCTACAGATGGTGGAATTGAGATTTTGGTAGATTCAGGTATGTCTCAGAGAGATGATGTGGCTAGGAGAATTTAAGCTAGTTAAATGACTGGACCCATAGAGTAGTGATTAATGTCAAACTGGAGGGACATCTCTCGGCAAGTGCCCCAGGCATACGTCCTTGGTCCTGTTCTGTTAAAAAGTTTTTTTTTTAATCAATGATTTGGAAGAGGGCTTAGATGACATATTCATCAAATTTGCAGATGATATGAACCTGAGAGGAATATCTAACGTATCAGATGACAGAACTGGGATCTAAAAAGATCTCTACTGAGAAGCATGTTGGGCTGAATTTAATAAGATGAAGTTTAAGTGGGGATACTTACAGAGTGTCTCAGACAGGTTAGAAAAATCAACCACACAATTAAAACAACCCTGAGGTATCACCTCATACTGTGGAAATTGGTAAAGATGATAAAAGATTGGAATAGTCAGTGCTGGAGGGGCTGTGAGAAGATGGGCACATAGATGAGCCGTTGAGGGAGCTGTGAAGTGTTCCAAGCATTCTTCATTTCAATTTGAGATTATGTTAAAAAAGTGACTAAAATGTCCATACCCTTGGATGCAGCCATGCTACTAATGAACATTATACCCTGAGGAAGTCAAAGAAAAAAAATGAAGGTCCAATATACATCGAAATATTAATAGCAGAACTCTGTGTTAGCAAAGAACTGAAAACAAAGTAGGCACTTATCCATGGGTGAAAAAATACAACAGCTTTGGAATACGAATGTAATGGAAAATTTCATTGCAGTTAGAAATGATATCAGGTCATGAGGAAATTCAGAAAAACATGGGAAGGTTTGTAAGAACTGATGTAAAGTAAAATAGGAGAGCCAAGACAACAATATACGTGGCTACACTATTATAAATGAAAAGCTCACTTATGCAAGTTGAACTCTAAGTAACTGAAAAACCTATAAAGCTCTCAAAGAATAGATCATGATTTATCCTACCCTCCTTTTTCATGAAGGGAGGCGGAAAACTACTAGGCTAACGTGCTGAAAACATTGTTAGGCATGGACACTGAATCAGATATGTTTGTTACTTTTTACAAGAGAGGGTTCAGGGAGTATGAGAAGACAGCAGGGTTAGGACCTTGACAAATCCAGTTCCTCAACAAACATTCTAATAAAGCTTTAAAAATGCACAGTAAGGCTTTACTACCTCCTTCTCCTTCCCCACCCAAGTGCCCCTCCATCAGCATGGTGCTCGCCCCTTGGCCTCTCTTCTTCTGCTTTCATGATCACCTATTAGGACCTCATTAGCTATGATAAGATGTTCTCTATCATCTACAAGACCTGGGAGATTGTGAATGGGATGTGCCTGGCTGTGAAGGGGAAGATGGTCACTAGTATAGAGGATACCACTGATGATTCACTCATCAGTGGAAATGCCTCTGCTGAAAGTCCTGAGGGTGAAGGAACAGATGCCACTGTAATCACTGGAGTTGATGTAGCAATGAACCATCATCTTCAAGAGACTAGCTTCACAAAAGAATCCTACAATAAGTACATCAAAGATTACATGAAATCAATGAAAGGCAGACTTGAAGAACAAAAGACCGAATAAAATCTTTTATGACAGGAGCTGTAGAATAAATCAAACATATCCTTGCTAATTAAAGAAAAAAAAACTATCAGCCCTTCATAGGTGAAAACATAAATCCAAATTACATGTAGCTCTCTTGGACTTCTCTGAGGATGGTGTGACTCCATTTGTGATTTTCTTTAAGGATGGCTTAGAAATGAAGAAACATTAAATTCAGCTAATTCTTTGGATCACCTTGTCATCACAACCAGCTGCTGCTTTTTGTCATCTCCACAACACTAGGACTTGGACTGATGTATTCATTTATTTTCGACCTTGATTTATTTGAAGTGGAGACATTGTTTTTAAAAACGTGTTATGTAGGTTGTCTAAAATAAAATACATTTAAATCTCCCCCCACCAAAAAAAAATGCTCCAGAAGGAACAATAGTAAAGAAAACTAAGGCAGTGGTAAAATCCTCAATCTAGCCTAAGACTGCACAAAAAGACTGCCAAAATCCTGGGGAAGTGTGGGGTGGAGGTAAGTTAGGAGAAATGAAGGAAGTATAAGACACCCTGGGCCTATAATAGAAAAAGGGGACATTGAAAGATTCAGAGGCCTCATCCCCAGACCAGTATTCAAGCAGCCCAGAAAAAAGGCAGTCATAGCTTGATCCAGCATCCAGGCAAAATGGACTTGAACCACAGCAAGAGACAAGGTTAGCTACTTCCTGCAGAAAACATGGCCTAATCTTAACTGTGGAACTCAGGAGCAAACACAGCCTACCCACACCATCCAGGAGTACAGGAGCAAAGTTTTTCTCAAGCACAAGCTCTCAATCCAGAAACTGAGGCTGGAGATATGAGTAAACAGAAAACAACAAAACACAGAACACAACAAAGAAATACGTTGGACTGAGAGAAGCCCAAGGGGTAAACCCAGAAGAAGAGAGTGACTCTACAAGTCCAAGCAGAGCTTCAGAGAAAATAATGTCCTGGCTGTGAGGACTAGAATAGCACTGAGAAGAAATGAAATAAAAGATGCAAAATAGACTATCTAGGGAGGAAGTTATGGCAAGGAGAATTAATACCTTAGAATAGATGGTAGTGGTAAACCTCACTCAAGATTTGAACCACTCAAAAATCAGAATGAGTTAAACAGAAAACAATAACTCCACAAAGAAACAAGAAATATTAAAACTCAAGAAAAAGTTCAAAGTATATGATATATATGAATTGACTATGATGTTAACACAAAAGGCATTAATAAAATGTATTTTTAAAAATTAACTACCCAAGCACAGGATAGGGAAGGCATGACTAGCTAACAGTTCATGTGAAAAAGATGAAGTTTTTAGTGTAATGCAAGTTCAATATGTAGACAACAATGTGATATGGTAGTGAGAAAGACTAATTAGGGCTTGGGCCATGTTAATTGGGGTATAGCACTCATGAAGGAAGGAAGTGATAATCCCACTATGCTATGCAGTCAAGTTACATGTTTAATATTATGTTCAGTTCTGGGCACTATATTTTAGAAGAGACAAAGTGGGACATGTCCAAAGGAAGGTGACTAGGAAGGTGAGGATGGGTGCCATCAGAGTGTTGAAGTTTAAGGGTGCTGGGACCCGGAAAGAGTGACACTCAGGTCCTGCCTGAATGAATTAGACTTAAGCCTTCTTTTAGCCAAAGACAAGATTTATTAAAACATCTATAGAGGTCAGGCACTGATTTGAAAAATCCACCAAATTGGCCAGA
This sequence comes from Phalanger gymnotis, assembly GCA_028646595.1. NCBI lineage: Eukaryota > Metazoa > Chordata > Mammalia > Diprotodontia > Phalangeridae > Phalanger > Phalanger gymnotis. Next base: position 238,744,902 of record CM053625.1, read on the forward strand.
CTGAATCTGAACCATTGACTAGACTCTTAAGGGATCTGAGCATTTGTGACACTTGTACTGTCAAGTGGGCCAGATTGAATCTGAGCCCTTTCATTGAGGCAATATGGATCTTTTATACTGAAGACTGTGGGAACAGAGAAGGGGTCTAGATGGAATTAAGAGAGTGGTGGTCTAGGGTGTGGCAGGTGCAGATAATGAAAGAGCAGTTAATTAACTGAAAAGGGCTGATTGCCCTAGCTGAATGCAAGGGACCTGAGCCATGTGGGAAAGTCCAGGGGTTTTTCTTTTTTGGGGTCCAGATCTCAAAGACATAGTCTTTTCCATTTGGGGGTTCAGATCCCATCCTTATCAGGAGGACTGTGAAAGAATTGGAGATGCTTAGTCCAGAGAAGAGAAGACTATGAAGAAAAAATTATAGTTGACTTTAAGTTGACATATTTAATTGCTTATTGATCTATTTTCCTTTTGGGTTCCAGAAGACAAAATTAAGAGCAATGGGTAACAGTTACAATGGGACAAATTTAGTTTTGGTGGAAATGAAACTTCCTAAAAATTAAAGCTATTCAAAAGTAGAATGAGAGTTGCCTTTGAGAAGTCCTGAGTTCCATCACTCAAGATCTTCAAGGAAAGGCTAGATGATTCTGTGTATGTGTGTGTGTGTGTGTGTGTGTGTGTGTGTGTGTGTGTGTGTACATGCACACATGTACCTGTGCTTACATATGTGTGTATTGAAGGAGGGCAGAAAGTGTAGAGAATGGGGCAACTAGGTGGTACAGTAGATAGAACACAGGGCTGGGAATTAGGAATATGGCCTTAGACACTTACTAGCTGCGTGACCCTGGACAAGTCACTTAACCCTAATTACCTTAACAAAAGAAATTGTAGAGAAGGTTCTTATTTAAATATAGATTGAAACAGATGACCTTTGAAGTCTTTTCTTGCTCTGAGATTCTGTGATTCTATGGCTTGCCCAGGGACATAGCAGGAGAAATGGTCAAAATGGAATATAAACACATCCTCTGACTCTAAGACTTGAGTTTTTTACATACCAGGGGCCATTTGAGTAGAGATTCAGGGGAGGAAGCTACACAAACGTGCATGAACAAATACACCAATGCGAAGAGATGTGCTTGACGGGGAAGGACTAGTCAGGAATAGGGTTGGTTTAGGGAACAGACTGTTGTTCGTCCTTAATTCTTAAAGAGGACCAATGACATCAGGAGGGTGATGTCTTGACTTGCAAGTGAATTGCATTTAAGTTAAAGTGAGGCAGGGCTGGGTGAAGCTATCAGCCTCACTCTCTCCTCCAGAGTCATAGGAGTCCAGTGGCAAGGCATAGGTCAGGACAAGTGGTGATGGCCCCAGATGCAGGGAGAGACCCTGGCCTTTTAAAGCTAAGGTCTTTCCCAGGTCTCAGTTTGTCTGAGGCAACATCCATTCAGTGATTAAAGGCTAGATTAGAATTGAGGCAAAAGGTGGTCCAGTTTGACTTTAGAAAAGAATCATTTTGGGAGGGGAAGACCCTCAGGGTTTCTGGCCAGAACAGAAACAAATGAAGCTTAGGCTATTGTTGGCCAATCAGGGAAAGCCATAGTGATGTGGGTTTAGGGGGCATAGCCAAGTAGCTCCATTTGAATCCCGATAGGCTTTATTAAGCCCTGGCTTTTCAGAGCTATATTTCAAGAAGTCATAAATCAAAACTACATGAGACAAGAGAGTTAATTGTCCCATTTTTTAACAATGATAGAATAAATAAGTAGGGAAGAAAATAAATCAGGAGGAGGAGGAGACAACAGCATTGTCCAACTAGAGGGGCAGAGCTAAATAGTCACCAACTTCCTCATACCTTATTCTCTGACAAGTAAACTAAGGTACAAATTGCCCTTTAGATGAAATTTGAAGTCTTAACTAAAATCCTACTTTCTTCAAGAAACTTTTCCTGATTCCCCTTAATGCCTTCCCTTCATCAATTATCTCTAATTTATCATGTATGTATCTGTTTTGTGTACAATAATTTACAATATATTTTCTTCCTTAATTAGACTGCAAGCTCCTTGAGAGAAGAGTGACTTAAAAAAAAAAACAAAAAACCCTTTTCAAGTCCCAGGGCTTAGCACATAGTAGGTGCTTGTTGACTAACTGGTAGATGTTTAGAAAATAGAAATGAGAAGATCTGGCAACTGATTGGATATATGAGGTGAATGAGAGTGAAGAGTTAAAAACATCACTGAGATTATAAAGCAGAGGATGGTAACACCCTTGACAGCAATGGAGAAGTTGAGTTAGGTTTGAGTATCTCTGAGATATCTCAGTTGAAAGCTCCAGTAAGAAGTTGAACATTAAAGACTAAAGGTTGTGTACTGCCTTCTCTCATTTAGAATGTAAATTCCTTAAGGGAAGGGACTATCTTTTTTGTTTTTATTTGTAGTCCAAGCTCTTAGCACAGAGAATGACACATTTTCCTTGTTGAGTTGTTTCAGTCATGTCGTGAATCAGCAGAGGTACTGGAGTGGTTTCCCATTTTCTTCTCCAGCTCATTTTACAGATGAGAAAACTGAGGCAAACGGGGTTAAGTGACTTGTCCAGGAGAGTGACACATAGTAAGCATTTAAAAAATTCTCACCCTAGCTATCTGTCTGTCTATCTATCTACCTATCTATCTTTCTATCTATTGGCTTAAATGAGAGCAAACGATGTGTTACAGAAATGTCAACTGTGATTATTATCATGTATTCTACAATCCAGTTACCCTGACCTACTGGCTATTCCTTGAACATGACACTGAATCTCCAAACACTGGGCCCTTGCAAAGGCTGTCCCCTATATCTGGAATGCTCTCCTTCCACATCTCTGAGGCTTGGAACCCCTGGCTTCCTTTCAGACCCAGCTCAAATGTTTTCTTAAGCTAGATTCCTTTCCATCATTCCTCCAGCTACTAGAACCTTTCCCACTAATGTTACTCCCATTTACTTTAGATATGTGTGTATATATATATGTATGTATATATATATATATGTATACACACACACACACACACATATATAAAATGATGTTCCAATAAGCAGTTGAAGATACAAGATTGAAGGTTATGTATCATATTCCCTCATTAAAATCTAAGTTCCTGTCTTGCTTGTTTATATTTGTAGCATAAACACTTAGCACAGAGCCTGGCATGTAGTAAACACTTAAAACATATTTTCTCTCTCCCCCCCCCCCTCTCTTTCTCTCTCTCATCTTCATGTATCTGTTATCTAGAGGCTTAAATGAGAGCAAATACAAAATGTGTTATAAGAAATGTCAGCTGTGATTACGACCACTTTCTTTGATGGCCTGCCAGACTGTGTTCTGATGACCCATTTGTTTGACTCATTGACAGGGCTCTTTAACTCTGGGAATCTGGAAGACAAAAAGGGGGGATCTAGATTTTAGGACTCATGCTCCAATTAGGTTTCTCCTTTAAAAATGCCATATTGTTTATTGTGGAAACTTTTGATCCTTTTTCCCTAACAGCAAGTGAACTGCTGCTTATATTTTTGCTTACCTGGAGTCTCCTCTGTCAGACAATCACCTAATTACTGTCAAGGAATATAGGATTTGGCACAGTGAGTAGAGCACCGGCCCTGGAGTCAGGAGGACCTGAGTTCAAATTCGGCCTCAGACACTTGACGCTCTTACTAGCTGTGTGACCTTGGTTAAGACACTTAACCCTGGGTGCCCTGCCTTCCCCCCTCCAAAAAAAAAGGAGTAAAAAAAGTTAGCTTTTGAGGGCAGTTCAGTGACACGGTGGATAGAGTACTGGACTTGGAGTCAGGGAAGCCTGAGTTCTCATCCTGCCTCAGACACTTACTGCCTTCGTGATCTCTCAGCCTCCGTTTTCTCAACTATTTTTCAACCATTTTTTCTCCCTCATAGGGTTGCTGTGAAGATCAAATGAAATAACTTTTGTAAAATGCTTTGCCAATGTTAAGGTTTTATATAGTTGCTTGCTATAATAATTATTATTAAACTATTTTCAGGGTTCAGTTAAACATTTGATGTCCAAACTCTAATTCCTGAACTGAAAGATAGGAATGATAATGGCACCTACCCCCAAGGGGTTTTGTGAGCATCAGTGAGACCACATAGGTAGAGTGCTTTGCAAATCTCAAAGGGTTATACAAACTCTAGCTATCATTACTATTACTTGCACTATATTCATAGTGTAATTAAACACCTGGAGGTCCAAGCTTGGCTTTTGCTTGGGCAGAATCACGCTTTCGTCCTTTTGTCTTTTAAATTTGTTCCTTCTTCCCTCAAAGCAACAGAAGAATTGCTCAGAACAAACTCACTGGACCAGTGCAATCCTCTCTGTGGCACAAGTAATTTCCTATTTCTAGATCTGTTTTCTTGGGTTGTAGTCTTGTGACCTCTGACATCAACGTGGCTGAGACAATGCGCAAAGACAAATGTTGAGTCAAAGCGCAAGTCTCTCTCTCACTGACTCCATGCTCCAGAATCATCATTGCTCGGTCACCTGCATTGAAGAGGCTTCCCAGCTGGCAGCTCAGGCCAGCACATAAGATTTCCCCAGGGATGCCCAAACCACAATGGAACAGAGACAGAGACAGAAACTCCCAGGGATAACCACCGGGAAGCCCTAGATCCTCACAATGCTCTTCTGCAATGATATACCACCTGGCTTCCCTGCTCTCCCATCTGCCAGCACATAGAGCTCTTTTATAATGGTTCAGTTTTGAACATCAGCCAAGGTCAGGAGTTCTTAGTCTGAGGTTCATAGACTCCTAGGGAATCTACAAATTTCAATGGATTGGTAAAATTGAATGGGGGAAAAACCTGCAACTTTACTTCCTATAAAATTAACTTTCCTTGGAATACTATATATTTTATTTTATGCATTAAAAATGTGATTCTGAAAAGGGTCCTTGGTTTCACCAGATAGACTGCCTAAGGGATCGATCCGTGATACCCCAATAATCTCATAATGCAGATGCTCTCATGCCCCTTTTCTAGATGAGGAAATGGATTCAGAGAGTTTAAGTGAAAACATAGTCACAGAGCAGCTAAGTTTTTGAGGCAAAATTTGAACACAGATCTCTCTTCACTTCATTTAATGTAACTTAGACTACAAAATTGATTGGAAAACTGAAAGTTTCATCTCTGCCTCCAAAAGAAAGAGATAGTTTCTTGTAATGGAAAGAATGCTTAAAGTCAGAAGACCAGGGTTCTATTGTGCTATTAGATTCACTATAAATTTATGCTCTCTAATATCTGGTAGGGGAGGGGAGGGGATAGGGGTGGATGGGTGGGAGATAAACACTAAGCATCTGTGCTAAGTGCTTTATAAATATGATCTCATTTGAGAGGCCTGTGTTATATGGTGGATAAAGAGCTAGCCTCAGCAACAGGAAGACCGAGATTCAAGTCCTGCCTGACACATACTGGTTATGTGATCTTGGGTAAGTCACTCTCTTCATTTGCCACCAGCTGCTTTGCTTGATTTTAACTCTACCACCACCACGACCACCACTAACACCACCATGATGATGATGATCCATTACCATCATAATGCTGCCTCCTTAACCCCCCCCCCCATAATCTCATTACCAAGAAACTCTTCGTCATGGAGATTGCTTCAGCTTTGGTGCTTGCACCTCACCAGTACCCTCACTTGCTTCTGTCCCTCTGATTGGAGGGCTGGAGGGCAGAGCAAAAACTCCTCCCATAGCCTCACTTAACAGAGGATACAAAATCCCAGTCATCTCTTCATCTGCCACCAGTTGTTCTGCTCTTGACTTCACCACCACCATCATCATCATCATTCTCTCTGACCCCTCACCCAATGTAAGACTGTAAACTACTGAAAAGGTGCCAACCTGCATTAATTAGGGGGTTTTTCACCCTCAATGATGAATGTGATGAAAACAGAGAAGCATGGAAAACTTGACATGAATCGATGCAGAGTGAAGTAAGCCATGTCAAAGACCCCAACAAAACAAAACAAAACAAAACCCAAATCTAAATGGTGACTACAACAATGTAAATGGGAAGAAAAAACACACACCAAAATAAAATCAAAAGTAAATTTAACAAAATTATAAAGATCAAGCAAAATTAATAAAGATAAAAATTATATAAATAATCATTGAAATCACAGATCCAGTATCAACTCCTAACCCCCTATAGGCAATCCTTTTATTCATCTTATCAATTCTCTATAGCATCACTCATAGCAGTTTTCCTGAGCCTATTATACCCCTGTCCTTGAACCGTCCACCTTTTCTAAATGTTCATCATCTTTGTTCTTCTTATACCTTTTGCCACTGTTGACCACAGCTGCCTTCTTGGATATACTCTCCTCTCTTAACTTTTGTGACATGACTGTCTCCTACTTCTCTTAATACCTCTTTGATAAGTCCTTTTCTCTGCTCTGCTGTCTCTTTCCATCCCCTAATTGTAGGCATTCTGCAATCTTCTATTTTTGGCTCTTTCTCTTTTCACACTCTTCTTAACTGATCTCATCTAATCCTATGATTTCAGTCACCCCAGGCAGATAATTGCCAAATCTTTATCTCCAGCTCCTCTCCCCTTAACTTTGGCCCCACATCACAACTACTTCCTTGCTGTCTCTTACCAGCAGTCAACATCTCTAAAACTAAACTCATCATTCATCCCTCCCCCCAAATCCCTTCCTCTTCATATGTTGTGGTTGTTGTTGTTGTGGTGCTGGAGGTGTTGTTAATGGTATCAATATTCTCACAGTTACTTCATAGTCATCCTTGGCTCTGAACTTTGCTTCTTTTCAAAATATATATTTTTTCTTTTAAAATAAGTTTTTATTGATGTTTTCTGTTTTTTACATCATCATAGTTATCCCCGGGATCATTTGCCTTCCCTCTTTCAGAGAACCATCTCATATAACAAATAGTATTTTTTAAAGACAAAAAAAGAAAAAAAAATCAGCACATTGAAAAAGTCTGAAAACATGTTCAATGTGTAAACCTGTGGACCTCCCACTTCTGTGAAGGGGTGGGTTGGGGTATCTTCTCATATCTCTTTATTTGATCTTTGTAATTTTGATCCTTAAATTTTATCTTATATAATTTAAAAACACATCTGTAAATTTATTTATTTATACATTTTATTTATATACTTTTATTTATAAATTTTTATTTTATTTATATGGTTTTTATTTTACTTATATAATTTTTATCTTTTGTAATTTTACTTGATCTTTATAATTTTGTTAAATTTACTTTTGATTTTTCTTTTTTTTGGTGTGTGGTTGTTCTTTCCATTTACATTGCTATAGTCACTGTTTATATTGGGTTGCTGGGTTTTTGTTTTTTGGCTCAATTTACTTCACTCTGCATCAATTCATGTAAAGTTTTCCATGCTTCTCTGTATTTATCACAGCCATCATTTCTGACAGCACAGGAACAGTCCATTACATTCATGTACCACAATTGGTTTAGCCCTTCCCCAGTTGACGGGCGTCTACTTTTGTTTCCAATTCTTTGCCATTACAAAAAGTGCTGCTCCAAATACTTTGTCATTTATAGAGATTTTCTTCTCTACGGCTTCCTCTACCTGTTTCACCACTTGTAATCAATCAGCAATGCCTGTTGATTCTGCTTACTTGCTATTCCTTCTGTCCAGCCCTTCCTTTCCAATCCCTAATGCTGCTACTCTAGGTCAGGCCTTCTCACCTCTTACTTAGGCTATTACACTTACCTCCTTGCTGCTGTCCTTGTCTCTGGTCTTTCCCCTTGCTAAACCTTTTGTAAAAGAGCTCTGACTATGACAGTATCATGCTCAAAAATCTTCAGTAACTCCCTGCTGCATACAGAGGAGGCCACTGATGGTGCAGTAGATAGAATGTTGGGCCACGAGTCAGGAAGTTGTTGTTTGGTTGACTCTTTGTGACCCCATTTGGGGATTTCTTGACAGACACTGCATTAGTTTGCCATTTCCTTCTCCAGCTCATTTTACAGATGAGGAAACTGAGGCAAACAGGGTGAAGTGACTTGCCCAAGGTCACACAGCTAGTAAGAGGCCAGATTTCAACTCAGGAAGATGAGTCTTCTTGACTCCGGGCCTGGCATTCTATCCATTGCAACACCTAGTTGCCCCAAGGAGTCAGGAAGACCTGAATTTAAATTTAGTCTCGGATATTAACTTATGTGATCCTGGGCAAGTCACTTAACCTCTATTTGCCTCAGTTTCCCCAATCACAGTGTTGTTGTGAGGATCACATGAGATATTTGTAAAAGTGCTTTGCACAGTGCCTCGTGCATAGTAGGTGCCTGTACAATGCAGTCTCTTCTCATACAATTCCTTATAGCTGAAATGTCCCCCACTCCATAGTTACCTGTTAATATCCTACCCAGTTTTGAAAGTTCCAATCAGATTCTTCTTTCTCCTTGAAGGCAGGGATTGTCTTTTGCCTTTCTATGTATCTCCAGCATTGATTAGAGTGCTGGACATTTAGTAGGCATTTATCTAACAAATGCTTTTTGACTTGACTTCTTCAAAGAGACAAAAACATTAATTACTCAAAATTATACATAATATATAACTCAAAGTTTTATATATATATAATGTATATACATTTATATGTATGCATGTATACATATATGCATATATAAACCAATAAAAGAGCAATTATTTATTTAGTACCTATTATTTATCTGGCATCAGGTTTGAAAGCTATAATTACAAGGTACATTTCCTAAAATAGTAATAGACATTATTGCCCATAATTGTTGATCCAGGGAGTCTACTAGTCAATGACATAAAAGGACCAATGTACACAAAAATATTTACAGCAGCACTTTGTGTAGCATCAAATTGCTGAAAACAAATTAAATTCCATTAAATGGAAAACGGCTAAATAAATTATGAGTTCAATGGAATATCGCTATACTGTTAGAAACACTAAGTATGATCAATACAGAGAAGTATAGGAAACTTAGATGAACTGAGGCAAAATGAAGTAAGCAGAACCAGGAGGACAATATATACAAGGATTACAACAGTATAGGTGTAAAGAATAACAAAAAAAACAATTAAAACTGAAATCTATAAAATGTTATGGAATAAGTTTTGTCCCATGAAAAGATGTGAGAAGGCATGTCTCCCTGCTTCTTTGTAGAAGTGGGGAACTATGTAACGTTAAATTCTCTTGAAATGTTGGTTTTGCTGATTTTTTTTCCCTCTTCATTCTAATTTGTCATTAAGTGATGGGTCTCTGGGAGGGAAATGAACATGGCTATGTGGGAATATATAAGTGAAGACAAAAAGGTTCTCTCACATATAAATGGATCTGTGATCTCATCAATTTTGTAGTTTCCCTCCAATAATGCTGATCATAGCCTATCCAGGCTTTCCTACCTCTGGTGTGATTCTTCTTGTTCACATTCTCCCCAAAGTTTGCCATCATATGCTGGAGGTCTACAACACTTTTTCCTGATCTCTAGAGGGAACCTAGGAATATTGTCACCAAATTCCAGAATTTCCAGGTCAAGGAGAAAATACTGCAAGCAGCTAGAAAGAAACAATTTGAGTATTGTGGAAACACAATCAGAATAACCCAAGATCTAGCAGCTTCTACATTAAGAGATCGAAGGG